>CM051238.1:67971793-68571793 GCA_027917425.1 Gastrophryne carolinensis
ACGAATCGCTATTAAAAATGGCTATTTCTGAGCCTCCTAGAGCCTCAATAGGGTTGTAAACCATTCTGCCTTGCTGTAACACGCACAGGATGCGTGCTGGGTTAGTTAAATAATACTTTTAATAAATATCACATGCAGATCAGAGGCATCGCTAATAGAATCGCAGAGCGGCACAATTGCAGAGAGTTGAAGTGGCATCACTATGAGGGGCAGGAGCCCAAACATTGCTTTAAAGAGACACTGGAGATGGCAGCAGCAGGAGCCCAAAAATTGGATGAATCACACCCTGGAGTTGGCAGCAGCAGCAGCAGCCCAAACATTACTTTAAAGAAACACTGGGGTTGGCTTCAGGAGCCCAAAAATTGGATGATTCACACCCTGGAGTTGGCAGCAGCAGCAGCAGGAGCCCAAACATTACTTTAAAGAGACCCTGGGGTTGGCTTCAGGAGCCCAAAAATTGGATGAATCACACCCTGGAGTTGGCAGGAGTTGGCAGCAGCAGCAGCAGCAACAGGAGCCCAAACAGTACTTTAAAGAGACACTGGGGTTGGCTTCAGGAGCCCAAAAATTGGATGAATCACACCCTGGAGTTGGCAGCAGCAGCAGCAGGAGCCCAAATATTACTTTAAAGAGACCCTGGGGTTGGCTTCAGGAGCCCAAAAATTGGATGAATCACACCCTGGAGTTGGCAGGAGTTGGCAGCAGCAGCAACAGGAGCACAAACATTACTTTAAAGAGACACTGGGGTTGGCTTCAGGAGCCCAAAAATTGGATGATTCACACCCTGGAGTTGGCAGCAGCAGCAGGAGCCCAAATATTACTTTAAAGAGACCCTGGGGTTGGCTTCAGGAGCCCAAAAATTGGATGAATCACACCCTGGAGTTGGCAGGAGTTGGCAGCAGCAGCAGCAGCAACAGGAGCCCAAACAGTACTTTAAAGAGACACTGGGGTTGGCTTCAGGAGCCCAAAAATTGGATGAATCACACCCTGGAGTTGGCAGCAGCAGCAGCAGGAGCCCAAATATTACTTTAAAGAGACCCTGGGGTTGGCTTCAGGAGCCCAAAAATTGGATGAATCACACCCTGGAGTTGGCAGGAGTTGGCAGCAGCAGCAGCAGCAACAGGAGCACAAACATTACTTTAAAGAGACACTGGGGTTGGCTTCAGGAGCCCAAAAATTGGATGATTCACACCCTGGAGTTGGCAGCAGCAGCAGGAGCCCAAATATTACTTTAAAGAGACCCTGGGGTTGGCTTCAGGAGCCCAAAAATTGGATGATTCACACCCTGGAGTTGGCAGCAGCAGCAGCAGGAGCCCAAATATTACTTTAAAGAGACCCTGGGGTTGGCTTCAGGAGCCCAAAAATTGGATGAATCACACCCTGGAGTTGGCAGGAGTTGGCAGCAGCAGCAGCCCAAACATTACTTTAAAGAAACACTGGGGTTGGCTTCAGGAGCCCAAAAATTGGATGAATCACACCCTGGAGTCGGCAGCAGCAGCAGGAGCCCAAACATTACTTTAAAGAGACACTGGGGTTGGCTTCAGGAGCCCAAAAATTGGATGATTCACACCCTGGAGTTGGCAGCAGCAGCAGCAGGAGCCCAAATATTACTTTAAAGAGACCCTGGGGTTGGCTTCAGGAGCCCAAAAATTGGATGAATCACACCCTGGAGTTGGCAGCAGCAGCAGCAGCCCAAACATTACTTTAAAGAAACACTGGGGTTGGCTTCAGGAGCCCAAAAATTGGATGATTCACACCCTGGTGTTGGCAGCAGCAGCAGCAGCAGCAGGAGCCCAAACATTGGCTTCAGGAGCCCAAAAATTGGATGAATCACACCCTGGAGTTGGCAGGAGTTGGCAGCAGCAGCAGCAGCAACAGGAGCCCAAACAGTACTTTAAAGAGACATTGGGGTTGGCTTCAGGAGCCCAAAAATTGGATGAATCACACCCTGGAGTTGGCAGCAGCAGCAGCAGGAGCCCAAATATTACATTAAAGAGACCCTGGGGTTGGCTTCAGGAGCCCAAAAATTGGATGAATCACACCCTGGAGTTGGCAGGAGTTGGCAGCAGCAGCAGCCCAAACATTACTTTAAAGAGACACTGGGGTTGGCTTCAGGAGCCCAAAAATTGGATGAATCACACCCTGGAGTTGGCAGCAGCAGCAGGAGCCCAAACATTACTTTAAAGAGACACTGGGGTTGGCTTCAGGAGCCCAAAAATTGGATGAATCACACCCTGGAGTCGGCAGCAGCAGCAGCAGGAGCCCAAATATTACTTTAAAGAGACCCTGGGGTTGGCTTCAGGAGCCCAAAAATTGGATGATTCACACCCTGGAGTTGGCAGCAGCAGCAGCAGGAGCCCAAACATGACTTTAAAGAGACCCTGGGGTTGGCTTCAGGAGCCCAAAAATTGGATGATTCACACCCTGGAGTTGACAGCAGCAGCAGCAGGAGCCCAAATATTACTTTAAAGAGACCCTAGGGTTGGCTTCAGGAGCCCAAAAATTGGATGAATCACACCCTGGAGTTGGCAGGAGTTGGCAGCAGCAGCAGCCCAAACATTACTTTAAAGAGACACTGGGGTTGGCTTCAGGAGCCCAAAAATTGGATGAATCACACCCTGGAGTTGGCAGCAGCAGCAGGAGCCCAAACATTACTTTAAAGAGACACTGGGGTTGGCTTCAGGAGCCCAAAAATTGGATGAATCACACCCTGGAGTCGGCAGCAGCAGCAGCAGGAGCCCAAATATTACTTTAAAGAGACCCTGGGGTTGGCTTCAGGAGCCCAAAAATTGGATGATTCACACCCTGGAGTTGGCAGCAGCAGCAGCAGGAGCCCAAATATTACTTTAAAGAGACCCTGGGGTTGGCTTCAGGAGCCCAAAAATTGGATGAATCACACCCTGGAGTTGGCAGCAGCAGCAGCAGGAGCCCAAACATTACTTTAAAGAGACACTGGGGTTGGCTTCAGGAGCCCAAAAATTGGATGAATCACACCCTGGAGTTGGCAGCAGCAGCAGGAGCCCAAACATTACTTTAAAGAGACACTGGGGTTGGCTTCAGGAGCCCAAAAATTGGATGATTCACACCCTGGAGTTGGCAGCAGCAGGAGCCCAAATATTACTTTAAAGAGACCCTGGGGTTGGCTTCAGGAGCACAAAAATTGGATGAATCACACCATGGAGTTGGCAGCAGCAGGAGCCCAAACATTACTTTAAAGGAACCCTGGGGTTGGCTTCAGGAGCCCAAAAATTGGATGATTCACACCCTGGAGTTGGCAGCAGCAGCAGCAGGAGCCCAAATATTACTTTAAAGAGACCCTGGGGTTGGCTTCAGGAGCCCAAAAATTGGATGAATCACACCCTGGAGTTGGCAGCAGCAGCAGCAGCAGGAGCCCAAACATTACTTTAAAGAGACACTGGGGTTGGCTTCAGGAGCCCAAAAATAGGATGAATCACACCCTGGAGTTGGCAGGAGTTGGCAGCAGCAGCAGCAACAGGAGCCCAAACATTACTTTAAAGAGACACTGGGGTTGGCTTCAGGAGCCCAAAAATTGGATGAATCACACCCTGGAGTTGGCAGGAGTTGGCAGCAGCAAGAGCCCAAACATTACTTTAAAGAGACACTGGGGTTGGCTTCAGGAGCCCAAAAATTGGATGAATCACACCCTGGAGTTGGCAGCAGCAGCAGCAGGAGCCCAAATATTACTTTAAAGAGACCCTGGGGTTGGCTTCAGGAGCCCAAAAATTGGATGGTTCACACCCTGGAGTTGGCAGAAGCAGGAGCCCAAATATTACTTTAAAGAGGCCCTGGGGTTGGCTTCAGGAGCCCAAAAATTGGATGAATCACCCCTTGGAGTTGGCAGCAGCAGCAGCATGAGACCAAATATTACTTTAAAGAGACCCTGGGGTTGGCTTCAGGAGCCCATAAATTGGATGAATCACACCCTGGAGTTGGCAGCAGCAGCAGCAGGAGCCCAAACATTACTTTAAAGAGACACTGGGGTTGGCTTCAGGAGCCCAAAAATTGGATGAATCACACCCTGGAGTTGGCAGGAGTTGGCAGCAGCAGCAGGAGCAGCAGCAGCAACAGGAGCCCAAACATTACTTTTAAAGAGACACTGGGGTTGGCTTCAGGAGCCCAAAAATTGGATGAATCACACCCTGGAGTTGGCAGGAGTTGGCAGGAGTTGGCAGCAGCAGGAGCCCAAACATTACTTTAAAGAGACACTGGGGTTGGCTTCAGGAGCCTAAAAATTGGATGATTCACACCCTGGAGTTGGCAGCAGCAGGAGCCCAAATATTACTTTAAAGAGACCCTGGGGTTGGCTTCAGGAGCCCATAAATTGGATGAATCACACCCTGGAGTTGGCAGCAGCAGCAGCAGGAGCCCAAACATTACTTTAAAGAGACACTGGGGTTGGCTTCAGGAGCCCAAAAATTGGATGAATCACACCCTGGAGTTGGCAGGAGTTGGCAGCAGCAGCAGGAGCAGCAGCAGCAACAGGAGCCCAAACATTACTTTTAAAGAGACACTGGGGTTGGCTTCAGGAGCCCAAAAATTGGATGAATCACACCCTGGAGTTGGCAGGAGTTGGCAGGAGTTGGCAGCAGCAGGAGCCCAAACATTACTTTAAAGAGACACTGGGGTTGGCTTCAGGAGCCTAAAAATTGGATGATTCACACCCTGGAGTTGGCAGCAGCAGCAGAAGGAGCCCAAACATTACTTTAAAGAGACCCTGGGGTTGGCTTCAGGAGCCCAAAAATTGGATGAATCACACCCTGGAGTTGGCAGCAGCAGCAGGAGGCCAAACATTACCTTAAAGAGACACTGGGGTTGGCATCAGGAGCCCAAAAATTGGATGATTCACACCCTGGAGTTGGCAGCAGCAGCAGCAGGAGCCCAAATATTACTTTAAAGAGACCCTGGGGTTGGCTTCAGGAGCCCAAAAATTGGATGAATCACACCCTGGAGTTGGCAGCAGCAGCAGGAGCCCAAACATTACTTTAAAGAGACACTGGGGTTGGCTTCAGGAGCCCAAAAATTGGATGATTCACACCCTGGAGTTGGCAGCAGCAGCAGCAGGAGCCCAAACATTACTTTAAAGAGACACTGGGGTTGACTTCAGGAGCCCAAAAATTGGATGATTCACACCCGGGAGTTGGCAGCAGCAGCAGCAGGAGCCCAAATATTACTTTAAAGAGACCCTGGGGTTGGCTTCAGGAGCCCAAAAATTGGATGAATCACACCCTGGAGTTGGCAGCAGCAGCAGGAGCCCAAACATTACTTTAAAGAGACACTGGGGTTGGCTTCAGGAGCCCAAAAATTGGATGATTCACACCCTGGAGTTGGCAGCAGCAGGAGCCCAAACATTACTTTAAAGAGACCCTGGGGTTGGCTTCAGGAGCCCAAAAATTGGATGATTCACACCCTGGAGTTGGCAGCAGAAGAAGCAGGAGCCCAAATATTACTTTAAAGAGACCCTGGGGTTGGCTTCAGGAGCCCAAAAATTGGATGATTCACACCCTGGAGTTGGCAGCAGCAGCAGGAGCCCAAACATTACCTTAAAGAGACACTGGGGTTGGCATCAGGAGCCCAAAAATTGGATGATTCACACCCTGGAGTTGGCAGCAGCAGCAGCAGGAGCCCAAATATTACTTTAAAGAGACCCTGGGGTTGGCTTCAGGAGCCCAAAAATTGGATGAATCACACCCTGGAGTTGGCAGCAGCAGCAGGAGCCCAAACATTACCTTAAAGAGACACTGGGGTTGGCATCAGGAGCCCAAAAATTGGATGAGTCACACCCTGGAGTTGGCAGCAGCAGCAGCAGGAGCCCAAATATTACTTTAAAGAGACCCTGGGGTTGGCTTCAGGAGCCCAAAAATTGGATGAATCACACCCTGGAGTTGGCAGCAGCAGCAGGAGCCCAAACATTACTTTAAAGAGACACTGGGGTTGGCTTCAGGAGCCCAAAAATTGGATGATTCACACCCTGGAGTTGGCATCAGCAGCAGCAGGAGCCCAAACATTACTTTAAAGAGACACTGGGGTTGACTTCAGGAGCCCAAAAATTGGATGATTCACACCCGGGAGTTGGCAGCAGCAGCAGCAGGAGCCCAAATATTACTTTAAAGAGACCCTGGGGTTGGCTTCAGGAGCCCAAAAATTGGATGAATCACACCCTGGAGTTGGCAGCAGCAGCAGGAGCCCAAACATTACTTTAAAGAGACACTGGGGTTGGCTTCAGGAGCCCAAAAATTGGATGATTCACACCCTGGAGTTGGCAGCAGCAGCAGCAGGAGCCCAAACATTACTTTAAAGAGACCCTGGGGTTGGCTTCAGGAGCCCAAAAATTGGATGATTCACACCCTGGAGTTGGCAGCAGCAGAAGCAGGAGCCCAAATATTACTTTAAAGAGACCCAGGGGTTGGCTTCAGGAGCCCAAAAATTGGATGATTCACACCCTGGAGTTGGCAGCAGCAGCAGCAGGAGCCCAAATATTACTTTAAAGAGACCCTGGGGTTGGCTTCAGGAGCCCAAAAATTGGATGAATCACACCCTGGAGTTGGCAGCAGCAGCAGGAGCCCAAACATTACTTTAAAGAGACACTGGGGTTGGCTTCAGGAGCCCAAAAATTGGATGATTCACACCCTGGAGTTGGCAGCAGCAGCAGCAGGAGCCCAAACATTACTTTAAAGAGACCCTGGGGTTGGCTTCAGGAGCCCAAAAATTGGATGATTCACACCCTGGAGTTGGCAGCAGCAGAAGCAGGAGCCCAAATATTACTTTAAAGAGACCCAGGGGTTGGCTTCAGGAGCCCAAAAATTGGATGATTCACACCCTGGAGTTGGAAGCAGCAGCAGCAGGAGCCCAAACATTACTTTAAAGAGACACTGGGGTTGACTTCAGGAGCCCAAAAATTGGATGATTCACACCCGGGAGTTGGCAGCAGCAGCAGCAGGAGCCCAAATATTACTTTAAAGAGACCCTGGGGTTGGCTTCAGGAGCCCAAAAATTGGATGAATCACACCCTGGAGTTGGCAGCAGCAGCAGGAGCCCAAACATTACTTTAAAGAGACACTGGGGTTGGCTTCAGGAGCCCAAAAATTGGATGATTCACACCCTGGAGTTGGCAGCAGCAGCAGCAGGAGCCCAAACATTACTTTAAAGAGACCCTGGGGTTGGCTTCAGGAGCCCAAAAATTGGATGATTCACACCCTGGAGTTGGCAGCAGAAGAAGCAGGAGCCCAAATATTACTTTAAAGAGACCCTGGGGTTGGCTTCAGGAGCCCAAAAATTGGATGATTCACACCCTGGAGTTGGCAGCAGCAGCAGGAGCCCAAACATTACCTTAAAGAGACACTGGGGTTGGCATCAGGAGCCCAAAAATTGGATGATTCACACCCTGGAGTTGGCAGCAGCAGCAGCAGGAGCCCAAATATTACTTTAAAGAGACCCTGGGGTTGGCTTCAGGAGCCCAAAAATTGGATGAATCACACCCTGGAGTTGGCAGCAGCAGCAGGAGCCCAAACATTACCTTAAAGAGACACTGGGGTTGGCATCAGGAGCCCAAAAATTGGATGAGTCACACCCTGGAGTTGGCAGCAGCAGCAGCAGGAGCCCAAATATTACTTTAAAGAGACCCTGGGGTTGGCTTCAGGAGCCCAAAAATTGGATGAATCACACCCTGGAGTTGGCAGCAGCAGCAGGAGCCCAAACATTACTTTAAAGAGACACTGGGGTTGGCTTCAGGAGCCCAAAAATTGGATGATTCACACCCTGGAGTTGGCATCAGCAGCAGCAGGAGCCCAAACATTACTTTAAAGAGACACTGGGGTTGACTTCAGGAGCCCAAAAATTGGATGATTCACACCCGGGAGTTGGCAGCAGCAGCAGCAGGAGCCCAAATATTACTTTAAAGAGACCCTGGGGTTGGCTTCAGGAGCCCAAAAATTGGATGAATCACACCCTGGAGTTGGCAGCAGCAGCAGGAGCCCAAACATTACTTTAAAGAGACACTGGGGTTGGCTTCAGGAGCCCAAAAATTGGATGATTCACACCCTGGAGTTGGCAGCAGCAGCAGCAGGAGCCCAAACATTACTTTAAAGAGACCCTGGGGTTGGCTTCAGGAGCCCAAAAATTGGATGATTCACACCCTGGAGTTGGCAGCAGCAGAAGCAGGAGCCCAAATATTACTTTAAAGAGACCCAGGGGTTGGCTTCAGGAGCCCAAAAATTGGATGATTCACACCCTGGAGTTGGCAGCAGCAGCAGCAGGAGCCCAAATATTACTTTAAAGAGACCCTGGGGTTGGCTTCAGGAGCCCAAAAATTGGATGAATCACACCCTGGAGTTGGCAGCAGCAGCAGGAGCCCAAACATTACTTTAAAGAGACACTGGGGTTGGCTTCAGGAGCCCAAAAATTGGATGATTCACACCCTGGAGTTGGCAGCAGCAGCAGCAGGAGCCCAAACATTACTTTAAAGAGACCCTGGGGTTGGCTTCAGGAGCCCAAAAATTGGATGATTCACACCCTGGAGTTGGCAGCAGCAGAAGCAGGAGCCCAAATATTACTTTAAAGAGACCCTGGGGTTGGCTTCAGGAGCCCAAAAATTGGATGAATCACACCCTGGAGTTGGCAGCAGCAGCAGGAGCCCAAACATTACTTTAAAGAGACACTGGGGTTGGCTTCAGGAGCCCAAAAATTGGATGATTCACACCCTGGAGTTGGCAGCAGCAGCAGCAGGAGCCCAAACATTACTTTAAAGAGACCCTGGGGTTGGCTTCAGGAGCCCAAAAATTGGATGATTCACACCCTGGAGTTGGCAGCAGCAGAAGCAGGAGCCCAAATATTACTTTAAAGAGACCCAGGGGTTGGCTTCAGGAGCCCAAAAATTGGATGATTCACACCCTGGAGTTGGCAGCAGCAGCAGCAGGAGCCCAAATATTACTTTAAAGAGACCCTGGGGTTGGCTTCAGGAGCCCAAAAATTGGCCTAAAGACATAAATATGTTTTGCACCATTTGGAAAGTGCAAAACGTGGCACCCTGCTGAATCTTGCCGCATGCATCAGGCATTGGTGGGTGGAAATCCTGGCTGATCCATCCCTGATTCATTTTGACAAAGGTGAGTCTCTCCACATTTTTAGTTGACAGACGAGTTCTCCTCGCCGTAACTATGGCCCCTGCCGCACTAAACACCCGCTCAGATGGCACGCTACTTGCCGGGCGGGACAGCTTTTCCAGGGCAAACTCTGCTAGTTGCGGCCACAAATCAAGTTTGGCTGCCCAGAAGTCCAGCGGATCCTCAAGGTGTGTTGGCATGGTCATGTCAAAGTATGACATGACCTGCTGGTTCAGGTCCTGCTCCAGGTCTTCCTGCTGCTCATGAGTAGCCTCACTATGCGGGTGTAGAAAGCTACTCATTAGCGACTGAAGACTGAGGCTGCTGCTGATGGAGCTGCTGCTCCTGCTCCTGCCAACCCCCCCAGCAGCCATGACAGTGGAAGGTGAGCGCAGAGGTCCCCTCGAGTCAGACCTGCGAGAGTATGGACCATGGCGCAGATAGGCATCGGCCAACTGCCTACGTAGAATGTCTTTGTAGTAGTTCAGTTAGTCCTCCCTCTCGGTGGGTTTAAAAAATGCCCCCATTTTGTGCCGGAAGCGAGGGTCCAATAAGGTGGACAGCCAGAAGTCATCCCGCCGACAGATGGAAACAATTCTGGGGTCACTACGCAAGCACGTGAGCATGCTTCCTGCCATTTGCGCAAGTGACTCGGATTGACTACCTGTCTCCATCTCCACTGCATACTGCCATGGTGTGCCCGGGTCCTCAGTCGCGCCTTCCTCAAAAACCTCTAGCTCCTCTGGCTGCTCCTGCTCCTCCTCTCCTGTCCGCTGACTAGATAAACCAGCCATTTCTCCAAGCCTAAACTGTGTTTCGCTGGGCAACTCCTCCTCCTCCTCTTCCTCCTCCTCCTCCAGTTCAGCTCCAACGGGGTTCATGTGGCCGTAAGATGTAAACGCCATGTCTCCAGTGCCCTGACCAGCCATGGTTTCCAACATGTGCTGTAGTACATGAAGCAGTGGAATCACGTCGTTCATCCCGTAATCCTGCTGACTGACAAATAAAGTGGCTTCCTCAAAGGGCCTGAGCAAACGGCAGGTGTCACGTATGAGCTGCCACTGGTTGACATTGAAGTTACACAGGGGAGTCCCCCTATCTGCTTGGATCATCAGGAAATCCGTGATGGCTTTTCTCTGTTCATATAATCGGTCCAACATGTGAAGGGTGGAATTCCAACGGGTGGAAACATCGCAAATCAGACTATGTTGGGGGATACCATTCTGACGCTGTAGCTCAAGAAGGGTGTGTTTGGCGGTGTATGAGTGGCTGAAGTGCATGCAAAGTTTCCTTGAAGTTGTTAGGATGTCTTGCAGATGGGGGGAACACTTCAGAAACCGCTTGACAACCAGATTGAAGACGTGAGCCATGCAGGGGGCATGGGTCAGGCTTCCTTGGCGCAGCGCAGACAAAATGTTCTTCCCAGTGTCGGTAACCATGATTCCCATTTTAAGTTTTCTTGGAGTAAGCCATGTTTGGATTTCCTGATGAATAAATTTAAGCAGTTCCTCCCCTGTGTGACTCCGTTCGCCAAGACAAACCATGTGAAGCACTGCGTGACACCTCCGTGCCCTGCACACATGGTAGACTGGAGGGGCACTGAGACTTGAGCCTACAGTGGAGGGTGAGGAGATGGCGGAGGATGAGGAGGCCGAGTCGCACGGTGTCACAGGCCCAACGGGCAGGGAGCGCGGAGGCCGAAGCGGCGTGACCTGTCCAAGTTGCTGCTGCTGCTGCAAAGGGACCACATTCACCCAGTGGGCCGTAAACGACATGTACTGTCCCTGACCGTAGTTACAGCTCCAGATGTCGGCGCTGCCATGCACTTTGCTACACACCGACAGGCTCAAGGACTGGCCCACCTTCTAATCAACAAAAGTGTGCAGCGCTGGTACTGCCTTCTTGGCAAAGAAATGACGGCTTGGGACTCTCGACCTCGGCTCGGCACAAGCCATCAGTTCTCTGAAAGGTGCAGATTCCACCACCTGAAAAGGGAGCGACTGCAGCACCCGCAACTTGGACTGGAGCACATTCAGCTTCTGCGCCGTAGGATGAGTGGGCGCATACTGCTGTCTCTTGGACATGGCTTCGCTGATGGATTGCTGGTGGGATGCATGACTTGGAGGAGGAGGAGGAGCAGGAGTGACAGAGAATGGGTATGACGCACAGCTGCCTTCGGCTGAGGTGCTGGAGCCTTGGCTGGCAGAAATTGGGAGCGGCGTGCCACTTGGTGAGGAAGCAGACTGGACCACCCCTTGGGAGCCTCGGTTCTCCCAGGTCGCTTTATGGTGACGCATCATATGTTGACGCAGGGCCGTGGTGCCAACATTTGGACCCTGGCCACGCTTCACCTTTTGCCTACATATCTTGCATGTGGCCATGTTACCCTCCTGCGGATGCTTCAGGGAAAACTGCCACACTGCCGAGTAGCTACTTTTCCCACCCCTTGGCCTCACTGATTCACTGCTGCTGTTGCCAACTCCAGGAACCCCTGCTCCACTACCTCCCGATAAGGTAGACTGCCGCACAGCAGGTGCTCTACCCCGGCCCCGGCCCCGTTTGGCTCCAGCCTTTGGAATTGTGCCCCCATGCTGACTGCTACCACCTTGCTGCCTCAGCTGCTGACTCCAGGGCAACCTGCACCCCTCCTCTCCTGATGATGACGATGAAGCCCCTTCATCACCCGGCTCCCAAGTGCGATCGGCTTCATCGTCATCATCATTATCACCGAGTTGTGGCTGTACGTCACCGATGTTCGTGGATTCGTCAACAGTGTCTGGCGCAGGAGCTGGAACGCTCGCAGCACCCACGACACTGTCCACATCACTATTTGTCTGCCTAGCTAAAGAAGCCACCTCCATTTCTTGGCTGGGCAGTAGCTGCTGACTGTCCTCTATCTGATCGTCCTCCTCACTAAAGAGTGGAGCTGAACCCAAAGCATAGGATACGTCGCTGGGGGAGGGAACGGCGTAGGACAGAGGCAATGGGAGGACAGGGACTGCTCTCGGGGCATGCCAACTCAGGGTTGTGTCAGAGGAACCTACCGACCCTAGACTGGGGGTCTCAGACGTAAGTTGTGATGATGTTGTTGATGAGCGCGTCAACCAATCTACCACGGCAGATGCGTTACTGGTGGAGACCCGACCGCTAGCAGATACTGGCAGATTAGGTCTCTCAGCGTGACTCCTGCTGCTACTGTCCCCCAGTCTGATGCGACCTCTGCCTGCGGAATCTTGGCCTCTGCCACTCCTCTTTTCACTTCCAGGCACTTGTCTGCCCAACATAGTCTAACTGGCGTGGTAGTAGGTGATATTTTAAGAACCCCCAGGCAGCGGTGGGTCTATATGAAACAGAATATAATGCACACCAAAAGTGAGCAGTAACACTCAGCCTCCAACAGGCCTGCCTAGTGTAAATAAGAGAGCTGCTTAGTGTAAATAAAGAGGGGTATGCTATGTTACAGAATGGGATGCCCCAACAGCCAGCAGTGCACCTGGCAGCAGTACTACTATGCACAGCAAAAGTGTCTTTATCAGGCCTAATTTCTATTAGAATAAGTGCAAATGGTTATGGTATTAAATAGAGGCTGGTGTAGTCACAGAATGGGATGCCCCAAAAACCAGAGAGCACCTGGCAGCAGTAAGACTATGCACAGCAAAAGTGTCTTTATCAGGCCTAATTTCTATTAGAATAAGTGCAAATGGTTATATGGTATTAAATAGAGGCTGGTGTAGTCACAGAATTGGATGCCCCAAAAACCAGAGAGCACCTGGCAGCAGTAAGACTATGCACAGCAAAAGTGTCTTTTTCAGGCCTAATTTCTATTAGAATAAGTGCAAATGGTTATATGGTATTAAATAGAGGCTGGTGTAGTCACAGAATGGGATGCCCCAAAAACCAGAGAGCACCTGGCAGCAGTAAGACTATGCACAGCAAAAGTGTCTTTATCAGGCCTAATTTCTATTAGAATAAGTGCAAATGGTTATATGGTATTAAATAGAGGCTGGTGTAGTCACAGAATGGGATGCCCCAAAAACCAGAGAGCACCTGGCAGCAGTAAGACTATGCACAGCAAAAGTGTCTTTATCAGGCCTAATTTCTATTAGAATAAGTGCAAATGGTTATATGGTATTAAATAGAGGCTGGTGTAGTCACAGAATGGGATGCCCCAAAAACCAGAGAGCACCTGGCAGCAGTAAGACTATGCACAGCAAAAGTGTCTTTATCAGGCCTAATTTCTATTAGAATAAGTGCAAATGGTTATATGGTATTAAATAGAGGCTGGTGTAGTCACAGAATGGGATGCCTCACAGCAGACTTGAGATCAGTTCAGTATATATGCACAGTTAGTGTATAAGCAGCCTGAAAACGGCTAACAAAGCCAGTCAGCCAGCCAGTAACACTCAGGCTGGATGAAAAAAAAAAAAATCTCCCTGTGACTGCCTCCGATTTTTCCTAACTTTCCCTGCTTTTCGCTGACTTTCTGTCTGTCTCCTGCCTGTCTCCTGCCTGTCCCTGTCTGTCCCTGTCTGTCTAACTGTCTCTCCCTGCCTACAGCAGCGTCCTGTCTCTCACAAATGCAATAGAGAAATGAGGAAAAGCAAGATGTCCGCCGACTTAAATAGCGCTGTGACGTCACCGGGCTTGCTGGCTGCTGATAGGCTGCATGTGACTGTCCCAGCTTGCACTGGCGCGGGGTTGATGTCTGGACATGTCCCATCCGCCATCTTAGAATGCCTGTAATGTAAATGAATGGATGTTAAAAGAAAACTTCGAGCGAACGAATAGCGGGGAAATTCGTATTTGATCCGAATCAAATTTTTCATGAAATTCGGATCGAATCCGGGTTCGTCCGGATCGATTCGCTCATCCCTACTAATATCCAAAACAAAAGGCTACACATTATATTTAGCATCTGCATTTATATTCTCTAGGAATGAGGGGCATAAATAAAGGGGGTGCAGGAGTAGCAATTGATCCAGTTGCCAACAAGGTTAAATGGCCTAATAATTGTGGCTTTTTCCACCTTATTTTGTTTTGTGTCCACCTAGCAGAAGCTTACCATATATACCACTTTCAGTGGGACAGTCCAACCTTGAGGCCCCCTGTCCCTCAGAAAACTCTGGATCCCACTTTGCTGACATGTGGAAGACTGTCCCACCAAATGCAGAATACTGGAAGTCTGGGTGGTTTACAACTGCTCTGACTTTTTGGTTGAATGGTGGTAGTGGAATACATGGACTTCTGAGCATTGGCTTAATTAGCAACATCTTTTATGGACCAAATATTCTTAGTGCATGTGACCCCTAATTAAGCCATACACTAAACCCCTACTCTACCTTGCCCATCACCAACAAATTCCTTTAAACTCTCCTACTTTGGGAACCCTGAGAAATGGTCAGTTTAACCTAGCATCATGCACAAGAAAAAGAGGCACCATTTGTTAATGCTCTTTCAGCCTTTAGTTGTATTCACCTGAGTTGAAATGATAGGAAACATGTATTACTGAACGTAGTCAGCACACTTTACAATACCTAGGACCCAGTATCCATGGTGTTAGTCACACAGCAGTTATAGGGCACTTCCATAGTTCCACCGAGTGTAATTTAGAGCTGCACATGCATATGAGTCATTTGTAGACTCACAAACACAATTATTTTAATTGCAGGAATCACTCATTTATGTTTTATGATGCCCCTGCTTAGCTTTGTGTAACATCTGTTACTTCCTATTTTAATAACCTGTGTGACTGCATAGACAGGACACTGCACTATACACAATGTCACAAGTTCTTCTAAAGAAAAACAGCTTGCCTAATGACTGCGCTTTTTCAGTATCCTTGTGTTTTATACAATATATTGTATACAGAATACATCAGCCTTACATTCCATGTGACTGATCATTACAGAATGGATATATACTCATTATTGTCATTACTGCTGGCGATAGCTTGCTGCCATGACAGACATTATTATTATATACATTGTGCACTGATTGTGTAGCTTACCAACAGTAGAGGCTTTCATGTTGAAGTGAGGTTAGCGCAAGCATGCACTATGGTATCACCCTGGTGACCCCTGCTAACAAGCTAGACATTAATGTAAGTTAAAAGTTAATCACCGATACATAACCAATTCTCTAGAATCTAAAAAGCACTATACTGTAGATAAAAAAAAAAACATTTAACCCTCTGCATGCCAACAAATGTAAAGGAAAACAAACTAACCCTTTTAAAGAGAAACAACAGACATTAAATCTACTATACTTAGCCCCAGTAGCTCCCCCAACAGTGCTGTGTACCTTTTGGATGTTCAGTGGTATCTGGAGCACTGACATTCTGCTGTTTTCTTAGACCCCACAGATTTAGCCGCCTGTTAATGACACCAGCCGCTATGGCCGCTGTGAGGGCACCTTGCTCTGTCCCTGCTGATAGCTGCTCTGAATAACCCAGTCTTCCACTTAGCTGGCCTTGTCCCTCCCCCTTGGTGTGCATTTGATTTGATGGACGTCCTCGAGAGAGGAGATATTGAGAGAGGGGTGGACAGGGGCGTCACTGGGGCTGCACTGAGATAACTACTGCGCAAGCATGTGATCCTGGGGATTGCGCAGTGCATGATGGGAAGTTCGAGGAGGTGTACTGATGGCGCTGCCTTGCAGATGGTGTCCAGGAGAAGAAACATTTCTCCTGCAATTCCAGGAGTAGCAAGTCAAGTAAAAGTCCAATTGTTTTACCAATCGGATCTCTGACTAACACTCGGGTTTGCCCAAATTGCCAAATCAGGTACTGACACACCTTGAGGTTTCCTTCACCCTGCAGGAGGGAAAGGCAGCCATCTTGGCCACAGCTTCAAATAGGGTCTCTGGGCCCGACGGCTATAAACACTTTTTAGCATCGCTAGTCCCAATAATGTTGAAAGCCTTTAACTCAACACTATCCTGCAAAAATTCTCAGAGGTAGGGAAAGACCTGATATTATGTTCAAACTACAGACCCATCTTGCTCCTATACACAGATGTTAAAGTGTTTTTGCATCCAGGTTAGCCCCACATCTCCACCACATGGTAACACTTGACTATGTGGGCTTTGTGCCCCACAGCGGAGCGTGGGATAATACCACTAAGGTGTTAAACTGGGCAACTGGCAATATATGTTGGCAATGCTTAGGCAAATTGGATTACGCTCCAACATGTTGAATTGGATTTGGAGTTTATATAGTAACCCCTCGGCATCGGTACAAATAAATGGTTTCTTATATGATTCTAATATCTAAACTAACAGTACCAGACAGGGCTACCCCCTCTCGCCCCTGATATTCATTCTTACCTTGGAGCCTTTTCTTTGTAATACAGTAAGGGAATAACATGAATGTCTAGGGCCTCTCACTCCCATCAGGCCACTACAAAGTAGCCTCATACAGAGACAACCTCGTTTTCTTTATTACCTGTTCAGAAATCTCAGTCCCCAACCTGATGCACAAACTAAAACACTATGGTGAGTTGTCCCATTACAAGATCAATTATCAAAAAACTGAGGTCCTGAATGTGAATATACTGGCTCACGGTTTTGGCTATATTAATAGCTCCTTCCTCTTTAAATGGGCTAGGGTTAGATATCTAACCTACTTAAGCACCAATAGCTCTCTTTCCACAATTTCTACCTTCCTACCTTCTATCGAATGGTCCATAGGCAAACTATAGAGGTTTGGAAGGTGCGAAGGAATGCTTTGAAAATAAATGTACTGCTTCGATTACTTAACCTACTAAAGGCCCTTCCCATCACTTTCCTCCGCTCATTCTTGCAAAAAGTCAGATCGCTATTTGGCAAGTTTGTTTGGCTAGAAAAGAAACCAAGACTGAGCAGAAGTGTCTTTACTAGAACCAAAGATTGTGGTGGGGTAGGCCTTGCTGACCCAACCGAGCTTTGGACTGGTGCCTGAACAAAGAGCACAAACAAGGGTTTGTCTGGAACAGAGCTTTGTAGACTTCCCTCTCTCCTCCATTCCCTGGTTAGCTAAACCGGAGGTAAACCATATCATGAAACACCCAACATTCATCCCATGCCTCAGCTCCTGCCAGCAGCACTTCCTGCACATTGAAATGTCTCCCACACCATCCCCCCCCCCCCCCCCCCAGGGCTCAACAACGCAATGGCAAAAACCTGGATCAAAACAGAGGCTTCGAGAGTTGAACATGACCGGGCAGGTGGGAAAATCTAGAGTATTTCGTCCAAGAGCATCCCCAACTGGACAGCCTGATAGCAACTCCAGATCATACACTTTCTATCTTCTCTATCGAAACACGTCATGCTATATAGAAAACTGACACCTTTCGAAAAAATGTGCCTAGAGAGACATCCAGGTAAACATGGGCTTTCCACAATTTACAAGACTCTGATATCCCCTCATGCAAGCTAATCCACCTATGCTGTAGAAGGATCCCGAGGTGAGTATCCGGATGGCATTTTTCTATAGTATAATGCCGCCGATGCACAGCGGGGGAGCAAGATCCTGGCAGCCTTGCTCCTGGCTGACCCGCTGATGCATATCAGTCAGTCCGGTCATTTCTGGTCTCCAGGCCAACCCAGACGTTACTGCAGAAGAAAAATCTGCCCACGAAGAAAAATAGCAGTTAAATGGGCAGGCTTTATTAGGAGGTGGGAAGATGGGACAAGGGGGAGGGAAAAAACAAACTAGCAGTGTGGAGGAACAAGTAATTAAAAAGGAAGTCTAGTAAAAAATCGCTGGACATCATCTTTCACATGCAGAAGCTGGGAAAATTGTGTTTTTCCACTATGTATCTGCATCCAATTAGCCAGAGAACAGGGCTATCTGATACTCTTCTGGGATCCTTCAACTGTGGTCATAGAGCAGCTAATCAGGTTTGCATGGTCAGCAGTTGCACAGTAATGTGCACAGCCATTGACAAGCCTGATAGGCTGCTCAAGGTCACATGGGATGTAGGCAGGCCCATTTTTGGGTTCTGATGCATGGCGGGGCAGCTCAATTTGGCCCTGCTGCTGCATATTAAGGAAGGAGTCCATTCATTTTAGACTGGACTTATTATTTAAAGCTGAGGAAAGATGATGAGAAAGAGCATTTGTGGGCTGCTACTACATTCAGTGAGCGGTGTTGAGACAGAAAATATGAGTAAAGAATTTAAAACCACCTTAAAGACAACAAGAAATACTGGAAAAAGGCTACATCTAAAGAGCTGACAGCAGTAAAGAAAGTATCAGGCAAGGATTAAGAAGGACAAGTGGTAGCAATCTAAATAGAAAGGGAAAAGCAGAGTGGACATAGTGAGGCTGAGAAGTAAAAAGAGAGGAAGTAGCAAGGAAACCAAAAAGTTTTATTTTGGCTGAATATGATCAGAAATAACCCCAGGTATAGTAAATGTGTCCATTAACTCAAATCTAAAATAAAGTAGGCAGGGAACCCTTTACACCTTTTTATGCAATATTTGTCTTAGTTGTTTTATTTTATTGATTAAAGAGAGAATAAACTGAAACATATCCTTAAACTTATACATTACCTTCTGCATGCTACAACATGTATTGCAATACATATCTAAGCTGGTCAACAACAACAAGGTAGTCCAGTAGCAGGGTGGTGGACTGGCCGCCACATATGTTAAAAGGGCTAGATAGATTCTTTGTGTAGTTTAGTGAGGCTCAGTAGTTGGGACTGTGGCAGGAATGCTGTAGGTCTATTTTGCTTCCCTGTAAAAGGGGTTAAGCTTATACAAGGACTAGGCAACTGCCCACCTTAGAGCTTATTCGTTTCTGAAGCTATATTATATCAAGTGTGAGAGCAGAGAAGAGTTCAATGCAGAGATTGAGAAGGTTGGAGGCCAGTGCTCAGGGGTTGTGCACTGGTAGATAAATTCTGGGTGTGCGTGAGGTGCCAAACCTCAAAGGCTGCATATCTGTGAACCTCCTAATCAAGAGACCAAAGTGCCCTTAGTGAAGAGTACAAGATAAAGAGCATTTCCCTTTTACAGAAAGACTTTGTGTAGTACATGCAGACCAAGAACAACAGGCTACTTATCATTTTGATGAGTAGGCAGAGTCACCTCACCTTTTTGCAACTTAATTGGTTCTTGAAGCTATGTAATATCACCTTGAAGTCTCAGAGCAGAGACAAGTGCACTGGTAGATCACTTCTGGCCATGCCTTGAAGACTGCCTACCTGGGGACCTTGGTTGTCAGCATGTAGGACTACCCACCTGACCCCTCCCCTCACCATCCGGCATATTTATATAGATTTTTTAGCATTGGGCCATTATTCACGATAGTGCTCCTTTAAGCTAGGCACCTTGAGAACATCATTTTGACACACAAAAATTATACACTAAAATTCAATTCAATGAGGCTTTAAAGTGAACCTATTACAACCGCTGCCGGTCCTGGATTCTTTTAGACCAACTAGATGCTCCATCCTGATTTAGGATGCCCCAATGTGTGAACTAGAGATGAGCGAACTTTTGAAAAATTCGATTCGACTGATTCGCCGAAAATCGTTTCGACCCGAATAAATTTGCGACGAATCGCTATTAAAAACGGCTATTTCTGAGCCTCCTAGAGCCTCAATAGGTTGTAAACCATTCAGCCTTGCTGTAACACGCACAGGATGCGTGCTGGGTTAGTTAAATAATACTTTGAAGAAATATCACATGCAGATCAGAGGCATCGCTAATAGAATCGCAGAGCGGCACAATTGCAGAGAGTTGAAGTGGCATCACTATGAGGGGCAGAAGGAGCCCAAATATACACTGGAGTTGGCCTCAGGAGCCCAAAAATTGGATGAATCACACCCTGGAGTTGGCAGAAGTTGGCAGCAGCAGCAGCAGGAGCCCAAATATACACTGGAGTTGGCTTCAGGAGCCCAAAAATTGGATGAATCACACCCTGGAGTTGGCAGGAGTTGACAGTAGCAGCAGCAGGAGCCCAAATATACACTGGAGTTGGCTTCAGGAGCCCAAAAATTGGATGAATCACACCCTGGAGTTGGCAGGAGTTGACAGTAGCAGCAGCAGGAGCCCAAATATACACTGGAGTTGGCTTCAGGAGCCCAAAAATTGGATGAATCACACCCTGGAGTTGGCAGAAGTTGGCAGCAGCAGCAGCAGGAGCCCAAATATACACTGGAGTTGGCTTCAGGAGCCCAAAAATTGGATGAATCACACCCTGGAGTTGGCAGAAGTTGGCAGCAGCAGCAGCAGGAGCCCAAATATACACTGGAGTTGGCTTCAGGAGCCCAAAAATTGGATGAATCACACCCTGGAGTTGGCAGAAGTTGGCAGCAGCAGCAGGAGCCCAAATATACACTGGAGTTGGCCTCAGGAGCCCAAAAATTGGATGAATCACACCCTGGAGTTGGCAGAAGTTGGCAGCAGCAGGAGCCCAAATATACACTGGAGTTGGCCTCAGGAGCCCAAAAATTGGATGAATCACACCCTGGAGTTGGCAGAAGTTGGCAGCAGCAGCAGCAGGAGCCCAAATATACACTGGAGTTGGCTTCAGGAGCCCAAAAATTGGATGAATCACACCCTGGAGTTGGCAGGAGTTGACAGTAGCAGCAGCAGGAGCCCAAATATACACTGGAGTTGGCTTCAGGAGCCCAAAAATTGGATGAATCACACCCTGGAGTTGGCAGAAGTTGGCAGCAGCAGCAGCAGGAGCCCAAATATACACTGGAGTTGGCTTCAGGAGCCCAAAAATTGGATGAATCACACCCTGGAGTTGGCAGAAGTTGGCAGCAGCAGCAGCAGGAGCCCAAATATACACTGGAGTTGGCTTCAGGAGCCCAAAAATTGGATGAATCACACCCTGGAGTTGGCAGGAGTTGACAGCAGCAGCAGCAGCAGGAGCCCAAATATACACTGGAGTTGGCCTCAGGAGCCCAAAAATTGGATGAATCACACCCTGGAGTTGGCAGAAGTTGGCAGCAGCAGCAGCAGGAGCCCAAATATACACTGGAGTTGGCCTCAGGAGCCCAAAAATTGGATGAATCACACCCTGGAGTTGGCAGAAGTTGGCAGCAGCAGGAGCCCAAATATACACTGGAGTTGGCTTCAGGAGCCCAAAAATTGGATGAATCACACCCTGGAGTTGGCAGGAGTTGACAGTAGCAGCAGCAGGAGCCCAAATATACACTGGAGTTGGCCTCAGGAGCCCAAAAATTGGATGAATCACACCCTGGAGTTGGCAGGAGTTGACAGCAGCAGCAGCAGGAGCCCAAATATACACTGGAGTTGGCTTCAGGAGCCCAAAAATTGGATGAATCACACCCTGGAGTTGGCAGAAGTTGGCAGCAGCAGCAGCAGCAGGAGCCCAAATATACACTGGAGTTGGCTTCAGGAGCCCAAACATTGGATGAATCACACCCTGGAGTTGGCAGAAGTTGGCAGCAGCAGCAGCAGGAGCCCAAATATACACTGGAGTTGGCCTCAGGAGCCCAAAAATTGGATGAATCACACCCTGGAGTTGGCAGAAGTTGGCAGCAGCAGCAGCAGGAGCCCAAATATACACTGGGGTTGGCCTCAGGAGCCCAAAAATTGGATGAATCACACCCTGGAGTTGGCAGAAGTTGGCAGCAGCAGCAGCAGGAGCCCAAATATACACTGGAGTTGGCTTCAGGAGCCCAAAAATTGGATGAATCACACCCTGGAGTTGGCAGGAGTTGACAGTAGCAGCAGCAGGAGCCCAAATATACACTGGAGTTGGCCTCAGGAGCCCAAAAATTGGATGATTCACACCCTGGAGTTGGCAGGAGTTGACAGCAGCAGCAGCAGGAGCCCAAATATACACTGGAGTTGGCTTCAGGAGCCCAAAAATTGGATGAATCACACCCTGGAGTTGGCAGGAGTTGACAGTAGCAGCAGCAGGAGCCCAAATATACACTGGAGTTGGCCTCAGGAGCCCAAAAATTGGATGAATCACACCCTGGAGTTGGCAGGAGTTGACAGCAGCAGCAGCAGGAGCCCAAATATACACTGGAGTTGGCTTCAGGAGCCCAAAAATTGGATGAATCACACCCTGGAGTTGGCAGAAGTTGGCAGCAGCAGCAGCAGGAGCCCAAATATACACTGGAGTTGGCCTCAGGAGCCCAAAAATTGGATGAATCACACCCTGGAGTTGGCAGCAGCAGCAGGAGCCCAAACATTACTTTAAAGAGACCCTGGGGTTGGCTTCAGGAGCCCAAATATACACTGGAGTTGGCCTCAGGAGCCCAAATATTGGATGAATCACACCCTGGAGTTGGCAGGAGTTGACAGCAGCAGCAGCAGGAGCCCAAATATACACTGGAGTTGGCTTCAGGAGCCCAAAAATAGGATGAATCACACCCTGGAGTTGGCAGAAGTTGGCAGCAGCAGCAGCAGGAGCCCAAATATACACTGGAGTTGGCCTCAGGAGCCCAAAAATTGGATGAATCACACCCTGGAGTTGGCAGCAGCAGCAGGAGCCCAAACATTACTTTAAAGAGACCCTGGGGTTGGCTTCAGGAGCCCAAAAATTGGATGAATCACACCCTGGAGTCGGCAGAAGTTGGCAGCAGCAGCAGCAGGAGCCCAAATATACACTGGAGTTGGCCTCAGGAGCCCAAAAATTGGATGAATCACACCCTGGAGTTGGCAGAAGTTGGCAGCAGCAGCAGCAGGAGCCCAAATATACACTGGAGTTGGCCTCAGGAGCCCAAAAATTGGATGAATCACACCCTGGAGTTGGCAGAAGTTGGCAGCAGCAGCAGCAGGAGCCCAAATATACACTGGAGTTGGCTTCAGGAGCCCAAAAATTGGATGAATCACACCCTGGAGTTGGCAGGAGTTGACAGTAGCAGCAGCAGGAGCCCAAATATACACTGGAGTTGGCCTCAGGAGCCCAAAAATTGGATGAATCACACCCTGGAGTTGGCAGGAGTTGACAGCAGCAGCAGTAGGAGCCCAAATATACACTGGAGTTGGCTTCAGGAGCCCAAAAATTGGATGAATCACACCCTGGAGTTGGCAGGAGTTGACAGTAGCAGCAGCAGGAGCCCAAATATACACTGGAGTTGGCCTCAGGAGCCCAAAAATTGGATGAATCACACCCTGGAGTTGGCAGGAGTTGACAGCAGCAGCAGCAGGAGCCCAAATATACACTGGAGTTGGCTTCAGGAGCCCAAAAATTGTATGAATCACACCCTGGAGTTGGCAGAAGTTGGCAGCAGCAGCAGCAGGAGCCCAAATATACACTGGAGTTGGCCTCAGGAGCCCAAAAATTGGATGAATCACACCCTGGAGTTGGCAGCAGCAGCAGGAGCCCAAACATTACTTTAAAGAGACCCTGGGGTTGGCTTCAGGAGCCCAAAAATTGGATGAATCACACCCTGGAGTTGGCAGAAGTTGGCAGCAGCAGCAGCAGGAGCCCAAATATACACTGGAGTTGGCTTCAGGAGCCCAAAAATTGGATGAATCACACCCTGGAGTTGGCAGGAGTTGACAGTAGCAGCAGCAGGAGCCCAAATATACACTGGAGTTGGCTTCAGGAGCCCAAAAATTGGATGAATCACACCCTGGAGTTGGCAGGAGTTGACAGCAGCAGCAGCAGGAGCCCAAATATACACTGGAGTTGGCTTCAGGAGCCCAAAAGTTGGATGAATCACACCCTGGAGTTGGCAGGAGTTAACAGCAGCAGCAGCAGGAGCCCAAATATACACTGGAGTTGGCTTCAGGAGCCCAAAAATTGGATGAATCACACCCTGGAGTTGGCAGGAGTTGACAGTAGCAGCTGCAGGAGCCCAAATATACACTGGAGTTGGCTTCAGGAGCCCAAAAATTGGATGAATCACACCCTGGAGTTGGCAGGAGTTGACAGCAGCAGCAGCAGGAGCCCAAATATACACTGGAGTTGGCTTCAGGAGCCCAAAAATTGGATGAATCACACCCTGGAGTTGGCAGGAGTTGACAGTAGCAGCAGCAGCAGCGCAAATATACACTGGAGTTGGCCTCAGGAGCCCAAAAATTGGATGAATCACACCCTGGAGTTGGCAGGAGTTGACAGCAGCAGCAGCAGGAGCCCAAATATACACTGGAGTTGGCTTCAGGAGCCCAAAAATTGGATGAATCATACCCTGGAGTTCGCAGAAGTTGGCAGCAGCAGCAGCAGGAGCCCAAATATACACTGGAGTTGGCCTCAGGAGCCCAAAAATTGGATGAATCACACCCTGGAGTTGGCAGCAGCAGCAGGAGCCCAAACATTACTTTAAAGAGACCCTGGGGTTGGCTTCAGGAGCCCAAAAATTGGATGAATCACACCCTGGAGTTGGCAGAAGTTGGCAGCAGCAGCAGCAGGAGCCCAAATATACACTGGAGTTGGCTTCAGGAGCCCAAAAATTGGATGAATCACACCCTGGAGTTGGCAGGAGTTGACAGTAGCAGCAGCAGGAGCCCAAATATACACTGGAGTTGGCTTCAGGAGCCCAAAAATTGGATGAATCACACCCTGGAGTTGGCAGGAGTCGACAGCAGCAGCAGCAGGAGCCCAAATATACACTGGAGTTGGCTTCAGGAGCCCAAAAATTGGATGAATCACACCCTGGAGTTGGCAGGAGTTGACAGTAGCAGCAGCAGGAGCCCAAATATACACTGGAGTTGGCCTCAGGAGCCCAAAAATTGGATGAATCACACCCTGGGGTTGGCAGGAGTTGACAGCAGCAGCAGCAGGAGCCCAAATATACAATGGAGTTGGCTTCAGGAGCCCAAAAATTGGATGAATCACACCCTGGAGTTGGCAGAAGTTGGCAGCAGCAGCAGCAGGAGCCCAAATATACACTGGAGTTGGCCTCAGGAGCCCAAAAATTGGATGAATCACACCCTGGAGTTGGCAGCAGCAGCAGGAGCCCAAACATTACTTTAAAGAGACCCTGGGGTTGGCTTCAGGAGCCCAAAAATTGGATGAATCACACCCTGGAGTTGGCAGAAGTTGGCAGCAGCAGCAGCAGGAGCCCAAATATACACTGGAGTTGGCTTCAGGAGCCCAAAAATTGGATGAATCACACCCTGGAGTTGGCAGGAGTTGACAGTAGCAGCAGCAGGAGCCCAAATATACACTGGAGTTGGCTTCAGGAGCCCAAAAATTGGATGAATCACACCCTGGAGTTGGCAGGAGTTGACAGCAGCAGCAGGAGCCCAAATATACACTGGGGTTGGCTTCAGGAGCCCAAAAATTGGATGAATCACACCCTGGAGTTGGCAGGAGTTGACAGCAGCAGCAGCAGGAGCCCAAATAAACACTGGAGTTGGCTTCAGGAGCCCAAAAGTTGGATGAATCACACCCTGGAGTTGGCAGGAGTTGACAGTAGCAGCAGCAGGAGCCCAAATATACACTAGAGTTGGCTTCAGGAGCCCAAAAATTGGATGAATCACACCCTGGAGTTGGCAGAAGTTGGCAGCAGCAGCAGCAGGAGCCCAAATATACACTGGAGTTGGCCTCAGGAGCCCAAAAATTGGATGAATCACACCCTGGAGTTGGCAGAAGTTGGCAGCAGCAGCAGCAGGAGCCCAAATATACACTGGAGTTGGCCTCAGGAGCCCAAAAATTGGATGAATCACACCCTGGAGTTGGCAGAAGTTGGCAGCAGCAGCAGCAGGAGCCCAAATATACACTGGAGTTGGCTTCAGGAGCCCAAAAATTGGATGAATCACACCCTGGAGTTGGCAGAAGTTGGCAGCAGCAGGAGCCCAAATATACACTGGAGTTGGCCTCAGGAGCCCAAAAATTGGATGAATCACACCCTGGAGTTGGCAGCAGCAGCAGGAGCCCAAACATTACTTTAAAGAGACCCTGGGGTTGGCTTCAGGAGCCCAAAAATTGGATGAATCACACCCTGGAGTTGGCAGAAGTTGGCAGCAGCAGCAGCAGGAGCCCAAATATACACTGGAGTTGGCTTCAGGAGCCCAAAAATTGGATGAATCACACCCTGGAGTTGGCAGGAGTTGACAGTAGCAGCAGCAGGAGCCCAAATATACACTGGAGTTGGCTTCAGGAGCCCAAAAATTGGATGAATCACACCCTGGAGTTGGCAGGAGTTGACAGCAGCAGCAGCAGGAGCCCAAATATACACTGGAGTTGGCCTCAGGAGCCCAAAAATTGGATGAATCACACCCTGGAGTTGGCAGAAGTTGGCAGCAGCAGCAGCAGGAGCCCAAATATACACTGGAGTTGGCTTCAGGAGCCCAAAAATTGGATGAATCACACCCTGGATTTGGCAGGAGTTGACAGTAGCAGCAGCAGGAGCCCAAATATACACTAGAGTTGGCTTCAGGAGCCCAAAAATTGGATGAATCACACCCTGGAGTTGGCAGAAGTTGGCAGCAGCAGCAGCAGGAGCCCAAATATACACTGGAGTTGGCCTCAGGAGCCCAAAAATTGGATGAATCACACCCTGGAGTTGGCAGGAGTTGACAGCAGCAGCAGCAGGAGCCCAAATATACACTGGAGTTGGCTTCAGGAGCCCAAAAATTGGATGAATCACACCCTGGAGTTGGCAGAAGTTGGCAGCAGCAGCAGCAGGAGCCCAAATATACACTGGAGTTGGCCTCAGGAGCCCAAAAATTGGATGAATCACACCCTGGAGTTGGCAGCAGCAGCAGGAGCCCAAACATTACTTTAAAGAGACCCTGGGGTTGGCTTCAGGAGCCCAAAAATTGGATGAATCACACCCTGGAGTTGGCAGAAGTTGGCAGCAGCAGCAGCAGGAGCCCAAATATACACTGGAGTTGGCTTCAGGAGCCCAAAAATTGGATGAATCACACCCTGGAGTTGGCAGGAGTTGACAGTAGCAGCAGCAGGAGCCCAAATATACACTGGAGTTGGCTTCAGGAGCCCAAAAATTGGATGAATCACACCCTGGAGTTGGCAGAAGTTGGCAGCAGCAGCAGCAGGAGCCCAAATATACACTGGAGTTGGCTTCAGGAGCCCAAAAATTGGATGAATCACACCCTGGAGTTGGCAGGAGTTGACAGTAGCAGCAGCAGGAGCCCAAATATACACTGGAGTTGGCTTCAGGAGCCCAAAAATTGGATGAATCACACCCTGGAGTTGGCAGGAGTTGACAGCAGCAGCAGCAGGAGCCCAAATATACACTGGAGTTGGCCTCAGGAGCCCAAAAATTGGATGAATCACACCCTGGAGTTGGCAGAAGTTGGCAGCAGCAGCAGCAGGAGCCCAAATATATACTGGAGTTGGCTTCAGGAGCCCAAAAATTGGATGAATCACACCCTGGAGTTGGCAGGAGTTGACAGTAGCAGCAGCAGGAGCCCAAATATACACTAGAGTTGGCTTCAGGAGCCCAAAATTGGATGAATCACACCCTGGAGTTGGCAGAAGTTGGCAGCAGCAGCAGCAGGAGCCCAAATATACACTGGAGTTGGCCTCAGGAGCCCAAAAATTGGATGAATCACACCCTGGAGTTGGCAGGAGTTGACAGTAGCAGCAGCAGGAGCCCAAAAAATGGCCTAAAGACATAAATATGTTTTGCACCATTTGGAAAGTGTAAAACGTGGCACCATGCTGAATCTAGTCGCATGCATCAGGCATTGGTGGGTGGAAATCCTGGCTGATCCATCCCTGATTCATTTTGACAAAGGTGAGTCTCTCCACATTTTTAGTTGACAGACGAGTTCTCCTCGCCGTAACTATGGCCCCCGCCGCACTAAACACCCGCTCAGATGGCACGCTACTTGCCGGGCAGGACAGCTTTTCCAGGGCAAACTCTGCTAGTTGCGGCCACAAATCAAGTTTGGCTGCCCAGAAGTCCAGCGGATCCTCAAGGTGTGTTGGCATGGTCATGTCAAAGTATGACATGACCTGCTGGTTCAGGTCCTGCTCCAGGTCTTCCTGCTGCTCATGAGTAGCCTCACTATGCGGGTGTAGAAAGCTACTCATTAGCGACTGAAGACTGAGGCTGCTGCTGCTGATGGAGCTTCTGCTGCTGCTGCTGCCAACCCCCCCAGCGGCCATGGCAGTGGAAGGTGAGCGCAGAGGTCCCCTCGAGTCAGACCTGCGAGAGTATGGACCATGGCGCAGATAGGCATCGGCCAACTGCCTACGTAGAATGTCTTTGTAGTAGTTGAGTTTGTCCTCCCTCTCGGTGGGTTTAAAAAATGCCCCCATTTTGTGCCGGAAGCGAGGGTCCAATAAGGTGGACAGCCAGAAGTCATCCCGCCGACAGATGGAAACAATTCTGGGGTCACTACGCAAGCATGTGAGCATGCTTCGTGCCATTTGCGCAAGTGACTCGGATGGACTACCTGTCTCCATCTCCACTGCATACTGCCACGGTGTGCCCGGGTCCTCTGTCTCTCCTTCCTCAAAAACCTCTAGCTCCTCTGGCTGCTCCTGCTCCTCCTCTCCTGTCCGCTGACTAGATAAACCAGCCATTTCGCCAAGCCTAAACTGTGTTTCGCTGGGCAACTCCTCCTCCTCCTCTTCCTCCTCCTCCTCCTCCAGTTCAGCTCCAACGGGGTTCATGTGGCCGTAAGATGTAAACGCCATGTCTCCAGTGCCCTGACCAGCCATGGTTTCCAACATGTGCTGTAGTACATGAAGCAGTGGAATCACGTCGTTCATCCCGTAATCCTGCCGACTGACAAATAAAGTGGCTTCCTCAAAGGGCCTGAACAAACGGCAGGTGTCACGTATGAGCTGCCACTGGTTGACATTGAAGTTACACAGGGGAGTCCCCCTATCTGCTTGGATCATCAGGAAATCCGTGATGGCTTTTCTCTGTTCATATAATCGGTCCAACATGTGAAGGGTGGAATTCCAACGGGTGGAAACATCGCAAATCAGACTATGTTGGGGGATACCATTCTGACGCTGTAGCTCAAGAAGGGTGTGTTTGGCGGTGTAGGAGTGGCTGAAGTGCATGCAAAGTTTCCGTGAAGTTGTTAGGATGTCCTGCAGATGGGGGGAACACTTCAGAAACCGCTTGACAACCAGATTGAAGACGTGAGCCATGCAGGGGGCATGGGTCAGGCTTCCTTGGCGCAGCGCAGACAAAATGTTCTTCCCATTGTCGGTAACCATGATTCCCATTTTAAGTTTTCTCGGAGTAAGCCATGTTTGGATTTCCTGATGAATACATTTAAGCAGTTCCTCCCCTGTGTGACTCCGTTCGCCAAGACAAACCATGTGAAGCACTGCGTGACACCTCCGTGCCCTGCACACATGGTAGACTGGAGGGGCACTGAGACTTGAGCCTACAGTGGAGGGTGAGGAGATGGCGGAGGATGAGGAGGCCGAGTCGCACGGTGTCACAGGCCCAATGGGCAGAGAGCGCGGAGGCCGAAGTGGCGTGACCTGTCCAAGTTGCTGCTGCAAAGGGACCACATTCACCCAGTGGGCCGTAAACGACATGTACTGCCCCTGACCGTAGTTACAGCTCCAGATGTCGGCGCTGCCATGTATTTTGCTACACACCGACAGGCTCAAGGACTGGCCCACCTTCTGTTCAACAAAAGTGTGCAGCGCTGGTACTGCCTTCTTGGCAAAGAAATGACGGCTTGGGACTCTCCACCTCGGCTCGGCACAAGCCATCAGTTCTCTGAAAGGTGCAGATTCCACCACCTGAAAAGGGAGCGACTGCAGCACCAGCAACTTGGACAGGAGCACATTCAGCTTCTGCGCCGTAGGATGAGTGGGCGCATACTGCTGTCTCTTGGACATGGCTTCGCTGATGGATTGCTGGCGGGATGCATGACTTGGAGGAGGAGGAGGAGGAGCAGGAGCGACAGAGGATGGGTATGACGCACAGCTGCCTTCGGCTGAGGTGCTGGAGCCTTGGCTGGCAGAAATTGGGAGCTCACTTGGTGAGGAAGCAGACTGGACCACCCCTTGGGAGCCTCAGTTCTCCCAGGTCGTTTTATGGTGACGCATCATATGTTGACGCAGGGCCGTGGTGCCAACATTTGGACCCTGGCCACGCTTCACCTTTTGCCTACATATCTTGCATGTGGCCATGTTACCCTCCTGCGGATGCCTCAGGAAAAACTGCCACACTGCCGAGTAGCTACTTTTCCCACCCCCTGGCCTCACTGATTCACTGCTGCTGTTGCCAACTCCAGGAACCCCTGCTCCACTACCTCCCGATAAGGTAGACTGCCGCACAGCAGGTGCTCTACCCCGGCCCCGGCCCCGGCCCCGGCCGGCTCCAGCCTTTGGAATTGTGCCCCCATGCTGACTGCTACCACCTTGCTGCCTCAGCTGCTGACTCCGGGGCAACCTGCGCCCCTCTTCTCCTGATGATGACGATGAAGCCCCTTCATCACCCGGCTCCCAAGTGCGATCGGCTTCATCGTCATCATCATCATCACCGAGTTGTGGCTGTACGTCACTGATGTTCGTGGATTCGTCAACAGTGTCTGGCGCAGGAGCTGGAACGCTCGCAGCACCCACGACACTGTCCACATCACTATCTGTCTGCCTAGCTAGAGAAGCCACCTCCATTTCTTGGCTGGGCAGTAGCTGCTGACTGTCCTCTATCTGATGGTCCTCCTCACTAAAGAGTGGAGCTGAACCCAAAGCATAGGATACGTCGCTGGGGGAGGGAACGGCGTAGGACAGAGGCAATGGGAGGACAGGGACTGCTCTCGGGGCATGCCAACTCAGGGTTGTGTCAGAGGAACCTACCGACCCTAGACTGGGGGTCTCAGACGTAAGTTGTGATGATGTTGTTGATGAGCGCGTCAACCAATCTACCACGGCAGATGCGTTACTGGTGGAGACCCGACCGCTAGCAGATACTGGCAGATTAGGTCTCTCAGCGTGACTCCTGCTGCTACTGGCCCCCAGTCTGATGCGAGCTCTGCCTGCGGAATCTTGGCCTCTGCCACTCCTCTTTTCACTTCCAGGCACTTGTCTGCCCGACATAGTCTAACTGGCGTGGGAGTAGGTGATATTTTAAGATCCCCCGGGCAGCGGTGGGTCTATATGAAACAGAATATAATGCACACCAAAAGTGAGCAGTAACACTCAGCCTCCAACAGGCCTGCTTAGTGTAAATAAGAGAGCTGCTTAGTGTAAATAAAGAGGGGTATGCTATGTTACAGAATGGGATGCCTCAACAGAAGTGCACCTGGCAGGCAGCAGTAAGCCTATGCCCAGCAAAAGTGTCTTATAATATAAATATAATAAGAGCAAATGCTTATATGGTCTTAAACAGAGGCTGCTTTAGTCACAGAATGGGATGCCCCCAAAAAAGATCCAGTAGTACTATGCCCAGCAAAAGTGTCTTTATCAGGCTAATTTCAAATATGATAAGAGCAAATGCTTATATGGTCTTAAACAGAGGCTGCTTTAGTCACAGAATGGGATGCCCTGGCAGGGACAAGTAGTGCTATGCCCAGCAAAAGTGTCTTTATCAGGCTAATTTCAAATATGATAAGAGCAAATGCTTATACGGTCTTAAACAGAGGCTGCTGTAGTCACAGAATGGGATGCCCCAACAGAAGTGGACCTGGCAGGGTCCAGTAGTGCTATGCCCAGCAAAAGTGTCTTTATCAGGCCTAATTTCAAATATGATAAGAGCAAATGCTTATATGGTCTTAAACAGAGGCTGCTTTAGTCACAGAATGGGATGCCCCAACAGGAATGGACCTGGCAGGGTCCAGTAGTGCTTTGCCCAGCAAAAGTGTCTTTATCAGGCCTAATTTCAAATATGATAAGAGCAAATGGTTATATGGTCTTAAACAGAGGCTGCTTTAGTCACAGAATGGGATGCCCCAACAGAAGTGGACCTGGCAGGGTCCAGTAGTGCTATGCCCAGCAAAAGTGTCTTTATCAGGCCTAATTTCAAATATGATAAGAGCAAATGCTTATATGGTCTTAAACAGAGGCTGCTTTAGTCACAGAATGGGATGCCCCAACAGGAATGGACCTGGCAGGGTTCAGTAGTGCTTTGCCCAGCAAAAGTGTCTTTATCAGGCCTAATTTCAAATATGATAAGTGAAAATGGTTATACGGTCTTAAACAGAGGCTGCTGTAGTCACAGAATGGGATGCCCCAACAGAAGTGGACCTGGCAGGGTCCAGTAGTGCTATGCCCAGCAAAAGTGTCTTTATCAGGCCTAATTTCAAATATGATAAGAGCAAATGGTTATATGGTCTTAAACAGAGGCTGCTTTAGTCACAGAATGGGATGCCCCAACAGGAATGGACCTGGCAGGGTCCAGTAGTGCTTTGCCCAGCAAAAGTGTCTTTATCAGGCCTAATTTCAAATATGATAAGTGAAAATGGTTATACGGTCTTAAACAGAGGCTGCTGTAGTCACAGAATGGGATGCCCCAACAGAAGTGGACCTGGCAGGGTCCAGTAGTGCTATGCCCAGCAAAAGTGTCTTTATCAGGCCTAATTTCAAATATGATAAGAGCAAATGCTTATATGGTCTTAAACAGAGGCTGCTTTAGTCACAGAATGGGATGCCCCAACAGGAATGGACCTGGCAGGGTCCAGTAGTGCTTTGCCCAGCAAAAGTGTCTTTATCAGGCCTAATTTCAAATATGATAAGTGAAAATGGTTATACGGTCTTAAACAGAGGCTGCTGTAGTCACAGAATGGGATGCCCCAACAGAAGTGGACCTGGCAGGGTCCAGTAGTGCTATGCCCAGCAAAAGTGTCTTTATCAGGCCTAATTTCAAATATGATAAGAGCAAATGCTTATATGGTCTTAAACAGAGGCTGCTTTAGTCACAGAATGGGATGCCCCAACAGGAATGGACCTGGCAGGGTCCAGTAGTGCTTTGCCCAGCAAAAGTGTCTTTATCAGGCCTAATTTCAAATATGATAAGAGCAAATGCTTATATGGTCTTAAACAGAGGCTGCTTTAGTCACAGAATGGGATGCCCCAACAGGAATGGACCTGGCAGGGTCCAGTAGTGCTTTGCCCAGCAAAAGTGTCTTTATCAGGCCTAATTTCAAATATGATAAGAGCAAATGCTTATATGGTCTTAAACAGAGGCTGCTTTAGTCACAGAATGGGATGCCCCAACAGAAGTGGACCTGGCAGGGTCCAGTAGTGCTATGCCCAGCAAAAGTGTCTTTATCAGGCCTAATTTCAAATATGATAAGTGAAAATGGTTATACGGTCTTAAACAGAGGCTGCTGTAGTCACAGAATGGGATGCCCCAACAGAAGTGGACCTGGCAGGGTCCAGTAGTGCTATGCCCAGCAAAAGTGTCTTTATCAGGCCTAATTTCAAATATGATAAGAGCAAATGCTTATATGGTCTTAAACAGAGGCTGCTTTAGTCACAGAATGGGATGCCCCAACAGAAGTGGACCTGGCAGGGTCCAGTAGTGCTATGCCCAGCAAAAGTGTCTTTATCAGGCCTAATTTCAAATATGATAAGAGCAAATGCTTATATGGTCTTAAACAGAGGCTGCTTTAGTCACAGAATGGGATGCCCCCCAAAAAAGATCCAGTAGTACTATGCCCAGCAAAAGTGTCTTTATCAGGCTAATTTCAAATATGATAAGAGCAAATGCTTATATGGTCTTAAACAGAGGCTGCTTTAGTCACAGAATGGGATGCCCCCCAAAAAAGATGCAGTAGTACTATGCCCAGCAAAAGTGTCTTTATCAGGCTAATTTCAAATATGATAAGAGCAAATGCTTATATGGTCTTAAACAGAGGCTGCTTTAGTCACAGAATGGGATGCCCCCCAAAAAAGATGCAGTAGTACTATGCCCAGCAAAAGTGTCTTTATCAGGCTAATTTCAAATATGATAAGAGCAAATGCTTATATGGTCTTAAACAGAGGCTGCTTTAGTCACAGAATGGGATGCCCCCCAAAAAAGATGCAGTAGTACTATGCCCAGCAAAAGTGTCTTTATCAGGCTAATTTCAAATATGATAAGAGCAAATGCTTATATGGTCTTAAACAGAGGCTGCTTTAGTCACAGAATGGGATGCCCCCCAAAAAAGATCCAGTAGTACTATGCCCAGCAAAAGTGTCTTTATCAGGCTAATTTCAAATATGATAAGAGCAAATGCTTATATGGTCTTAAACAGAGGCTGCTTTAGTCACAGAATGGGATGCCCCCAAAAAAAGATCCAGTAGTACTATGCCCAGCAAAAGTGTCTTTATCAGGCTAATTTCAAATATGATAAGAGCAAATGCTTATATGGTCTTAAACAGAGACTGCTTTAGTCACAGAATGGGATGCCCCCAAAAAAAGATACAGTAGTACTATGCCCAGCAAAAGTGTCTTTATCAGGCTAATTTCAAATATGATAAGAGCAAATGCTTATATGGTCTTAAACAGAGGCTGCTTTAGTCACAGAATGGGATGCCCCCCAAAAAAGATGCAGTAGTACTATGCCCAGCAAAAGTGTCTTTATCAGGCTAATTTCAAATATGATAAGAGCAAATGCTTATATGGTCTTAAACAGAGGCTGCTTTAGTCACAGAATGGGATGCCCCCCAAAAAAGATGCAGTAGTACTATGCCCAGCAAAAGTGTCTTTATCAGGCTAATTTCAAATATGATAAGAGCAAATGCTTATATGGTCTTAAACAGAGGCTGCTTTAGTCACAGAATGGGATGCCCCCCAAAAAAGATCCAGTAGTACTATGCCCAGCAAAAGTGTCTTTATCAGGCTAATTTCAAATATGATAAGAGCAAATGCTTATATGGTCTTAAACAGAGGCTGCTTTAGTCACAGAATGGGATGCCCCCCAAAAAAGATGCAGTAGTACTATGCCCAGCAAAAGTGTCTTTATCAGGCTAATTTCAAATATGATAAGAGCAAATGCTTATATGGTCTTAAACAGAGGCTGCTTTAGTCACAGAATGGGATGCCCCCCAAAAAAGATGCAGTAGTACTATGCCCAGCAAAAGTGTCTTTATCAGGCTAATTTCAAATATGATAAGAGCAAATGCTTATATGGTGTTAAACAGAGGCTGCTTTAGTCACAGAATGGGATGCCCCCCAAAAAGATGCAGTAGTACTATGCCCAGCAAAAGTGTCTTTATCAGGCTAATTTCAAATATGATAAGAGCAAATGCTTATATGGTCTTAAACAGAGGCTGCTTTAGTCACAGAATGGGATGCCCCCCAAAAAAGATGCAGTAGTACTATGCCCAGCAAAAGTGTCTTTATCAGGCTAATTTCAAATATGATAAGAGCAAATGCTTATATGGTCTTAAACAGAGGCTGCTTTAGTCACAGAATGGGATGCCCCCCAAAAAAGATGCAGTAGTACTATGCCCAGCAAAAGTGTCTTTATCAGGCTAATTTCAAATATGATAAGAGCAAATGCTTATATGGTCTTAAACAGAGGCTGCTTTAGTCACAGAATGGGATGCCCCCCAAAAAAGATGCAGTAGTACTATGCCCAGCAAAAGTGTCTTTATCAGGCTAATTTCAAATATGATAAGAGCAAATGCTTATATGGTCTTAAACAGAGGCTGCTTTAGTCACAGAATGGGATGCCCCCAAAAAAGATGCAGTAGTACTATGCCCAGCAAAAGTGTCTTTATCAGGCTAATTTCAAATATGATAAGAGCAAATGCTTATATGGTCTTAAACAGAGGCTGCTTTAGTCACAGAATGGGATGCCCCCCAAAAAAGATGCAGTAGTACTATGCCCAGCAAAAGTGTCTTTATCAGGCTAATTTCAAATATGATAAGAGCAAATGCTTATATGGTCTTAAACAGAGGCTGCTTTAGTCACAGAATGGGATGCCCCCCCAAAAAAGATGCAGTAGTACTATGCCCAGCAAAAGTGTCTTTATCAGGCTAATTTCAAATATGATAAGAGCAAATGCTTATATGGTCTTAAACAGAGGCTGCTTTAGTCACAGAATGGGATGCCCCCCAAAAAAGATGCAGTAGTACTATGCCCAGCAAAAGTGTCTTTATCAGGCTAATTTCAAATATGATAAGAGCAAATGCTTATATGGTCTTAAACAGAGGCTGCTTTAGTCACAGAATGGGATGCCCCCCAAAAAAGATGCAGTAGTACTATGCCCAGCAAAAGTGTCTTTATCAGGCTAATTTCAAATATGATAAGAGCAAATGCTTATATGGTCTTAAACAGAGGCTGCTTTAGTCACAGAATGGGATGCCTCACAGCAGACTTAAGATCAGTTCAGTATATATGCACAGTTAGTTAGTATAAGCAGCCTGAAAACGCTAACAAAGCCTGGCTGTCAGGCTGGATGAAAAAAAAAAAAAAAACTGACAGCCTCCGAATTTCCATTCCTTTCCCTGTTTTCCGCTGACTTTCTGTCTGTCTCCTGTCTGTCTCCTGCCTGTCTCCAGCCTGTCCCTGTCTGTCCCTGCCTGTCTAACTGTCTGTCTCTCCCTCAGCTACACAGCGTTCTGTCTCTCACGAATGCAATAGAGAAATGAGGCTGGAAAGCAAGATGGCCGGCCTTAAATACAGCTGTGACGTCACCGGGCTTGCTGGCTGCTGATAGGCTGCATGTGACTGTCCCAGCATACACTGCCCCAGCTTACATGTCTGGACATGTCCCGTCCGCCATCTTAGAATGCCTGTAATGTAAATGAATGGATGTTAAAGGAAAACTTCGAGCGATCGAATCGCGGGGAAATTCGGATTCGATCCGAATCGAATTTTTCCTGAAATTCGGATCGAATCCGGGTTCGTCCGGATCGATTCGCTCATCCCTAGTGTGAACTCCATGCAGGCTCACAATCATTCACCATTTCAGCATCCCTGGCATCCCTGTAGCTGAGATGTGTTTCCGCTTTTGGCTTTTTTTGAGTGATGGCTGTTTAGTTTTAAAGACCCTCTAAAGCAGACCTGGGCATTGTACAGCCCGTGGGCCGTATAAGGCCCTTTGATTGGCTCTGACTGGCCCTGGCCTGAGCTGGTGGAGGCCCTCCGATCGCGATTCTGCGTCCCTCCGCTCGTGCTGCCTGCATGGTGCCCACCTGTCCCTCTTCGCAGCGGGTCGGCGCCTCCCGCACTGTACAAAGGCGATCACTTAAGCAGCAGCCGATTGGCTGCTCGGCTCGTCGGGTCTGGCGCGTTCTCCCTTCCTCACTCAGTGAGGAGCCCAACCAGGGGAGGAGAAGGAGGTAGGCTCCGGCGCCATCTTGCCTGGGTGGAGGGGCGGGACTCATAAGTGCCCTGACTGGAAGCCATCCTTGGGCTGCTGCTAAGCTTAAGGGGAAGGAGATTAAGTGGGGCTGCATTTGCTCTGCCCAGTGTGGTGGAAGAATGAGCTGCTGACATCTGTGGGGCAATATCCCTCCTTTCTGTGGATCCTACCAACAAGTATCACCCTCCCCTTTTTTCATTTTTCCCCAATTTTCATTTTGTTTACCATTGCTTTTTATTTAATAAATTACATTTTTGTAAGGAAACCTCCCTTTTTTATTGTTTAACTATAACATATACTCGTACCAGCTTGTCAAAATAATGCTATGTACTGCTTTTTATAAAGAAATACAATTAATATTATGCAAAATTGAGTTCAGCCTTTTGGCCCGGCCCTCCACAATATTTTTAGTTTCTCATGTGGCCCCGTGGAAAAAAATATTGCCCACCCCTCCTCTAAAGGCAGAATATAAACTCAAATCATAACTTATCTCACAGACAACTGCTAGAGAGCTTTCTCAGAAGAGGGTATTTTTTTATTTCTGTCTCTATACCTGTAAGCGATGACTTCTTTGTATATTGGATATGTGACTTGTATTACTTAGCGCCATTATACTTTCTAATTGGGTTTATTGCTTGCTGTCAGTGAACTCTGCAATAAACTCAAAAGCAGAGAAGAAACAAGACAAGTTGGATTTTCCACGGCACACACAGTGAACAATGTATTCAATACAGAGTGATGCAGAAGGGGGTAGTCCAGAGCCGTAGCAGTCATGAGGCGAATGAGGCACTGGCCTCGGGCGCAGCTACAGCTCTGATGCAAGGGGGCACAGCCGTGCACTCAGGGCCGGATTATGGGGGGACTCCCTGCACCATGGCTGTGTGCCCCCACGGTGTCGGGGCAGCGGCGCGCTGTTCGCCGTCTGAATAGATGCTCCATGGTCGGGGAGGAGGGGACGGAGGTGAAGAGACTTCCGTGCGGGCTGGACGTGTGGGGGGGGGAGCGGGTGGTGTGCTGGGTGTTAGGAAACTCACATGTCAGAAGATCCTTGCAGGCGAGCTGGGGGAGCTGCTGTCAATCTTCGAGCAGCGGGGCGGGGCAGACGTTCTTATGTGCTGATTTGTGCTGCCAGCAGACCCAGCAAGCTTAGGCCCCGCCCAGAAATACGTCTGTCCCGCCCCCTGCTCTCAGATAGGCTGAGATCTCTAAGAGGGAAGTGCTGGGAGTGATTGCATAGGATGGGGCGGGGCTGGGCATCACAGTGAGGCTGCAGTCTGGCACTAAGCCCAGATCCTCCTTCCTGCTTCTGGACAACAGGTAAGTAATTCCTTGTTCTGTCTGTTATGTTATATTTCCAATCTACACTCCCCTCCCCAGCTGTCAACCCTCGCCTAAATACACCCTCCCTGCTTCCAATCTGCACCTCCACCTAAACCCCCTCCCTAGCCTACAATCCGCACCCCTTTGCCCCCCTCTGTAACTGCTGACCTACACTCCCACTTAAATTGGACCAAAACCCAGGATTGTGACCTTTCAATCCTGGGTCTTGGTCCTTTCCCCCAGGGCACCCCGATCAGGGATGCCACGCTACATGAAACCCCCCCAAATTGCCCCAAGGAACTCACCTCTTCCCAGTCCTACGGTGCATGCGCAGCCGCTCGTCCAATCAGCGCACTCACATCTAAGCCAGCATCTAAGCAGAGCGGCTCCGAGCGTGGTGGCAACCACATCCCCACTTACGTCTAACGGAGTGTGCCAACGCCCATTCACAAATGGCTGGTGTGGACACGTGCCCTGCTAGAGGGATAGTGGGGATGCGGCCTGCGCATGCGCCGTTGGACCAGGAAGTAAGGTAAGTGAAGGGGGTGACCTGGGAAGTTTCACTCAGCGGGGCATCCCGAAATCGATTGGCCAAAACCCCACGCCAATTGGGAATCTTATAGATTCCCAGGCCGATCAGTTACCTCCCCCCAGGCATGCAAAATTGGGATGCCCCACTGTGTGAAACCCCCCAGGTTGCCCCATACACTTACCTTTGTTCCTGGCCCAATGGCACATGTGCAAGCCACATCCCCACTATCCCTCTAGTAGGGCACATGCCCGCACCAGGCATTTGTGAATGGCTGGCACAGGCACACTTAGAGGGAAGCGGAGGATGCGGCCACCAGCACGCTTGGAGCCACTGGCCTTAGACGAAGGCGCACTAATTGGATGAGCGCCCACACATGTGCTGTAGGACCAGGAAGAGGTAAGTTGGTCTCGGTCTCCTGGGGGGTTTCACACAGCAGGGGTGCCCCCAAACAGGGTGCCCCGGGGGGAAAGAACCAAAACCCAGGATAGTCAAAATCCTGGGTTTTGATCCACTTTAAAAAATGGAGCACCAAGAGGGAGGAGCAAATGGCACATTCAAGTAGAACAAAACCTTTTTTCTGTGCCCCAGGGGCATCCCGAATACGCCCATACAAACTTGCCTTTCCTGGTCCTATGCTGCATGTGCGTGCTCTGGACAAAGCAGTTTGCTGTACACCCCCAGCAGCGCACTCTCACCTCCAGCCTATCTCTATTTTTGGTTGCAGGAGAGTGCGCACATCCCAAAGATGCAGGGATGCGGCTGCCAGGTATTTACATCACCAAATGAGCCGCCAAACACTGAACTGGGATGCCCCTGGAGAAGGCCAGCAGCCGGCCTTGGAATCTAAAATGCCACCCTTGATTTTGTTCCATTTTAAAGTGAACCATAACCCAGGATTTTGACTATCTGGGGTTTCGGTCCTTGCTCCTGGGGCACCCGATTCAAGATGCCCCGCTGTGTTGCCCGATCTGGCTCTCACTTCCATGGTCCTATGGCACATGCACCTGTCAAATCAGCATGCTCGACTTGACTGAGGGGTCAAGTCTAGCCGAGATCCACCAAGTGCAGGCGAGCACGCCGGAATGGGAGGGGTAATGCCACACTGCCTATATGGGGAATGGGAGAGGGGAATGCCACACTACCTATATGGGGAATGGGAGGGGGGGATGCCACACTGCCTATATGGGGAATGGGAGGGGGGATGCCATACCACCGCTATACTCCGAGTGCGCTGGCGGGCGCATCGCACGCTTCCCTCTAACAGGGAGCGCGCCCGCACTGGCCATTCACAAGTGCCTAATGCGGGCACGCGCCCTGCTAGACAGAAGCATGAGATGCGGCCCGCGAATGCACCATTGGACTGGGAGTAAGGTAAGGTGAATGGGGCGTCCTGGGGGGTGTCACACAGCCGGGCATCCCGATGTTGGATGCCCCGCGGGGAGGGATTGGATTGGCCTTAGAATCGCCGGCTGGGTGTTGGTCTACTTTAACTGTTATAACCCATCACCTATCTATCCCTCAATGAGGGGGTGTGGCCTAATTTAACAAATGTCCCTCTTTCCCACCCTGAAATGTTGGTAGGTATGGCATTTAGTAGTGGAGCGGAGGCCATTTCCTCACCCACATCCCCTTACACTGCCTTCACCAATGTTGCAAATGGGATGCCTGGCTGGTGCTGGTAGTTCTGTGCAAAAATAAAAGTATTTTCTTTTATATTGATGTGTATTGTGTGTTTTTAAGGGTGTTCGGGATGCCCCACTGTGTGAAACCCCCAGGTCGCCCTCTACACTTACCTTACATCCCAGTCCAACGGCGCATGTGCAGGCCGCAGCCTCACCCCCGCTATCCCTCTAGAATGATGCTGGTAGTTCTGTGTACAGATAAAAGTATTTTCTTTTATGAAATAGAAAGGAAAAGCTGGGGTACACAGGACCAACCCCCCTGCTTGAATTGGTCATTTTCTTTTATATTGATGTGTATTGTATGTGTGTTTTTAAAGGTGTTTAGGTGTACTTTCTAGCCTAGGGTTAGGGGGTAACCCTAACCCTAATCGATCGATTCCCTCCCCCTAGGGCATTCGAAATCAGGATGCCCCACTGTGTGAAACCCCCCCAGGTCACCCAGTATACTCACCTTCTCCTTCCTATCCCTTTAGCAGGGCATGTATCCAAGCCAGGCAATAGTGAATGGCCGGTGCAGGCATGCACCGTGTCAGAGGTTAGCTGGGATGCGTCTGCTGATTGGACGGGAGGCTGTGCATGCGCCGTAGGATCGGGGAACCTGGGGGGAGGTTTCACATAGTGCACAGAATTGGGATGCCCTGGGGGGGACCAAAATCCAGGATAGTGAAAATCCTGGGTTTTTGTCCACTTTAAAGTGTAACAAAACCCACAAGTGGTCAGTCTGGAATCCTAAAGATTCCAGGGTCAGCTGCTAGCTTTTCAGCTGGGGCATCCTGAGTGTGAAACCCCTCAGTTCTTCCACTACAACTCACCGTTCCATGCTCCAACAGCAGAACAGAACAGAACAAGCGCGCTGATTGGATGAGCGTGCTCACTTTCACTCGGCTTCGCTGACGGCTAAGTGCACCGCTGTATGCATTCCCCGCTCACATCCTAGCTGTCGCATGCCCATACTGCCCATTCAGAAAGGCCAGATGCAAGTGCACGCACAGGCTAGAGGCGAGCCAGGATGTGTCCACGGCACAGAGACGCAGCGAGGGCTCCGGGACAAGGTGAGTGAAACTGGGCTTCTGGGGGGTATTAGACAGTGGGGCATCCCACTCCCATCCCAGTCATTCAGATCTATCGAAGTCTATGAGAGCCGGCAGCCGAATTACATAGTCACAGCAAATGGCCCTCACACATGTGCCGTTGAAATGTGGAAAGGTGAGCTGTAGTGGGCAAACGATTCTTGCACGGAACAAAACCGTATATATAAAATATATATATAACATTTTTCTTTTTTTTTGCGGGGGGGGCACGATTTTCTGGGCTTGCCTCAGGCGCAAAAGAAGCTAGCTACAGCTCTGGGGTAGTCCATAGTGACTCCCAACCTAGGAAAGGGCTAGAAATGATCAACAGCAGGCAGCATGATGGATGAGCTGTATGGGAGGAAAAGAAAGAATGCTTTGGTCTTAGGTCTGGAGAAACACAGTCTCACTATACTATCTAGCCACAGACCCCTTACTCCCTGATGGAGCCAGATAGATTAACCTGGAGGCAGCTATGTTCCCTCCTTTCTTATTCACTATTGGAGACCAGGCCACATAGTTTGCTAGTACTACTGCATTTATGAACTCCTTAATTCTTCCCAGTTTCTGGTTTGTATCGATCAGGGGCCCTTTCACAGCAAAGGAAATGGAGAAGATGAGTCACTGATTTGTAAATCAATAAGGTTATTGGTTTGTCAAAAACTTTAGCCTCAATCTGTTGCCTTTTTGCTACTCACGGAAAAGCACAGCACAGCGGGGTGATGCCATCAACTTTCCTTCTGTGCCAGAGCATCTGATGGCCACAACAATGTCAGGGACAATGTCTGAAGCATGTTCAGACTGCTGAAAGACATCATCATCAGAGGATCAGATTAACGTTGTCTGGCTGCACTTATGTTCAAAAAATATTTTATCATTAGTTGAAGATGATGCCCCAAAGTGGAACATGTACAAATTTTTCTAAAGAACAATAATACAAATTAATTCATATTAAGCATGCCATTTAAAACAAGCAATACTTTGCACTTGATATACAAGGAATCAAATAAACTACTTTCCAGTCTCTGCAAGTAAAAGAAAAAGGCATTTCAATGTCATTGCTTTGTTTTAGCTAAAGATCTTGGCTAGCACTCTCATTAGAGATTGAAATATGACCACTGCTTACATCTTTCTTTTGCAATGTGAATTTGCCCCATAATGTTTCAAAAATATCTATGATCATTCCACACCACATAGCATCTAGGAGCTGGTTGATTTTGTCTAGATTATTATTCTTACGCTATGTTTACACCTGTCCAGTACCCCATGCATCATTGCAAAAAACGTCCTACAGTAGCTCCTTTATGGCCCCTTTCACATCTCTCAGGTATGGCAGTGGGAAATAAAACAAGTCCTGCTTGCTGTGTCCAGGAAGTAACTGAAGGTACACCTGTGTTGCGCATTTTCCTATTTAAAAAAACAATGTGGGGTCCTCCTCCCCAAGGCTACTAGCTGGCACACCAGGCATAGGGATTGGGCTTCCCATTGCTCAGAGGCAGACCAGACCATATGCCCTTTAACGAGGCTCCAGTTCTCCTCCAGGGGTAATCACTGGGACCACGCCAATAGATAAATGGCTCTTCCATACCCCCTTTGCTGTTGGAGGTACAAGTAATTTGGCAGGGGTAAGGGCAAGTCAACCACCGCCAAGCTGCTCCCCATACCCTTGGAACTATTATAGGTGGACCCTTGGAAAAAGTAACACCACAGAAAAGTAATTTATTGTTCTAACATTAAACTCTACTCACCTCTGAAATCTTCATCCAGTGCTGAGCGGCATTCTCCAAATGTCCAGCTCCTCTTGGGTCATCCACTGGTTTCTCTTCTGTGAGCAGAAGTGGACAAAATGAGTGCTCTGGCACTCTGCCAGGATTTGAGCATTCTTGGCCAAAGAGAGAGGTATTTATACCCCAGGGTGCAGTTTCCGCTGGGAATCTCCTTCTTTCCCCTATCTGTAAAATGACATTAGGGGGGAATCCTAGGGAAGCCATTCCCTGGGGTATAAATAACTCTCTGTTTGACAGAGAGCGAGAGCGGTCACATTTTAGCAAAATACATTTAACATAAACTTGATGATTTCTCTTTTCCTTTGGGGTTCGGGGCACAACCCAAATAAGGAACAAAATAAATATTATAAAAAAAAAATTGAAAAGTTACTTAATGAAACATTTCGTCAGGTAATGTATGGCTAAGGATGATTTGGCTCAGCCAGCCCAGCCTTTGATTTGGCTCTGCCAAGGGCTAGGGGGGCTCTGTCTCAGCCAGTCCGGCCTTTGTAGTAGGCATGCAACGCCACCTAATTCCTTAAATGGACTATTCAGCTGCACAGTTGCACTAGCAGTCTTTTTGGAAGGAAATCCTGTGAAGCTAAGAGCTAACTCGTATTTTTCGCCCTATAAGACGCACTTATTTTTCCCCAAAAGTGGGGGAAAAATATCAGTGCGCCTTATCGGGCGAATGTAAAAAAAAAAAAAAAATTAAAAAAAAAAGAAAAAATAAAAACTCACCCGTCCCCGGCGCTCCCGCATTGTCTGGCACACTGCGAGAGGCCAGAGGAGCGGCGGGGGCTCTGTCCTGGCCCCGCCGCTGCGATCGCTGTCTTTTCAGGCAGCGATGACAGCGGCGGGGCCAGAGACAGAGCCCCCGCCGCTCCTCCATCTGCTGCCGGGCTCAGAACACACGCGAGCACGTAGGTCCCGGCAGTGGGTGGGCGTGGCCTGCACCGGCGCAGGCCACGCCTGCCCGCTGCCCGGACCTTCGTGATCGCATGTGGAGAAGCAGATGGAGGAGCGGCGGGGGCTCTGTCTCTGGCCTCGCCGCTGTCATCGCTGCCTGAAAAGACAGCGATCGCAGCGGCGGGGCTGGGACAGAGCCAGCTCGTGAATGGGGTGGGCGTGGCCTGCGTCGACGCTGCGGCGCAGGCCACGCCCACCCCATTCACGGAGCCGGCCGCTCAGCGCAGCGGTGTCAGCGGACAGGTGAGTTTAACTTTTTTTTTTTTTTAATATCGCTCCTGCCTATACTAATGGGGGGAGAGGGGCCACACTGCCTATGGGAATGGGGGGAGGGGTATGCCACACAGCCTATACTAATGGGGGCAGGGGGATGCCACACAGCCTTTGGGAATGGGGGGAGGGGTATGCCGCACAGCCTATGGGAATGGGGGGAGGGGGATGCCACACAGCCTATGGGAATGGGGGGAGGGGGATGCCACACAGCCTTTGGGAATGGGGGGAGGGGGATGCCACACAGCCTTTGGGAATGGGGGGAGGGGTATGCCACACAGCCTATGGGAAAGGGGGGAGGGGGATGCCACACAGCCTATGGGAATGGGGGGAGGGGGATGTCACACAGCCTATGGGAATGGGGGATGCCACACAGCCTATGGGAATGGGGAGAGGGGGATGCCACACAGCCTATGGGAATGGGGGGAGGGGGATGTCACACAGCCTATGGGAATGGGGGATGCCACACAGCCTATGGGAATGGGGGGAAGGGGATGCCACACAGCCTATGGGAATGGGGAGAGGGGGATGCCACACAGCCTATGGGAATGGGGGGAGGGGGATGCCACACAACCTATGGGAATGGGGGGAGGGGGATGCCACACAGCCTATGGGGAGAGGGGGATGCCACACAGCCTATGGGAATGGGGGGAGGGGGATGCCACACAGCCTATGTGAATGGGGATGCCACACAGCCTATGGGAATGGGGAGAGGGGGATGTCACACAGCCTATGGGAATGGGGGATGCCACACAGCCTATGGGAATGGGGGGAGGGGATGTCACACAGCCTATGGGAATGGGGGATGCCACACAGCCTATGGGAATGGGGAGAGGGGGATGCCACACAGCCTATGGGAATGGGGGGAGGGGGATGTCACACAGCCTATGGGAATGGGGGATGCCACACAGCCTATGGGAATGGGGGAAGGGGGATGCCACACAGCCTATGGGAATGGGGAGAGGGGGATGCCACACAGCCTATGGGAATGGGGGGAGGGGGATGCCACACAGCCTATGTGAATGGGGGGAGGGGGATGCCACACAGCCTATGGGGAGAGGGGGATGCCACACAGCCTATGGGAATGGGGGGAGGGGGATGCCACACAGCCTATGTGAATGGGGATGCCACACAGCCTATGGGAATGGGGAGAGGGGGATGCCACACAGCCTATGGGAATGGGGGAGGGGGTGGCCACACAGCCTATAATAATGGGGGGAGGGGGATGCCACACAGCCTATACTAATGGGGGGAGGGGGGAAGCCACACAGCCAATGGGAATGGGGGGAGAGGAATGCCACACAGCCTATACTAATGGGGGGAGGGGGGATGCCACACAGCCAATGGGTATATGGGGAATGGGAGGGGGGGATGCCACACAGCCAATGGGTATACAGGGAATGGGTTGGGGGCATGCTACACTGTCTATGGGAATTGGATAGGGGAATGCCACACTGTCTGTAATGGTGCGCTTTTGGTTTAAATTTTTTTTTTCTTATTTTCTTCCCCCAAAATCCTAGGTGCGTCTTATGGGCAGGTGCGTCTTATAGGGCGAAACATACAGTAATTCCCTCAATGGACTGTTGGGGTCATGTAGCTGCAGTTATAGCCTTTTTGGGGACAGGAAGTCTGTGAAGGCAACCAGCTCATGAAGCCAGTCTACTGGGAGTCCAGAGGAAGGCAGCTAAGATCTACCCAATTCCTTGACTGACTAAAGTGTTTCTTAAAGGTGGCCAGGAAGCCTAGGAAGGCTGCCACCTGTCTGCTGCGAGACTGGACCAAGGGAAGTGGATCAAGGCTAACTGATTCCTTGAGTGGACTATTGCAGTAGCAAGGCTGCATCTAAAGCATGAAGAAAATAATGTTGCGGCCAAGGATTCCCTTAGGGTGATAATTTCCACACTGAATTTACATTACCCATTCATGCCATATAGATGAAAGAGAATATGCAGCCATCTGTGCCAGAGCTGTCACTCAGAGCCCCCTCTTTGGCCACCCATCATTTTCCAGTACACACATTTTGGTTCTTTTCATCTCCCACTGGCACCAGAACCATCAGATTGTGGGGTAAGATGGGGGTTGTCTTTTGGGCACTCAGTCCCTAAAAGGTTTTCTATCACTGTTCTAGAGCATGTAAAATACAGTCACCAAAACAGAGTCGCAAGCCAGAATGTGGAGAGATCCATGTTAAGCTTATAGGGGGGCTAAAGAGACGGACAGGCTGACTCATCATTAGCGGCAGGTAGCGACAGATGAGCGTCTGTAGCAGGCATTTTCAGAGCGCCCGCTAGTAGTTGTAGTGCTCGGCTGTGAGTCGCTAGTTTATAGCGACTCAGTCGCTGTTCAGTAATGTTGAATACATTGTGAGGAGTCGCTATTTGACCAGTACAGCGCTGTATGGGAGCGCATGTTAGCGACTGCTCTTAGCGACCGACTCACACCATATTCAGCAAAGAAACAGCCTCCCAAATCTTTGGCGCTGAAAAATAGTTGTTTGAAGCCCAGAGCGCAGGAGGCGGTGTGTTTAAAGTCTGTTTTCAAGCATCTATCAACTAGTAACAAAGTGAAAACCTATGGAATTACATTGTAACAACATTGTAACATGAACACATTTCTGAGGAAATATATAAAAAATGAAAACATTATGAAAGAACTGCTATTTCAATGCCAGAAGAGGTCACAGAATTATTTGTGATTTTTTTGAAAAAAAAAACCCGTTTAAAGAGAAGAAAAGGATCGTCCATTGAAAGGTATGGGAGAGCGCCAGGTAGCGAGAGGTCATACCTGGTGCTGTGCAAGGCTGAACGCTGGCGCTGTTCGCTGTAGCGGTGAAAATGATGAATCAGACGCTACATGGCGCTATCCCAGTCGCTAAACAGATTGTGCTTGATAAATGTGTAATTGCGTGCCGTGTCCGGCGTTGACCAGTCGCTATCTGTCGCTACCTCTCATTAACCAGGCGCTACCTAACGCTATCCCTTCTTAAATAAGGGCCAAAATCACCCTCTACTTAAAGGTAAAGGAGAAGAGGCACTTTCCTAAAATGGAAAGTATTTGCACAGTACCCAACACAAGGAAAAATAGCATTACCCATCAATCCTTGCAGCAGGCTGAGCAATGCAAATCATCTATTTATGTCCAATCCAAGGCCCTTGGGTGCTAAGGGTGCAATACTAAGGATTAGCTTTAAATTTACACAGCCATACACATCCAACTAGTGGACACGTGTTTCGAGCTTTAGGCTCTCATCCTTTAATTTTCCTTGTGTTAGGCACTGTACAAATAATTTCTGTTTTAGAAAAGATCCTTTTCCTTTACCCAAGTAGAGGGTTTTTTTGTCTCTTAAGCCCCCTATATTAAGCCTAACACGGGTCTCTCCACATACTGGCTTGAAACTCTGTTTTGGTACTCACCAAGGCCCCTAATTATGAAGGAATAGCGACAGGTAGCGACTGGTGAGCGGCCGGTAATGACGGGCCCCGCCATGAGAACGTCGGCTCCCCACCACAATCACACATTTATCAAGCCAATCCTGCTTAGCGACTGAGATAGCACCATATAGCGACTCATTCATCATTATTCCAGCCTCAGCCAACAGCGCCAGCGTCCGACCTTGAACAGGGACAGGTATGACCTCTCGCTACCTGGCGCGCTCCAATGCATTTCAATGGAAAAATCTTTAAATATTAATAATTAATTGTTATTATTATTTTTTTTTTAAATGTGAAAAATTCTGTGACCACTTCTGCCATTTTAGATAATTTTTTTAAGGGAAAAAAAATAAAAATAAAATTGTACAGAATTGATATTACAGGTCTGATATTAATGTATTCATATTACTAAATTATTTAAAAAACTTTGGTTTTTTGTTTTTTTTTTGGTTTCCAAAAATATGGTGGTTTGGGGGTTAAAAAAACTACTTTTAACCCATCGCCTCCTGCGCTCTGGGGTTTAAACATGCATTTTACAGCGCGAGAATTTTTTGAGCGTGATTTTTTAATGAATATGGTGGGAGCCGGTCGCTAGGGCCAGTCGCTATCATGCGCTCCCATACAGTGCGGAACCTGTCAAATAGCGACTCCTCACCCAATATTCAACATTTTGGCAAACCGACTGAGTCGCTATCAACTACCGAACAACGGCCAAGCACAGCGACTACTAGCGGGCGCTCTGAAAATGCCGCTACAGTCGCTCAACTGTCGCTACCTGCCGCTATTAATGAATCGGCCTCCAAGTCTCACTCCCCAAACAGCCAGAAACATCCACCCTAGTGCTGAAAGCTGGAAACACGTGTCCACTAGTTGGCTGTGTAAATTTAAAGCTAATCCTTTGCATTGCACCCTTAGTGTTTCTAAGGACCTTGGATTGCTCAGAGACATAAAGAGATTATTTGCAAAGCTCCACCTGCTGCAAGCATTGATGGGAAATGCTGTTTTTCCTTGTGTTGGGTACTGTGCAAATACTTTCCATTTTATGAGCCGTGAAAGGGTCCCATTTAAAGTGCACCAAAACCCAGGATTGTGACAATTTTGGATGCCCCGGGGGAGGCAATTGATCGACCCGGGAATCTTATATATTCCCGGGCCGGTAGCGCTCGGTTTTAGTCCACTTTAACGCCCACACCAGGGACCCATCACATTTAGTTATGCCATTGCTAACTACTGTATTTAAAGCTAATCTGGGTGGGGCCTATTTCAGCTTGCCTGGGGGGTTAACTACGGTTAATTTCATGGGGGTTAACTATCCTATGCTTGTCTAGGGTTTAACTACTTCATGCTTGGCAGGGGGTTTACCAATTCATGCCTGTCTGTGGGTCAACTTAATGCTTGTCTTGGAGTTAACTATTTCTTGCTTGTTTGGGGGGGGGGTTAACTATTTCTTGCTTGTCTGGGGGTTAAGTGTATCATGCTTGTCTGTAGGTTTACTTAAAGTCCCTGTTCAGGTATATACAAAACAATGTACCGTATATACTCGAGTATAAGCCGAGTTTTTCAGCCCACTTTTTGGGCTGAAAAAAGCCGCCTCGGCTTATACTCGAGTCAGTGTGTTGTGGAGCAGGCGGCGGCCCCCCGAAGGCAGCAGTGACTGGGAGCGGAGGAGCGGCTGTGTCGGCCACGTGCGTCCCCGAGGTGAGGTGCGGGCGGCTGCGGATCTGCAGCACTGCTCCGGACCGCGGCGGTGAATCGAGGCGGAGGAGCGGGGAGGAGGCGGCTGTCCCCGGCGGGCGGCGAAGTGCGGGCGGCTGAAGACCCGGACGGCGGCGGTGAATCGAGGCGGAGGAGCGGGGAGGAGGCGGCTGTCCCCGGCGGGCGGCGAAGTGCGGGCGGCTGAAGACCCGGACGGCGGCGGTGAATCGAGGCGGAGGAGTGGGGAGGAGGTGGCTGTCCCCGGCGGGCAGCTGAAGACCCGGGCGGCGGCGGTGAGTTGGAGTGGAGGAGCCGGGGGGGGAGGCGGCTGTCCCTGGCGGGCGTACACTAGTGTGGTTACTTTGTGTGCCGCACATTTGCATAGATGGGTTGAAAGTGGGGCACAAAATACTTTGTATGCGTCTGCATAAACTGGTCATATGAGCACATTATTATTAGCTTAGATTAAAGGTGCAACTACAGTCCTGTCCTGTGACCCACCCAACTCTCCCATCCATGCCTCTGCCCTGATTTGTGAAAGCAGAGAGCTTCCAGGGTCTGCAGAGATTGTGGGGAAATTAAAAGTCACCCCAACATAGCTGCTGCTGCAGTGATTGGGCGACTAACAGTCACCCACTATCCTATTCCCCGCAACTGCGGCTTCCTGTGCCCCGACCCCCCCCGTTTGTAGTAGTCATGCAGGGGGCTTGTATGAAGAAGATGCTGCTGCAGGGCAGATAGAGAGGCTGCTTTAACTAAAGCAAACATTAGGGCTAGAATATCTCTCATCCTGTCATCAAGCTCTGCTAAGACATGGGTGAGGAAAATGCTGCTTCCTGATTGGGCACGCTCCTGTGAATTGCCTGGCTGACAGTGCGGGGGGAACAGGGCGCCCTTGGCTTATACTCGAGTCAATAACTTTTTCCAGTTTTTTGTGGTAAAATTAGGTGCCTCAGCTTATATTCGGGTCGGCCTATACTCGAGTATATACGGTACACTTCCTTGTCCACAGACTTGCTCTACAGCTTTAAAGAGATACAGAGACAATAAATAAAAAAAAGGATGTTAATAATAAAAATGTAAAGACGGATGTGTTCTGTGGAACTAGCACCTTGAATTGCACAAGTTGGGTACAGACACTTAACTTTAATTTATTTCTTATAATTCTATTGAAAACTAAACACAAAAAAAATTAAAAGCATGCTAATATTTTAATAGTCATAATGTTATTTCAGTGTAAACTGGAAATGCAATTATCCCACAGCACAAATTACAGCCCTGCTGGGGCATATACTCACACGAGTGGGCTCAGCAATGAAAGCCTTTTATTTACATCAAACAAATCAAAACTCACTAATAAAGCCATTTCTATGCTTCCAGCATTTCCTGACTGCTCTGTGTTTCCAGGATAAGAGCATTTACAACACAAATTCATTATTGCTTAAAGATGTTTTAACAACTTCATATTCAAAGAAATATTGATCGTATCAAATTCTTCTTTAAAGAGGAACAACACCTGGGATTTTTAATTTTTTCCACTCCACTGTGCGTATCCCAGGGATCAAGATAAAAACCCTCTATTTTGCTGCATGCACAGTCTACCAGCTAATCAGCGCTTTGTGCTCCAGTCATCGCTGCTAATTCGCTATAATGTCAGAGTGGCATCATAAAGTGTGAGCCGCTGGTTGCTTCCCCACCTACCTGTGCCAGCCATTCAGAAATGCCTGGAAAGATATGTGCCCCATGTGGCCCTTGCATGCACACCGGGATCGCAGCAAGGTGAGGTTTCTCAGCCGAGTTGGGATGGCCCAGTGATGGAAAAACTGGCCTCCCTGGAGTATTTTAGACTCTAGACTTGGAACACTTTTATTGTAATGACACTGTTTTTTTTAACAGTTGGTAATATATATGCATGTATACACATAGAAACATAGAAGGTTGACGGCAGAAGGAGACCATCTAGTCTGCCCTTATGTGTATACTGTATGGTCTTTATCTTAGGATAGATGTGTGCTTATCCAGGCATGTTTAAATTCAGTGACTGTTGATTTTTCAACTACCTCTGCTGGAAGTTTGTTCCAAGCATCTACTACTCTTTCTGTAAAATAATATTTTCTAACATTGCTCCTGATCTTCCCCCCCGACTAGCTTCAGGTTGAGCCCCCTTGTTCTATCATTAAGTTTCTTCTTAAAAACACTTCCCTCCTGAACCTTATTCAATCCTTTCACATATTTAAAGGTCTCAATCATGTCCCCCCTCTCCCTTCTTTCCTCCAGACTGTACAAATTAAGTTCTTTAAGTCTCTCCTGATAAGTTTTAAGTTTAAGTCCCTCCACCATTTTCGTTGCCCACCTTTGGACACGTTCTATTTGAATAATGTCTTTTTGCAGGTAAGGTCTCCAGAACTGCACACAGTATTCTATCTGTGGCCTTACCAGGGCTCTATACAGCGGCAACACAACCTCCCTCTTCCTACTGGTGATGCCTCGAGCTATGCAGCCGAGCATCCTGCTTGCTTTTCCCACTGCCTGGCTACACTGTCCACTCATCTTGCAGCTATCAGTAATCAGTACCCCTAAATCTCTCTCCTCCGAGGTCCTGGCTAACACAGTGCTGCCCATACGGTACTCAGAGCAGGGATTCCTTCTACCCAAGTGCTTGATTTTACATTTAGAGACATTCAACTCTAGTTTCCACAGTTTTGACCATCTATCCAGTAAAGCTAAATAATTTTCCATGTTGCAGACACCTCCCGGAATATCCACCCTATTACTAACCTTTGTATCATCAGCAAACAGACAAACTTTTCCTACCAAGCCTTCTCCTATGTCACTTACAAATATATTAAAAAGAATGGGGCCCAGGACAGAGCCCTGCGGCACACCACTTGTAACTCGCCTTTGTTCAGATTGCACACCATTTACAACAACGCTCTGATACCGATCCCTCAGCCAACTGGAAATCCACTGAACTATCCAGGGATTGAGTCCTACCTTCAATAACTTATCTATGAGCTCCTTATATGGTACAGTGTCAAAGGCTTTGCTAAAATCCAGATAGGCGATATCCACAGCACCACCTTCATCTAACACTTTAGTGACATTGTCAAAGAAATCAATAAGATTGGTCTGACATGATCTGCCCTCAGTAAAGCCATGCTATTTTGGGTCCAATAGGTCATTAATTTTTAAATGGGAAATTATCTGTTTTTTTAAGAGTGTTTCCATTAATTTGACCACTATAGATGTTAAACTAACTGGCCTGTAATTACTAGCTTCTTCTCTACTCCCCTTTTTATGGATTGGTACGACATTGGCCATTCTCCAATCATCTGGAACCTCACCAGTTGAAAGGGAATGGTTAAGTAAATCAGTCAGAGGGGCTGCAATCACAAACCTAAGTTCCCTTAGAACTCTGGGGTGGATTCCATCTGGACCCATCACCTTACTTACCTTTAGATGTGCCAGCTCGGCTAAGACATCAGCCTCCAAAAACTCTGGAGCTGTGCCCTCCCAGCTGGATGCTGTGCTATGGCAATGCCTGCTACTATCCGAAAATACCGAACTATTCAGATGGTCAGCCACAGCCTTACCTCCGTCAATATATTTATTTTCCCTATTTCTAATTTTTGAGACTGCATTGTTTTTCTTCTTTCTGTCACCAATATATCGTAAAAAGGTTTTATCTCCCCTCTTCATAGATTTGGCCATTTTTTCCTCCTTTTGCCCTTAAGCAGTCCTTATAATTAGTCTTGCTTCCCTCTGTTTAATTTTATATGCCTCTCTGTCAGCTACACTTCCACTTACTTTATGCTTCTTATAGGCAGACTTCTTATCTTTTATGATAGTGCTGACTTCCCTAGTAAACCATAATGGTTTCTTCTTCCTTTTATTCTTGCTAGTTTGTTTCACATATTGCTTAGTTGCCTTTAAGATGGCCATTTTTAATAGTGACCACTGGGCACTCACTTCTGCTACTCTGTTCCACTCACCTAATTTTCTTTCTACATACTCCGCCATTTCCTTGAAGTTTGTCTTCCTAAAGTCTAGCACTTTGGTTCTGGTGTGTGATTGCACAATGTCTGTGTTTATTCTGAACCATAAGCATTGATGGTCACTGGAACCCAGATTTTCTTCAACCCTGACCTCGGAAACCAGATCCCCATTGGTCAGTCCAGAATGTTATCTCCTCTAGTTGGCAATGTCACAAGTTGTTTTAGAGACACTCGTCTCTAGTGCCTCGAATATAGTCCTGCCCTTGCATGTCGATGCACTTGGAATATTCCAGTCCACATCAGGCATGTTGAAGTCACCGGTAATTACAATGTCCCCCTTCTCTGCCATTCCACTGATTTCATCTATTAACAGGTTATCTAGATCCTCAGATTGTCTAGGGGGCCTATATATCACACCAATTCTGATCACAGCTTCCTCCTTAGTCTGCATAGTAACCCAGAGAGTTTCTAGTTCATTATGTGTATGCTGAATTATAAATGGCTACTCCACCGCCCTTTCTATCCAATCTGTCTTTTCTGTACAATGTGTAACCAGGTATGGCTATCTCCCAGTCATTGTGATCCTTGAACCAAGTCTCTGTTATTGCAACAAGATCCAATTCATCCCTGGATATGATAGCCATTAATTCACAGAGCTTGTTGCCCAAGCTGCGAGCATTGGTACACATCATGTGGATGTTGTTGGTATTGTATTTTAGTGTGTCCTTGATCTTTTCCACCTCTAGCCTACCACTGACCGGGTTTCCTGCTTCAATGTCCTGCTTCATCATAAATGGTAGGGGACAGAAATCACCCTTACAAGTTACATCTCTGTCCCCTTCCTCTAGTTTAAATCAAAAAATGTTGTCCCATTAACCCTTTGCAAAATTATCCGGGCACCTAGCCACTGTGTAGCTATTAATCTAAAGTCTACTATCTGATATAATAAGTGAAGAAAAAACACAGAGCAATAAATGTAAGCTGGCCAGTTGTCCCAATATGCGATATCCCATGGTGCATGCACTCCACACAACGAGGTGCAAGAGAAATCCTCCACCAACAGTGCAAACTCTTACCAGCTTCAAACCAAAAAAACACTTCTCAAGTGCTCTTATGCAGCGTTGATGAGGCTTCCATATATATCCACTTCAAAATGTATATAGCTTTAAATTCAATAAAGCACTTTTCAAATACTCTTAGGCAACGTTGATAAGCCTTCCATAGACATCTACTTCAAATTATATACTTATCAAATATAGATCAGACCGTGTACCGACATAAACACATAAGAAAACAAAAGACAAATATAGTGTAATTCTGTAAAACTCGACATAATGTTAGAGAACATAGTAAATCACTCCCAAAAGCATGCGAGAAAATGTTGTACATCTTATTGGAGAATGTTCTTAAGGCTCATTAGGATTCCTCCCTCTGCTTAGTTCAGTTCAAATAAGCTTGGGAGTGATCTAGCCTAACTTTCTTGTTGGTCTCCTGCAACAGAAACTCTATTGATCCAGTGTGCAACCCTGGTCTCTTGTTAGAAGTTTTGGTAGCTGAAGACCCAGCAAATGAGTTATATGAACAGGGAGTACCTTGCTGCAGCAGAAGTGGAGCTGTGTTGTCCACATTATTAGGTATGGAGAGCTAACATATTTATCAGATAAAATAATAATGTAACAATGATTAGAAATCTAAACACTAATACATAGCACCACGCTGAATGTAAAAATTAATTATAAACTCCAAAGAAAAATAAGGGTTGCTCAACGGGAAAAAGTCCTTATCTCTGAAAGAACACAGTTTGTATAAGTGAAGAAAAAACACAGAGCAATAAATGTAAGCTGGCCAGTTGTCCCAATATGCGATATCCCACGGTGCATGCACTCCGCACAACGAGGTGCAAGAGAAATCCTCCACCAACAGTGCAAACTCTTACCAGCTTCAAATCAATAAAACACTTCTCAAGTGCTCTTAAGCAGCGTTGATGAGGCTTCCATATATATCCACTTCAAAATGTATATAGCTTTAAATTCAATAAAGCACTTTTCAAATACTCTTAGGCAACGTTGATAAGCCTTCCATAGACATCCACTTCAAATTATACACTTATCAAATATAGATCAGACCGTGTACCGACATAAACACATAAGAAAACAAAAGACAAATATAGTGTAATTCTGTAAAACTCGACAGCTTTAATATAAAAAAGTCCGAAATGCACTCACAAACAAATAAAATAAAGCTGCTGCAGTTGAGGTGGGATCTACAGGTTTATGATGGTGATGATACACCTGAGTCTAAAAAAGATTGGTTTGAATTCTTCAATAGTTGTGGGATTTTACTGTTGGAGAAATTGGTAGCCAAAAAGAAAGCACAATATCAGGGATTGGAGACTCAGGTGAGTCTATTAAAAGAGAAATTGATGCCTGTGAGTGCCTCAGATGAGTTTTAAAAAGATCTGAGGAACTAGTTGATAAGTTAGAGAAGGAGGAGTTACAAATTAAGACAAAAAAATACAAAAAACTTGCTCGCGATCAGATTGATTATCAGGAGGGAAAGGTGTTTAAAGTGGACCAACACCCAGGATTTTGACTATCCTGGGTCTTGGTCCACTTCGGTGGGGCACCCCCGATCGGGGTGCCCCGCTGTGTGAAACCCCCCCTAACCCCCCGAAAAACTCACCTCTCCCCGCTCCCAGCGCCGACGTACAAGGGAAGATCCGGAACGTGTAAGCGGCGGCGGCCGCCGCCGCCTCCCTCGCGTCACTTTTGACGCGCGCGTACCCGCGTCGGCCATTCGCAGACGGCCGGCGCGGAGGCGCGCACGCCTACAGGGGCGCGAGGGAGGCGGCAGCGGCGGCCGGCCGCCGCCGAAGATAAGGTGGGTGAGTTGGGGTGTTTGGGGGGGGTTTCACCCCGCGGGACATCCCGATCTCGGATGTCCCGCGGGGTGGGGGGTGATCGGCCCGGGAATCTTATAGATTCCCGGGCCGATCACCCGTGGGTGTTGGTCCACTTTAAATGTCAAATTAATAACAACTTAGAGAATGCAGAACAAGGGCATTCCAATCCTCCTATCTCCTCTAATAGGGAGTGGTATGGGCCTATGCAACGTAATAGGTGGACTAGAGAACAAGGCGGTGGAGGGTTTCCCCCGCAAAATTTCTCTGGTCGGTCTAGGGTCCTTAGAGGAGATGGGGATAATTGGAGGGAGTCACGTAGGCAATCATTCAACAATCGATTACAAGCCCCTAGAACAAATTTTAGAAGGAAGGAAACTTCAGGTTTGAGCTTTGGGGCTACTGAATCTCATTTGTCAACAAAACCTTTTTACAACAATAGATTTTTGCCTATTGCTGATAGTGCCCCGCCCACTCCCACTACTCCTTTTCACTGCAATCGGGGAACTCACCCCCGTTAAGGGCGCCACATATGGGGTAGAACATTTCCTAGAGAGAGAAAATGGGGCCATAAAGAGAAAGGCCACACTAATCGAGGTAAACGAGGGGGAAAGAAGCATCAGACAGCCCAGATACCTCTAGGTGAAGGAATCTTTAATTTAAGCAGCATCACTCTTAGTGCCAATGAATTAAAATTGCTGGATAAGGGTTTGAAGTATGCCCCCACCCCCAACGCTTTTGACAAATTTGAAGCATTTGTTTATGTACATAAATTTGTCCATAAATTAAATGTTAAGAGGTTTTTTCTCAACAAAGGGGAGCTGAATGGAATGGGGGCTTCCATTGATATTGTTGGAGTAGATCCACCTTATCAACACTCAGGATTGAAAAATAAATCGCTTTTTAATCCACCTGGTCCATCTAATGCACATATAGAGGCCTTTAAGACTGTAGTACTCAGGGACCTGGAAGCCATGAAAGTGAAAAAAAGACCTTGGTCCCATGATACCATTAGTGGAATTAGGGAATTGGAATCCAAAGGGATGTGGTTATTAAACCAGCCGACAAGGGTGGTGGGCTGGTAATACTCAACAAGAGTGACTATGTTGCAGAGATCAATAGACTTTTGGCTGATACAGAAACTGACCTTCCTCTTAGGAATGATCCCACATCGGAGTATAAACATGAACTTCTTACGCTATTGAATTCAGGCCTAGACCTGGGTATATTGACTAAAAAGGAATTTGAATATTTGAACCCTTTAACACCTAGGGTTCCTACTCTATATATTTTACCTAAAATTCATAAGAGCTTGACGAGGCCTCCGGGTCGGCCCATAGTGAGCGGTGTTGGATCTATCACCTGCCGACTTGGAGAATATATAGATGGTTTTTTACAGGGCATTGTTGTGTCCCTTCCTTCTTATTTGAAGGACTCGTCACAGGTTTTGGATATTTGCAACAGTCTGGAAGTCAAAGACGACTCTTTGTTAGTCACTGCAGATGTTACTTCGCTGTATACAGTGATACCCCATGATAGGGGGATTGCAGCAGTATATCATTACCTTACCACTAAATCTTCCCTACCTATAGAACAGGTTGACTTTATAATTGTCTTACTTTCGCCCTTGAGCTAAACTACTTTTGGTTTAATAACAGGTTTTATCTTCAGAGGAAAGGAGTCGCTATGGGCGCGAAATTTGCGCCCAGTATGGCGAAACCTCTATGTAGGTCGGTGGGAGGAACAGTTTATACATGGCCAGGCCTTACCTTATTTGCGCTGTTGGCACCGTTACATAGATGATGTTTTCTTCATCTTGTTTTGTCAGGATATTAATCACAATTCTTTTAATTTAGAATTTACAGTAGAGGTCAGCTCTGTATCTGCCAATTTCTTAGATCTAGCAATTAGAAAGGAAGCATCCACATTGGTGACTTCGACTTATTTTAAAAGTACTGACAGAAATGGATATGTGCCCTTCGGCAGCTGTCACCATCCCAAATGGCTACAGGCAATACCTAGGGGACAGTTTACCTGTCTTAGGCGCAATTGTACATACTTGGAGGATTATGATAACCAATCCGCAAAACAGTTTGTGAACAGCGGGGAATTGTTCGGAATCGCCCTAGGGCATCCCTTCTCAATCAAGACAGAGGTGTAAGGACAGCTGCCAGTACTAGTATGGGTAATGAAGTTCCTTTCATTATTCCGCCAAATGGCACAGAGCTCAGATCAGTCCAATAATTTTGATCCACCACCACTCAAGGTGCCCACCAAAGAAACGTAGTGCCCACACGCTTACCAGAACACTGTAGTAATATCGCCTTAACGCACACTTAAGTGTTTCAGCATCTGTTGATCTCTGCCGTCATTCCAGATCTTAGGCTCATATAAATATATCCCATACGCAGAGTTATATTAGATTGATTCATACAAAGCAAAAGAGTAAAAGAATAGTGCAGTATGCCCAATAAAACTTATAACTATTTATTTAAAATGCACTCACAAGTTATCAAGATAGTAAAAGCAATAAAACAATGGAGTAGTCAGCAATTTTCCAACCCCGGTCCTCCCTATGTTCGATTATTTGGTAAAAAGTCCAGATAAAAAACTTTCAATCCACAAGTGTTCAAACGATCCAACGCGTTTCGTCGCCTAGGTGACTTCAGCTGGAATGTTTGAACAGCGTATACGCCGGCCTTTTAAGCCAGAAGTTGTATGACATCCTGATCACGTGAAGATACCCACGTGATCAGGGAAATAAAAACCACTATTGGCGCTCATCATTAACAACAGCGCACTATGCGCCCGTCAGCTACACATCCACTGGCAACGCGAGGCCGCGCGTGCATCCCCTACCTGCACATGTGCAGACGCTCATTAACGCAACCAATGGGGACCGCTAGTCACAGTCACCAGAATAATGCTATGTGCACGCGCCTCCAATGTCGCGTGTGCGCACCACGCGCTCCTCACATAAATAACCCTTGGCCCAATAAAAATACTGCACATAACGGACCTGTGCTGAACGCACAAGGACCTCCTGGCAAACAAATCAGCCAATAAGGCATTATAAGCAGTTCCAAAGGGACAGTACTGGCATCTGATAAATGCTTCACAAATAAAAGACAATCTCTAAGATTAACAGTTAATTTAGCAATAACAAGTACAATTAAAACTTATTAAGTAAAAATAACCAAATATATGAACATATACAAAAACATGCTGAATACAAGCGAATTAAAAATAAAAAATATAAAAGATTTAAACTAAAAAAATTGTCAATCATGAATTGTTAATGAAACAATTTAAATCGAACTCAACATTCAAACCCCCTGGTAGAAGTGTGTCTAAATGATAAATCCACCGACTTTCACACTGCGACAGATCTCTTACTATACAAGAACCCCTCCAATGATGTTCAATTTTTTCCAAGCCCAAGAAAGTCAAATATTTAGGATCAGAGGCGTGACATTGCTTAAAGTGGGCGGACAAATTATGTCCCTCAAAGCCCCTCTTTATATTGTATATATGTTCACGCACTCTGGTCCTGAGTTCTCTAGTGGTCCTTCCTATATAGGTAAGGCCACAAGGGCACCAAATAGCATAAACCACTCCTTTGGAGCAGCAGGTAATGAACTGTTTAATTTTAAATAGTCTCCCTGTGCAAGTGTCAACAAAAGTCTTTTTTGGCTTCTCAATCTTAATACCAACCTTACACCCGCAGCACTTACCACATCTGTAGAAACCTACAGGTGGAGATTCAACAAGCGAAACAGGCTTAGGTGGGTCGATGAAACTATGCACCAGTTTGTCTCTCAGACTAGGTACTTTCCGGAAAATACATATTGGTTTTGTCGGTAGGGCCGGACCCAATAATGGATCTTCCTTCAAAATATGCCAATGCTTATCAAGAATACTTCGCACCTTACGGTGTCGGATACTAAAGCCAGAGATAAAAGCATATTCCATATCTTTATTTGTTGTTCAACCTTTTTTGACTTAGAAAAAAGGGTCGCACAATCAGTTGCCCTTACTGATTAGAGCTGACTGGCCACATTATTTTCATCATAACCCTTCTCAACAAACCTTCTAGTGAGATCTGCTGCTTGTTGATCAAACATGTCCAGATCACTACAATTTCGCCTAAGGCGCATGAATTGTCCCCTAGGAATAGCGCTCAACCAACTAGGGTGGTGACAGCTATCCCAGGGGACATATCCATTCCTATCTGTAGCCTTGAAAAAAGTGGTCACCAATGAAGACCCCTCCATTTTAATAGAGAGATCCAAAAAATGAACTTCTGAGGAACTTATTTCTGGTGTGAACTCCAGATTACACCCATTCGTGTAAATAGACATAAAGAAGTCCTCCAACGCAGATTAGGGCCCTCCCAGATGACTAACACGTCATCAATGTACCGACGCCACACCCTCAGATGCGGCCACGGTACACCGAAGATGTGCTGGGACTCCCAATATCCCACAAATAAATTGGCCATACTGGGGGCAAATTTTGCCCCCATTGCCACGCCTTTGATCTGTAGGTAGAACCGGCCACTAAACCAAAAATAATTATGGTTTAGGGCAAAAGTCAGGCAATCAATTATAAAATCAATCTGCTTACTTGGGAGACCAGATGATACAACTAAATAGTGCCGTACCGCCCAAATTCCTAAGTTTTGGGGAATTACGGCATATAAGGACGTCACGTCCGCTGTCGCTAATAATGAATCCGTCGTTAGTTGTAATGAACTACATAGTTCTAGTACTTGCCCCGAATCCCTCAGGTAGGCCGATAAGGCACACACAAGCGGTTGTAAAAAAATATCCACATATTCCCCTAAGCGGCATGTGATTGTGATTCCTTTCATTACTGGTTTCAGTACACAATATAAGGATCTCCGTAGTCTATTAACCAAACATTGGCATATTTTAAAGGTAGACACCTTCCTTGGTCCTGTCTTACCTGATTATCCGAGGGTGATCTTCAAAAAAGCCCCTAATTTCAGGGATTGTTTGGTGAGAAGCTATGTGGACCCACCACAAACTAGACCGATTGGTAAGGATTTACCTGTTGGTTTTTATAGGTGTGGTTCATGCGCGGGATGTAAAGGCTGTAATGCATTGGAAAAACCCATAACATCCTTTCAAAATTTTAAAACAGGTCAAGTTTTTAAAATTTCTAAGTTCATCTCTTGTTGGTCCAAAGGGGTGATTTACTTAATTTGGTGTCCTTGCCAGCTGTTATATGTGGGGGGCACTACTCGGGAGCTTAGGATCTGCATCCGTGAGCATATGTATAATATTAAGCGCGGCTATGAGTCTCACAGTCTATCTGCCCATTTTAAAAAATACCATAATTGTGATCCCAGCTTTATGTCATTTGTTGGTATTGATCATGTGGAACCAAACTGGCGGGGGTCTGATTTAGTGAAGGACATCTCTAAAAAAGAGGGTTGGTGGATTTTTACATTAGGGACCTTGCACCCCGCAGGCTTGAATATAGAGTTTGATTTGAATTGCTTTATTTCATCTTAATGCAATTCCTATTTACATTGTTTATTTTTATTGCTGTGTACTATTCATTGTTTGTGATGTATATATATCTGTATAGTCTATTTCTATGCATTAGCTGTATATATCATGTTTTTTGTTCTCATGGCGCTGGAATCAGACAGCCTGTAATATTTTTTTTTTAGCTACACTCTCCTTTTTTGTTGTATGCGAGTAAGCTGTTTTACTGTAATTTAATGTAACGGGTTCATCATGATTCTTTATTATTTCACCGCAATGAGTGACTTGGTGGTTGCTGCTATGCCAGTGTATTCATTCATTTTTGTTCCTTTCGGATGCTGTGTGATGGTGAGGCTCTGCTATTGGCTGCTGCTAGCCCCTGTCATGATGCTATTTGCATGAGTCATTGATTGGCTGTTTGGCTCATGTGCTCCGCTGTTTCTAAGTGACGGAGTGAGCTTGTATTCCTATGTCTCGCTGTTTTAATACATGCGTTCGAGGTCCTGGCAGCGCTTTGGAGAGAGGTAACCTTTCTAAATAATTTGGCATATTATTATGACTTTTACTGATGAGAATCCACTTAGAGTTTATTAGATTTTAATATAAGCTTAATCATAGCTTACAGTTTCAAATCACAAGTTTTTAAACTTCACGTGATTGGAGGACCTATATCACGTGATTTGTCCTCTTTCTGTATTTAATCTCCGCCGTGCCACCAGCCTAGTTAATGTTGCCTTGCGGCGACGAAAAGCATTGGCGGTGGCGAGCGGTGGACTCAACTATTGACTTTTGAGGACTTTTTATTATCTTTTAAAAACTGAACTTTCCTCTTTTGGGCCGATCACGGTGGCTGTCAGATTCCAGGGCCGGTGAGATTGTGACCATACTTTTCAATTTATTCTTCATACTTTGAAGCTGATTTATTTTATTTGTTTGTGAGTGCATTTTGGACTTTTTTATATTAAAGCTGTCGAGTTTTACAGAATTACACTATATTTGTCTTTTGTTTTCTTATGTGTTTATGTCGGTACACGGTCTGATCTATATTTGATAAGTGTATAATTTGAAGTGGATGTCTATGGAAGGCTTATCAACGTTGCCTAAGAGTATTTGAAAAGTGCTTTATTGAATTTAAAGCTATATACATTTTGAAGTGGATATATATGGAAGCCTCATCAACGCTGCTTAAGAGCACTTGAGAAGTGTTTTATTGATTTGAAGCTGGTAAGAGTTTGCACTGTTGGTGGAGGATTTCTCTTGCACCTCGTTGTGTGGAGTGCATGCACCGTGGGATATCGCATATTGGGACAACTGGCCAGCTTACATTTATTGCTCTGTGTTTTTTCTTCACTTATACAAACTGTGTTCTTTCAGAGATAAGGACTTTTTCCCGTTGAGCAACCCTTATTTTTCTTTGGAGTTTATAATTAATTTTTACATTCAGCGTGGTGCTATGTATTAGTGTTTAGATTTCTAATCATTGTTACATTATTATTTTATCTGATAAATATGTTAGCTCTCCATACCTAATAATGTGGACAACACAGCTCCACTTCTGCTGCAGCAAGGTACTCCCTGTTCATATAACTCATTTGCTGGGTCTTCAGCTACCAAAACTTCTAACAAGAGACCAGGGTTGCACACTGGATCAATAGAGTTTCTGTTGCAGGAGACCAACAAGAAAGTTAGGCTAGATCACTCCCAAGCTTATTTGAACTGAACTAAGCAGAGGGAGGAATCCTAATGAGCCTTAAGAACATTCTCCAATAAGATGTACAACATTTTCTCGCATGCTTTTGGGAGTGATTTACTATGTTCTCTAACATTCACTACTTGACATAAAAGTATGTTTGCTGGACGTGCGACGCACGCGTGACAGACCGGCCAATTAGCAAAACTTGCTGCAGCGAACACCAGTGAACACAATCTTTTGCAATGCATTTTGCTGGGTTTGCATTGTAATTAGCCAGAAAAAGTAACAGGTATTTACAATGAAAAGTGGTTTGGCGAATGTCTGCGATATTCTGGAGAACTGGTATGGCAGAATTCTTTTAGCATGTCGGCATTGGAGGGGTCTCAGCATATATGTGGGGTATCTTGGGAGTGTCCGGGATGTTTGAAAAGTTTAAGAATAAAAGTTTATTTGAAAATATAAAAGTAATTTAAAAACATTATTATTAGTTGTTTTTCACATACTAACGTTCTAATGTTCACTGTCGAAAAATAAGTTAAAGATGGTAAAAAAATAAAAGTCACAATCTCTCCCTAAATAACATTGATTCCTATGGGTGGTGAATGCAAAAGTATTCGCTGAGCCAAAGTGAAGTAGAAGTAAATACAAAAAAAATGGACATCGCCACACAGACAGACCATCACAGGCAAATTTCACTTGGTAAATGCGTTAACCCGGTGGATATGCGGTTGATGCTGGCGAATCCTTTCGTAAATGACTCCTTTAATGTAGGTTTTTGCAGAACCAGGTTTGAGTGTATTTCTTTGCCATCCTACCCCACAGCACAAACTTATAAACAATATGGGAGACCTGTCAATACAGTGCACAAACAGTACTTAGCAGAAATTGCTGCAGCTTCTTTTAATGTAGCTGCAGCTTTCCAGACGTCTGGTTCTTGATGACCATCTTCACTGAATTCCATGCTATTTTTAATGCCTGTAGATATATATATATTTGTAAATATAAACAGGTATGTGGCCCAGTACCACAAAGGGGAATTTATCAGACTGCACCACCGATCTAAACAATCACAAAATCAAGCATTTACAAGTAGATCACATATCAAATCATGAATTTATTTGAAAAGATTAATTAATTAAAACTGAGCTCACAATCCATTTATCTAAAAACATTAATCTCTGCAGGAGACTACCAAGCCAGAGAAGTGTCATTATGCATTAAAGTGTCCAAAAATATATACCCAAAAACGTTTTTTACTCTATACAATGTGCAATTAATAAAGAAAGTGTCAATGCCTATACAAAGTGCCAAGCAGAAAAAAGTGCATGTGCAAAACTATATTAGTACAAGAGAAAACTTTCTCAAGCTATCTCCCTCAAGTATAATAAGAAAATATATCACCATATTAGTCTGGCCGAATCTCCCGCTGCTTCCTGGTGCCCTTTTACCCACGAGCTCCGTGGGACAAACCCACTTCTACAAGGTGCCAAAGAAGAAGAGGTTCTTAAATGTTTTTAGATAAATGGATTGTGAGCTCAGTTTTAATTAATTAATCTTTTCAAATAAATTCATGATTTGATATGTGATCTACTTGTAATTGCTTTATTTTGTGATTGTTTAGATCGGTGGTGCAGTCTGATAAAATCCCCTTTGTGGTACTGGGCCACATACCTGTTTATATTTACAAATTGATTTTGTTCTTTGAGGGTATTACATACTGGCATACCAGTCTTTAATTGTGTGATCTTATTATTTAAGGTGGTGCAGGGGCGTTTTTTTCTGTTGTCTCTTACCTGTAGATATATATATATATATATATATATATATATATATATATATATATATATATATACCGTATTTTTCGCCCTATAAGACGCACCTGCCCATAAGACGCACCTAGCATTTTGGGGAAGAAAATAAGAAAAAAAATATTTTAAACCAAAAACGCACCATTACAGACAGTGTGGCATTCCCCTATCCCATTCCCATAGGCCGTGTGGGATGCCCCCATTCCATAGACAGTGTGGCATCCCCCCCTCCCATTCCCCATATACCTATTGGCTGTGTGGCATCCCCCTCTCCCCCATTAGTATAGGCTATGTGGCATCCCCCTCTCCCCCCATTAGTATAGGCTGTGTGGCATCCCTCTTCCTCCATTCCCATAGGCTGTGTGGCATCCACCTCTCCCCCCATTCCCACTGGCTGTGTGGCATCCATCCTCCCCCCATTAGTATAGGCAGTGTGGCATCCCGCTCTCCCCATTCCCATAGGCTGTGTGGCATCCCCCTCCCCCCATTAGTATAGGCTGTGTGGCATGCCCCTCCCCCCATTAGTATAGGCTGTGTGGCATCCCCCTCTCCCCATTCCCATAGGCTGTGTGGCATCCCTCTCTCCCCATTCCCATAGGCTGTGTGGCATCCCCCTCTCCCCATTCCCATAGGTTGTGTGGCATCCCTCTCCCCCTATTCCCATAGGCTGTGTGGAATCCCCCTCTCCCCATTCCCATAGGCTGTGTGGCGTCCCCCTCCTCCCATTAGTATAGGCTGTGTGGCATGCCCCTCCCCCCATTAGTATAGGCTGTGTGGCCCCTTTCCCCCCATTCCCATAGGCAGTGTGGCATCCCCCTCCCCCTATTAGTATAGGCTGTGTGGCATGCCCCTCCCCCCATTAGTATAGGCTGTGTGGCCCCTCTCCCCCCATTCCCATAGGCAGTGTGGCCCCTCTCCCCCCATTCCCACCCCCACCCCCCTCCCCCCATTAGTATAGGCAGGCGCCATGTTAAAAAAAAAAAAAAGTTAAACTCACCTGTCCGCTGACACCGCTGCGCTGAGCGTCCGGCTCCGTGAATGGGGTGGGCGTGGCCTGCGTCGCAGCGTCGGCGCAGGCCACGCCCACCCCATTCACGAGCTGGCTCTGTCCCGGCCCCGCCGCTGCGATCGCTGTCTTTTCAGGCAGCGATGACAGCGGCGGGGCCAGAGACAGAGCCCCTGCCGCTCCTCCATCTGCTTCCTGTGCACATGCGAGCACGAAGGTCCGGGCAGCTGCCCGGACCTTCGTGCTCGCATGTTCTGAGCCCGGAAGAGGCAGCAGATGGAGCAGCGGCAGGGGCTCTGTCTCTGGCCCCGCCGCTGTCATCGCTGCCTGAAAAGACAGCGATCGCAGCGGCGGGGCCGGGACAGAGCCAGCTCGTGAATGGGGTGGGCGTGGCCTGCGCCGACGCTCCTCTGGCCTCTCGCAGTGTGGCAGACAACGCGGGAGCGCCGGGGACGGGTGAGTTTTTTTTTTAATTTTTTTTATTTTTACATTCGTCCGATAAGGCGCACGGACATTTTCCCCCACTTTTGGGGAAAAATAAGTGCGTCTTATAGGGCGAAAAATACGGTATATATTTTACTTTCCTCCTGACTGATTCCTTTGCACAATGAGGTCCCTTTGGTGTGAAAAGTGGTTTGGCGAATGTCTATGCTGGAGAACTGGTGTGGCAGAATTCTTTTAGCATATGTCGGCATTGGCGAGGTCTCAGCATATATGTGGGGTATCTTGGGAGTAAGCTATTTAAGACACATGTTGTTGTAAAATGCAAGGTTATGTCAGGAAAACCCTACAAAACAGCTTAACTTTATATGAGGTTAATCAGAATTAGTTTATGGGTCACATTGAAGATTAAAACATTCTGTATTATTGTTCTCCTTAGTTTGACATTTAACAAGGGTGTGCAGACTTTTTCTATCCACCACAGGTCATTAAAGGGACTGTAAACCCTCTGGAAATAATAAGCAGCTGATGTCTGTCCCATGTGCCTCTCCAGGGCTCCAATTACTCACAACATGCAATGTTTCCAGATAGTTCTGACTTAACAAAAGATCAAGCCTGGACAGATTCTCTAGCATGCATTTTTTTATATGAACAGTTTTGGCAGTTTTGGCAATGTAGGTTACTTGAAAAACAACACGGAGAGCAAAGAAATTACTGCTTGATTGGCTAATTACAAAAAAGAACCAAGCATGTGTAGAGGGGCGCCCAAAACCCCCCCCCCCAAATTACTGCCAGATTATTCTTAGTGTACATCCCGTCCCATTCCGAAAGATATCCTTACTCATGGGTTAATCATCTTCAGATGTCACGTGACTGCAGAGCAGAAAAAGTGGCCCCTCCCAGCCTATATATACCGAGGCACCTCCCACAGAACCCCAGATTTTCTCTGCAGTCTCGGACTGCCAGGACGAGAAAGTGTCTCTCTCTTTTTCAGGCAGGTGCGCGGGGTCTTTGGCCCTATGGACCTGTTGAGCTATTCCCACCCATTCTGTTTTTATTATACTGCCTCCCAGCCTTGGCTGTAGCGTTCGGGTGACGGTAGACAGCACCATATTTAGGTGCTAAGGAGCTATGCTCCGCCGCAACTCCCCCACCAAAGGGTAGACGGTTCAGGCCATGGTGAGCCTTATAGGATGCCCTGCCCGCATTTTGTGTGCCTGTCACTCACTATCCCTCAGTAGTGGTTCCCTTGTGACCACTGCCTCCCCTCGTTCCTCTGAGTCCCTTAGGGGAAGGGGGGGTGTTCCTTGTATTAGATGTTGTGTATCATGTACTGCATGGCACCTTTTGTTTTTTATGCTCTGGCTCCTGCGGAGCGCATTATGCAGTGATCCCGGTTTGAATTGGTTGCACTGTTTTCTTTTTCTCTAATATCGCGCTATTGTACACCCCTTTGTATAGGGCGGCGACATTTACCTCAGGCTCCTTGGAGCAGCCATTGGCTGTTTAGGTCACGTGGGCGCGTCCTTTTCGCGCTCTTCGGAGGGAGGCCGGCGAGGAGAGTGACGCATTTTGCGTCGCTCCCCCGTGGCCCACCCCTCGAGGTATATGTAATTTGTCTAATATCTTAAAATCCTCCCACTTCCCTTGCGGTGCATTGGGGGCATCCCGGGTTTGCTTCGGCATTATTCCCATTTGGCCTTTGTGAGCCACAATAATCACCATATGGAGGCTTCTCAAGACAATGAGTCCGGGGTTCCTTCGGGACAAGGCCGGTTCAGTACTGATTGAGGTCTCTCTTGCGCCCAGCAGACGGTTGCACGGTTGTCTGGGATGCCCCGCTGGGGGCCGCTTCCCCTGAGGCCTTGCCTACTCCCTCTCTCTGGCAAGACATGGCATTTGATTGATAATACATATGTTTGCCCTATGGCTTCTGAAGCGCTGGAAGACATTGTTGGTTTTTCCCCTGAGGGGGAATTATTCTCCGGGTCCAAGCCTTGGGATGCAGCTGATACTGACAGGCTACTTGCCCATTTATTTGAAGTGCTTGAAATTGCTCCCCCTGTTGCCCCCCCCCCCCTGCAGCAACAGGGAGAATTATTTTATGCTGCTAAACCGCGCTGGGAGAGCCCTGCACAGGCACATTTCAACAATCTCGTTTTACAGGAATGGGAAAAGCTTAGTAGACTTCCAGGTGTACCTAATAGCTGGTATCCCTTTCCCCTGGATACAGCTAAATTATGGTGTTCTCCTTCGGAGGTTGAGGCACCAATACTTGAACTCATACCTCTGCTCTGTGGTGCACTCACCTGATACTACCACCTTAAAAGATGGGGAAGACCAGCGCATTGATCAGCTGGCCACCCATGGTTTTGCCTGTGTGGGGACCGTGCTGCGTCCTGTGTGTGCATCTGCTATTACATCTGTGGGGATTAGAAGATTGATCAGAAGTGCCTTAGAGGGTGATTCTGCGGCATTTGGCAGAGATTTATTTAACTGGCTTATATATTGTGAGGAATTTACTTCATATGTTCTTGCTGCCCTAGAGGATGCCATTAGAATGTGTGGCAGAACCTCTGCTCTGCTGGTTGCTATACGCCGTTCTGTTTGGCTGCGCCAATGGATGGCTGATATTGCTGCTAATAAGGCTCTTACTGGGGCCCCATTTAAAGGGCTGCGCCTTTTTGGAGAACGTCTGGTCTGTTGAGGCAAACTGCCTCAGCGCAAGAAACCACTCAGGCCCTTTTGGGGGTCTAGAGTTGCTCTGTCCCCCTTTTATTCCCCCAGAAGAGGAAGGGGGGCTCCCCCCGCGGGAGGCCGTGGTGAGTCGTGGGGCAGAAGCAGAGCACGTGGCAGGCCCGGTCCTTCCTGGGGTTCTAAGCCAAAATCCTCTCCCAAACTACCGCAGGCATGAAGGGGCGCCCTCACCCATCCGGGTGGGGGGACGGCTTCGTTTTTTGCTCACATCTGGAGACGTCTTGTCTCAGACCGGTGGATTCAGGAGGTAGTCTCCTCCGGTTACAAGACAGAGTTTGCAGCCTGGCCGCCCCTAAGATTCACAAAATCACGGATGAGCTCAGTGTCTGTGCTTGGCTAATCAAATCTACTGGAATTGGGGGTCATTTGCCCGGTCCCTCTGCGGGAAAGGGGCTTGGGCTACTATTCCAATCTTTTCACTGTTCCAAAAAAGGATGGATCAGTCAGGCCTATGCTGGATTTAAAGCTCCTCAACAAATTTGTCAGATTCAGGCACTTTCGCACGGAGACTCTGCGTTCTGCCATAAATTCTCTTCGCCCAGGGGACTTCTTGGCCTCTATAGACATCAAGGATGCTTACCTTCATGTGCCAATTTTTGCAGGCTTTAAAAAATTTCTCAGGTTCGCAGTGGAAGATCAGCATTACCAGTTTGTGGCTCTGCCATTCGGTCTTACTTCTGCTCCCAGGGTGTTCACCAAGGTGTTTCCAGGAGTAATGGCTCTGCTGAGATCTCAGGACATTCGCATTCTTCCTTTCCAGGACATTCTTGTAGTTTCTCAGACTTTGCAACAAGCAGAGTTGGATGTTCAGACGGTGGTATCCACTCTGGAAAATTTGGCTGGGTGATCAATCTTCCCAAGTCTTCCCTGTCACCTTCCAAGGGTAAAGCTTTTTCTGGGCATGACTCTGGATACCTATCAGGTCAAGTCCTTTCTCCCTCAGCTGAAGATAGAGGGTCTTCAGGCACAAACACAGCTCCTTCTGTCTTGCCCTCATCCGTCCATCAGACAGGCTATGCAGCTGGTGGGTCTGATGGTGTCCAGCTTCGAGGCTGTCCCATACGCTCAGTTTCACATGAGGCCTCTCCAGGTTCATCTCTTGTTAGTATGGGATCGGGACCCAGGGTCCCTGGATCAGGTATTTGTTCTGTCCCCTCCGGTCAGGCGGTCTCTGTCATGGTGGCTGGACCCAAGGAATCTGCTAGTGAGCAGATCTTTTTTGACTCCCTGCTGGGAGGTGGTCACCATGGATTCAAGCCTGATAGGTTGGGGGGGCTTTTGGAGGTCCCTGAAATTCCAGGGGCAGTGGGGTCCTCAGGAGGCCCATGCCCCAATCAACATTCTGGAACTGAGGACAGTAAGATTAGTGCTTTACCAGCTGACCATGCACCTTTGGGGTCTGGCGGTTCAGATCCGCTCAGACAACAAGACAGCGGTTGCTTACATCAATCATCAGGGAGGAACCAGGAGCAAGAGGGCTCTCAAGGAAGTATCCCTGATTCTGTCCTGAGCAGAGGACAATGTTCCCTGCATCTCAGCGGTGTACATTCCGGGAGTGGAGAATCTGGAAGCAGACTCTCTGAGCAGGGTGGCCTTTCGCATGGGAGAATGGTCCCTCAGCAACAGGGTGTTTCACTCTCTGTGTTTACGTTGGGACCAGCCGGATGTGGATCTCTTTGCGTCACGTCACAATCACAAGCTTCCAGTCTTTGTATCCCTGTCACAGGATCCCCTGGCCCTGTCAGTGGATGCTCTGGCAATGTCTTGGAAGAGCTTTCAGCTCCTTTATATTTTTCCTCCGTGCTGGGCAAGGTGCTATGCAAAATAGCCCAGGAGGGAGTGCCAGCCATTCTGGTGGCCCCGTGTTGGCCAAGAAGAATTTGGTTCGCAGAAATCGTACAGTTGGCAGTAGATCAGGTCGTTCTGCCCATGGTATCGGACCTGCTCACTCAGGGACGGCTCCGCCACCCCAGTTTTCAAACGCTGGCTTTGAAAGCCTGGCTGCTGAAACCTCCATCTTGATGAACAAGGGGTTGCCGGCCTCTGAGGTTAATACTATGATCAGAGCTAGGAAAAAGTCTTCCTCTACCATTTACTACAGGGTTTGGCGTGCTTACATTGACTGGTGTGAGTCTAGGTCACTTCCATCTCGGGTGTTCTCAATTCCGGATATTGAAGTTTTTACAACATAGCTTAGATCTGGGTTTTCAGCTTAGTACTCTGAAGGGCGATGTCTCTGCTCTTGCTGTTTTTTTCCAAAGGTCTTTTGCTCAGCATCATCTGGTTAAGACCTTCTTTCAAGGTGTTACTCATTTGTGTCCTCCACGCAAGCCCATGTTACCTGTTTGGGATTTGAACTTGGTTTTGTCTGCCATGCAATGGTCTCCCTTTGAGCCCTTGCAGGAGGCGGCTTTATCCACTCTCACTGTCAAGGTAGCCATTTTGGTGGCTATTACCTATGTTTCTGAACTGGCGGCACTTTCCATCAAGCCTCCTTATTTTGAAAGACACCAGGACAAGGTGGTGTTTCGCTTTAAAACTGACTTTCTGCCTAAGGTTGTGTCTGCTTTTCATCTCAATCAGGACATTGTGTTGCCTTCTTTGTGCCCTAACCCTGATAACCCCAAAGAAAAGGTGTTACACTCTCTCGATGTTGTTAGGACTGTGAAGTTCTATTTGGTGGCTACTGATCCCTTCAGGAAGACTGATGCTTTCTTTGTGGTTCCATCTGGTCCTAAGAAGGGCCAGGCTCCTGCTAAATCCACTATCAGCAAGTGGATCCGTCAGGCTGATTTGATGTTAAGGCCTCAGCTGATGCTGCTTTTGGCCGCAAAGTTCTGCAGGCGGCAGTGGTTTAGACTGCTTGCTGTTGCTTTTGAGGATCCCACCCTACATTACGGACACTGCTATTGGATGTCCCATGAGTAAGGATATCTTTCGGAACGGGATGGGATGTACACTAAGAATAATACAATTCTGTGATTACTCACCTGTAGAATTGATATTATAAGTGTACATCCCGTCCCGTTCCGCCCCTACCTCGTTGTTCTTGTTACCTCTTTATGGTGATTGTTAGTTATTTTCTCCCGGCTTTTAACTGCTTTTTAAATACTGGGTTTCTGTGGGAGGTGCCTCGGTATATATAGGCCGGGAGGGGCCAATTTTTCTGCTCTGCAGTCACGTGACATCTGAAGATGATTAACCCATGAGTAAGGATATCTTTCGGAACGGGACGGGATGTACACTCATAATATCAATTCTACAGGTGAGTAATCACAGAATTGTATTATAAAACTGCACCACCAATAAATATAGTAATTAATAACAAGTTTGGTATTAATTACTATATTTATTGGTGGTGCAGTTTTGTACTCTGGCAGTAAGTTTTGGGGGGTTTTGATTGGGCGCCCCTCTACATATGCTTGGTTGTACAGTAAAAAAAAAAAAACTAAAGCATAAATGAAAGCTTAAATTAGTTGTCCAGGCACATTCAAAAGTATTCCCATTGTGCAGGGCTACAAGCGGCAATGTTTTTCCCATTTTGAAAATATGCCATAGGAATTCTAAAATACATTTTCACCTCATGTTCCTTATGTCCTCTGTGATGTATGTGTGTGTGTGTGTGTGGGGGGGGGATAATGCAAGTGCATTGTGTGCATCTAATTGGAGTGAGCTGGGATTGACAGCATGGAGGGCTTATTTCTAATGACTAACATGGACGTTTACCTGTTTTCAGGTCATTAGCAATTTCAAGATGACCATGACTGAGGGGCCAGCCTGCTCTCTCCTTGTATCTCTCTTCACACTTTCCTAACCTATAAAAACAAATACTCTACAACTGAATTGACTGGAATGATTTATAACAATCCACTACAACTCCAAATAAGTAACCTTTAATTTACATATCAATATTGTAACATCAAAGTCCTTTTTGCATTAGTTTTTGATGGGTGAAACCTTGATTCTTAAGCCTAAGATGCATGCTAGATGCAGGAAGCAGATGAGGTCTTTTTTTTAACACCCTGTCCTGCCTCAGCACCAGGGGAGGGGGCCAGGTTCAGGCTATAGAGTCGCTTTAATGGGGGAGTCACTATTCAGTTTACCATGTTTTTAAGGGTCCAGTGCTGCCAGAGGTAAACCTGGTCTCTCTACTGCATGAGACAAATGAAAAAAGGGGCCCTTGGGGCAGTCTAAGAGATTTATGGTCTCTTGAGTTCTGGAACAGATGAAGGGGAGCTGATGCATAGAAAGAGATGGCAGCGAGAGCTAAAAGAGGGGAGAGACCATGAATCCTGGCAGAAGATGTGGAAAGCATCTTTTGGTACTTCAGCTTCAGTTATAGCCATTTAAGCCAATGTAAAGGTTGCATTAAGATGGTATATAACACCGGAACAGATGGCTCAGTACGAGGGGGCATCCCAGGGATTTTGCTTCCGAGGCTGTCAATCCATAAAATCCCATAGTCACATCAAAGTGTACCAAAAGTTAAAGAATTTTGGTGTAGTTTTTGATGTTCTTGGAGTAATTTTAGGAGCAGAAGTTAAATTAAATCCCTGGATAGCGCTCTTCAATGATTCTATTAGAAATAGCTCTGTGAGACAGATTTTGACAGGAGCAAAAATGGTCATTGCTAGTATTGCTAAGTTTTAGTGAGTTTATCAACAGAGTTAATAATATTATGGCCATGGAAAAACTGTCAGCAATTCATATTGGGAACCTTGAGGGATTACGAGAGGTTTGGGCTCCATGGATAGAAAATATCTTACCCTCCGATTTTGATTCTAACCTTTTATTATTATAAGGTTGTGTTATATGCTGATTTCTTTGTTGTAATTTATACTTGGGCTTATTTTACTTTAATTAATGTGTGAGAATGGGTTAGATTTAATGAAATTGATAAGATGTACTGTGTCTAGTTTTATGACATAAGCTTATATACTTTTACATTTTTTTTTTTTTTTAATTTACATTTTTTTGAATTTAAATAATGTGCTTATGTGCACAAATTGGTTTTATAAGGATGTCTATTATCTGTTACATCAGATATACCAAAAGTGTTTATAGATATCTTCAATAAAAATTATTGAAAAGAAAGAAAGGGCCCCCCTCCTTGAGTATATGATGCTTCATGGCTCAATAGAGCTGTGTGTGGCTCTGCCTGGCTGATGGAAGCAGAATCTACCCACTGGGAGAGCAGTGGGCAGGGCCGTACCACAAGTGATTGACTCTAAACACATGATAGCATGTAATAGGGATTCTGATCTCCACTAAACCACAACTACTAATGAGTAAAAACAGGTCCTGCAGCTGCCTCACGCGGCCTCATCACAGAGTGCAATTAAACCACTAGGAATATAATGCCCTTCTAATCTATGTAGAAGATTTATTTAATTGTTTTTATCTTTTCATAACTGTACTTTAAATGGGGAGCAAAAATGTAATTTTGTAATTTTTTGTGTGTAGTAAAAGGTTTTTGATTCCCCAGATGAGATTTGGAGGCTGATTCACTACTAGTGCCACGTATTGCCAGATGAGCATCTGTATAGTGGCGTTCAGAGCGACCGCTAGTAGACACTGTAAGCGGGTATCGGGCGCTGTAACCTAGCGACTCGCTGTAGCAACCTGGCCGGCATTGATGAATGTGATGTGTGTTGGGCACTCTAACAACAGCACAACGGCACTCGGCATTCTATACCATATTTAAGAAGAAACTAGCGACACACAACACCCGGTGCTCTAAAGCTGGGAGCTGTAGCATAGAGCGCCAGACGATGTGTTATCAAAGTCTGCTTTTGAACACATATACACCAGTAACAAAGCAAAAACATATGGAATGACATTGTTTTAACACTGTGACAATGATTTTAGCGCCAGACCTGTAATGACAATTCTGCAAAAAAATTATAAAAATGTTTGTTTGCAGCCAGGAGAGGTCAGACAATGATTTGAAAAAGAAAAAACGCTGTTCAAACACAATCAAATAAAAGCCCATTGAAATGCATGGGAGAGCGCCACGGAGCAAAAGGTATTATGTGGAGCTCTTTAACATAGAGCGCCGGTGCTATATACTGAGCCGCCTGTAATAATACATGTGACGCTACATGGCGCTGTTAGAGGCGCTCACCATATTTGCTTTCTTAAATTTGGTTTTGTGTACAGCGCCCGGCATTCACCAGACGCTATGTGCGGCTACAAAGCACTACCTGGCGCTAGCCTTCTTAAATAACCCCCATAGTCTTTGAGACTCAAGGGTAGAGTTTGGGTCTTCTTTAAATGCATAAGCTATGGGTATTCATTAACTTTTTATGCTATTAGGCTTTTAAATTTACTATTTAAAAGTAAAGGGCATTCACAAGGACAGTGTCAGAAAAACATTGGCCAAGAGGGAAGGTCTCAATTTTTTACAGATTAAATAACAGCTTAGAGCCACTGACAATGATTTTTAGAACTCCTTTTTGCCATTATTTGTCAAAATTACAGACTGAGCCTGTCCTTTGCGCATGTGTTTAAAATGAAAGCGTATCCAGCGTCCAGGGTGGTAATTGGACTACATATGTTTTCTATGCTTTACCCACTCAGTAATGGTCCTTCAAAAGGTGCTGTAAATTGGACACATGGACACCTGAATTGTGCATCAATGCCTTAATAATACTGCTCTGCAGTCGGAAATCTGCCTGGTCGCGGCTTGCCTTGCTTTTAGAAAATTATCCAAAGACGAAAAAACCATTAACCAAAGCATCTACTTTCACAAAACATGGCTTCTGTTCACTTCTCCAGGTGTTTACATGCAACAAAAGATAAGATATACTGCTCATTTTCAGCACTGAGCGGTAAATAACATTCAACTACCAAAAAAATGAATATAGCGGCTAAAACAAATCCTCGCTGGCTGCTGGGAGCATCATTTAGGTTTTAAGAAGTGCAGCAAAGTTCCCAGAAAATCACAAAGTGAATAGATCTGTACTGATTTCTTTGTTGCAAATTACAGCAGCTTGTACTGCATATATTTCCAGCATGAGTCAGATAATCATCTATTCAGGCCTTCTTGGAATATAAATGACAGACATCACTCAGCCATGATCACAATGTTGAATGTCAAACTTACAGGAAGCTTAAAGTTATTCCTGTTCAGATCTGTTCTTCCAATCATAAACTGATAAAAAATCTGGGAGCTATCATTGCTGGTTATCGTCTGATATGAAATCCTACTCTACCAACACAGGTATCAAAATATAATTGCAGTGCCATGCCAATGAAGGCAGAATAAGGCACCCACCTTGGGGGCATCAAAGGCAAGAGGTGCAAATTGTGTAGAAGTCATCCCTTTCTATGAGGCCACATGTTTTCCATTTAGGTGCTAATGGAAAGCCCACCACCGTAGGCAGGCTTCTCCTGGCACTTAACCCCACGCTCCTCTGCTGCTCCCCTTCCCCTGTCTCTGTACAAGGGGATAGTCATATTTGCTCCTCTGGGATTCAACACAAGGGGAAGAGAAAACTGCTTTGCACAGTAGAGGAAATGTTCAAAGTAGTGTGTGCTGCAATTTTTTTCTCCAGTTGTAGGGCTGGGAGAGGTGGGGGAAAAGGAGTTACATTGGGTTATAGTGAAACTGCACTCTCCATGGAACAATCTTGTCATGTAGGTTTAGTGAAGATTTTCAATAGAAAGACATCCTCCAGGAACCCGTCCTAACACTAAAGACCGTCAACAGTCAAAATATAATGGATATTCTCTTACCATGGCAGCATCTGGGAATCCAAAATCGGTAGTAGCATCTGGGAATTTAAAATCGGTAGCTGGAGTCCGGGTAAAGTGATTGGTTGCAGACAATCACATGGGCGGAAGCCATGTCAAAAGTTGTGGAAAATGTGGTCTACACGTGGGGGGGCAGTGTATAGCGAAGTACCCAAATCAGGATGCCTTTTTGCTTCACAGGTATAGGACCTCCACTCTAGTCCCTTGAAGCAGGCCCCCACTTTTACAAAAGCTGAGAGAATCTTTGCCCCCCCGCTAGAGGCTTTCTCTTATCTTGTTAAGCACAGCATTTCAACAAACCCGGCGCTGCAGTGAGCTATATTCAACTCTTCTCCTGAAAGGTCTCCATCTGTCAGGGGCAAAAAAAAAACAGCACCCACTGGAGCAGCCGATGTCTCTTACGGAGGTCATCCATTGTAATGCCTGCTCACGCAATATGATTGTAGTAAATGTATTAACTGGATGTCCCTCATGGCTAAATTTTCGGGCAAATTTCCCACTAGTCGCACATTCTACAAAAACAAATAATTTAGGAATACATAGTGAAGTATGTAAAGTATGGGAAATTAGACTAGTTAGAAAAGTTCAGAATACTGTAGAAGCAGGTTTGGGTACAGTGTACAAGCAGGTCTTGGTGTGGGACACAGCTCAGAGCCAGGTTCTTGGTACAGGACACGATCCAGAAGTGAGATAATTGTGCTGGATACTAGAGATGAGCGAATCGAATCGGACGAATCCAAATTTGTTATGAATTTCAGGAAAAATTTGATTCTAAACTATTCCGAATATCGCTGCGATATTCTTAAACTCCATTTAGTGCGGTCCAGGCCATCTAAAATGGTGGATCCACATGTCAGGACATGTGCCATGGGGCAGAGAATTCTGAGTAGGCATCACATACAGCCTATTAGGCTAGGCTCCCCGGTGATGTCACAGCCCAATATATATATCTTGCGGGCGCTCTTCACAATTCAATACAATTTCAGGCAATCTGACAGTGTGTTTGCATTTGGTTTTATTCCCAGGCCTTGCAACAAGCCTAGTTAGTGTTACAGATAACACCCACCTGCCTATATTGCTCTAGCTTTTCTACACACCTGTTGCTGTTCTAAAAATACAGTTTTAAGTGTAGTGTAGCGTATTGTTTTCCCTTCCTAAACGCAGTAATTATGTCAGGCAGAGAAGTGCCAGGATGTGCACAGAGGAGTGGCAGAGGCCTAGATTCATCAGGCAGAGGCCGCAGCAGACTAGGGGCGGGTTGCAGCAGGAGTCGTGGTGAGAGGCCTGATCTCCCAGTATCAGATAACAGCAACGCATCTGCCGTTATCGATTGATTAAAGTGGTCATCCACTTCATCATAAGTGACATCTGACACCCCCAGTCAACAGTTGGTAGGTTCCTTGGATACAACCCTAAGTTGGCATGGCCCGGGAGCAGTCCTTGTCCTCCCTTTGCCTCTGTCCTACACTGTTCCCTTCCCCAGCAACATATCTTATTCTTTGGGTTCACTTGGGAGCCGGGTGCAGAAGGGGCTTCATCATCATCAGGAGAAGAGGATTGCAGGTTGCCCGTGGGTCATCAGCTGAGGCAGCAAGGTGGTAGCATGGTTGCCAGCCAGTATGGTGGCAGAATTGGAAAGTCTGAAGCCAAATGTGGCCGGGGTGGGGTAGACCACCTGCTGCGTGGCAGGCTATTTTCCTTGGAGGTAGGGGAACAGGGCTCCCTGGAGCAGTAGCAGTGAATTAGTGCAGACTGTTGGTGGGAAAATCAGCTACTCGGCAGTGTGGCAGTTTTTCATCACTTGTGCACAATTTGTTGAACAGAAGGTGGGCCAGTCCTTGAGCCTGTCAGTGTGCACCAAAGTGTACGGCAGCAACGAAGTCTGGAGCTGTAACTACGGTCAGGGCCAATATATGTCCTTTAAGGCCCACTGGGTGAATGTGGTCCCTGTACAACCACAAAAGCAACTTGGACAGGTCATGCCGCTTTAGCCTCCACGGTCCCAGGCCATTGTGCCAGTGACAGTGTGCGACTCCACCTACTCATCCTTCGCCATCTCCTCAGCCTCCACTGTACGGTCAAGTCTCAGTGCCCCTCCAGCCTAACATGTATGCACACCCTTCTTGAGCTGCTGCGTCAGAACTGTATCCTCCAACATAGTCTGATTTGCAATGTTTCTACCCGTTGGAATTCCACCCTCCATATGTTGGACCGACAATACGAAAAGAGAAAATCCATCACTGATTTCTTGATGATCCAAGCGAATAGGGGGACTCCCCTGTGTAACTTCAATGTAAACCAGTGGCAGCTCATACGCAACACCTGCCATTTGCCATTCGCCAGGATTACGGGATGAACAACAACACATGTTGAAAACCATGGCTGGTCAGGGCACTGGAGACACGGCGCCTATATCTCATGGCCACATGAACCCTGTGGGGGCTGAACTGGAGGAGGCGGAGGGCACAGTGAAGCACAGTTTAGGTTTGGTGAAATGGGCAGTTTATCTAGTCATCTGACAGGAGAGGAGGAGCAGGAGCAGCCAGAGGAGCTAGAGGTTTGTGAGGAAGGTGAGACAGAGGACGCAGACACACCGTGGCAGTATGCAGTGGAGATGGAGACAGGTAGTCCTTCGTGAAACTTGCACAAATGGCACGATGCATGATCATGTGCTTGCATCGTGACCACCAAATTGTTTCCATTCGGCAGTGGGATGACTTCTGGCTCTCCACCTTATTGAACCCTCGCTACCGGCACAAAATGGGGGCCTTTTTTACACCCACTCAGAGGCAGGACAAACTGACCTACTACAGAGACATCCTATGTAGTCAGTTGGCCGATGCCATCATCCATCCTCTCACAGGTCTGACTCGGGGGGCCCTCTGTACTCACCTTCCACTGCCATGGCTGCTGGCGAGGGATGGGGTGGCAGGAGCAGTACCAGCTCCATCAGCAGCAGCCTGAGTCTACAGTCACTAATGAGTTGCTTTCTTCACCCACATAGTGAGGAAACTCAGGAGCAGCAGGTAGACCTGGAGCAGGACCTGAACCAGCAGGTCATGGCATACCTTGATATGACCATGCCAACGCACCTTGAGGATCCGCTGGACTTCTGGGCAGCCAAATTTGATTTGTGGCAGCAACTAGCAGAGTTTGCCCTGCGAAAGCTGTCCTGCCAGGCCAGTAGTGTGCCATCTGAGCGGGTGTTTAGTGTGGTGGGGGCCATAGTAACGCCAAGGAGAACTCGTCCGTCCACAAAAAATGTGGAGAGGCTCACTTTTGTGAAGATGAATCAGACCTGGATCAGCCAGGATTTCCACCCACCAATGGCTGATGCATGCGAGTAGATTGATCATGGTGCAACACCAATACTTTACAAATTGTGCAAAACAGATTTACATCGCTGCTCGCCAGTTACAGACATTCCTCCCCATCAGACCACAAGTAATTATTGAGGAAATGCGTTACATAAAACTTTTTTATTTGTGCTGCTGCCAACTCCAGTGTGTGTCTTCCAGGCAATATATGGGCTCCTCATGCTGCTGTCAACTCCAGGGTGTGTTTTTCAGGCAATATATGGGCTCCTTATGCTGCCACCAACTCCAGGGTGTCTGTCAGGCAATATATGGGCTCCTTATGCTGCTGCCAACTCCAGGATGTGTCTTTCAGGCAATATATGGGCTCCTTATGCTGCTGCCAACTCCAGGATGTGTCTTTCAGGCAATATATGGGCTCTTTATGCTGCTGCCAACTCCAGGCTGTGTCTTTCAGGCAATATATGGGCTCTTCATGCTGCTGCCAACTCCAGGGTGTCTTTCAGGCAATATAGAGGCTCTTCATGCTGCTCTTAACTCCAGGACGTGTTTTTCAGGTAATATATGGGCTCCTTATGCTGCTGCCAACTTCAGGGTTTGTTTTTCAGACAAAATATGGGCTCCTTACGCTACTGCCAACTCCAGGGTTTGTTTATCAGACAAAACATGGGCTCCTTATGCTGCTGCCAACTCCAGGGTGTCTTTTAGGCAATATATAGGCTCTTCATGATGCTGCAAAATCCAGTGTGTCTTTCAGGCAATATGTCGGCTCCTCATGCTTCTGTCAACTCCAGGGTGTGTCTTTCTGGCAATATATGGGCTCTTCATACTGCTGCCAACTCCAGGATGTGTTTTTCATGCAATATATGGGCTCTTTAGGCTGCTGACAACTCCAGGGTGTGTATTTTAGGCAATATATGGGCTCCTCTGCTGCTGCCAACTCCAGTTTGTCTTTCTGACAATATATGGGCTCCTCATGCTATTGCCAACTCCAGGGTATGTCTTTTAGGCAATATATGGGCGTCTCATGGTGCTGCCAATATCAGTATGTGTTTTGTAGGCAATATATGGGCTCCTTATGCTGCTGCCAACTCCAGTGTGTCTTCAGGGCAATATATGGGCACCTCGTGCTGTTTCTAACTCCAGGGTGTGTCTTTCAGGCAATATATGGGCACCTTGTGTTGTTGCCAACTCCGGGTGGGTCTTTCAGGCAATATATGGGCTCATGATGCTGCCGCCAAATCAAGGATGTGTCTTTCAGGCAATATATGGGCTCCTAATGCTGCTGCCAACTCCAATGTGTCTCTCAGGCAATATATGGGCTGCTCATGATGCTGCCAACTCCATTGTGTCTTTCAGGCAATATATGGGCTCCCCGTGCTGCTGCCAACTTTAGGATGTGTCTTTAAGGCAATATATGGGCTCCTCATGCTGCTGCCAAATCCAGGGTGTGTCTTTCTGGAAATATATGGGATCCTTATGCTGCTGCCAACGTCAGGATGTGTTTTTCATGCAATATATGTGCTCCTTATGCTGCTGCCAACTCCAGGGTGTGTATTTTAGTCAACATATGGGCTTCTCATGCTGCTCCCAACTCCAAGGTGTGTCTTTCTGGCAATATATGGGCTCCTCATGCTAGTGCCAACTCCAGGGTGTGTCTTTCAGGCAATATATGGGCTCCTTATACTACTGCCAACTCCAGTGTGTCTTTCAGGCAACATATGGGTTCCTCATGCTGCTGCCAACTCCAGTGTGTCTTTGAGGCAATAAATGGGCTATCCTTGCTGCTGCCAACTCCGGGGTGTGTCTTTCAGGCAATATAGAGGCTCCTCATGCTGCTGTCAACTCCTCAACTCCAGGGTGTGTCTTTCTAGCAATATATGGGCTCTTCATGCTGCTGCCAACTCCAGGATGTGTTTTTCAGGCAATATATGGGCTCTTTATGCTGCTGCCAACTTCAGGGTGTTGTTTAGGCAATCTGTGGGCTTCTCATTCTGCTGCCAACTCCAGGGTGTGTTTTTTAGGCAATATATGAGCTCCTCATGCTGCTACCAACTTAAGAGTGTGTCTTTCTGGCAATATATGGGCTCCGCATGCTATTGCCAACTCCAGGGTATGTCTTTTGGGCAATATATGGACTTTTCATGCTGCTGCCAACACCAGTATGGGTTTTTTTAGGCAATACATGGGCTCCTCATGCTGCTGCCAACTCCAGTGTGTCTTTCAGGCAATATATGGGCACCTCGTGCTGTTGCCAACTCCCGGGTGTGTCTTTCAGGCAATATATGGGCTCATGATGCTGCTGCCAACTCAAGGATGTGTTTTTCAGGCAATATTGGGCTCCTTATGCTGCTGCCAACTCCAGCAACTTTAACAAAATATATGGGCACCTCATTATGCTGCCAACTCCAGGGTGCCTTTTAGCCAATATATGGGCTTCTAATGCTGCTGCCAACTCCATTGTGTCTTTCAGGCAACATATGGGCTGCTCATGATGCTGCCAACTCCAGGATGTGTCTTTAAGGCAATATATAGGCTCCTCATTATGCTGCCAACTCCAGTGTGTCTGTCAGGCAATATATGGGCTCCTCATGCTGCTGCCAACTCCAGTGTGTCCTTCAGGCAATATATGGGCTCCCCTTTCTGCTGTCAACTCCAGGGTGTGTCTTTCAGGCAATATATGGGCTCTTCATGTGGCTGCCAACTCCAGGATGTGTTTTTAAGGCATTATATGGGTCCCTTATGCTGCTGCCAACTCCAGGATGTGTTTTTCAAGCAAAATATGGGCTCCTTATGCTGCTGCCAACTCCAGGGTGTCTTTCAGGCAATATATGGGCTCCTTATGATGCTGCCAACTCCAGTGTGTCTTTCAGGCATTATATGGGCTCCCTGTGCTGCTGCCAACTCCAGTGTGTCTTTTGGGCAATATATGGCCTCCCCTTTCTGCTGCCAACTCCAGTATGTGTCTTTCAGGCAATATATGGGCTCCTCGTGCTGTTGCCTACTCCAGGGTGTGTCTTTCAGGCAATATGTGTGCTCTTCATGCTGCTGCCAACTCCAGGATGTGTCTTTCAGGCAATATATGGGCGCCTCATGATGCTGCCAACTCCAGTGTGTCTTTTAGGCAAGATATGGGCTCCTCATGCTGCTGCCAACTCCAGTTTGTCTTTCAGGCAATATATGGGCTCCTCATGATGCTGCCAACTCCATTGTGTCTTTCAGGTAATGTATCGGCTCCCCTTGCAGCTGCCAACTCCAGGGTGTGTCTTTCAGGCAATATATGGGCTCCTCATGCTGCTGCTAACTTCTGTGTGTCTTTCAGGAAATGTATGGGCACCTTGTGTTGTTGCCAACTCCGGGCTGTGTCTTTCAGGCAATATATGGGCTCATGATGCTGCTGCCAACTCCAGGGTGTCTTTCAGGCAATATATGGGCTCCCCTTGCTGCTACCAACCCATGGTGTGCATTTCAGGCAATATATGGGCTCCTCATGCTGCTACCAACTTAAGAGTGTGTCTTTCTGGCAATATATGGGCTCCGCATGCTATTGCCAACTCCAGGGTATGTCTTTTGGGCAATATATGGACTTTTCATGCTGCTGCCAACACCAGTATGGGTTTTTTAGGCAATACATGGGCTCCTCATGCTGCTGCCAACTCCAGTGTGTCTTTCAGGCAATATATGGGCACCTCGTGCTGTTGCCAACTCCGGGGTGTGTCTTTCAGGCAATATATGGGCTCATGATGCTGCTGCCAACTCAAGGATGTGTTTTTCAGGCAATATTGGGCTCCTTATGCTGCTGCCAACTCCAGGGTGTCTTTAACAAAATATATGGGCACCTCATTATGCTGCCAACTCCAGGGTGTCTTTTAGCCAATATATGGGCTTCTAATGCTGCTGCCAACTCTATTGTGTCTTTCAGGCAACATATGGGCTGCTCATGATGCTGCCAACTCCAGGATGTGTCTTTAAGGCAATATATAGGCTCCTCATTATGCTGCCAACTCCAGTGTGTCTGTCAGGCAATATATGGGCTCCTCATGCTGCTGCCAACTCCAGTGTGTCCTTCAGGCAATATATGGGCTCCCCTTTCTGCTGTCAACTCCAGGGTGTGTCTTTCAGGCAATATATGGGCTCTTCATGTGGCTGCCAACTCCAGGATGTGTTTTTAAGGCATTATATGGGTCCCTTATGCTGCTGCCAACTCCAGGATGTGTTTTTCAAGCAAAATATGGGCTCCTTATGCTGCTGCCAACCCCAGGGTGTCTTTCAGGCAATATATGGGCTCCTTATGATGCTGCCAACTCCAGTGTGTCTTTCAGGCATTATATGGGCTCCCTGTGCTGCTGCCAACTCCAGTGTGTCTTTTGGGCAATATATGGCCTCCCCTTTCTGCTGCCAACTCCAGTATGTGTCTTTCAGGCAATATATGGGCTCCTCGTGCTGTTGCCTATTCCAGGGTGTGTCTTTCAGGCAATATGTGTGCTCTTCATGCTGCTGCCAACTCCAGGATGTGTCTTTCAGGCAATATATGGGCGCCTCATGATGCTGCCAACTCCAGTGTGTCTTTTAGGCAAGATATGGGCTCCTCATGCTGCTGCCAACTCCAGTTTGTCTTTCAGGCAATATATGGGCTCCTCATGATGCTGCCAACTCCATTGTGTCTTTCAGGTAATCTATCGGCTCCCCTTGCAGCTGCCAACTCCAGGGTGTGTCTTTCAGGCAATATATGGGCTCCTCATGCTGCTGCTAACTTCTGTGTGTCTTTCAGGAAATGTATGGGCACCTTGTGTTGTTGCCAACTCCGGGCTGTGTCTTTCAGGCAATATATGGGCTCATGATGCTGCTGCCAACTCCAGGGTGTCTTTCAGGCAATATATGGGCTCCTCATGATGCTGGCAACTCCAGTGTGTCTTTAAGGCAATATATGGGCTCCCCTTGCTGCTACCAACCCATGGTGTGCATTTCAGGCAATATATGGGCTCTCCGTGCTGCTGCCAACTCCAGGATGTGTCTTTCAGGCAATATATGGGCTCATCATGCTGCTGCCAATTCCAGTGTGTCTTTCAGGCAATATATGGTCTCCTCATGCTGCTGCCAACTCCATTGTGTCTTTCAGGAAATATATGGGCTCCCCTTTCTGCTTCCAACTCCAGGGTGTGTTTTTTAGGCAATATATGGGCTTCTCTTGCTGTTGCCATCTCCAGGGAGTTTCTTTCACGCAATATATGGGTTCCCTGTGCTGATGCCAACTCCAGTGTGTCTTTGAGGCAATATATGGGCTCCTCATGCTGCTGCCAACTTCAGGGTGTGTCTTACTGGCAATATATGGGCTCCCCGTGCTGCTGCCAACTCCAGTGTGCCTTTCAGGCAATATATTGTCTCCCCGTGCTGCTGCCAACTCCAGGGTGTGTCTTTCAGACAATATATGAGCTCCTCATGCTGATGCCACCTCAAGGCTCTGTAATTGGGCCACTCTGCTACAGCAATTCTAATAGCGAAGCCTCTGATCTGCATGTCATACTTCTTTACAGTATTATTTCACTAACCCAGCACGCATCCTATGCATGTTACAGCAAGGCAAAATGTTCTACAACTCTATTGAGGCTCTCAGTAGGCCAGAAATAGTCGTTTTTAATAGCAATTCACTGCGAATCAATTTGAACCGAAAGAATTTTTTTCCGGAAAACTCGGTGAATCGGCCAAATCAAATTTTTCAAAAATTCCCTCATCTCTGCTGGACACAGAAGGATTTATTTTTACTATTTAGCATATAGCATATTATAAAATTGAAGCATAGTATAAAAGTGAAGAAATTAGGCAATACCAGTTGTAAGCTAACAAGGTTAAGCAGTATATTTTAAGGTGAGCTTTAGAGAATACCTAGTTATCTTCAGCAAAAATGTGGCCTGATTCAGAGCCTCCACATAAAGGCTTGTTTTTGTGCATATGTATGTTTTGTTTGTGCGAACAGCAGCTAAAGTGTTTGGTGTAAGCCTTTATGTTTATTGCATCTTAAGGTGAGTTTTTTCTTTTTATTTTTGAATTCTATTTTTTGTTGTTTTTGGGTTATTTTTCGGTCAGTACAATTTTTATCTAATGTAAAATAACCTGACTTTTAAATTTGGGGTTGTATATTTTCAGTTCATTGTTTTATTAAATGCCACTTGTACCGGCCTTCAATTTAACAATTTTGTTGGGAATTGTTTGGGCATTTTTCATTAGATACAAATTGTATCTAACAAAAAAACACGCTGTGCTTGGCCGTTGTTCGGTTGTTGACAGCGACTCAGTCGGTGTGCGGTAATGTTGAATATTGGGTGAGGAGTCGCTATTTGACAGGTTCTGCGCTGTATGGGAGCGCATGATAGCGAATGGCCATAGCGAACGGCTCCCACGATATTCATTAACAAATCACGCTCCAAAAATTCTCGCGCTGTGAAATGCATGTTTAAACCCCAGAGCACTGGCGGCGATGGGTTAAAAGTAGTTTTTTAACCCCCAAACAACCATATTTTTGGAAACCAAAAAAAAATAAGTTTATAAAAACATTTTGTAATATGAATACATTAATATCAGACCTGTAATATCAATTCTGCACACATTTTTTTTTTTTTTTTTACCTTAAAAAAATATCTAACATGGCAGAAGTGGTAACAGAAATTTTCACATAAAAAAAAAAAAAAAAAATTATTAACAATTAATTCTGAATATTTAAAGATTGTTCCATTGAAATGCATTGGAGAGCGCCAGGTAGCGAGAGGTCATACCTGTCGCTGTTCAAGGTCGCTCGCTGGCGCTGTGGGGTGAGGCTGGAATAATGATGAATGATTCGCTATCTGGCGCTCTCTCAGTCGCTAAGCAGGATCGGCTTGATAAATGTGTGATTGTGGTGGGGAGCCCGCGTTCTTGTGGCGGTGACCGTCATTACCGTTCGCTCACCAGTCGCTACCTGGCGCTATCCCTTGTTAAATAAGGGCCTACTTTTCAAGTTTTTGCGCTACACATGTTCAACCTTGATTTTTACTAGCCCACATAGCCACTAAGTGGCCCGGGCCCTTCTGCCCCCCCCCAGCCGTTGGGGAGGCAGGTAATGGGGGGTGATTGCCAGCCCCAGAGACTTGTGAACTAGTATAAGGGGTCTCATGGACCCCTTACCAGTTCACAAAGGGTTAAGTAAAAAAAAAGACACAGACACAAAATTCTTTATTTATTCTTTTTTCACTTATACCTACCTCTGATCCAGTGTCCCACGCCGCTGCAGATGACACTTGTCGGTAGTGATCGGAGCAGGGAGGGTGGGAGGCAGGGGATCAGAGCCTCCCTGCCTCCCACCCTCCCTGCTCCGATCGCTACCAACAATTGACAGATCGGAGCCGGGTGCCGGTATACGAGGAGTGGGATGACGTCATCCTGCTCCTCCCACAAGTGGGCGGGGCTAGGGGTGGGGCCAGTGCCGGCCGAAGAGGATGGTGAGGGCCCATTGCTGGGTCCTCACCCGAAGCGTGGTAAGTCCAGGGCCCCCCCCCCCCCCCCCCCGGTGAAGAGAAGACCCGGGGAGAGCGATCGTGCTGCGAGGTGAGTTTGTGTCATTTTTAATTTTTTTTTTTCTTTCAGATGGCGCGGGGGGGCTATTCCAGGCCCCCTCCTGAAGATCAGAGGCCCGGGGGCGGAAATCAAACAGGTGATGATTGAAGAGAATCACTGGCACTTTCAAACGAGGGGTCAGGTAAGTTTGTATCTTTTTTACTTTTTTTTTATGGGGCTCTAAAGTCAGCTACATGAGTCTCACGTAGCTGGCACTTAACAGTTGGAGAGGCAGCTACGTAGCTGGCACTAGAAGGGTTAAAGGAAAACTTTTTTTTGGCATGTTTTGGTGTTCAGGCTTATTGTATTCCTCTTTTAGAATCTAAAATAAACATTTGTGTTGTGCCCCCAAACCTGTGATTAACTTATCAGCATGCTGTTTCAATGATTCTTATATTCCTTGGACTTTTTTGCTGCAGTGGGAATTTTTATGGTCTTGAGTAAAAACATAGAGGCTGATTCACTACTAACGCCAGGTATTGCCAGATGAGCATCTGTACAGTGGCGCTTAGAGCGACCACTAGTAGATGCTGCAAGCGGGCATCGGGCACTGTAACAGAGTGCCTCAGTCGCTGTAGTAACCTGGCCGGCTTTGAATAGACACAAACAGCATCAGCGTCGGTGCTCTAAAGCTGGGCGCTGTAGCATAGAGCACCAGACGCTGTGTGATTTAAGTCTGTTTTTGAACATATATCCACCAGTAACAAAGCGAAAACAAATGGAATTACATTGTTTTAACATTGTGACATTAACACTTTAGTGCCAGGCCTATAATGACAATTCTGAATAAAAATATTAAAAGTCATAAAAGTTTCTAAAAGTGTTTGTTTGCAGCCAGGAGAGGTCACACAATGATTTGAGCAAAAAATAAATAAATAAAAAATGTCAAACATGCTGTTTAAACACAAGCAGATGAACGCCCATTGAAATGTATGGGAGAGCGACACTGAGCAAAAGGCAAGCCCTGGCGCCCTGGAAGCGTTATAAGCCGAGCCACCTATAATAAAACATGGGACGCTACATAGCGCTGTTAGAGTCGCTTTCATACATGTGGTTTTGCGTACAGCGCCCGGCGTTCACCATATGCTGGTTCTTAAATAACCCCCATAGACTACAAGTCCCACAATTCTTCCATTGTAACAGGTGAACTCTTTAGCAGCTTTGGCTAAGTCTAAGCAGCCTAATTTCCTATACAGCTGAGAACCCGGCCATTAACCCTTTTGCTACTAGAAAACAAGACCGTGATAGTTCCAAACTGAGTAAGCCGATCACCCATGCCCTAGTCAATCAGATGATTAGCAAGCTAGAGTGAAGAAGTCTATGCTAGGTACTGAAAATCATCACTTTGGTGTACATAGATAAGATAAAAACATTGTTGCTCTGGAAAACTGTTTCCTTTTATAACACAGAGTTGCAAACAAAAAACATAATAAAAATGATGAGCTCAGCACATTGAAGAAATCATCTTACCACGCAATATTGGAAACTTTTAAAAAAGCCATTAAAAGTATAATTACCCTTTAAAGCAGGGAAAGTGACAGTGTTTTTTAATTTTTTTAAATGTGTGTATTTTTACATGTGTCTTGGGGTTCCCCCCAAAAGGCTACCAGCCCAAGCACCAAGCTTGTAACCCAGAGCTAAAAGGCTATGCTATTGGGGCTCTTCCAAGGCTGCCTAGGACACCCCTGGAGGAACCTCGAGCCCACGCCAATGGGCACTTCTGCACCCCCAAAGCCTCAATATGTCACTTGCCGGGCAAGGCACCTGCCAAGGCCGGCAGCTGCTATGCTTGCTCCTGACCATGTTGAACTGTTATAGGGGTCCCCTTGACCCCTTACCAGTTCACCCCAAGTGCTATAATAAGAAGAAAGACACCACACCAAAAGTTTTTAATGTTCTCAATTTAACTTTTACTTACCTGCCCCATCTTCCTTCTGTCCCCTGCCAAGCACCGTCTTCCTCCAGTCCAGCAGTATGTTGGTCAGTTACAGTATGTGCCCTGTGGCCTCTCTTCTTCTTTCTTCGGTGCCCCCTCCAGCTTGGAACTGTGGCATTGCCGGCCGTCAGAAGCTGACAGCTGCAGCGCTATTTGGGACATTTGTTCCCCCTTCTTTCATCCTCACTACCCAGTGAGGGACTGAGAAGAGGGCCAGGGGAGTCTGCTTTTATTCTAGGAGTTGTGGCCTCCATAGAATCTCCCTGACATCATTAATGTCATCGCAGAAGGAGTGGGGTCTAGAGGGGACTTTCCAGTGCAACCACCTCTAGACCCCTTTCTTTTTGTGAGGGGGACCCCATACATTTGTTTTTAAATATTTGGCAGGAAATATTTTTTAAATGTATCCCCGCCCACATGTGTCCAATATTAAAAAAAAAAAAAAATTAGGTCCACCCTTCTAAGCCTTACCGACTGGGCCAATCACGCATAGGTAATTCCAGGGCTCAAGGACTGCCCAACAGGCCCCTGTTCCTGAAAATTACAAGCCCATAGGCCCTGAAGCACCAGTCCATTGCGTAGCACCGGCCCTGGCCATTGGTGTTGTGGGTAATATGAACTGGACAGCCTCGGTCAGGGTCGGCTCCAGGTTTATGTGGGTCTTCGGGCGGAATGGTCGCAGTGGGCCCCTTTGTGGTGGAAAGTCGTGGGTCAGGGGTCTATAAATTCCATGGCCCAAACTAAGAAGGGCTGCTTGCCCTCCAATCCCCCGCCTCGTTACAGGTTAGTGATGACCCAACTCGCTAGGGGCCCAATGCAATGTTAGTGGCAAAAAAAGTTATTTAACCACATTGTGCCAGCTGTCAGTGGGCCCCCTGAGGGGTGAGGGCCCACGGCAGCTGACCGGGCTTGCCGGGTGCTGACGCCGACCCTGGCCTCGGTGACCCCTGCCCTGCAGGCTAGAAGCCTGAATAGCTTTGGAGCCCCAGGCTCTTCTGCCCCCTGGACTCTGCTTTTATAAAAGTTACTGGAACCCAGGATCGAGTACCACGGTATCCCTTCTCACCCACCATTCATTGTGATCTCCATGTCAAAAAGCAACCGCAGAGGATAAAAGGTGATCATTATTTTTTGTAGACTATCACTTTACTTCTGGTCTGTTCTGGGGGTTGTTTATTTAAACTGGAACAACACCCACTCGTCGGAAAATGGGTGTTATACTGGGCGCAGAGAGGCATCCTGATTGCGGATGCCCCTCTGTGCATTAACGGTGCAGAACAGGAGAAGTCTTACCATTCCGCTTCCTTCCCACAGAGAAATACAGTGCTATGATTGGCTGGCTGTGGTCATGGGATGCTGATGCGAGGGGATGCGTAAGGTTCGTTTAGAACCCCAATATTAATAGGGGGTATGCAGCTGCTGGAGCTCACTGATTGAATGAGAGGCCACACCAGCGCCATACCACCGGGGAACGGCGGCCTGGGGGGTTTCACACAGCGGGGCAAAGCACAACACACTTAGGCCAGCGATCCGGAAGCCTCATATACGCTTTCTGTGTGAGCCGGGCAGTGTGCTCCCATTGTTCATGAAAGCCCTTTGAGAGGGCTACTACTGGTCTTTTGAGAGGGTGCACACACCAGGCCCACCCCCTTCCAACTGGGCATGTGTAATCAGCTCTTTCAGAGCCAGTGGGAGCACGCTGCACTGCCTGCTCAGGAGCAGATCTGAGGCTTCCGGATTGCTAGACAAAATGGTCTCCGCTTTGCTGGCCACAATGCTGCACACAGACACAAAATCTCTCTGCAAGTAACATTTCTGCACCCCCCACATTCTGCCGGTCCAATGTGCAGCCAAGCCAGCATCTCATCTTCTTCTCCTGCACCTGTGTGTATGGGAGTGTGTGCATTTGTGCATGTATATATGCGTGTTTCTGTAAGCGACACCCTCCAGTGCTCTGTCTCTGCCGGCTCCGCACACATTCCGCGTGTCTCTTGCTTTCCGACCCGACTCTTCATTGGTGCTAAGCACTCTTGCAGGTTAGTTTTCACTAGGGGGGAGGTGCCGCTTGGGTCTTGTCAGGGCTATGTACGCCCCTGACTCAAACCCCTCACTTTACCCCTGTACCCACCCACTGGCCTGAACCCCTCACCTAACCACCCTACCTAACCACTGACACGAACCCCTCATTAACCCCCCATCTCCTCACCTTACCCCCCTTCCTAGCCATGGGGTTCCACTTTAAAATTTGGCCTAGGGCCATGTTTTGTTTAAAACCGTCCCTAAGCATGAGATGTGGTAGACATCCAGGAGCAAGGCCACAAACCAAGATTGAGATTTCCTTCAGACCATACTGTAAACCAGATACAGTGTTGGTGTTGGATATACAACAGGAGCAGGGTCCTCATTCTGGGATAGAACCTGAAGTAGGGTCTTGATGCTGAGCAAAAAATGGGAGTAGGTTCTTGGTGCAAGACATAAACTAAGAGTCACACCAGAAGTACAGACATAGAGGGAATGACTGGAATACAGTCCAGGGAGAGGTATGGCTAAAAGACAGTAACGAAGTGACTAGGAGCAAGAACTGGATCATGACTTATAGGACCATCGCCCAGACAAAAACCAAAACAAGAAAAGGATGGTGAACACAACCTCTTGATGGTCCATTTTGGTGGAATGAAGACCATTTGGGCTAGATGTGGTTACAGATCAGAACACAGATTGAAAATCCAAACTCAGAACTACACAACTGATTCAGTGCTGCAGCACAGGACCCTGGAGCAGAATAATAAAGATCTTCAGACAAGGAGACACAGAGATTGGAGCCAGTCACAAGTCCGCAGTTCACACTACCTGAAAACTCAGCATTGGAGCTTGGAATCATGCACAAGACAGGAACGGCAGTACGAAAGCAAGACACAGTACCTAGGAGCCAAATACAGTACCACAGGGCCAGACATGAAACCAAGTAGCTGCCACCCAAGACAATGAAGCTTTACCACTGCATTTTGAGAGCCAGCAGTAGGACACAGGGCCCATAACTGTACAATAATATGGATGTGTTGGGCAGAGGTTACCAATAGATAAAGGAATCTGAAATTGGGGCTAAAAAAAGTTCTGAATAGCTGAGGACTGCACTATTATTCTGTCTATGTGTCTGTCACTTCTTTATACCGGTATGTACTTATTGTCAGCTAAGATAAATAGTCACTTGTGTTTGCTGAGCATAATAAGTAGTTGTGGTTTGGAAGAACAATTCATATATGCTAATGAGGCACACAAATATTCCCAAACCAAAATAATGTTATTCTGCAAATGCTAAAATTATCTAAATTTGTGTTATTAATAACAGAACAGAAGGCTCTGAAGTAGGCTGCTGTGTTTTAGCTGCTGTTTGGCACGCTCTTATTATACAGGCAAGTATGTAATGAGATAAAGTGATTAACACGAGGTCAGACAAATGTCAGACCAGCGATTATAGAACTGGACAAGAAAGCAAAGTTCAGCATTGTTAGATGCAGATTGTCATGTTTATTTTTCATTTCCATAATTGGCTGAATTTGTAATTACATTCACTAAGATCAAATCAAAATGTAAAAAAAGGAAAAACAACAAAAAGGGCTCAAACCCATGGCTGGGCTATGTAGTATACACTAGGTGGACTGCACACTAGGCAGGCAGTGGAGAGCAGTGAGGACATTCTGAACTCTGTTTTCATCTCTTAAAGAGGGGGGTATAGAACAGGAGTGTCAAACTCACTCATGAAGGTGCAGCCAGGGCCAGAGCCAGCACAGGGCAAACCTGGGCTATTGCCAGGGCCCCTGGCAACTTCAAGGGCCCACTCTGGCTCACACTTGGCCATGTTATTATATTACAGTGGACCCGAATAATTGAATGCAGGGTATTGTGTGCAGACCTGCTCATGGCTGGGCTCAGCAACAGGGGATGATCAGCAACACTGGAGAAAGTGGCATGGAATGGAGGCAACTGATGCCCAGCTCAGAGGGTGGCAGTGGAGCAAGCAGTAAGGGCTTAACGGTGCTTGGTGGCAGTAGAGAATGCAACAAGGACTAGAGGATGATTGGTGGCTATAGGGAAGGCAATAAGGACCGGAGGGTGATCAGCAGCAGAAGATGTTGTGGCAGTGGAGCTAAAAGGGAAATTGTGTGACTCACTACTTTGGGGCCCACTAAGACTCTTTTGCCCAAGGACCCCCACAACCCTGGAGCCAGCCCTGGGTGCTGCAACCCATCATGTTTTGTGGATCTCCACATAGCTGTCTCTATAGCCCTATATGAGCACTAATTACTCCATCTGTGCGCCTTTGTGGAGATACGCAAATCCTGGTCTGTTGCTGGCCTTTTAGGAGGGAGTTTGACACCTGTGGTATAGAAAGAGAACACTGCAAGTACACAAATCTACGTACTCCCTCTGTCCGTAAGCCCAAAACTTAGGAGATAATTTAGGTCATGATCCAGTTCTTGCTCATAGTCACTCATGGAGTCCTCTACAGTATCTTGATTGGATCAGAGATATCCAAGTTGTGCTATAACATATGTCCAGGGATAGGGCTACATCTACTTATGTATAGAATGATTTGGGATGCCTTTGGTTCACAGGGACACTAAACTAACCCAACCTACCCTCTCATGCCTACAGCCCTGTATTAATGCCATACACACACTTTCCTAGCAGAGTTCCATCAGATGTGGGAAAGAAAGCTGTAACAGCACCAATAAGAAAAAAGTGGCACAGTATTCAGATGTTTCATACCCCCCTTCCCATACAGAGCTCAGTGTCTGAATTTGGGCTTCCCATGGAAATCACCCATCTGGATATAATTGAAGCCTCCAATGGTTTTTGCCTGAGGTGTGCTCGGGTTGTAGCAAAATTATCTCACAGTTTTGTATCAGCACTTTTTGCCAGCATGTTTCATGTGCATGATATCACCCCTTTCCCCCAAAAGCGTCTTTAAGCCTTATGAGTTTATGAGTTTAAAGAGGCACCCCCCTCATAATATTACAGGGAGGAAAATTATTGTTCCAATCTTGGTGCTCCTCTGCTGCCCTTCTGCTTACCCCCAAGTACCTAGACAGAGCTCCCCCGCAAGATGCACCTCTATCCCTGCCCCTCTCCCTGCCCTTTTGACCTCCCCAATCATCATATACTTCTCCCTGTACCTCTGCAGCCCCTCAATATCTTATGCCCCTCACTATGCCTCCATATGCCCCTCTTTACATGTTAAATGCTTCCTACTCAGTACCCTGTGCCAAGTCTCATCTAAGTATCATCTAGAGATGACCACTCTTGTCCCTGGCCTTTACACTGGAAGAAACTTCTCTAGATCCCTGCTGCTCAGGAATGTGGCCTTTGGAGCCATATGATGTGGCCCCTGACCTACCGTTGGGAAAGTAGGAGGGATTCAATAGAACTGACTTGTAAAGGTAGTTAATTAAGGGTGGGTGATTGCATGGAGAATTATATATAATTGGTACACTGACAAATAGAGGTGGTAGTGGTGGCTTGGAGTTGTGCTGTGACATTGATTGTACAACGCCACCCCTGGGTGAAATCTTTGGCACAATCATTTGGTAAAATAGTTTTTCTATAATAAAAGTGTGTTAAGCATTGGTGGGAGTGGTGGGTGGCATTGATGGGCCCATATATTCGGAGAGACAAACCGATTGCTAGCACATGGGGATTGTTACATATGAAAGCATCTGGGGCATATAGTATATTACTGAACATACATTTACATAATTAATAATTTTTAATAAAAAATAATCCAAAAAACACCCTGTATGTTCTGTTATTTTTGGTAATGAAGTATCCTGTAGCTTCTACTCTGAGTTCTGATTATTTTTCATAAGGATAACCTCCTCCAATAAACTTCTTGTACCATAAGACCCCATGCAAGAGGTGCATGCCCTCCTCCAGCTCTTAGGGCTGATTATTTTTTGGGGGATGAAGACCACAAGGTTATGTATATATGTCTGTTCCGAATCCATTGTACACAGGAGTTTTGCCTTGTTGCACACTAAGTAAATGGTAATGTCTATGGCTACACAATTGCAAAAAAGGTACACTGTGTTATACCTTGTGTTGCCATACATCGTGGATGCACTTCCCTCAGTTGTGGCCCTCAGCACCTCTACTTCTAAATGTTAGGTAGTTGGAAATGGAACTTGCCTTGTCTGCAGTTTGTGCGGCTGCCCAATAGAGGCAGCCTACCGATACCTACCTCTACTCTCCTCATCTCTGCCTCAATTCTTTCCACTTCATCAAGCCTTTTCCCAACTCTGGCCACTTCTTCTCACCTTACCTCACCTACATATAATGCTTTAAGGGTACAGCTTTATTGCCTCCAACATGCATCTAGGAAGGTGGCCACCCAGTAATCCTTCATAGTTTTGATGTAGCCTATGCAAGGGTTGTTATCTAAGCACAGCAACATGAAGATGCTCATGTGTCTAAAACACTGTCGAGAGCCTAGCTTCGACTGGGTCAGCCAGCACAGAGTCCTTTTTCTGCTTCCCCATATACAGACAGTGACCTCTAAAGCATCCTAGCTGACGTGCTGGGTAATTGGGAACTGGTGGTAATTGGACTGGGAGACTAATAACCCTTCTATCACTTTTTCATCTCCCTTTGACACTGCTGGGCGACAAGAGCCCCCAGATAATAATGATGGCTTCTCTAATGACTAGTGATGAGCCAAACAGGATCACATGGGCAAAGGGGTCAATCGAACCACTGTGCATGTAGGAGTGTGGCTCATTATATGGCAGGGACTATCAGCAAGCCCCCTATTGTGTGCTAAGGTGGTTGCTTGCTGTCTCTCCTAGTAAAATAATACATAAAGTAATGCTAAATAAATAAACAAACAACCCCCTCATTAAAATTACTTTAATAAAAGCTGCATTACCTATATTTACCACCAGTGCTTTCTTCCCCATCCAGATCTGGGTATCCTGAAACAGTGTCCTTCCTTTTGATCTTCATCTGTAGGTCTGGCTGGTCTATTGGTGTCAGTGTTCTGGAGCAGCAGCACAGTCCCTCATCCTTCAGCAAAGAAAAGGCTTTTATATCTTAGAGGTGTGGATTCTGGTGATTCCCCTAGCATCACAGGGAGTTCTATTTGGTCCCTGTCAGCTTTCGTGAAGATTGTTGGCAGCTTCTGAATTGCTTGCAGGTGAATTTGTAATGAGCTTCAAGGACAGCTATACCAATTGTAGGAGGTCAGTAGGCCGCACACACGGAATTGCCAATAACCTCATCCAACTATCCTTACCGTGTCTTGGGTGCTGGATGTTAATGTCCACATGTGCACAGAGCTCTGTTGTCCTCCTGCAAGCCACTACAGCTCATGGTTACTTCATGTATATTGCACATGAGCCTAAAAGGATAACACTTAGGCTTGTGGGAACTGAGTTTTCTAATGCTGGGCTTTGAGGGTCTCGTGGGAGCAATGTGGGGTTGAGATGCTGACAGACTTAAGGACACTAGCAGAGTACACACTTCACAGGAGACAGTACTTAAACAAAGAGGTACTCAATTGTATTTTTTGTTAGCAGTTCAAATGCCACTTTAGCAGGAATTAAGTACAATCCATAGTTGGCATCCATACTTGTAATCTACAGAAAACAGATCTGTTTTCCTTTAAGTAACAAGGTAGCTGAAGCCGTTTTCTGTCTCTTAATGGCCACTTGGGCCTTAAACATCCTCTACCAACCCTGGGTTGGAAGTTGGTGGTCTAAAGCTCTGCATCATCAGACTGTGGACACTGGGAGAGAGGGAGAACAGCCAGGTTGATGAAAATGCCTATTTTTGCTTCTTCATCCCTTTATGCCAAATTCTATTTTCTTTTTTTTTTTTAAGCAAACGTACAGACCGGGAAATTGTGAATGCTCGGATTATTCTCAGCCATGTCCTGAGATTTTCTTGCCCATAAGTGTGCGATCATAAATGTTTCACATAAGCTTTCGTTTTAGCCAAGCAATTATAGATTTGGCTGGCGAACTTGCCTCATAAGCCTAGTTTGTATCTGTTTCCGGCGATATTGGGCTGACCTGACACCCAGGGAACCCGAGAAGATCCACCTGCTATCTGGAGGGGAGGAAGGTTTATCCGACGGGTGTACAGCCCGTTTTCCCCAGCAAGCCTCAGATCCAAGATGGCGGCTGCGACCTGTGCTCCTCAGACTTCCAGCAGATAGAGCAGAAGAGTACCCAGCCCGCTTGCCCCGCACGCAGCTCCGGAGCGCTCGATCAGTGACCGGAGAGAGGAAGGAGCCTCCTGGAAGCCAGACAGCTTGTTCTGTGGCCTGGGTCCGGAATCCAAGATGGCGGCCGCAGCTTGAGCAGACCAGCCACGAGGAGAAGGTGACCGCCTGCACGTCCTTCACAGTAAGCAGGGGCCCGGGGAGAGACACCCTTGACCAGCTGGGGCTACCTATATAGCGGATGGGGCGCAGGGACAGGGGGAAGCCACCGATCACCCCTAGGCGACCAGCACACCCAGCTAACCCTGAGATGGCAGCCACATCCGGGCACATGCATAGGCTGCAACCCTCATCCTCACCAATACCATCTCCAGACCTGCTGGACTCGCAGCCAGAGTCACAGCCTGAATCCCAGCAGGCGACCCCAGAACCCTGCCAGTCTTGCAGCCTGACCCAGGTATCAGGGACGCAGAGCTACTAGAGAGATTCCAGGCTGTGCTGGAAACAGCTACTGAGAAAATCTCAGCCACCTTTAAAGCTGAGCTAAGGGACCTGAGAGCCCATACTTCCAAATTGGAGCAGCAGATAAACTGCACTACCACTGTGCTAGAGGAGCACGAATCAGAGGTCCAGCATATTAAATCAGACCTCGCTCATCAAAAAATAGAGGATCTTGAAAATCGATCCAGGCGTTGCAATCTAAGATTCAGAGGGTTGCCAGAATCTATTGTTGATCTTAAATCCACAGTGACAGCCCTGGTGCTAGAGCTCACCACATCGATCCCTATCGAGCGGCTGGAGATGGACAGGATCCACCGAGCCCTAGGCCCACCCCGAGCAGATGGCCAACCCAGGGACATTGTAGTCAAGTTCACATTCTATAACACTAAAGAGATGATTGCTCAAGCAGCTCGGTCGCGCCCTAATCTGATCTTCCAAACCCACAAGTACCAAGTCTACTCTGACCTGGCCCCAGCTACCCTGCAGAGGCGGCGCCAACTAAAACCATGCCTGCTTACCCTCCAGTCGCATCAAATTGCCTACAGATGGGGCTACCCATTTAAATTGATCTTTACCTATGGGGGCCACACCTACACAATAACGACCCCTGAAGATGCAACGGAGACACTCCATCGTCTCAATCTAACTAGGCCCATTGACCACCCATCCTCAGCGGACCCACCTCTGGAGCAACGTTCCAGACCCAACCAAAGGGACCAGAGGGCTGGTGACCGGAGACCCTATCCTGCACCCACACCCTCCCGGGCATCCAGAAACCGTCAGTTGTAGGTTGGATGAAAGCCACCGATTGACTGTGTCCCTCTTCTTCTTATTTAACCCCATAAATGGGTGAAACGACCGTAGTTGGGATACCCCGGGACACTTTGAAGTTTTTAGAGATAACACCTCTCTCCCTCTTTGCATCCCCCTAGGGCTAACTTTGGGAGTTATTCTCTTGTTTGACACCCACCCACACATCCCCCCCCTTACCACCTCTTACCCCTCCCCCAAGCCCTAGCCCACTACCACTCTAACCTTTAGCAAACCCTTCAAATCCCCCCTTCCCCCTCCCCATTTTTTTTTCTTTCTCTTTTTTCTTCTCTCCTCTTGCTCTCCTTCCCCTTATCTTCCTTACTTCTTTATCTTCTTCTTCATTCCTCCGAGGCACCAACTTACACCAGCGTGATGAGCCAACCACAGAACTTACTGGCTGGAGCCAACCTTAACTTTAAACTCTTAACACATAATGTCCAGGGTTTCAACTCGCAACTTAAGAGGGCAAAGGCATTTCATTGCTATAAGCAATTGCAAGCAGACATTTTGTGTCTTCAGGAGACCAGATTCTCGACGACAAGCTCTCCGAGGTACTTACACCCGCAATATCCAATATTTTTTTCAGCATGCTTTAGGGAAAAGATTTGGGGTGTGCGTATTGCATTTTGGCGGAACCTCCTGTTCAAATGTGAATCCCAGATAGCAGACCCAACAGGCCGTTATTTGTTATTGGTGGGATATCTGGACGATACACTGGTAACAATTGTATCCTACTATGCACCCAATACCCATCAGACAAACTTCTTCTCTCATCTAATGAAAAAAATCAAGGAGCATAGCAAGGGTATATTAATTATGGCCGGGGACTCTAACATCGCACTAGATTCAAAAATGGATAGGTCCGGTCCACAAGGCAGAAGCTCCCCATTTGCGTCCCAGCCCACTCAACACCCCCTGCAGCGAATTAACACAATGCTTAAAGAGGCGTCCCTTGTAGATATATGGCGTGAGCTGAACCCAAGAACGCGGGACTATACCTTCTATTCCAATCCTCATGACTCATTTAGTAGAATAGATCATATCTTGGTCACACAGAACCTAGTCCCGATGGTCCAAAAATGCCAAATATTATCAGCGCCCTGGTCAGACCACACACCGGTTTTGATGAGTTTTTGTACTTCCCCCCCGGTCCCCAAGTGGAGGATCAATGATTCCCTGCTATCACACAAAGATACCCAAGAGCAAGTTCTTCAATCTATAAAAAACTATTTCGTAAACAACAAAGGCACTGCCACGGCAGTGAATATTTGGGAAGCTCATAAGGCAGTCATGCGGGGCAATCTTATCGCGCTGGCCTCGGCCATCAAAAAGCGTAGAAATGACAAAGTGACCCAGCTTACCACACAGCTAGAGCAGTTGCGCAGGGATTGGGCGGCGAATCCGACAAGAGATCTTAAGAAGAAGGTGGATATGGCCAGTTTACAGCTTAACATGGCATTGGATGAGATGGTGGAAAAGAGGCTTAGATGGGGCAAGCAGAGGTACTATGCGAGAGCTAATAAACCTGACACCCCCCTGGTAAACAGATTACGATGCTCGTGGCTGAGGCAGTCCTTGGTCTCGCTCAAAACTCCTGAGGGGAACCTCACAGCCAACCCTCTCAAGATTATACAGATATTCAGAAGCTTATTAAGCAAGCTTTACAAGACCCCCCCCCCCCATGCGTGTCCCCGAGAGGAAGTGGCCAGATTTCTAGATTCAGTCTCACTCCCTAAACTGCAAGACGCTCATAAGGAACGTCTTGATGCAGAAATCACGGTCCCAGAAGTATTGAGAGCCATTAAGAGCCTTAAGACATCCAAAATGCCCGGACCAGATGGATTTTCAGCCCTATATTTCAAGAAATATGCCACAGAACTGGCCCCCTATTTAACCGCCATGTTTAACTCCCTTAAAGAACAGGGTTCTTTACATCAGTCATCTTTGGAGGCCTACATAAGCATGATTCCAAAGCCTGATAAGGACCACTCAGACGCACAAAATTATAGGCCTATATCATTACTTAATGTTGATGTTAAAATTTTAGGAAAAGTCCTGGTTACCAGGATTAATGAATTCCTGGGTACTATAATAGGCAAAGACCAGGTGGGATTTATCCCATATAGGCAGGCCTCGGATAACATTCGTAGGCTGCTTCACCTGATTGAGCTGGCTCAGCAAAGGGACATCCACAGCCTTCTCTTGTCTTTAGACATGCAGAAGGCTTTCAATTCCCTCTCGTGGGATTACATGAACTGCGCTCTCCAGAGTGGGGCTTCGGAGATAACTTTCTCGCCTGGATCCGCTCTATTTACTCCTCCCCCTCAGCTAGAGTGCAATACAGAGGCTACCTTTCTGAGCCATTCTCGATTGGTAGAGGCACCCTCCAGGGATTTCCACTCTCTCTGGTATTATTTGTGCTGGCACTGGAACCTTTGGCCCTTGCTATTCGGGCAAACCCAAATATAAAGGGCATTGAGATGGCAGGGCATCACCATAAGGCGTGCCTGTTTGCCGATGATATTCTGCTGACCCTTTCGCAGCCCCACACCTCGCTACCTAACTTGCTTCAGCTTTTGGATACTTTCTCGAAGATCTCGGGCCTCAAGGTCAATAAGGAGAAATCAGTGGGACTCAACTTAAATATCCCAACCCCAGCCCTAAACGTCCTTCAACACAACTTCCAATTTTGCTGGGCCCGGGAGCCCTATAATACTTGGGTGTCAAAATTATACCGCATTACCAGTCTTTATATCAGGCAAACTACCCTCCCCTCTTTAGAATGTTAAAGACGATGCTGGACACCTGGCGAGGTCATGAGATATCCTGGATTGGAAGGATAAACGCAATAAAAATGACCATGCTTCCGAAGCTTTTATATTATTTTAGAACTCTCCCGGTACATATCCCACAGTTTCAGATTAAAAGCATACAAAACAGCATAATGAAATTCGTCTGGGGGAAGACTAGGCCGAGAGTAACTAGAGCTACCATGACTAGGCACAGGAAGAAAGGAGGTTTGGGGGTTCCGTGCATTTACAGATACTACCACGCAGCCCAGATAGGGCAGCTCCATCAGCTACATGTTCAAAGGGAAACCCCTTTGTGGGTAGCGCTAGCAGCTTCGGCATGTGACCCAATTCCGGTGGACAGTTTGATGTGGATACCGCCGCAATGTAGACCACAAGTCTTGTGCCCAATCCTAAATCACTCTCTCCGAGTCTGGGATGGGAAAAATATTCGGGGAATTTAATTTCGCCACACCTCCCATTAATGCAAATCACCAAGAATCCGATGTTCCCTCCGGGGCTGGACCCCAGAATGTTCAGCTGGTGGGAACGCGTAGGGATTAGCAAACTCTACCATCTTCTAACTAAAGAAGAGATAATCTCCTGGCCCACGCTACAGGAAAGGCAGAATGCACCAACTTCGGAGCACTTCAGGTATTTACAACTCCATCATTGGGTTGCACCCTTGCTTAAAAATAAGATTAAGGACTTGGACATGACTTCTTTTGAGAAACTTTGTGCGCGGGGACTCCTACTGCAGGCCTTGTGTCCACAATCTACTCGCACCTCATGGCGTTGCCCGCAAAACATGGGTACATGGCCAGGTGGGAGGCTGACCTGGGTCTGGTGAGAGATAGGACGGACTGGGTAGAGATATGGGCTGGAATTAACAGGTTCTCCATTAATGTTACGACCCTAGAAGCAGCATATAAAATGCTCACTAGATGGTATCTGGTGCCGTCGCGTATAGCTAAGGCGATCCCGGGCTACCCAGCACATTGCTTTAGAGGCTGTCCCTTGGAGGGTTCTGTTTTGCATATATGGTGGGAATGCCACAAGGTCAGAAGATTTTGGTCGAGGGTTTTTGGTCTCCTGAGCACTCTCTTGCAAACTCACATACGTCAAGACCCTTGGGTGGCCCTACTACATGTGAAGCCGGAGGGTGTCACCAGAACCCAACATACCCTACTTACTCAGCTTATGTTGGCAGCAAAACTAACGCTAGCTCCTGGAGGAAGCCGGGAATCTCCTTCCAGGCAGTTAAAGACAGGCTTAACGGCATCTTGATTAATGAGAAGCTGACCAGTATTTAGAGGGACGCACACGTTAAATTTACCAAAACATTGAGGCCTTGGGTGGAATACGCCTAACCGGAAATATGCAACACCTTGTTACAATAAGCAATGATCTGTCTTTCCCTTTTTTTTTCCCCCTCTCCTTCCCCCCTCAACTTTATCTTAGGCCACTCCCTTCCTCACCTCCCTTCCTCCCCCACCCCCCCCCGCGTTCATCCCCTCCTCCCCTTCTTCCTACCTGGCTTACCTTCCGCAAATTTAATATTGGACCCTTACGTATACTAAGCTGGGAAGCGGGAGGACAACGCCCAGTGCAAAGATGCTGCTGGAGTTAGGCCACTTAGGCAGATGCGCTGGTGCTAGACAAATAGCTAAGTTGTGCAAACACATTTACAGATGTAGTAAATACTTTATTGTTATACTGAAATGTTTACAATGTGTCAGTTCTGTGAAAGTTGAACACCTTTATGCTGTACAACAATCTTATACCATTGTCATTTGTATACCTTTAAGAAAAACAAAAGAAATCTTAATAAAAAGATTGAAAAAAAAAAAAAAACAGGCTATATATATGCCTAAACTCATTTATTTATCAAAAATACATAGGCACAATACATGGGACACATAGCAGGCAATAACAAAAACACTAGTAGGATAAAAAACGCAATTGCTGCATTAAAAACGACACACAAAGGGCCCTTATCAGGAAACCCTGATCAACACGCATTCCCTCCACACTCAAACCATTCACACCGGCTGGCCAGCTTTAGAGTAATAGAAGGGCAGCATGGCCCACAAAAGACCATTTTCAGAGGGTCTTTTGTGGGCCATGGCCTGATGCAGAGCCTCCTCGTTCAGCTCTCCCGTACATTTTGCCGTTGGTTTTGGGCTGTGGTCGGGGCATTAAAGGGTGCTCCGTTGCTTTTTGTGTGCGTGTTTGCGATCAGGTGTTCCGGCATGCGCCTTTTGTATGTCGGCTCGCAAGAGGCCGGACTCCGTGCAAACAGACTTGTCTGTGATTGGTCCGTTTTTTTTAACTGATTCCCAGCCTTGATTTCCGATTGAAATCAGCCCAATATAACGAGGGTGTGGGCGCTCAACTTACAGCCAGTGTTAGCAGCCGTATATGCATCCCGTCTCTCAGTCATGCAGTCTGCTGTGCGCGTTCATCAACGCCGACAGCTACGCGGCCTGGTTCTCTTGAGCCTGGCAGAAACCAGGCTGCACCGCACACGTCTGGACATCGATGGCATGCATGACGTGGAGCTATTTGAGCTCACCCGCCTTAACCGTGCTTCTCTCCAGGACTTGTATAGGCAGCTGCGGCCATGGTTAGCCCGCACCACAAGGAAGGGGCATGCAATTGCAGGTATGACCAAATTGGTTGGCTGCCTGCAATTTTTGGCAAACGGCTCGTTCCAGAGACTGGGTGCCTTCTCCGTGGGGATGTCCCAGTCTACGCTGAGCCGCAGCCTTAACAAGTTTTTGGATGGCATGGCTACCCTGGCTCCAAAATACATCTTTTTCCCTGACACAGTGGTAGCCTGGAATGCGGTTAAGCTGGGCTTTTATAATATAGTCGACATGCCCAACGTCATGGGTGCCATCGATTGTACACACGTTGCATTGGTGCTGCCAGCAGTGCAGGAATATCTGTTCAGGTATGTGGTTTAGGTCAGCATGTGTCTGCCATGTAGCACATACATTTACATTTGCCCAATGTGGAGTAGGTTTCAATGGCTGAAAGCAGACCTACATCCTGTGTATGCCAAACATCCAGTGGTTTTAAATGTTGCTTATGTGAATGCATCTTTTTTATTGTGTTGACCCTTTTTGGGCCACTAACTCCTGTTATATTGTGCTATTGCAGGAACAGGAAGATGGGACACTTGATAAATGTGCAGGCAGTGTCCGGGTCAGACCTGCAATTTTTGAGTATATTTGCTGCATTCCCTGGGTCCACACACAACTCGCACATTTTGAGGAACTCCAGCCTCTTTGTTCGTTTTTAATGTGGAGATATGTCTGGCGGATGGCTACTGGGTAAGTGCTAACAAATTGGTGTGGCCGTCCAGCATGAATGTTCTGTGTTATGTGTCTGTGCCTGTACCCCACTAATCTGTTAGACACTCCAATGAAACAGTAGAAGTTTCCACTCAATTACTTACCAGTATTTCCTCCTATGGGCTTGCTTGTGATTCTCCACTATATCTTTCTGTCTACGCCATCTTAGCTATGTTGCATCCCAGAGTCATTGTAGAGGAGTGTGCTGGGAGGATGTGCATGTTGCCTCATCAGAACTGTGCTTAGCACTGACACTGCACAGCTGACCTTTGGCCCTGTTCAACAATGCTGGAATGCTAAGCAGCACATTAATGAGCCACTTCCCCTTAGCCCTCTGTCTGTTGCTCCCTGTTCTTGCCTGTTTTAATTAACCTAACATGCAGTATTTGTAAGTAGCATGTAACGTACTTGTGGCTCTTCGTTAGTAGCAGGATGGTACTTGTTTAGATACACTTTATAGCTTTGGTGTTTAGGTTTGTATGTCTCGGCTAGTTATGGGGACTGCCACTACATATGTGGCAAAGGGGCCCATTTGTCAGGGTATGTTTGGATTATGCTGTGTCTTTAATTTGTTTTGTCTGTGTTTTTTGGAAGGTGATTCTGGCTATCCCTTGCTCCCCTGGTTACTCACCCCCATCCTCCACCCATCCTCGCAGGCCCAGGACTGGTATAACACAGCACATAGGAGGACTAGCTCAGTGGTGGAACGTGCCTTTGGCTTGTGGAAGACGCGCTTCCGTTCTCTGGACCAGACTGGGGGGGCCCTTCAGTATGACCCGGCCAAAGTTATCAAAATAATTGTGGCGTGTGGGGTCCTGCACAACCTCGCCATCCGTAGCCGGGTTCCCAGATACACTGACCTGCCTGAGGACGCTGTAGCCATTTCTGAAGTTTACACACCTCCCTACTCTGGCCCCCAAAGTGGGTCAGCACAGCCGATCCGGTCTCAGCTTGTGGACAATGTTTTTTCATAAGTTTCATTGATTTTGGCCAATGTGTGCCTTTTTTATTTTGGGATTCAAACAATTAAATTTAATGTGACAAACATTCTTGATTATTTTTTTGCCTGTTAATGTGGGCTGGTGGAAGAGCCTGTGTTTTGGGTAAGGGTAGTGGTGTGTCCTGCTCCCCAGAATCCCTACCTAAACACATGCCTTCAGTGGTAGGTAGAGTATGAGGAGGAAGTAGATGGATGTGGGTGCTGCATGTTAGCGGCAATATGAGCAAGGCTCTGATTGATTAACTGCCATTGCTGGACCATTGCCGCCATCTGCCTGCTTTGTTATCTGGTTTCGTCAAGCAGGCAGGACACATTTTGATTCAAAACCTCTAGTTGTTGTGACATCGAGGTTACTTTGGAACACACTGTCTCATTATACCTTTGTGTGTTTGCCGCGAACTCCACATTCTCGTGGTGTCATGCTTCCTCCATTAGCTGAAGATGCCTCCTCTGGCTCATATGGCGACGTTGCTGGGTGCCGCCACTGGCACGCGTGGGTGCGTCTGGTACTGATAGAGGGGCTGCAGGTGGCTGCCTGGCCGCAGAGTTTGTTGAGCATCCACTATCCACGCTAGCATAGGTTTGGGCCCCTGAGGTATGTGTAGGGGACAGCAGGGGCTGCACTTGCTGGGGCTGGTGTGTTGGATGTTGGCCCACAGGGTCTCGTGGCCTTGGCTGCAGCAGACTTGTGTCCTCCTCCTCCAAATCCCGAATAACTTCAATAATGGGTGGACTCGTTAGGGTCTGACAAGAAAGGTAGCAGGTAGTGAGGCCACTATTGTAAAGCTAATGTAGGCAAGTGGCATTTCATTCGGCTACACAGTGGTCCAATGACTTACCTCATCCGTCCACTCAGGTTGGCTGGTGTTGACACAAGACTGTTCTGGCAAGCTCCTCCGGGACAATGCAGGGGTAGCTTGGCCTTGTTGCCTGGCATCTGTTGGTTCTGGAAAGAGATAATGAACTTTGTTTAGTGCCTCCAATACATGTGTGTTGTAAGGAGTCTACAAATGTTTTGGTCCACATTCCAAAGTCACAATGTCAAACTATACTCACCTCCGGACCTGACATTCCTGTCTGTGTCTTGTGCCCCTTGCAGGCCCTGAAGGGTTGCCGGGTGAATAAAGGTCAACACATGCTCCTCCGCTGGGGTAAGGAGGATTTTAGTAGGGATACCACCCCCTGTCTGCAGGCTGGGGAAGAGTAAAGCACACATAATAAGTGTTACATCATGCTACAAAGCAGCTGTCAGGTCCCGGAGACACCCACCTTCCAATAAATCAGCAACCCCAATCTCCGCTGCTTTCTTCGCCTATAGTAAGCCCCCGTTTGCCGGGACGCCAGACACGCCTCACCGGGCACGGTTGCCCCCAGGTCTTGTTAGCACAAAGGATGCTGACTTATGCAGGGGAAGGCAGATGAATCCAGGGACTAGACTGAGTAGCAATAAACGGACAGGGGTCATACACGGGTGGTCAATCCGAGGAGGCACGGTACAGAAGGGTTAGACGGAAGAGTAGTCAGGGCAAGCCAAGGGTCACAACGGGAGGTCAGAAGTTCGCGGTACAGAGGAGCAGGCAGAATCGTGGTCAAAGAGCAAGCAAGGTCGGTCCAGGCGGCAATCAGGGATGGTCAAAACACGGCAATAATCACTAGGAGAAGAGCTATCAAAATCGCACCCAGTAGTACGCTATAACGGGCCCCGACTAACTGCAGGGTGTATACCTTTATAGGATGGGGGCTGACTGGATTGGCTGAGGGGGGAGTGTGTGATTGGAGTAACTGGGATCTCTGGGCTGATTGCCCAGTTTGAATAGGGAGGCGGACTGTATTATAGGGCACATGCCCTCTTAATCAGCAAGGGCTCATTGGCCCAATTCAATCACCTCCGGCGGGCGCGCTGTGCGCAGCGCCGCCGGAGGACATAGGAAGAAGACAGACGCGCGCGTGTGTGCGAGGACACGCGCCGGGAGCGCGCCGCACGGAGAGCGGCGCGACCGCTCCCGACGCTGCAGAGCCGGAAGCCGCCTGAGTGGCTGCTCGTGACAGCCGAGCGGCGGGCGGGCAGGAGCGACGCCGACCTGCCGCCGGCTGCAACAGACGTCCAGCCCGCCGAGAGGAGTCGGCGGGGGAGCGGAGGCGAGGTGAGGAGGTGGCCGTGGCCGTGACACTACCCCCCCCTTCACGAGGGGCCTCTGGACCCTTACCGGGCTTATCCGGATTCTCACGGTGAAACCTATTAATAAGGGTTTGGGCATGGACATCCTTGGCCGGTACCCAACACCTTTCCTCAGGACCAAAACCCTTCCAATCTATTAAATACTGTAAAGAGTTTTGAAGCACCCGAGCGTCGAGTATTCTATTAATTTCATATTCAGGCTCATCTTCCACTATGATCGGGGGAGGAGACGACACCTGAAAATTTTTGGCAGATTTTAACAAAGAAACATGAAAGGACGACGGAATTCTCATGGATGAAGGTAACTTGACCTTAAAGGTAACGTCGCTTAGTTTATCAATAATAGGAAACGGACCGATAAATTTAGGCCCTAGCTTAGACGAGGGTTGCCGAAGGGCAATATTTCTAGTAGAGACCCAGACCAAATCACCCACCTGAAATGGTGGTTCTAGCGACCTATGTCGGTCCGCAAAGATTTTATAAGTTCTAGAGGCTTTCTTTAAGTTAGTCTGTATCTCAGACCACACTTTAGTCCTTTCTCGTAGCCATTCCTCCAAGGCCGGCAAGTTGGAGGAAGGACCAGAAAAAGATGATGCCTTAGGATTTCTACCGTAATTACAAAAGAAAGGCGAGAACCTAGTAGATTCACTCGGCGCATTGTTAAAGGCGAATTCTGCAAATTCGATTAATTCCGCCCATTGTTCTTGGCGATCGGAAACGAAACAGCGTAGATATTGTTCTAAACATTGATTTACCCGTTCAGTCTGTCCGTTAGACTGAGGGTGATAGGCGGTAGAGAGCGACACTTTAATACCTAAACGATTGCAGAAAGCTTTCCAAAAACGGGATACAAACTGAACTCCTCGATCTGAAACAATATTCTGCGGTAGACCATGGAGGCGAAAAACATGTTTAATGAATAACTGTACTAAATCTGGTGCCGATGGAAGTTTTATCAATGGAATAAAGTGTGCCATTTTACTGAAGCGGTCCACCACCACCCAAATTACAGAATTCCCTTGTGATGGAGGAAGATCAACAATAAAATCCATGGAAATGTGCGACCATGGTTCAGCAGGGATTTCTAAGGGAACTAATAATCCCGCAGGAGACCCATGAGTGGCCTTACTCCGAGCACATACCGGACATGCTTCGACAAAGGCGGAAGTATCGCGACGGATGGTGGGCCACCAGACATGACGTTTGGCGATAGCCAAGGTCTTCCGAATGCCTAAGTGACCGGCCGACTTGGCATCATGTAGTTCCTGTAAAGCGGCCAGACGCAAGTGAGGTGGAACAAATAAACAATCAGAGGGTTTACCAGGAGGGGAATCAACCTGAAATGGCATTAACGAGCTAGACAAGTCAGGGAGAAGAGTAGCCACAACACAACCTAAAGGCAAAATCGATTCTGGAGGACCGCTCTGGTCTTTACACTCCCCGAAATTACGGGATAGGGCATCTGCTTTGGCATTCTTCTTCCCCGGCTTATAGGTGATAATAAAATTAAATCGAGAAAAGAAGAGTGCCCAGCGCGCCTGACGGGAGTTGAGTCTCTTGGCGGACTCTAAATACTCAAGATTCTTGTGATCAGTATATACAGTGATAGGGTGTAGGGAACCTTCAAGCCAGTGACGCCATTCTTCAAAGGCCAGTTTAATACCCAATAGTTCCCTATTCCCAACATCGTAATTGCGTTCGGCGGGTGAAAATTTACGAGAGAAGAATGCACAAGGATGTAGTTTCTCAGGACTGCCCGCATACTGAGAAAGAACAGCTCCTACTCCCAGTTCCGAGGCGTCAACCTCCAATAGAAATGGAAGCCGGGTGTCGGGATGTATCAAAATGGGAGCGGAGGTGAAAGTCTCTTCAACAAAAGCGCCCTTACGAGTGAGATCTGTTAAAGGACTCACTATGGACGAGAAACCCTTTCTAAATTGCCTGTAAAAATTTGCAAATCCTAAAAATCTCTGAAGCGCCTTTAGGGTTCTAGGTTGTTCCCACTCCATAATAGCAGAAACCTTGGAGGGATCCATCACCAACCCCCGCTTGGAGATTATAAATCCTAGGAACGGAATTTCAGACACTTCAAAAACACATTTGGAGATTTTAGCATACAGACGATTTTCCCGCAATCTCTGCAACACCGCTTTGACATGTTGACGGTGCTCCACCAGGGAGCGGGAAAAAATCAGTATGTCGTCCAAATAGACCACGAGAAACTGACCCAGAAAATCACGAAATATGTCATTGACAAAATCTTGAAACACTGCGGGAGCATTACATAACCCGAATGGCATCACTAAATATTCATAATGCCCATCTTTTACATTGAAGGCTGTTTTCCATTCATCCCCCTGCCGTATGCGAATAAGGTTATATGCCCCTCGAAGGTCTAACTTGGAGAAGACCTGGGCCCCAGAGACCTGATTAAAAAGGTCGTTGATTAATGGTAGGGGATACCTATTCTTTACAGTAACCTTATTTAACCCTCGATAGTCTATACAGGGGCGTAAGCCGCCGTCCTTCTTCTCGACGAAGAAGAAGACAGCACCGGCAGGAGAGGTGGAAGGACGGATAAAACCCTTCTGGAGGTTCTCGGTAATATAATCTTTCATAGCCTGTTCTTCAGATCTAGTGAGATTATATAGTTTCCCTCTAGGGGGCATAGTACCTGGGAGTAATTCAATAGGACAGTCGTAGGCCCTATGGGGTGGAAGAATGTCAGCGGATTTCTCCGAAAATACGTCTGCCCAATCTGTGTAGACCGGTGGTAAACCATCAAGGACAATAGGTGTGGATCTAAGAGATATGGAGAAACAATGACTTTGACATGAAGGACTCCATTTCACCAGATCCCCAGACCTCCAATCTATCACTGGATTATGGACCTTTAACCAGGGAAATCCCAATACAATAGGGGATACAGGACTTTCAATAACCAGAAACTCTATTTCTTCCGAGTGGGCAGATCCTACGACTAAATTTACCCAAGGAGTCTTGTAGGAGACCAACCCCCCTCAATGGGCTTATTATTAACCGCCAGGACCCGAAGGGGATTTTCTAACGGAATTAACGGAATCCCAAGAGTGATGGCTAGGGATCTATCCAGGAAATTGCCAGCCGCTCCACTATCAATGAAGGCGGAGGCAATAGTCCGGGAAGGACCCCAAGAGAGTGTAACGGGTAGGAGTACACGATTATCAGGAGGGAACGATACCTGACCGCCTAGAAGAAGTCCCTCAGCAGGATCTAGGCGTTGAAGTTTCCCGCCACCGGAGCCTTGTTTGGGCAGGTCTTGGCAAAATGACCCGGATTACCACAATAGAGGCAGAGGCCTTGGGATCTGCGCCGAACCTTCTCCGCCTGAGAGAGATGGGTAACTCCAAGCTGCATCGGTTCCTCAGGCGACAAGGAATGAGAGGAAATGGCTGCCCCCTTAAAGCTTGGCTCTTGACGTGAGGATCCCCAAGGTTGGTCCTTGCCTCTTTCCTGGCGTCTCTCTCGGAGACGTCGATCCACCCTGATAGCCAACTGCATGTATTCGTCCAGGCTTTTAGGCAAAGGATAATTCACCAAGGTGTCCTTGATGTTCTCAGAGAGCCCAATCCTAAATTGGCTACACAAGGCTGGATCATCCCACTTAGAATCTATAGCCCATCGCCGAAATTCTGCGCTGTATTCCTCAGCAGAACGTTTGGCCTGTCTCAGGTTCCGTAATTTAGAATCCGCTGTCGCAGCCCGATCTGGGTCAGCATACAGGAGTTCCATGGCCGAGAAAAATGAGGAGACCGACTGCAATGCTTCATCAGTCGGAGCTAAACCAAACGCCCAGGTCTGTGGGTCGCCCTGGAGAAGTGAAATGACCAGGCCAACACGTTGCGCTTCTGATCCAGACGCGTGGGGTCGAAGGCGGAAGTAGAGCTCACAAGAGTTCTTGAAGTTCGAAAACTTCGCCCGATCCCCCAAGAATTTTTCCGGGAGAGGAATCTTGGGCTCGATGGCAGGACTAGGATCCACTGGCGCAGGCATCTGACGACTCTCTTGAGTGGCCACTCGTTGAGCCAGCTGGTTGATGGCAGTGGCCATAGCTTGAACCTGTTGTATCAGTTCTTCCATCTAGAAGGTATTCTTCTTTTGTGGCCTGTTATAATGTCAGGTCCCGGAGACACCCACCTTCCAATAAATCAGCAACCCCCAATCTCCGCTGCTTTCTTCGCCTATAGTAAGCCCCCGTTTGCCGGGACGCCAGACACGCCTCACCGGGCACGGTTGCCCCCAGGTCTTGTTAGCACAAAGGATGCTGACTTATGCAGGGGAAGGCAGATGAATCCAGGGACTAGACTGAGTAGCAATAAACGGACAGGGGTCATACACGGGTGGTCAATCCGAGGAGGCACGGTACAGAAGGGTTAGACGGAAGAGTAGTCAGGGCAAGCCAAGGGTCACAACGGGAGGTCAGAAGTTCGCGGTACAGAGGAGCAGGCAGAATCGTGGTCAAAGAGCAAGCAAGGTCGGTCCAGGCGGCAATCAGGGATGGTCAAAACACGGCAATAATCACTAGGAGAAGAGCTATCAAAATCGCACCCAGTAGCACGCTATAACGGGCCCCGACTAACTGCAGGGTGTATACCTTTATAGGATGGGGGCTGACTGGATTGGCTGAGGGGGGAGTGTGTGATTGGAGTAACTGGGATCTCTGGGCTGATTGCCCAGTTTGAATAGGGAGGCGGACTGTATTATAGGGCACATGCCCTCTTAATCAGCAAGGGCTCATTGGCCCAATTCAATCACAGCGCGCCCGCCGGAGGACATAGGAAGAAGACAGACGCGCGCGTGTGTGCGAGGACACGCGCCGGGAGCGCGCCGCACAGAGAGCGGCGCGACCGCTCCCGACGCCGCAGAGCCGGAAGCCGCCTGAGCGGCTGCTCGTGACAGCCGAGCGGCGGGCGGGCAGGAGCGACGCCGACCCGCCGCCGGCTGCAACAGACGTCCAGCCCGCCGAGAGGAGTCGGCGGGGGAGCGAAGGCCAGGTGAGGAGGTGGCCGTGGCCGTGACAGCAGCCTGTCCAATCATTTACACTCTAAATCTGCATTACCTCTGCTGGCGGCGCATGTCCATTTTTTTTTTCCCATAATATTTAAGGTCCCCAAATTCACGTTTAATTTGCTCCACATCCCTCCTCACATACCCAACACTATTCACTTGCCGGCAGATGTTCTCCCAAATCTCCTGCTTGGCATGCTTTGGGGTTGACTTTGAATGACGCCCAAATAGGGCATCATAGTGCTCACAAACACCAGTGGCTACAGCCATGCTTTGAACATCACAGAAACGGGCTGTAAGTGAGCCACGTCGCAGCTGCCGCCCACATGGGTGCGTGGTCTCCCCGGCAGCAGACGACATTGATGGCTGGCTGTCTGGGGAGTAGTTTCGTTTTCTTGGGCTGATGGGTGACTGTGATGGACTGTGGGGGGTGCTAGGTGATAATGGCAGGGTGCCTGTCGAGCTGTCACCTGTGGAGCTCCCAATTGACTCCGGGCTGGTGGTAGTTGGGGAGACATAGTGGCGAGGATGAGGGGTGGTTGGCCTTGGTGGGCTAGTGGTTTAGGTCCTACGCTTCCCCTTGGTGGTGTGGCTGGAGCTACCCACATGCTTTCTGGGTGGAGGAGGTGGAGGCTGCAGGGTGGCTCGAGATTTGTGGCCCTTGTGAGCCCAGGATGATTTAGCAGGTGGGGGCGACTGGGCCAAGGGCTCCTTGCTGCTGCGTTTGGACCGAGCAGCCTGTGTGGCTGGCTTATCCCCCCTTTGACTAGGCCCATGTCCGGTCTGGCTCCTGTGCCTGGTCGTGTGTGGGTGTTCCTGATGGCTCTCTGTGCGGCGAGCATGTTGCTCGGGGCTTTTTGGGGTCTGACGGCTCCCTTTTGGCCTGGGCATAGTGATATGGTAACCAGCACAGAGCTGAGTGCATTGACCTTTAAATAGTTAGCCCGTGAGGGCGTGCGCGGCATCGTGCGCGGGCGCACGCACGCACGCCTCTGCGGGGGCACGTCATAACCTGATCAGGAAGACAGCCAAACATGTCGCCCGCGACCTACACCGAGGAGCAGGACAAAATAATTATGGAGGTGAATAGGCGAGCGTGCGATTATTTGCGCGCACAAGCCGCTCAACAAAGATTAGCCATAGCAGGGCCAGATTAGTGAGGACAAACTGTCTTGCAAACCGCACCAACTAGAACAGGTTAGTTTGAGCCATGTGCGCAGCAGCACACTAGCCTAGAGGCAGATAGGCTAAGTAGGCCCATGTGAGTAGCAATGAGGCTCAGAAACTTGATGTAATCTAGTAGTGTCACTAATGCTCTGCCATTGTGCTTTTTTGGACAGATGATGCTGCGCAACCAGTATGACTACCTGCCGTGCACTTATTATGTGTGCTTTACTCTTCCCCAGCCTGCAGCCGTACACTTATTATGTGTGCTTTACTCTTCCCCAGCCTGCAGACAGGGGCACAAGACCCCAGCGGAGGAGCATGTGTTGACCTTTATTCACCCGGCAACCCTTCAGGGCCTGCAAGGGGCACAAGACACAGACAGGAATGTCAGGTCCGGAGGTGAGTATAGTTTGACATTGTGACTTTGGAATGTGGACCAAAACATTTGTAGACTCCTTACAACACACATGTATTGGAGGCACTAAACAAAGTTCATTATCTCTTTCTAGAACCAACAGATGCCAGGCAACAAGGCCAAGCTACCCCTGCATTGTCCCGGCGGAGCTCGCCAGAACAGTCTTGTGTCAACACCAGCCAACCTGAGTGGACGGATGAGGTAAGTCATTGGACCACTGTGTAGCCGAATGAAATGCCACTTGCCTACATTAGCTTTACAATAGTGGCCTCACTACCTGCTACCTTTCTTGTCAGACCCTAACGAGTCCACCCATTATTGAAGTAATTCGGAATTTGGAGGAGGAGGACACAAGTCTGCTGCAGCCAAGGCCACGAGACCCTGTGGGGCCAACATCCAACACACCAGCCCCAGCAAGTGCAGCCCCTGCTGTCCCCTACACATACCTCAGGGGCCCAAACCTTTGCTGTCTTCTCTTTCATGGCACTGTACGTTAGAACAACATGTCCATACAGTTACATGTCCCAAAAGGTAAGTATATGGGACAAGGATTAGGAAGAAGAAGAAGAAGGAGAAGACATTAAGGTAAGCATTAAAGACAGGGAAGAAGAAGAAGAAGGAGAAGACATTAAGGTAAGCATTAAAGACAGGGAAGAAGAAGAAGAAGAAGAAGGAGAATACATTAAGGTAAGCATTAAAGACAGGGAAGAAGAAGAAGAAGGAGAAGACATTAAGTTAAGCATTAAAGACAGGGAAGAAGAAGAAGAAGGAGAAGACATTAAGGTAAGCATTAAAGACAGGGAAGAAGAAGAAGAAGAAGGAGAAGACATTAAGGTAAGCATTAAAGACAGGGAAGAAGAAGAAGAATATAATTTGAAGGGAAGTTTTGGTGGAGCTAAAAGTGACAGTTTGTTGGATACGGAAAGCTTGAGGGAGGACTAGGGATGTGCGCTTGCGTGGACCCAGATTGTCAACAGGAAATCCGTGGAAATGTAAGTATACTTTGAAAAACATTCAGAATCAGGCTGGAAACGGAAACAGATGGGAAGAAGCTACGTTGGAAAACGCAGTAAAAAGGACCCAAAAACGGAACGTCAGTGTGAACGGGCACGGAACCCACGCCGACACGGAAACCACCCGAGAGGGGAAAAAACACTTCCCGATTGAAGACACAGAAACGGATCATTAACCGAAGTCTCCCGACGGCGGCTCTGAATCACGTGAGAACCCCAGGACAAACGGAATCAAAACGGGAATTATGAAAAAAGGAACAAAATAAGGTCAGATCGGGGGAGGCTCTGAATCAAGCCATATGTGTCCCATGTATTATGCCTATGTATTTTTGATAAATAAATGAATGTGTTTAGGCATATATATAGCCTGTTTAATGTTCTTGCCAGCCCTGCATTTAACCATGTTATATGTATTTTTCTAGTTAGTCTTTGGCTTAGCAGGACGCCTCAATGAGTGGCAGTGCAAGATATTGGGACTTTAGGAACCTCCCAAGTTTTTTATATATTTTTTTCTATTTTCCTTTAGGGGCATCCCATTTAGTTTGCATCTCCACAGTGTTACTCACCTTCTCCCTCCTGGTTCCTTTAGGGGCATCTACTGTAGTGTGCATCGCTGCAGTGTCACTCACCTTTGCCCTCCTGGTTCCTTTAGGCTGCAATGAGACTCACCTTCTTCCTTGTTCTTACCTGCTTCCCCCTAGCGGTTTCCGCCACCTTCCCCCCTACTAGCTTTGCCTTCTGCACCCTGCATTATTTATGTTTATTGTAAAAAAAGACACCACACTGCATAATTTTCACGTTTAACGTTTATCTTTTATTTTTTTACTTTGTTTGATTTAATCATTTGTGACTCATTTTACTTTTTTGATTTTTTTTTCTAAAGTGTATCCTTAAAATTTTGTAAAAACAGAATAATAAACTTTAAAAAATTTAAAAAAGGGGCGTGGCCTGGCCATGAGGGAATGAAGGAGTGGATTTAGGAGCTCTGCCGAAACCCCTGATCCTTAAGTTGATCTAGGCCCCCAAAACTTCCCTAAAACCTCAGAATGGGGAGGGGAAAGAAGAGGATAATGGGGGGATCCGCCAAGAGGCCCCCCAAGAAAGACATCGGCAGCTTTTTTGGGCGCCAAGATCCAGCAGCCCAGAAAGTCCAGCCAGCCAAGATGGCGCCCGGCCGGCCCCGCGGTGGAGAGGAGCGTCGGGAGCAGCGGGAGGAGCCGCCGACAGCGATGGCGCCCGGGGAGCCCCGGGGGGCGAGGGATGCGGCGCTTGCCTTGCCATTGAAGCCGGGTCTGGCAGCTGTGAGAGCGGCGGGCGGCACTCCTGTCATCTGCCCAGGAGTGGAGGAGCATCGGGCTGCGAGACCGCCGGTGAGGTGGGGAGGAGCCGGCGGGGGATGTGTCTGGGGAGCTCTTCAGTGCAGCTGAGCTGCCCCGAGCCCACCACTGCCCCGCCAAGGAGTGCATCGGAGGACGGATGTTGGGCGAGAGAGGCGGAAGAGTGGGGACCAGGACAGGTGGGTTGTGCATGGTATATAAACCCGAAACCCGGGGGATCCAGGCACCTGCACACTCCGACCCCCCCGCCCATGGGGGCTGCACCTCTGGGGTGGTCGCCCGGCTCCAGTATCGACCTGCCAAGTGGGCTGTCCCCGGCCTGGTGGCCTGCGGGTGGTATGGGAGACCTGAGTCCCGCTGGATCACATCAGGTGGATGCGGGTTCCTGCGACCCTCTATTTGGGATAGCCTCGGCCCGGGCACCGGTCAGGCAGTTGTTTCCGCAGTCCCCTGTTGATCCAAGTCTCTGGGATATTCTGCAGTGCCTCTCGACCAAAGCTGAGCTTAAGGCGGACTTAGAGGCGGTGGCGACTAGAATGAGTGGGCTCTGCATAGAGAAATTGAAGATTTACAGCAGAAATCCTCCGCTCTAGATACTAAAGTTTCATCGCTTGAAAATTCTCGCTCAGACCATGAAGCTCGTCTGGCAACCCTGGAAAGGAATCAAGAGCGGCATCGTCAACAGTTAGTGGACCTCCGGCTTCAAACCGACGATCAGGAGAACAGAAACAGGCGTAATAACCTGAAGATCCGAGGCATCCCAGAATCGGTCAGCTCGGAAGCTCTACGCTCGTGGGCGACAGAATTATTCAATTACCTTCTGAGGAGACCGCCAGATGCTGAACTGATCATAGACAGAATTCACAGAGTGGCCGGTCGCCCAGCCGGTGACCCTCAAGCTCCCAGAGACGTTTTATGTCGAATTCACTTTTTTATCGTTAAGGAGGACATTCTTCGCCTGGCCTGGGAGAGAGGAAGGCTCGAGTGGAAGGGATCGCAACTTGTGATTTTGCCGGATGTGTCGCGTCGCACATTACAGATGAGACGCGTGCTTCGACCCCTCTTCGACAGGATCCGGGAGATCGGGGCCTCCTACAAGTGGGGCCACCCATTTCATCTTACAGTGCGTAAGGATGGTTCCACGTTTGCCCTCAGAAGCAAGGGGGACCTGCCAGGGTTGTTTATTTTCCTGGAAATCAACCCTTTCCCGATCCCGGACTGGCTGACATTTGACCCCCCGCCCCCTTTGCCGCAGGGAGCTCCCCGGCGTCCCCGGATGGTCGGGGTTCGGAGAGGGGATGCCCCTAGACGGGCTGTGGATCGCTAGGCCTCTCCTTCCCGCCTTCTCTTTGCCCCTCCCCTTCTGGTGACAGCCACTTAATATCCCCGCTGCCCCTCCCGTCCCCGCCCCTTGTGTCCTGTTGGTCATTTGTCAAAGACTATCATGTTCAAGTGTGACTTTGGGGCACAGCTCCATATTGAGTGTTTTGAACTCTCGGGGGGGTTGGGGTTTGGGGTGGTCTCTGCGTGCCCGTCTCCCGGGCTTGCGTGGGCGGGCCAGCTCCCCCCTGCCCACTCGTCGCATGCATGTCGCGGTGGGCCGGGGGGGTTGGTCCGCTGGCTGGGCCATTGGGGGGGAACGGATGTAGTTTTGTTTTCGTTGGCTCTTTGGGAGGGGCAATGTCCCGGTTTCATAATTGTTGGTGTGTCCCGCTGGTGGTAGTGGTCTGGGCTCCCGGTTGTTGCTACTTGTATTTGATTTGGGCATGTTGGGGGGCACCCTGGGGGCTGCGGTGGGTGCCTGCCTGGCGACTTTAAGTGTCCTCCGTTCCTGGAGTGGGTTGGGTGGAAGGGAAGCCTGTTTAGTGCCCTCAAACAGATGGGGGTTAGCTCCTAAGTTGTTAGGTCACTTTCCCAATAACAGTCCCGCGCTGTCCTGTTGGACCTCATCTGGCAGGTGGCGTGCAGCGTTTGAGGACAGCGTCCTCACTACTCTTGTTTGCCCTCCTCTGTAAAGGAAGGGCTTGTTAGGTTTTTCTCTTTAATCTATACATTTTCCTTCTGTTTCTATATCCCATCAGGGTTCACTTTATATAAGGCCAGGTATACTCTAGCTAATTTGTATTTGCTCAACCAGGCGCAGGTGGAGGTGGGTCTTGGGATATTGCGTTTGTTGGAGGAGTTTGCGGAGGGCACTATAGTGTTGGGAGGAGACTTTAATCTGGTATTGGAGCCAAGGCTCGACTCCTCCCAGGGTAAGTCAGCAATTCCCTTCTCTAAGTTGAATAGTCTTTGTGGGGCCCTCCGCGCTCTCCAGGTTGTTGACAGCATGGGGGGGCTAGGGATTATACGTTCTTCTCCCATCCCCACAGCACATATAGTAGACTAGACTACATCTTTCTAAGCCACCACGCGCTTTCGCGTGACCCTGATACCTCTATTGGGCATATACTGTGGTCAGATCATGCCCCTGTCTTCTTGAGCCTCCCGATCCCGGAAGTGGTCCCTAGGCAATGCAATTGGCATCTGAACGATAATTTGCTGAAGGACGCCGTTTGTCTAGAAGAAATCAAAACGTCTATCGCAAACTTCCATTCAGACCATGTGAATGCCCCAACTCCACTGCCTTTGCAGTGGGAGACACTCAAATGTGTACTACGGGGGGTCTTTATCAAACATGGGTCCAGGCTCAAGAGGGAAGGGGCGAAACAGATCGGGGCGGCCCTGGAGCGTATCAGGGAGTTGGAGGAGGCGCACAAAACTTCTGCCGGATGCTAGGGAGCTGCTGGATGCTAGGCAGCATCTGAAGAGCCTTTACGATCAGTGCTTCTTCAAGTACCGGGATAGGTGTAGGGCCAGTATTTACGAACACTCTGATAAATGTGGCAGGATGCTGGCCCGGTCTCTCCACCCTAGGCAGGGCTGTTCGTTTGTTCCTGCTATCAAGGGGAAGGGGGAACTGGAGGTTCATAAGACCCCCCAGCTAGCGGGCGAGTTTCAGGCCTTCTACTCCAGGCTCTACAACATCGAGAGTACTTCTGCCCGGGGGTCGTGTCGGGAGGAGAGCGCTCCGATAGTAGATTATATTGGGGAGACAGCCCTCCCAACCTTACCCCAGAAGATTGCGAATCGCTGGAGGACTCATTTAACTTGAAACACTTCAAAGGGCCTTTTTCAAATTCATCTGGGGCAACGGGAGGCCCAGGATACGGAGGGCTACTCTTTTTAGGCCTAAACACAGGGGGGGACTTGGGGTTCCGGACCTTAGGACCTACCATGCTGCTTCAGTGCTGGTGCGTCTCTCGGACTGGTTCCATCACAAAGATGATAAGTGTTGGGTTAGTATTGAGGGGGACACATCTCCCATCAAGCTGGTGGCCCTGCCTTGGGTGGATCCCTCACGTCGGCCTGAGAGACAGGAGCTGCCATATCTGGTGGGCCCTCTGCTGGCGATATGGGATAGATTCTTGAGGCGGGGGGAGTTATCACTCAGACCTGGACCTTTTACCTCGCTATTTGACAACCCGGCTTTCCCCCCAGTGATGAAGTCATTTCTCCTATGGGAAGCCTCTCAAGATACCAGATTGGGAGACATCGTTTCGAGGGTGGGTGCTCCCTCCCTCTCTGACTTACGGGCTCGAGGCGGGCGTAGGAATATCTCCTGGCTTTTACATGCCCAGCTGGTTGCCTTTGTTAAATCTCATGCGCCGGCCTCGAATCTTTCCTGCCCCCCTACGCCATTGGAGAGGCTGTTGCGGGATCCCTCTCCCCCTAAGCATGTGATCTCCACTCTATACAATCCTTCAGGACGAGGGGGAGGGTGGAGAGCTGCCCCAGTTTTGTAGGAAATGGGAGGAGGAGTTGGGTCACACATTTGAATCTGATGACTGGGAGAAGTCCTTTGTGCTCACCCACAGACTGTCCATGGCGTGTGGGGCTCAGGAAGGGAACTATAAAATCCTAGAGAGATGGTACAGATGTCCATCTGATCTTGTGAAGTTTGGGGGGGCAGAGTCCGAGGACTGCTGGAGGTGTGGGAGGGCCTTGGGGACTGTGTTACACATCTGATGGGAATGCCCGGTGGTGAGAGCCTTTTGGGAGGGAGTTCTCGTAATCTATGAGCACTTGACTCTTGAGAGTGTTCCACACACGCCACAGGTTGCTCTCCTGTCAATGATCCCAGGGTCAGTGTCGGTGAACAAAAAGGGGCTGTTGAGGCACCTGCTCACGGCTGCCAGATCAGTGATTCCCAGGCACTGGCGCACCAATATTACCCCCTCCCTGCTGGAATGGTATGGCGAGGTTGAGAATATCAAGAGGATGGAGGAGTTGACTCTGGAGAAGGTTGAGGAGGGCACTCAGAGGTTTCTTAAGACATGGACTCTCTGGGAGGTGTCACGGCTTTCATCTGACTTCCAGGCGCTACCATAACGCGTATGGTATTAGCTGGTGCGGTGGAGGAATGGAAGGGCCTGATACCCTCTTAGTCGGCGAGAGGTGGTATGGCGGGATCGGGGGGGGGTCGGGGTTTGGGCACGGGACACCGGGCCCCAGGGTTCCCTTCTATCTTTTTCTACACTTGTTCTTTTTGTTTCCTCTTTCTTTCCTTTCTCTCTTTAACTCCTCTTTTTCGCTGGGGGAAATGGACTCGGTCGCTGTTTACCGGACAGGCCGACGAGGGATGGGCTCACATGAGGAGGGATGGTCTTCCCAGTGTGACGGGGGAGAGCGTCCCTGGGCACCAGCCGCTGGTGTCCCCTGTTAGATCCTGGCTTGCGCCTCCAGTAGGGGAATGCGGTATGATCGGGTCCCCCTGGGCCGAACGAGATTGTGATGTTTTGTGTTTGGCTGATGTCCCATCTTCGCCCTGTGATCCTCTATGTGCCTTTCTCTATCTACTGTTATGTAAAAACTCAATAAAGACATAGTCTTTAAGTAAAAATTAAAAAAAAAACCTTATATAACTAAAAAACATTTGGGAACCATGTGGTCCTCGCCTCCTCGTTCTGCTCCATGGCACCTGTAAAGAAGAAAAAAAAGGCATGTCAACATCTGCTTATACGTGTCTGCCATTTCTCCCTGTCAAATGCTCAGAATTGCTCATTACTTACTGTATCTCTGTTGTTACCCGTTTTATGGAGCCACCCTCTGTCTCAACACCGTGCCTTCACCGGAGTCTGTAAGGACATGAAAATAGATTTTAGAACTAGGCACATGTGTAATGTTGTGTCTGATCCTGGAGGGTCAGCTTGAGTTTTCTGGAACTCACCTGAGTTGCGGGAGTATGTAACATCATACTCTCCCTGTCCGAGGAGTCTGTAATGGAAAGAGAGGCACAAAACCAGCACTAAGCATACATGTCATTGGGAGTTCCTAGCTTGGAGATGTGTGTTTTTTTGTCTGTTGTCCTACCAGAGTTCTCTGGCTGTGACTCCAAGCCCAACACTTGGGCCTCCTCCTCCTGGCTGCTTCCTATGCTGGTGGTGGGGAGTCAGAAGAGGAGGACGAGGATGCTGACATTCTTCGTGGTCGACTCCTTACTCACACACCCAGTCTTTGGTGTGACGCTGGTCGGACACTTCTGCTCCGGGTGGGCATTTTTCTCTGCCAGATCCCTGATGCTAGAATAGAAGCACAATTCAGTCACACAGTTCTGCATTAGTGGGTAACTTATCAACGACCAGCCACTTACCTTGGAAGTTCTGGCAGAAAAATTGCCTCACCCAGGGCCTCTGCTTTCTTTTGAGGTCCGACCAGTGCTGCAATATTTGGGTGTGCATGTAAGCCATCGGACCTAAGCCATTCAGGTGTGCCACCACATCCATTGCCAACATCCTCTTGGTATGGGTGTTGGGCTTGAAGTCATATAGCTCCGTCATAAAAGTCTAAACACAATAAAAATGTAACTTAAATGTAGTCAATGTATTTACCCAGTTTTGGTCCATATGCACACTAACCTCCCCCTAATTGTAGCGTGATCCTTCTCCCAGCGATGTTTCCCCTTTAAATACCTCACAGTGTCTCACATTGCCACCACGTGCAGCAAACCATTGCATGTATTGGCCTACCTGTTTTGGCTGGCGAGTTACATCGTCAGTACATGCATATGCTTCACAGTAGGCAATAGTCGCTACTCCAAAACAGCATGTGCATAGGCATCTCCAAATTGCTTCCTTCCTCTGCAGCAAATCATTGATGCCCCTAGGCAAAGTGGTGGACCCAGCTCTCCAGGCCACTGTTAATCATCTCGTACAGGTGGTAGTCAAGAAGCTTTAGGGAAGCCACGAAGAGGCCTGATTGCTACTGGCTCATGATCAAAATCCTGCTCCACCAGGTAGATGGCACTTCCCACCTATGTATGGTAAGTGCAGCAGCTGACAGGCAGATAGAATCTCCAGAGGCTCCGCTGACACCTGCTGGTGGCTGTCGAAACTTTGTGATAGATAGTAAAGAGCTCAATCTTTCAGCAGGGCATCAGTCGATCCCTAGATCCCCATAGGCCTCCAGTGTCTGGCAAGAAATTGGCTTGGTGATTAGTGCTGTCCAGACCCCAAGGATTCTGGCAAGGTGGCAAATAAATTTGATGACCTCAAAATGGTGAACCAGAGGAAACTAGAAACTGAGGACAGGCTGAGGGGTAAGTGTGGAGGTCCAGGAGGGGTGCTTCTAGTTTACACATTTGACTCAATCATGTGCTCATCCATTTGTGTTTGGTTTTAGGTTGCAAATAGGGATGAGCGAATCGATCCGGACGAACCCGGATTCGATCCGAATTTCAGGAAAAATTCGATTCGGATCGAATCCGAATTTCCCCGCGATTCGATCACTCGAAGTTTTCCTTTAACATCCATTCATTTACATTACAGGCATTCTAAGATGGCGGGCGGGACATGTCTGGACATGTATCCCGCGCCAGTGCAAGCTGGGGCAGTCACATGCAGCCTATCAGCAGCCAGCAAGCCCGGTGACGTCACACAGCGGTATTTAACGGCGGCCATCTTGCTTTTCCTCATTTCTCTATTGCATTCGTGACAGACAGACAGAACGCTGTGTAGCTGAGGCAGTTAGACAGGCTGGAGACAGGCTGGAGACAGGGACAGACAGGGACAGGCTGGAGACAGGCTGGAGACAGGCAGGAGACAGACAGGAGACAGACAGAAAGCCAGGGAAAGGTAGGAAAAACGGAGCTGGCTGACAGGGAGATTTTTTTTTTTTCATCCAGCCTTTGTTAGCGTTTTCAGGCTGCTTATAGTAACTAACTGTGCATATATACTGAACTGATCTTAAGTCTGCTGTGAGGCATCCCATTCTGTGACTAAAGCAGCCTCTGTTTAAGACCATATAAGCATTTGCTCTAATCATATTTGAAATTAGGCCTGATAAAGACACTTTTGCTGGCCAAAGCACTACTGTACCCTGGCAGCTCGATTCCTGCCCGGGGCATCCCATTCTGTGACTAAAGCAGCCTCTGTTTAAGACCATATAAGCATTTGCTCTAATCATATTTGAAATTAGGCCTGATAAAGACACTTTTGCTGGCCAAAGCACTACTGTACCCTGGCAGCTCGATTCCTGCCCGGGGCATCCCATTCTGTGACTAAAGCAGCCTCTGTTTAAGACCATATAAGCATTTGCTCTAATCATATTTGAAATTAGGCCTGATAAAGACACTTTTGCTGGCCAAAGCACTACTGTACCCTGGCAGCTCGATTCCTGCCCGGGGCATCCCATTCTGTGACTAAAGCAGCCTCTGTTTAAGACCATATAAGCATTTGCTCTAATCATATTTGAAATTAGGCCTGATAAAGACACTTTTGCTGGCCAAAGCACTACTGTACCCTGGCAGCTCGATTCCTGCCCGGGGCATCCCATTCTGTGACTAAAGCAGCCTCTGTTTAAGACCATATAAGCATTTGCTCTAATCATATTTGAAATTAGGCCTGATAAAGACACTTTTGCTGGCCAAAGCACTACTGTACCCTGGCAGCTCGATTCCTGCCCGGGGCATCCCATTCTGTGACTAAAGCAGCCTCTGTTTAAGACCATATAAGCATTTGCTCTAATCATATTTGAAATTAGGCCTGATAAAGACACTTTTGCTGGCCAAAGCACTACTGTACCCTGGCAGCTCGATTCCTGCCCGGGGCATCCCATTCTGTGACTAAAGCAGCCTCTGTTTAAGACCATATAAGCATTTGCTCTAATCATATTTGAAATTAGGCCTGATAAAGACACTTTTGCTGGCCAAAGCACTACTGTACCCTGGCAGCTCGATTCCTGCCCGGGGCATCCCATTCTGTGACTAAAGCAGCCTCTGTTTAAGACCATATAAGCATTTGCTCTAATCATATTTGAAATTAGGCCTGATAAAGACACTTTTGCTGGCCAAAGCACTACTGTACCCTGGCAGCTCGATTCCTGCCCGGGGCATCCCATTCTGTGACTAAAGCAGCCTCTGTTTAAGACCATATAAGCATTTGCTCTAATCATATTTGAAATTAGGCCTGATAAAGACACTTTTGCTGGCCAAAGCACTACTGTACCCTGGCAGCTCGATTCCTGCCCGGGGCATCCCATTCTGTGACTAAAGCAGCCTCTGTTTAAGACCATATAAGCATTTGCTCTAATCATATTTGAAATTAGGCCTGATAAAGACACTTTTGCTGGCCAAAGCACTACTGTACCCTGGCAGCTCGATTCCTGCCCGGGGCATCCCATTCTGTGACTAAAGCAGCCTCTGTTTAAGACCATATAAGCATTTGCTCTAATCATATTTGAAATTAGGCCTGATAAAGACACTTTTGCTGGCCAAAGCACTACTGTACCCTGGCAGCTCGATTCCTGCCCGGGGCATCCCATTCTGTGACTAAAGCAGCCTCTGTTTAAGACCATATAAGCATTTGCTCTAATCATATTTGAAATTAGGCCTGATAAAGACACTTTTGCTGGCCAAAGCACTACTGTACCCTGGCAGCTCGATTCCTGCCCGGGGCATCCCATTCTGTGACTAAAGCAGCCTCTGTTTAAGACCATATAAGCATTTGCTCTAATCATATTTGAAATTAGGCCTGATAAAGACACTTTTGCTGGCCAAAGCACTACTGTACCCTGGCAGCTCGATTCCTGCCCGGGGCATCCCATTCTGTGACTAAAGCAGCCTCTGTTTAAGACCATATAAGCATTTGCTCTAATCATATTTGAAATTAGGCCTGATAAAGACACTTTTGCTGGCCAAAGCACTACTGTACCCTGGCAGCTCGATTCCTGCCCGGGGCATCCCATTCTGTGACTAAAGCAGCCTCTGTTTAAGACCATATAAGCATTTGCTCTAATCATATTTGAAATTAGGCCTGATAAAGACACTTTTGCTGGCCAAAGCACTACTGTACCCTGGCAGCTCGATTCCTGCCCGGGGCATCCCATTCTGTGACTAAAGCAGCCTCTGTTTAAGACCATATAAGCATTTGCTCTAATCATATTTGAAATTAGGCCTGATAAAGACACTTTTGCTGGCCAAAGCACTACTGTACCCTGGCAGCTCGATTCCTGCCCGGGGCATCCCATTCTGTGACTAAAGCAGCCTCTGTTTAAGACCATATAAGCATTTGCTCTAATCATATTTGAAATTAGGCCTGATAAAGACACTTTTGCTGGCCAAAGCACTACTGTACCCTGGCAGCTCGATTCCTGCCCGGGGCATCCCATTCTGTGACTAAAGCAGCCTCTGTTTAAGACCATATAAGCATTTGCTCTAATCATATTTGAAATTAGGCCTGATAAAGACACTTTTGCTGGCCAAAGCACTACTGTACCCTGGCAGCTCGATTCCTGCCCGGGGCATCCCATTCTGTGACTAAAGCAGCCTCTGTTTAAGACCATATAAGCATTTGCTCTAATCATATTTGAAATTAGGCCTGATAAAGACACTTTTGCTGGCCAAAGCACTACTGTACCCTGGCAGCTCGATTCCTGCCCGGGGCATCCCATTCTGTGACTAAAGCAGCCTCTGTTTAAGACCATATAAGCATTTGCTCTAATCATATTTGAAATTAGGCCTGATAAAGACACTTTTGCTGGCCAAAGCACTACTGTACCCTGGCAGCTCGATTCCTGCCCGGGGCATCCCATTCTGTGACTAAAGCAGCCTCTGTTTAAGACCATATAAGCATTTGCTCTAATCATATTTGAAATTAGGCCTGATAAAGACACTTTTGCTGGCCAAAGCACTACTGTACCCTGGCAGCTCGATTCCTGCCCGGGGCATCCCATTCTGTGACTAAAGCAGCCTCTGTTTAAGACCATATAAGCATTTGCTCTAATCATATTTGAAATTAGGCCTGATAAAGACACTTTTGCTGGCCAAAGCACTACTGTACCCTGGCAGCTCGATTCCTGCCCGGGGCATCCCATTCTGTGACTAAAGCAGCCTCTGTTTAAGACCATATAAGCATTTGCTCTAATCATATTTGAAATTAGGCCTGATAAAGACACTTTTGCTGGCCAAAGCACTACTGTACCCTGGCAGCTCGATTCCTGCCCGGGGCATCCCATTCTGTGACTAAAGCAGCCTCTGTTTAAGACCATATAAGCATTTGCTCTAATCATATTTGAAATTAGGCCTGATAAAGACACTTTTGCTGGCCAAAGCACTACTGTACCCTGGCAGCTCGATTCCTGCCCGGGGCATCCCATTCTGTGACTAAAGCAGCCTCTGTTTAAGACCATATAAGCATTTGCTCTAATCATATTTGAAATTAGGCCTGATAAAGACACTTTTGCTGGCCAAAGCACTACTGTACCCTGGCAGCTCGATTCCTGCCCGGGGCATCCCATTCTGTGACTAAAGCAGCCTCTGTTTAAGACCATATAAGCATTTGCTCTAATCATATTTGAAATTAGGCCTGATAAAGACACTTTTGCTGGCCAAAGCACTACTGTACCCTGGCAGCTCGATTCCTGCCCGGGGCATCCCATTCTGTGACTAAAGCAGCCTCTGTTTAAGACCATATAAGCATTTGCTCTAATCATATTTGAAATTAGGCCTGATAAAGACACTTTTGCTGGCCAAAGCACTACTGTACCCTGGCAGCTCGATTCCTGCCCGGGGCATCCCATTCTGTGACTAAAGCAGCCTCTGTTTAAGACCATATAAGCATTTGCTCTAATCATATTTGAAATTAGGCCTGATAAAGACACTTTTGCTGGCCAAAGCACTACTGTACCCTGGCAGCTCGATTCCTGCCCGGGGCATCCCATTCTGTGACTAAAGCAGCCTCTGTTTAAGACCATATAAGCATTTGCTCTAATCATATTTGAAATTAGGCCTGATAAAGACACTTTTGCTGGCCAAAGCACTACTGTACCCTGGCAGCTCGATTCCTGCCCGGGGCATCCCATTCTGTGACTAAAGCAGCCTCTGTTTAAGACCATATAAGCATTTGCTCTAATCATATTTGAAATTAGGCCTGATAAAGACACTTTTGCTGGCCAAAGCACTACTGTACCCTGGCAGCTCGATTCCTGCCCGGGGCATCCCATTCTGTGACTAAAGCAGCCTCTGTTTAAGACCATATAAGCATTTGCTCTAATCATATTTGAAATTAGGCCTGATAAAGACACTTTTGCTGGCCAAAGCACTACTGTACCCTGGCAGCTCGATTCCTGCCCGGGGCATCCCATTCTGTGACTAAAGCAGCCTCTGTTTAAGACCATATAAGCATTTGCTCTAATCATATTTGAAATTAGGCCTGATAAAGACACTTTTGCTGGCCAAAGCACTACTGTACCCTGGCAGCTCGATTCCTGCCCGGGGCATCCCATTCTGTGACTAAAGCAGCCTCTGTTTAAGACCATATAAGCATTTGCTCTAATCATATTTGAAATTAGGCCTGATAAAGACACTTTTGCTGGCCAAAGCACTACTGTACCCTGGCAGCTCGATTCCTGCCCGGGGCATCCCATTCTGTGACTAAAGCAGCCTCTGTTTAAGACCATATAAGCATTTGCTCTTATTATATTTATATTATAAGACACTTTTGCTGGGCATAGGCTTACTGCTGCCTGCCAGGTGCACTTCTGTTGAGGCATCCCATTCTGTAACATAGCATACCCCTCTTTATTTACACTAAGCAGCTCTCTTATTTACACTAAGCAGGCCTGTTGGAGGCTGAGTGTTACTGCTCACTTTTGGTGTGCATTATATTCTGTTTCATATAGACCCACCGCTGCCCGGGGTTTTTTTAAATATCACCTACTACCACGCCAGTTAGACTATGTCGGGCAGACAAGTGCCTTGAAGTGAAAAGAGGAGTGGCAGAGGCCAAGATTCCGCAGGAAGAGCTCGCATCAGACTGGGGGCCAGTAGCAGCAGGAGTCACGCTGAGAGACCTAATCTGCCAGTATCTGCTAGCGGTCGGGTCTCCACCAGTAACGCATCTGCCGTGGTAGATTGGTTGACGCGCTCATCAACAACATCATCACAACTTACGTCTGAGACCCCCAGTCTAGGGTCGGTAGGTTCCTCTGACACAACCCTGAGTTGGCATGCCCCGAGAGCAGTCCCTGTCCTCCCATTGCCTCTGGCCTACGCCGTTCCCTCCCCCAGCGACGTATCCTATGCTTTGGGTTCAGCTCCACTCTTTAGTGAGGAGGACCATCAGATAGAGGACAGTCAGCAGCTACTGCCCAGCCAAGAAATGGAGGTGGCTTCTTTAGCTAGGCAGACAAATAGTGATGTGGACAGTGTCGTGGGTGCTGCGAGCGTTCCAGCTCCTGCGCCAGACACTGTTGACGAATCCACGAACATCAGTGACGTACAGCCACAACCCGGTGATGATGATGATGATGACGATGAAGCCGATCGCACTTGGGAGCCGGGTGATGAAGGGGCTTCATCGTCATCATCAGGAGAAGAGGGGTGCAGGTTGCCCCGGAGTCAGCAGCTGAGGCAGCAAAGTGGTAGCAGTCAGCATGGGGGCACAATTCCAAAGGCTGGAGCCGGCCGGGGCCGGGGCCGGGGTAGAGCACCTGCTGTGCGGCAGTCTACCTTATCGGGAGGTAGTGGAGCAGGGGTTCCTGGAGTTGGCAACAGCAGCAGTGAATCAGTGAGGCCAGGGGGTGGGAAAAGTAGCTACTCGGCAGTGTGGCAGTTTTTCCTGAGGCATCCGCAGGAGGGTAACATGGCCACATGCAAGATATGTAGGCAAAAGGTGAAGCGTGGCCAGGGTCCAAATGTTGGCACCACGGCCCTGCATCAACATATGATGCGTCACCATAAAACGACCTGGGAGAACCGAGGCTCCCAAGGGGTGGTCCAGTCTGCTTCCTCACCAAGTGAGCTCCCAATTTCTGCCAGCCAAGGCTCCAGCACCTCAGCCGAAGGCAGCTGTGCGTCATACCCATCCTCTGTCGCTCCTGCTCCTCCTCCTCCTCCTCCAAGTCATGCATCCCGCCAGCAATCCATCAGCGAAGCCATGTCCAAGAGACAGCAGTATGCGCCCACTCATCCTACGGCGCAGAAGCTGAATGTGCTCCTGTCCAAGTTGCTGGTGCTGCAGTCGCTCCCTTTTCAGGTGGTGGAATCTGCACCTTTCAGAGAACTGATGGCTTGTGCCGAGCCGAGGTGGAGAGTCCCAAGCCGTCATTTCTTTGCCAAGAAGGCAGTACCAGCGCTGCACACTTTTGTTGAACAGAAGGTGGGCCAGTCCTTGAGCCTGTCGGTGTGTAGCAAAATACATGGCAGCGCCGACATCTGGAGCTGTAACTACGGTCAGGGGCAGTACATGTCGTTTACGGCCCACTGGGTGAATGTGGTCCCTTTGCAGCAGCAACTTGGACAGGTCACGCCGCTTCGGCCTCCGCGCTCTCTGCCCATTGGGCCTGTGACACCGTGCGACTCGGCCTCCTCATCCTCCGCCATCTCCTCACCCTCCACTGTAGGCTCAAGTCTCAGTGCCCCTCCAGTCTACCATGTGTGCAGGGCACGGAGGTGTCACGCAGTGCTTCACATGGTTTGTCTTGGCGAACGGAGTCACACAGGGGAGGAACTGCTTAAATGTATTCATCAGGAAATCCAAACATGGCTTACTCCGAGAAAACTTAAAATGGGAATCATGGTTACCGACAATGGGAAGAACATTTTGTCTGCGCTGCGCCAAGGAAGCCTGACCCATGCCCCCTGCATGGCTCACGTCTTCAATCTGGTTGTCAAGCGGTTTCTGAAGTGTTCCCCCCATCTGCAGGACATCCTAACAACTTCACGGAAACTTTGCATGCACTTCAGCCACTCCTACACTGCCAAACACACCCTTCTTGAGCTACAGCGTCAGAATGGTATCCCCCAACATAGTCTGATTTGCGATGTTTCCACCCGTTGGAATTCCACCCTTCACATGTTGGACCGATTATATGAACAGAGAAAAGCCATCACGGATTTCCTGATGATCCAAGCAGATAGGGGGACTCCCCTGTGTAACTTCAATGTCAACCAGTGGCAGCTCATACGTGACACCTGCCGTTTGCTCAGGCCCTTTGAGGAAGCCACTTTATTTGTCAGTCGGCAGGATTACGGGATGAACGACGTGATTCCACTGCTTCATGTACTGCAGCACATGTTGGAAACCATGGCTGGTCAGGGCACTGGAGACATGGCGTTTACATCTTACGGCCACATGAACCCCCTTGGAGCTGAACTGGAGGAGGAGGAGGAGGAAGAGGAGGAGGAGGAGTTGCCCAGCGAAACACAGTTTAGGCTTGGCGAAATGGCTGGTTTATCTAGTCAGCGGACAGGAGAGGAGGAGCAGGAGCAGCCAGAGGAGCTAGAGGTTTTTGAGGAAGGAGAGACAGAGGACCCGGGCACACCGTGGCAGTATGCAGTGGAGATGGAGACAGGTAGTCCATCCGAGTCACTTGCGCAAATGGCACGAAGCATGCTCACGTGCTTGCGTAGTGACCCCAGAATTGTTTCCATCTGTCGGCGGGATGACTTCTGGCTGTCCACCTTATTGGACCCTCGCTTCCGGCACAAAATGGGGGCATTTTTTAAACCCACCGAGAGGGAGGACAAACTCAACTACTACAAAGACATTCTACGTAGGCAGTTGGCCGATGCCTATCTGCGCCATGGTCCATACTCTCGCAGGTCTGACTCGAGGGGACCTCTGCGCTCACCTTCCACTGCCATGGCCGCTGGGGGGGTTGGCAGCAGCAGCAGCAGAAGCTCCATCAGCAGCAGCAGCCTCAGTCTTCAGTCGCTAATGAGTAGCTTTCTACACCCGCATAGTGAGGCTACTCATGAGCAGCAGGAAGACCTGGAGCAGGACCTGAACCAGCAGGTCATGTCATACTTTGACATGACCATGCCAACACACCTTGAGGATCCGCTGGACTTCTGGGCAGCCAAACTTGATTTGTGGCCGCAACTAGCAGAGTTTGCCCTGGAAAAGCTGTCCTGCCCGGCAAGTAGCGTGCCATCTGAGCGGGTGTTTAGTGCGGCGGGGGCCATAGTTACGGCGAGGAGAACTCGTCTGTCAACTAAAAATGTGGAGAGACTCACCTTTGTCAAAATGAATCAGGGATGGATCAGCCAGGATTTCCACCCACCAATGCCTGATGCATGCGACTAGATTCAGCATGGTGCCACGTTTTACACTTTCCAAATGGTGCAAAACATATTTATGTCTTTAGGCCATTTTTTGGGCTCCTGCTGCTGCTACTGTCAACTCCTGCCAACTCCAGGGTGTGATTCATCCAATTTTTGGGCTCCTGAAGCCAACTCCAGTGTATATTTGGGCTCCTGCTGCTGCTGCTGCCAACTTCTGCCAACTCCAGGGTGTGATTCATCCAATTTTTGGGCTCCTGAAGCCAACTCCAGTGTATATTTGGGCTCCTGCTGCTGCTGCTGCCAACTTCTGCCAACTCCAGGGTGTGATTCATCCAATTTTTGGGCTCCTGAAGCCAACTCCAGTGTATATTTGGGCTCCTGCTGCTGCTGCTGCCAACTTCTGCCAACTCCAGGGTGTGATTCATCCAATTTTTGGGCTCCTGAAGCCAACTCCAGTGTATATTTGGGCTCCTGCTGCTGCTGCTGCCAACTCCTGCCAACTCCAGGGTGTGATTCATCCAATTTTTGGGCTCCTGAAGCCAACTCCAGTGTATATTTGGGCTCCTGCTGCTGCTGCTGCCAACTTCTGCCAACTCCAGGGTGTGATTCATCCAATTTTTGGGCTCCTGAAGCCAACTCCAGTGTATATTTGGGCTCCTGCTGCTGCTGCTGTCAACTCCTGCCAACTCCAGGGTGTGATTCATCCAATTTTTGGGCTCCTGAAGCCAACTCCAGTGTATATTTGGGCTCCTGCTGCTGCTGCTGCCAACTTCTGCCAACTCCAGGGTGTGATTCATCCAATTTTTGGGCTCCTGAAGCCAACTCCAGTGTATATTTGGGCTCCTGCTGCTGCTGCTGTCAACTCCTGCCAACTCCAGGGTGTGATTCATCCAATTTTTGGGCTCCTGAAGCCAACTCCAGTGTATATTTGGGCTCCTGCTGCTGCTGCTGTCAACTCCTGCCAACTCCAGGGTGTGATTCATCCAATTTTTGGGCTCCTGAAGCCAACTCCAGTGTATATTTGGGCTCCTGCTGCTGCTGCTGCCAACTTCTGCCAACTCCAGGGTGTGATTCATCCAATTTTTGGGCTCCTGAAGCCAACTCCAGTGTATATTTGGGCTCCTGCTGCTGCTACTGTCAACTCCTGCCAACTCCAGGGTGTGATTCATCCAATTTTTGGGCTCCTGAAGCCAACTCCAGTGTATATTTGGGCTCCTGCTGCTGCTGCTGCCAACTTCTGCCAACTCCAGGGTGTGATTCATCCAATTTTTGGGCTCCTGAAGCCAACTCCAGTGTATATTTGGGCTCCTGCTGCTGCTGCTGTCAACTCCTGCCAACTCCAGGGTGTGATTCATCCAATTTTTGGGCTCCTGAAGCCAACTCCAGTGTATATTTGGGCTCCTGCTGCTGCTGCTGCCAACTTCTGCCAACTCCAGGGTGTGATTCATCCAATTTTTGGGCTCCTGAAGCCAACTCCAGTGTATATTTGGGCTCCTGCTGCTGCTGCTGCCAACTTCTGCCAACTCCAGGGTGTGATTCATCCAATTTTTGGGCTCCTGAAGCCAACTCCAGTGTATATTTGGGCTCCTGCTGCTGCTGCTGTCAACTCCTGCCAACTCCAGGGTGTGATTCATCCAATTTTTGGGCTCCTGAAGCCAACTCCAGTGTATATTTGGGCTCCTGCTGCTGCTGCTGCCAACTTCTGCCAACTCCAGGGTGTGATTCATCCAATTTTTGGGCTCCTGAAGCCAACTCCAGTGTATATTTGGGCTCCTGCTGCTGCTGCTGTCAACTCCTGCCAACTCCAGGGTGTGATTCATCCAATTTTTGGGCTCCTGAAGCCAACTCCAGTGTATATTTGGGCTCCTGCTGCTGCTGCTGTCAACTCCTGCCAACTCCAGGGTGTGATTCATCCAATTTTTGGGCTCCTGAAGCCAACTCCAGTGTATATTTGGGCTCCTGCTGCTGCTGCTGTCAACTCCTGCCAACTCCAGGGTGTGATTCATCCAATTTTTGGGCTCCTGAAGCCAACTCCAGTGTATATTTGGGCTCCTGCTGCTGCTGCTGCCAACTTCTGCCAACTCCAGGGTGTGATTCATCCAATTTTTGGGCTCCTGAAGCCAACTCCAGTGTATATTTGGGCTCCTTCTGCCCCTCATAGTGATGCCACTTCAACTCTCTGCAATTGTGCCGCTCTGCGATTCTATTAGCGATGCCTCTGATCTGCATGTGATATTTCTTAAAAGTATTATTTAACTAACCCAGCACGCATCCTGTGCGTGTTACAGCAAGGCTGAATGGTTTACAACCCTATTGAGGCTGTAGGAGGCTCAGAAATAGCCGTTTTTAATAGCGATTCGTCGCGAATTTATTCGGGTCGAAACGATTTTTGTCGGAAAATTCGGCGAATCAGTCGAATCGAATTTTTCAAAAGTTCGCTCATCTCTAGTTGCAAACTGATGGAGGGTTACCCATGCAGAGCAACGTGTACATGGGCTGCCATTTATCGCATGCCCCTTTCTTGTGGCGGGCCAACCATGGTTGGACCTCTAAGTAAAGCTTCTCAGAAAGAGGATGATGGTGGATATGCCTAAGCTACAGAAGGTGAGCAGCCCAAGGCACTGCAGATGCTCGTACTCTTACAGGAACTCGTCAAAGGGCTCCAACACATGCATCTTGCAGCAATCCCGCAACCAAAAAGAGGGTATAATTCTGGACTGGGAACTTCCAGTTTTTAACTCCCCCCCCCCCCCACCAAGGCTCAGAATAATGTTCAAGCACAGGCTAAATCTTCAGAGTTATGAAAGCGAGAACGTATAAACTCTGTAAGATGTGTACCAATATGTTGATTACTCATTTTCACGTACACAAAACGAAAAGTCCTGGAAAACTCCTGGAAAATAGCAAACTCTGTAAAAAAAAAAGGACTACACTGATTAGCACGATCCGGAAAAGCAGGATGCATTTGGGAGAGACTATGGCCCTTATTCATCAAGCGATAGCGCCAGGTAGTGTCTGACGAGCGCCAGGTAGCGGCAGCTAACGGCGACTACCGACTCAAGTACGCCCGGCGGCGGTCACAATGACGCATTTATCAAGCAAAATGAGGCTAGCGCCGGCGAGAGCGACGGCTAGCGCGGCATTCATCATGAAGCCGCCTGGACCGAACAGCGCCGCTGCAAATTCCTTCACAGCGACACATATTACCTGGCGCTACCTGCCGCTCTCCCATACATTTCAATGGCAGACGCTGCAATGATTGTTCTTAGTGGTTTTGGGGTTTTTTGCTTTGGGACAAAATTCAACACATGTTTATATTGATATGTTTTATGAATCTAGCTGGTTATTTATCTTTTTTTTTTTTTTTTTTTTTTTTTCACAATGTAATGTTGTGAGTGACATGGGAATTGCATCTCCTCCACCCAAACTCATTGGCCTCAAAAGCGCTGGTTTTCCACACAAACGGGGCTTGTAAAGCTATCCCGTAGCCTGTCAGGTTGGGCGGTCACGTTCGCTCTTAGAAATTGTCAGCGCCCAAGCTATTCGGCAGCCCTGTCCTTGATGAATCTGTGTTGGTCAGTGTTTGTGCAGTCGCTGTTTGAATTCGCTATGTGGCGGCGCGAGCGTCGCTGTGCCTCGGTGCGCTGCGTTGTGCGGCGCTGTGCTGTTCATACATGTGCCCTTCTGCCATTTGCAAGGAATTCACTTCCCGCGACCCCAGTCGTTGTTAATGAATACACTGTAGTTGTGAGCGTGCCTGGCCCCATATTGCAGGATTAACATTCAGTCGTACCAGCTCATAACAACCCGTTATGCATTCTCATGTGTGCCACATTTTCAGGTAGTTGTCTAGTTAGATTGTGTGATGACTTTGTGAAGCAATAATCTCTGTATATTTAAGCACAACGGTGTATGCTTTAGAAGGACCTATGCATTACAGTATGTAGAATCCCCAGCTAAATCAAGCTAATAGTTCGTTGCGCCTTTGCCCCTAGCTTGTTTTGCAGCGTCATTTTAATGTTTTTCCGCCACTTAGCTTGCACATAGCTGATATTAGCTTGTCCCTGCTGCGCGCATGTTTTTTTGGGAATTTTGAAGCACAGTTGCTTGCGTCATATCCGGTTCCGGGATCCTCCTTTGCGTTTCAACGCCACCTTAAGGTAAAACTGTCTTGCGCTTATGCCAATAGCTTGTTTTTCAGCGTCATTTTAATGTTTTTCCGCCACTTAGCTTGCACATAGCTGATATTAGCTTGTCCCTGCTGCACGCATGTTTTTTTTTTTGTTTTGCAGCACAGTTGCTTGCGTCATATCCGGTTCCTGGATCCTCCTTTGCGTTTCAACGCCACCTTAAGGTAAAACTGTCTTGCGCTTATGCCACTAGCTTGTTTTCAAGCGTCATTTTAGTTTTTCCGCCACTTAGCTTGCACATAGCTGAGAATAGCTTGTTGCTGGGGCGCGGTGCGTATTTTTGTTTTGTTTTGTTTTTTATTTGTCTCATGTCGCTAGCGTCATTTCCGGTTCCTGTTTCCTCCTTAGCGTTTCCAATATGGCTCCCAAACGGCGAGTAATGCGCCTCCCCAGCTCCTCCTCAGATTCCGGACCCACCACCCCTCCCCCACATCCCCCACCTACCTCACCTTCCCCAAATACCACCCCTCCCACCCATTCCCCTCCTGGGCCCCAAAAACAAAGGCGCACCCGGGTGGATAGCCGGGTAAATGGCCAGGTTGTGAAAGTGAGTATTTTAGTTATGTATTTTTAGCTTAAAAATTTATAAACACACAGGGTGGATAGGGGCAGAATTTTTATTGTTTTTAGGCCAAAATTTAACACTCCACATGGGGCATCCCCATTGTGGATGTCCTGCTTGGATGGCCCCCCCCCCCCCTGGAGGGCCCTAAAAATTACCTCTGCCCCGTCCCATCTGTGCATGCGTGAGTTGCGGATGCCTATTGCGCTTACCTCTAGCAGGGTGTACCCCTGCGCCATACATATTTTCATTTGGTGTGCAGGCGCACTCCCTGTTAGAGTCAAACGCCACATGCGTACTTTGCCGTGCAGACACAGCTGAGCTGGTATGCACCTCCCAAGGCCCTTGGATGCGCATACCACACCGGCGTGGAGCGCTGTGTTTGGCTTGCGGAGTGACGTGGGAGTGTCCTCAGCGGTGTATTTGGGCCCTTCAAAGGGGGTTGCAGACAGTGGGCCACCCACAATAGTTGTGGCCCAAAAAAGTGCACCCAAACCCAGAATAATGTAAATCCTGGGTGTGGGTCCACTTTGATCTTGTCTCTGTATAACTGTTTATGACATTGTTCTGAGGTCATGTATTTATTTATTTTTTTTTTTTTTTTTTTTTTTTCCTAGGACTTCTGCCTGGCCGAATACGACTATGCCCGAGGAGCGAAAAAACGCCTTGCCATGGAGGTGAAGGCCACTGTGTCCCGGCGCTTCAAGACCGACCTGACCATCCGGGCGATCCAACAAAAATGGTCAGATTTTAAGCGCCGGGACCCAGAAGGCGTGTACCGCCTATATGATGCCTACGCATCAGGTAAGTTAAAGCTTATGTTCTTTTTTGCCTTTGTGCAGAATCATCTGCTAAGCTGTGTCCTTTTTTGCTCTTTATATTAATTATTTGCTTTCACCCCCTCCACACAGATAAGCGTCCTCCCCTGGGGAAACGTGGGAAGGGATTCCTCCCCCGAACCAGGCAGGCGGACTCGGGGGAGTCATCGGGGGAGGGTCCCTCCCGCGGGTCCTATTTAGAGGACCCAGGGGAGGAAGGGGATGACGCCCCAGAGGAGTGTGCTGCTGGGGGGCAGGCTGGATCAAGCCTCAGCTCCTCACACTCTGAGTCTGAGGACTCTCACCAGGCAAGGGGCCACTCTCAAGCAGGGAGTGAGAGGGAGGAGGGTGGCCCTTTGCCTGGTGGATCTTCTGAGCAGAGTGTGAGGAGCCGAGGCTCCCCGCCTCCTCCTCAGAGCCCTCCCTGGGCTTCAAGTGGCGCTTCATCCCCTGGTGAGTTTACATGTTTTAATTGTTAGTCTGTGCCAGGTTTCATCTGACCATTTGTGCTTAGCCCTTGCAATTCCTCTGTAATTTGCAGGGCATCATATAGGCGGCACCTCCATGGATTTTTGGCGTCAAATCCTCCTCGGGCATAGTCGTGGTAAGTGTATGTTTTAAGCTAGTTCATTTTGGACTTTATGTCATTCCTTAAAGTGGACCCACAAACATTGATGATATTGCTTGGATTATGGCGCCTTGCCTGCCAAATCACATCCCTCACCCAGGGCCCCCCCCCAACCAAACACCACAAACTACTTCCCTCTTTGGGGGTGGCAGAAGCCATTGTCCCTGCCTCCTGTGTGGCACTCGAGATGTGTGTGCGCCTGCGCTCTGTTTCATACTGGCATGCGTGTGCGCACACACTGGCGGAGTGATGTGCGGAAGGCAGGGGCGGTGGCGGACTAAAATTGTGTTGCTCTGCCAAAGTAGACTACTACACTGAATATTCACAATCCTGTGTCTTGGTACACTTTTAACAGACACGTTTCCTGGTCCATTGTCTCAGCTGGTTTGCTAATGTACATTAACATCACAAACCACACTACAGTGCTAGCCAACTGGAAACCACCCCTATGTTTCTGGCCACACCATGATGTGTGCTAGCAATAGTTAATTTACGTGAAGTAGTTAGGGCAAACACATGTTGCACACTGGTAACATTATCCATTAAATTGGTAATGAGTCATTTACATTGCAATGTAAAGGTTAGTGCCAGATTTTCAAAATGGATACATGTGGCAACCATAAACACTTCACATTAACTAATGGGCCAGGAATATAGCAAATATCGTTTAACATGTATGTAAAGAAGTGTTTGTTTTTGGAGCTAAGACTCAATAACCAGATTGATGTCCAAACTTCGGGTGTCATAGCTCCACTAAATGTTGTTTTGTATTTTGTTTTTTTATGGACAGATGTCGCTACGCAGACGGAGGCAGAATTCCTCCTCCCCACACCAGCTCCAGGGACGGTCAGCAGCATGGGCCACCGCCACAGCTGCGATGGTGAGTACATCCAAATTAATATGGGTAAATACTTTGTAAACATTTCTCTTCTAGTTACATTTGTAGAAATTTGTAATTGACCAATGTGTGAATATCACACACATCTAGGTTAAATGTGTTTGGTCAATAATCCAACATGCCAGTCACCATCCTTGATAGTTGCCTCACATTCTTGTTACGGACACATACGGACTATTTGTGGCGTATAGACAACCAAATGGGGCTGATTAGGTGTTTACCAATAACATTATAGGGCAAACTTCCATCTTCCTTAGGCACTGATGTTTGGCTTGGACTAAAGACATAAATGTCCTTACTTGGCCATAAACATTATTACATTTGCAAGAGTTAACCTGGCCCAACACCAAGGGTGTTTAATGTGCATTAAACATTTAATTTGCCAACAACTAACAACTAACACCCCGCGGAACATACGATAAGTGCAGGTACCACGGGTCCAACCCACCAAGCAAACCCCTAATTATGGGAACTTATCTTCCGCTGGCTCCTGCGCAACACTCCAGACGTGCATTTTTCCCCCCTGGGCCTCTGTGAATGGCCGCCGGGTCCCCATGAGCAGCCAGAGAGTGACATGCGTGAAGAGGGGGTGGAAGAGGAGTGTACATTCCTGTTCCCTGCATAGACGTTAGCGTGCGTTCTTTGTGCCAAGCACGTTGGAGCATGGAGAGGTGAGTGGCTATGGATTACTGTGTGTATACACACATCAGGGGAAATACAGATCTGTGAGAAACAACAAAGTGGGCCAAAACCCATGATAAACTATATTGTGGGTGTTGGTCCACTTTAAGAGTAAAGGTATGTGGTCCTAACATGTTTTCAAGCCAATATTAAAACTTTATTTTAAAATGTTAGGGGCACATTGTTCACCAATGTTAATGTGAGTGTTAGCAAGTTAGAAACACTGACATTACATTGCTACATCTGTGTATGTTGAGTTCCCAATCAAATTCTAAGATATTATTTTTTATCACATCTCTACAGCTTGTATACGCCAGCATCGCAGACTGTGGCGGGCCTTCCGACAGATGAAAGGGATGCTGCTGGCCATGAAGAGGCGTCGGAGACGTTAGGGTGGGGGGGATGGCTGCCCTGGCCATGTTTTATTGCCTTTGTTGGCCTATGTTGGCCGTGTTGGCCCAATTTGTATAAATACATTTATATTTACCAAGAACTGTGTTGTTCCTTGACCAGCATAGGTTTAGATTCCCAAAAACCATTATGTCTAAAATTAGGCAGCCATTTTGAGCCAGTACATGTTTACACCATAGTAAGCAATGTTAACTAATGTGGCACATAAATGGTGGCATAATATTAGAGATGATTGAGCAAATCAGCCCTGACTGTGTATTTAGCTTTCACATGTATGGATAAACACAAATTAGAGGTGGTTTTCAAAAATATATTTACATAAATCATAAGAAAAAGGTTTACAAATTAATATTCTTGGCTGGGTGGCCGGGGAGGTTGGGAGTCATTGCTAGGGGCGGTGTTGGGGGACAACAGTGCAGTAAAAAATATAGACTGCTGTTGTATGAGCTGTTGTAGCAACAACAAAGTTTGGTCCTGCCGCTGTATTGCCTCTGCCTGGCGCTGTATTGCTTCTTCCTGGCGCTGTACAGATTGCTCGATAACATTTGCAAGGCGACCAAGGTCCTGGTTCTGTTGTAGGTTTTGCCTTAACTGGTCCACCTGGCGCTGCAGGCCCTCATTTTGTTGCTGACACATCAGCACCTGATTTTCCAACGCCGCAATGCGCTCATTAGTTCCATCACGCGGCTGTTGGCGACTGTAGTCCTCCAGCATCCGGACCCCTAGTTGGTAGAAATCGGCACTGGTTGGTGCCACACCTCCTCTTGCTGTGGTTGGAGGCTAAACAAATAGTAAACCACATTTTAGTGAAACGGAACAAATGCAGTTATGCCCCTCCCAAAAGTTACCATAAACACTCACTAGACAACTTACCCTTGTCTGAGCCTCTGAAGCTTGGCCACATGGGACTTGGGAAGAGGTCCCAGCTTGGGGTTCTGGTTCCGCCTCCTGCCAAAACAACAATGAAAGGAAATGTTACATGTTGCTTCTTCCACTACCCACGAATATGCCAATGGGTTTCGAGGTCGTCTACATCAGCCATGTTACCTGCGTGTCCTCCGGCCCAGGTAGGCTCGAGGTATCGCTGCCAGAGAGTCGCAATTCAACATCCGAGATGTCGGGCAAGTTGGCATATGCTAAACAGGAAAATCAGGTTAGTAGGTCTGTGGGCCAAACTCTAATGTAACCTGGTTAGGCTATCGAGGCCATACCTCTAAAAAGTTTAAAAATACACACTAGACCAAAGGTCTCGGTTAAACTCAGATTGTTAACATGTATGTTACAGGACTAAGACGCACTAATTTCTGCAAATCTCATCATAAACATTGCTTAAATTAAACATACCCGCAATATCCCAGATGTCTGGAGTGGGGTCCTCACTCGAGCTTGGACCTTGAAAATACATGTGGACACACAAGTTGCCAGAAGCAAGTGGCACAACATTAGAGCCAAAATACAGACTAGAGCAAGGCAAAACCACTTACCCTCATCTCTGGCAGCTGGAACTTGAGGGGCCCTTTCTGGACAGCCACTTCCGATATTCGGGTCAACTAAAACAAATTAAAAATGTGTCTAAATAATCAGCAAACTACTACAGGGAATGTTTGCCTAAAAATATGTCCGCAAATATACATTGCTATCAATAAAATAACTAAGAGACTGACCCTGGGGAGGCAACCAGCACTCCCAAGAGGCATCTTCAAGTTTACCAAGCAAACATGTAGCTTAGTAGACTAACCAAATTGAACCAGTGTAACCTAAACAGCAGAAAGGATACATTATGTATTGCTCTACACACCAACAGGGTCCTGTTGACCGGCAACATCGGAAGTGGGGTCCAAAGATGAACCAGTCACTTGGCCTACCAAGAAAAAAGACAAATGAGACACATGCACTTGAGTCAAAGTGGATCAAGCAAGGTGAACACATGCACTTACCGACATCCAAAGAGTAGGTGGGATCCGGAGGAGATGCTGGGGCCAAGGGCATGGGAGCTAGGCCAAAATAAAACCAACATTGAGCCATAGCTAATGTGCGTAGCAAAATACAACATGCATTAAGGTGTGTGAGCAGCTCTTTCACTAATATTGACTAATCAAGCCAAGTGTGGCTCACACATTGATATGCCGATATATGGCTACACATCTCTGGCATCCTACATATCTACACATGTTAGGGCCTTGTTAGTTACTGCCTGTGAGTGTTACAGTGGGCGTGCAATTAGGCCGCACGCACATATTATTAATAGTCAACAGGGCAAACCTTTATTGCTTGAGCTGCTCCCACACCCATTTGTTTAGAAAAAAACCAGCAAAAAAATAATGGGTAAATACCTTCAATGGCAGACTGGGGTAGCCTTGAGGTTGCTGGAAGGGCAGGAGCTTGGGTGTCCGGAGCCACATCCCGGACAGCAGCATGTGCACCTATGCATAAAGCAACAGACAGAAAAGTTACAAATGTTTGAGCTATAATGTAATACTTCACAGGTCCTACAGTTAGTTGGTCAGAATGTAAAAATGCTAATCACAGACATTAACATTAGGTTATTGTAAAAGCCAGAAAATATGTACCTTCAGCCCAACCGGTGGTGTCATCCCCAGGATCCACACCCTGCAGCCGAGCCAGTGGGATTTTGGCCTTCAGCATCTCCTCATACGGCCTGTAGGTACTCTTTGGAGCCTGGATGAACCCACTGTCCACATCAAGATCGTGATTCATCTTTTTCATAAGGGCCCCTCGCAAAGTGTAGAAGCGTTTCCTGCAGGATGGGCCACTACGTGGGTGTTGAGCTGTGCTACTAAGCTCCACACCAATGGCATCCCACAGTTTGCTTCTTTCTTGTTTGCCTATGGACTTGCTTTGGGAGCCAAATATCAGCTCCCATTTCGCAAGTGTCAGGCGCACAAGATGATTATTCTCAGCCAAATTAAATTCAGGCTCCCTCTTGGCACCTGGGCGCTTAGCCTGGGGTGCTGCCCCACCTTCAGGCTGTGCCCTTTTCCGTAAGGGAGGTCTGCGCACAGCACCCACCAAACTCCTACTCGGGCCTGCTGTGGCCGGCAGATGTCCTGTATTTGGCTCCATCCTGTAGCTGCACACACACACAAATCAACACCCCACAAGCACGCATGCACACTACAGAATGGCATCGCAATCTCTTAGGCTTGGGCAGGTTTTATGTGCTCTAACAGCCAATCCAAAAGCAGCCCACTTAATTGATTCACACATACAGCCCAGTTCCTTCTAGGCACACCTCCACTGCACTGACAGAAGCATGTGTGTTAGCCAATTAACTCATTACAGACCTCATTAAACAAACAACACACACCCAAATCCAACAATGGACTGATGTATCTGCAACCCTTGTGACATGTGCTTAGCCTAACGGCTATTTAAAAAAACAACAGCTTCACTTTCATTGGTCCCCACCTGATTTTTGGCCCATGTCCGTTAATGCACGCACGTTACGGCTCAAGTACGCTAGTAGCGCTACTAGCGTGCGCGTGCGCACTCTGTTTTACGCACACCTGGGTCGGCTAATTGGCGCCCGGAAATAGCAGAGCGACGCAAAAGGCGGCAAAGCGGACCTGTCACTTTTGAAAATGAAGTATAAAAGGAAGGAATGAACTAGGTTCTGCTATTCTTACACTGTGGCAAAGGCTGTGGTGTGGTGCTGTGCTCGCTTCCCTTAGCTCATTTGAGCCTCTGTCTGGTTTCTGTCCTCACTCTCTGTGGCTTGTTGGGTGATTTCTGACATCAGTGCTGTTTCTTTAGGAGCTTGGTTTGGGTGGCATCTGCAAATATTGTGTAGCATACAGCAAGTGAGGCTTGATTTTGGGGCCTTTTGTGGGCTGTGCAGCAACTCCCCTCTTGGTTGTGCTTAACTTAGAAAGCTGGTTTTCAGCAGGCTGGTGGTTTGGACCACTATAGTTCTGGTTTTGTGGTGAGCTGCATTGTAGCGGGTGTGTGTGTAGTGTGATTGTTTGTGTGTGTGTTGTGTGTTAGTGTTTTTTTTTGTTTATTTTTGTTTTTGTATATATCTTTAGTGTGTGTGATGGATAAGAGGGTGATGTATGGTGTCTGGGTGGATGGATGTATGTGTATGCTGAAAGAGCAGGAGGAAAGGGAGCGGGGTGTTGTGAGGCTTAGGGCACCCCGCTCCTTTGCAATCCGCCTTTCAGTATGGGACTTAAGTGACGAGCAGATCAGGAGCCGCTTCCGTCTGAATCGTGCTGCACTACAGTCCCTATATGATCAGATTAAGACCAAAATCGAGCCATCCACCAAACGCACTCACTCCATTCCAGGCATAGTACGCCTGTGTGCCACTCTTAATGTGTTGGCACGAGGGACCTTCCAGGCAACCTCAGCCCTCCTCAGCGGGATAAGCCAGGCTACTATGAGCCGCATCCTAATCCAGGTAGTTCTGGCAATTTGTGATTTAATCCCAATTTACATCAAGTTTCCTGAGGATGAGGAAGAGGTTGCCAAAATAAAACATGCTTTCTATCTGATGGGAGGGATCCCGAATGTGCTAGGGTGCGTTGATGGTACACATATCCCTTTCCGCCCTCCCCGTGCACAGGAGCTGTCCTACAGAAACAGGAAGCAGTTCCATTCATTTAATATCATGGTGGTCTGTGACCATGAGATGAAGCTGCGGGCGGTGAGATCGGGGTTCCCCGGCTCATGCCACGATTCTTACGTCTTGCAGCGGACAGTCCTGTGCCGGAAGTTTGATAACAACGAAATGCCAGCTGGCTGGCTACTGGGTAATAAATTAACCATGTCTATGTATTTTGGTAATATGTGGCCTAGTAAGGCAATTTTAAACAAACTACCACCCAAAAACATGTACTAGTACTAATTGCTGTCTCTCTCCTTGTGTTTTTTCTACAGCGGACAAGGGATATGGGCAGAGAACGTGGGTCATGACTCCGGTCAGGAACCCACGGACCTCTGCCCATGAACGCTACAATGCAGCGCATCGCAAGACCAGAAGCATTGTGGAAAGAACCATCGGCCTGCTGAAAGCACGCTTTCTCTGTTTGGCACGGCCAGGAGGAGAGATGCTCTACAGCCCACAGAAGGTTTCCAAAATCATCCTTGCCTGCTGTGTGTTACACAATATCTGTATATGTCACCGAATCCAAGCCCCCGAGGAGACAGCACTGGTGCCAGAAATCCCCAACCTGCCCGCAGATAGAAGTGAGGACACCCAGACTGGCGATGAGCTAAGGGAAAGGCTGATCACTTCTTATTTTGCGGTAAGCTAACTACCCTTCACTCTAATGCAAGTACTGCACTCCTGTTTAAATGTCTTTGACCTCCCATCCAAAAGAGCAAACAAACGCACTAAGGGGGGTTTAAGATGACCCAAACCACTCTAAGGGGGGGTGTAAGATGACCCAAACCACTCTAAGGGGGGTTTAAGATGACCCAAACCACTCTAAGGGGGGTTTAAGATGACCCAAACCACTCTAAGGGGGGTTTAAGATGACCCAAACCACTCTAAGGGGGGGTGTAAGATGACCCAAACCACTCTAAGGGGGGTTTAAGATGACCCAAACCACTCTAAGGGGGGTTTAAGATGACCCAAACCACTCTAAGGGGGGTTTAAGATGACCCAAACCACTCTAAGGGGGGTTTAAGATGACCCAAACCACTCTAAGGGGGGGTGTAAGATGACCCAAACCACTCTAAGGGGGGTTTAAGATGACCCAAACCACTCTAAGGGGGGTTTAAGATGACCCAAACCACTCTAAGGGGGGTTTAAGATGACCCAAACCACTCTAAGGGGGGGTGTAAGATGACCCAAACCACTCTAAGGGGGGTTTAAGATGACCCAAACCACTCTAAGGGGGGTTTAAGATGACCCAAACCACTCTAAGGGGGGGTGTAAGATGACCCAAACCACTCTAAGGGGGGTTTAAGATGACCCAAACCACTCTAAGGGGGGTTTAAGATGACCCAAACCACTCTAAGGGGGGTTTAAGATGACCCAAACCACTCTAAGGGGGGGTGTAAGATGACCCAAACCACTCTAAGGGGGGTTTAAGATGACCCAAACCACTCTAAGGGGGGTTTAAGATGACCCAAACCACTCTAAGGGGGGGTGTAAGATGACCCAAACCACTCTAAGGGGGGTTTAAGATGACCCAAACCACTCTAAGGGGGGTTTAAGATGACCCAAACCACTCTAAGGGGGGTTTAAGATGACCCAAACCACTCTAAGGGGGGGTGTAAGATGACCCAAACCACTCTAAGGGGGGTTTAAGATGACCCAAACCACTCTAAGGGGGGTTTAAGATGACCCAAACCACTCTAAGGGGGGTTTAAGATGACCCAAACCACTCTAAGGGGGGTGTAAGATGACCCAAACCACTCTAAGGGGGGTGTAAGATGACCCAAACCACTCTAAGGGGGGTGTAAGACGCCAATGTTGGTTATCAAGTTATGCATTTTTTTAAAAGAAAACACAAAACAACTATAAAGATATATACTAACTGCACTTTTCTTAATTTTTCAGGCACAAAGAGATGCACCATGATCTCTACATTCCTTTTCCAACCCTTTCCTGGACTTTACTTTTCTTTTGCATTTCTGCTGGACTTTTCATTTTCTATTTCATTTATGTTTTATTATTAATTTTTTGTTAGAGAAAAAATAAAAAAAAAATTAGATATATACATGTGGCTATGTGTTTAATTCTGTTGTAAGTTTCCTTTTCATTCTAATTCCTATTTTCATTTTCCTTTTCTTTCTCTGTTCTGTTTTTATTTTCCTTTTCTTTCTCTGTTCTGTTTTTATTTTCCTTTTCTTTCTCTGTTCTGTTTTTATTTTCCTTTTCTTTCTCTGTTCTGTTTTTATTTTCCTTTTCTTTCTCTGTCCTGTTTTTATTTTCCTTTTCTTTCTCTGTTCTGTTTTTATTTTCCTTTTCTTTCTCATTGGTGATTTAATTGTATTTCCTTTTTAGGTAACAAATAAAAAAAAAAAAAAATTGTGGCTATGTGTTTAATTATGTTTTATTTTCCATTTATATTCGAAGATCTGGTAGAATTTAATTTCCTTTTCAACACAAAATAAAAAATTTTTTACATTTTAAAACAAATGTGGCAATGTGTTTTATTCAGAAGGTACTGGATGGCCAGGACACAGCAAAGCTAACAGGCGCTGTGTAGAATAGCGTGGTCACACTGACTGACAGCGCCAACAAAGCTGAGGGCCAACATCATATTCAGCAATGTAGGCGTTGTTCGCAACAACGCCAGGTAGCGACTGAGGAGGCCTGCTATAGCGAATCGCTAACGCCCGCGGCTGACGCTAGCGGCGCTCATAGCGCCATACTTCAGTCGCTCATCTGTCGCTACCTGGCGCTATTGATGAATCGGCCTCTATGAATCAGGCTTATTGTTAAAATGCTGCAATATTTTGAAAAAGTAGTAAACAACACAATGCACTTATTTAAACTGTAAACGTTTCTCCAATATGTATGAAAAACATTTTACAATATTTCAACTAAGGTAAATTAGCTGTGAAAGTGTCCAATCCTTATTCTGCAACAAATATATACTGTATAGCTATTTAGCCATTGGCTTGCATGTGCTATGAATTTCAATAGTGAGCCACTCCAAATTTGGTCTTCAAGGGCACATAAGCTACATAATGAAATGCAACAAGTGAACCAACCTGAATTTTAATAAGACCTGTCTGTACATTTAGAATAGATTACCTCTGTTTAAAATGGGCATCTTTTGTTTTATAACAACATCATCTGACCTTTCCTCAGTTCTTGCTTGTTTTAGTAGCCTAATCTATAGGTGTCATTGTGAGTCAGATTTAATATAACAGAAAATCCATAAGTGTCACTGGGACCAAAGCAATGACCGAGACAAAATATATGGGTTTATATGGGTATAGCTAGCAAAACAACCTATAATTGGTCTTAACTATCCTTTCATCCATATTTGGTTCTGTACTCACATTTTACTATCACAGATCCCCCATGCAGTGCCACCATCTTATTACTTACCGATTACAGAAAATCAGCGGCGTCCATCAGGCTGTCACACGCCCTCTAACATGCCTACTTCATTCATAGTATTGGAATGGGCATGCTAAAGTGGGAGGCGCCAAACCTGCCTCCATTACAATGCAGGGAGGGAGGAAAACAAGACAGAATCACTGGGTCCCGGCCCTTGGTAAGTGTGTTGATGCCGGCACTGCAGAGAGGATCTTAACTGGCTGACCGGACCTCCTGCACAGATCAGCTGAGGGGGACAGATGGCGTGTATAGGGTTTTTATTATACCTGGAAAATGTTTTGCATTCATGCCATCATTAATTCCTTTCCCCCTACTCTGCCCTCCAATGTCCAACATATTTTCTTTCATCGTGCTTTCCTTTTTTTGCTCTTCTATTTTCATACTCCTTTCCCCAACTTCTCTCCATCCTTATGCCTATTTCCCCTTATCCCAGCCTGTTACTGATATTTTCCCCCCAAGTTCCCTAGTTCATTCTCCATAATTTTTTTTTATCTATTCTCAACCTATTTAATTTTTCACAACCTTTTCATTCTATCATTGAAAGTCGTAAGCCAGTATGTGGAGAGTCCCATGGAAGGCTTAATACAGGAGATAAGGGAAAAGAGGGGCTTTCCTAAAATAGAAAGTATTTGCACAGTACCCAACACAAAGAAAAATAACATCAATCCTTGCAGCAGGCTGGGCTATGCAAATCATCTCTCTAAGCAATCCAAGGCCTTTAGAAATGCTAAGGGTGCAATGTCAAGGATAAGCTGTAAATTTACACAGTCAAACACATCCAACTAGTGGACATGTGTTTCAAGCTTTATTTTATTGAAAAAATATTCTATTTATAGCTGCACATATAAATACATTAGAGAGCATGTTCACACCATGTATTGCCTCACAGCTAGAGATGAGCGAATCGATTCTGACGAACCCAAATTCGTTATGAATTTCATGAAACATTTGATTCTTTACGAATATCGCCACGATTTGAACGCTCAAATCGCTTCCTTAAAAATTCCATTTACTGCTATACAGCCCATCTAAAATGGTGGCTCCACATGTCAGGACATGTCCCATGGGGCAAGGAATCCTGGGCAGGTATCACATGCTACCTATCAGCAGACAGGCTTACCGATGATGTCACAGCCCCATATAAATGGCAGCCATCTTGCGGAAGATCATTCTGACACTGTATTGCGGCCAGAGTAGACCAGGCAGGGAGAGAGAGATAGATAGATAGATAGATAGATAGATAGATAGATAGATAGATAGAACATAAGAAGAGATAGAGAGACAGAAGGAGAGAGCCTGTGACAGTGACAGATAAAGACAGGGACAGTTTAAAGTGTTTGCTTTAGCTTCCAAGCCTATTTAGTGTTAATAACACACCTGCCTAATTAGCTTTTCCTTTACCTGGTGTTATTCTTTAAAAAGCGTGCCAGCATTAATATTTCAAGACTACCTAATAACTGCTTGCATTTTATAATCAATGTCACTTTTCCACAATCAAAGGAGCCCACCTCTTTATGTGAGGAGGGGGCATCCCAAACACTAGCATTCATATTTCAAGACTACCTGTGTACTAACTAGTTGTATTTTGTAAGCAAAGTCACTTTTCCACAATCAAAGGAGGCCACCTCTGTATGTGAGGAGGGGGCATCCCAAACACTAGCATTAATATTTCAAGATGACCTGTGTAATAACTGCTTGCATTTTATAATCAACGTCACTTTTCCACAATCAAAGGAGGCCACCTCTGTATGTGAGGAGGGGGCATCCCAAACACTAGCATTAATATTTCAAGACTACCTGTGTACTAACTGGTTGCATTTTGTAAGCAAATTCACTTTTCCACAATCAAAGGAGGCCACCTCTGTAAGTGAGGAGGGGACATCTCAAACACTAGCATTAATATTTCAAGACTAAATTTAAATAAATAATACCGCGCTCAAAATAATAAAAAAAAACCAACAATACAATATTATATTATTGTGAAGCTCCACGTGCTGAGACTACCATCTCACTGATAAGTCAAACACAGAAAAAATAGCCAATAAAGTGAACAGAGCTTCTAAGGACCTCCAAGTAACCGTGTGTTTATTCTGTACTCATTCGCTTTCACCACTGTGTAGTGGTGCCACAATATCCAATTCAGTGACGTTTCCCACCACCATAACCATGCTCTTACCGGAACATCCAGAAGTAATGTGCCAGATAATCAATGAGTTCCCCCACATTCAGGACGCTTCCCTCACCTGGAGTGGAGGAACATTGCGTCATAAGGTGGAACAGAGTAGCGTGAGTTGATACATGTTGGATTGGATTTAAAGCGTGATTTTAATGTTTCAAATGTGAGTGCAATTTGGCGTAATAAATTATTCCTTGTTTCCAACATTGTTGCACTATGGTCGTGTTGTGTTTTCTCTTTTTTACACGTGCTTTATGAGAGACACAACTGTATAAGGCCTGAAGTATTGCTGATAACCAACTCAAGATCCTGAATGTGGGGGGAACTTATTGATCATTTGCCATATTATCCCTGGATGTTCCGATCCTGAATGTGGGGGAACTCATTGATTATCTGGCACATTACTTCTGGATGTTCTGGTAAGAGCATGGTTATGTTGGTGGGAAACGTCACTGAATTGGATATTTTGGCACCACTACACAGTGGTGAAAGTGGATGAGTACAGAATAAACACACGGTTACTTGGAGGTCCTTAGAAACTATGTGCACTTTATTGACAATATTTCAAGACTACCTGTCTAATAACTGCTTGCATTTTTATAATCAACGTCACTTTTCCACAATCAAAGGAGGCCACCTCTGTATGTGAGAAGGGGGCATCCCAAACACTAGCATTAATATTTTAAGACTACCTGTGTACTAACTGGTTGCATTTTGTAATCAACGTCATTTTTCAACAATCAAAGGAGGCCATCTCTGTATGTGAGGAGGGGGCATCCCAAACACTAGCATGAATATTTCAAGACTACCTGTCTACTAACTGGTTGCATTTTGTAATCAAGGTCACTTTTTAAGCAAAATTTGCCCTTCGCTGGGGGGGGGGGGGGGGCGGTGGGCTCCCAAACACTAGCATAAATATTTCAAGGGTACCTGTCTACTAACTGGTTGCATTTTGTAATCAAAGTCAGTTTTCCACTATCAAGGCAGCCAACCTGTGTATTTGAAGAGGGGGAATCCCAAGCACTAACATTAATATTTCAAGACTACCTGTCTACTAACTGGTTGCATTTTGTAACCAAAGTACTTTTCCACTATAAAAACAGCCAACCTGTGTATTTGAAGAGGGGGCATCCCAAACACTAGCATAAATATTTCAAGACTACCTGTCTATTAACTGGTTGCATTTTGTAAGGAAAGTCACGTTGTCAAATTGCCATCAGCCATTGCCTTTAACCGGGGGGCATCCCAAATATACTAGCATGTGTCTTTTAAGAGTGCACACATTGTAGTTGGCAGCAGCAGCATTAGGAGCCCATATATTGCCTGAAAGACACACATATGAGCTGGCAGCAGCAGCATAGGGAGCCCATATATTGCCTGAAAGACACACCCTGGAGTTGGCAGCAGCATAAGGAGCTACCATGCATCAGCTACTACCATGGATCAGCCATTGGTGGCTGGAAATCCTGGCTGAACCATGCCTGATTCACAAAGGTGAGTCTCTCCACATTTTTTGTGGACAGACGAGTTCTCCTTGGCATGACTATGGCCCCGCCACACTAAACACCCGCTCAGATGGCACACTACTCGCTGGGCAGGACAGCTTTCCCAGGGCAAACTCTGCCAGTTGCGGCTACAAGTCAAGTTTGGCTGCCTAGAAGTCCAGCGGGTCCTCAAGGTGCGTTGGCATGGTCATGTCAAGGTATGACACTACCTGCTGGTTCAGGGCCTCCTCCAGGTCTTTCTGCTGCTCATGATTAGCCTCACTATGTGGGTGAAGAAAGCTACTCATTAGCGACTGAAGACTCAGGCTGCTGCTGTGGCGAGTGTCTGCTGGGTGACGCGGCACTCCTGCTGCTGGGAGCGCAGCGCCTCACTCTGGCGGCCTCCCTCGCCCCTCTCTAGCTGTGCAGTCACGTGCCCTGCAGTCTGTAAATTTCACCACTAGGAGGCGCTGTGCTGCGAGTTGCACCAATCAGCACATACACTCCCCCCCCGGGTGGCCATTTTTTGATTCTCCAATAAATATGGAGTCAGACCAGCACTCCCGTGATAGTCACTTGTGATTAGGGTGTGATTCTGTTAGTTGTTATCTGATTCTGACCCGGCTTGATCGACCATTCCTGTCTGCTGCCTGTACCGACCTCTGCTTTGTCTGACCACAAACCTGCCTGCCCCTCTGGATACCCCACGATCTCTGACCTCCCGGCTTGACCCTTTGGCTACCCCTGACTACGCACCTGTCTCATCCCTGAACTCTGACGCACCCTCCAGATTGACTACCTGTGAACGAACTCGGATTCGGGTTACCCTCGTGGTACATCGGCCTTCACCGTAAGCAGGCATCCTTTGCACCTATTAAGACCTGGGGGCAACCGTGTCCGGTGAGGCATACCTAGCATCCCGGCAAACGGGGGCTTGACTATAGGCAGAAGCGGCGGTGGAGATTGGGGGTTGCCTGCTTACAGAAAGCTGGTGTCCTGATGTGCATCACAGTATGGACCATGGCGCAGATCATCGGCCAACAGCTGCAGAAGCATCGCCAACTGACTACGTAGAATGTCTCTGTAGTAGGTCAGTTTGTCCTCCCTCTCAGTGGGTGTAAAAAATGCCCCTATTTTGTGCCGGTAGCAAGGGTCCAATAAGGTGGAGAGCCAGAAGTCATCCCGCTGACAAATGGAGACAATTCCGCGGTCACTACGCAAGCACGTGAGCATGCATCGTGCCATTTGTGCAAGTAACTCGGAGGGACTACCTGTCTCCATCTCCACTGTATACTGCCACGGTGTGTCTGGGTCCTCTGTCTCACCTTCCTCACAACCCCCTAGCTCCTCTGGCTGCTCCTGCTCCTCCTCTCCTGTCAGATGACTAGATAAAATGGCCATTTTGTCAAACCTAAACTGTGCTTTGCTGTGCCCCACCCCCTCCTCCTCCTACTTCTCCTCCTCCACTTCAGCCCCCACAGGCTTCATGTGGCCGTGAAATGTAGGCGCCATGTCTCCAGTGCCCTGGCCAGCCATGGTTTCCAACATGTGTTGTAGTACATGAAGCAGTGGAATCACATCTTTCATCCCGTAGTCCTGGCAACTGACTAATAATTGGCTTCCTCAAAGGACCTGAGCAAACGACAGGTGTCACGTATGAGCTGCAACTGGTTTACATTGAATTTACACAGGGGAGTCCCCCTATCCACTTGGATCATCAAGAAATCAGTTATGGCTTTTCTCTGTTCGTATAGTCGATCCAACATATGGAGGGTGGAAACATCGCAAATCAGACTATGTTGGGGGATACCGTTCAGATGTTGTAGCTCAAGAAGGGTGTGCTTGGCGGTGTAGGAGTGGCTGAAATGCAATGCAAGTTTCCTTCCCGTTGTTAGGATGTCTTGCAGATGGAGGGAAGACTTCAGAAAATGCTTGACAACTAGGTTGAGCACGTGTGGCATACAGGGCGCATGGCTCAGGCTTCCTTGTCGCAGTGCAGACAAAATGTTCTTCCAATTGTCAGTCACCATAGTTCCCAGTTTTGGTGGAGATTTATGATTTTAACCTCCTTAGCGGTGATCCTGAGGAGCAGGGCGGCGCAGTCTCCTTACCTTCTCCCTGCGATCCAGCGATGTCCCCGCTGCGATCGCAGGTGAGAGCCGCGGCTGCAGCGTCCGTCTCACTTCCTGGTTCCGTCTCTGTGAGCCGCAGAGGCTCATGGGGGCGAAGCTGGGCGGCAGAGACAAATGTAATGGTAACGCTTTCGTTACCATTACATTTGTCTCTATCATAACGCCAGGGGGGTTAAGCAGTTCCTCCCATGTGTGACTCAAGGTAAACCATGTGAAGAACAGCATGAAACCGCAGTGCCCTGCACACATGGTAAGCTGGAAGGCACTGAAAAAAAAAAAAAAAAATACAGAAAAAAAAATATTTTGAAAAAAAAATTGTAAAAAAATTAACAAAATATTTAAAAGACAATGGAAAAAATAATATTAAAAAAAATACAAAAAAAAAGAAATAAAAAATATATATTTAAAAAAAAAATACAAAATTAACCCCCCCCCAAAAAAATGTATACATTTTATATGTTATTGTTATTATTTTATATTATTGTTATTATGTTATATGTTATTTTAAATGTGTTCAAATAAGATAAATGTTAACAATTAATATGTAATTGACAATTAGGCACTTTTTTCTGCGACACCATTGCAAGTGCAATGCACTGTCACAAGTGCACAAGTGCAAGTGCACTGTCACAGGCACAATGGCCAAGGAGGGTGGAGGCTACAGCGGAGGGACCTGTCCAAGTTGCTGTTGTGGTTGTGCATGAACCACAATCACCCAGTGGGCCTTAAAGGATATGCATTGTCCCTGACCGTAGTTACAGCTCCAGACGTGTGCACTTTGGTACACACTGAAAGGCTAAAGGACTGGCCCACCTTCTGTTCAACAAAATTGTACAGGGCTGGTACTGCCTTTTTCGCAAAGAAATGACAGCTTGGGACTCTCTACCTCAGCTCGGCACAAGCCATCAGTTCTCTGAAAGGTCCACCACCTCAAAAGGGAGGGACTGCAGCACCAGCAACTTATACAGGAGCACATTTAGCTTCTGCACGTTGATTGAGTGGGCACATACTGTTGTCTCTTGGACATGGCTTAACCAATGAATTGCTGGCGGAATGACTGACTCGGATTAAGAGGAGGAGGAGCATCTGGAACGACAGAGGATCGGTATGACACACAGGAGGTGGTGGAGCCTTGCTGGCTGAAACAGGGAGCAGTGTGCCACTGGGTAATGCAGCAGGCTGGACCACCACTTTGGAGCCAACTCTCCCAGGCCGCTTTATGGTGACGCTGCAAATGTTGACGCAGGGCTGTGGGTCCAACATTGGGACCCTGGCCACACTTCACCTTCTGCCTACACATTTTCAAATAGGCATGTTAACCTCCTGCGGATGCTTGATGAAAAACTGCCACATCGCCGAGTAGCTGATTTTCCTACCAACAGTCCGCACTAATTCACTGCTGCTGCCGCCGCCGACTCCAGGGACCCTCTTCCACTACCTCCTGGGAAGGTAGCCTGCCGCGCAGCAAGTGATCTAACCCAAGCACATTTGCCTCCATACTTTCCCCTTCTGCCACCATGCTGACCGCTAAATCTGTCACTCTCCATCACTCCAAGCCTTTAAAAGTGCCCTCAAAACTCACTGATGTCCTCGGTTCCTCAACAGTGTCTGCTTAAGAAGCCAAAACGCTTGCAACACCACCTCCCACGCCTCGGCTGGGCAGTAGCTGCTGATTTTTCAGATTATCAGATCGTCCTCACTGAATAGCGGAGCTGAACCCAAAGCAAAAGATATAACCGACAGTTGACTGGGGGTGTCAGATGTCACTTGTGATAAAGTGGATGATCGTGTTAACCAATGGATGACGGCAGATGGGTTGCTGGTCAAGACATGACCGCTAGCTGATACTGGGAGATCAGGCCTCTCACTGAGACTCCTGCTGCCACTCACCCCTAGTCTGCTGCAACCTCTGCTTGATGAATTTAGGCCTCTGCAACTTCTCTGTGCCCATCTTGGCACTTCTCTGCCTGACATACTTACTGCGTATATGAGGGGAGGACAAAACGCTACACTACACTTAAAACAGGATTTGTCGATGACAGCAGCAGGTGTGTAACTATCTACGGCCTTTATCTAAGTAGTAACTAGGCCCTGAAGACTTTAACAGGAACAAAGTGATGAAACTCTTAGATGTGCGTATGTGATGCTCTGATGAGGGCAATTCAATGTGCTCCAGTATGCTTGAAAAATGTTTTTTTGAGAGACTGGCCTGCGTGGAAATGAATTGGGCATGGATCAGCCAAGATTCCCACCCACCAATGCCTGATGCATCAGAGTAGATTGATCATGGTGCCAGACCAACACTAAAGAAATATGGATAGTGCAAAACAGATTTAAGGTGCTGCTCTCCAGTTACAGACATTCTTCCGCATCAGACCACAAGTAATTATTGAGGAAATGCTTTATGTTAATCTTAATTTTTATTAATATTCTTCGGAAAAGATATATGTGCCCAAAATCTGCATATGTTCTCTTCATGCTGCTGCCAACTCCAGGCCATGTCTTTCAGGCAATATATGGGCTCCCTATGCTGCTGCCAACTCCAGGGTGTGTCTTTCAGGCAATACATGGGCTCCTAATGCTGCTGCCAACTCCAGTGTCTCTTTCAGTCAATATATGGGCTCCCTATGCTGCTGCCAACTCCTGGGTGTGTCTTTCAGGCAATATATGAGCTCCTAATGCTGCTGCCAACTCCTGGGTGTGTCTTTCAGGCAATATATGAGCTCCCTATGCTGCTGCCAACTCCTGGGTGTGTCTTTCAGGCAATATATGAGCTCCCTATGCTGCTGATAAGTCCAGAGTGTGTCTTTCAGGCAATATATAGGCTCCCTATGCTGCTGCCAACTTCTGGGTGTGTCTTTCAGGCAATATATGGGCACCTAATGCTGCTGCCAACTCCAATGTGTTTTTTTTCAGGCAATATATGAGCTCCCTATGCTGCTGCCAACTTCAATGTAATTTTCAGGCAATATATGGGCTCCATATGCTGCTGCCAAGTCCAGAGAGTGTCTTTCAGGCAATTTATGGGCTCCCTATGCTGCTGCCAACTGCAGAGTGTGTCTTTTAGGCAATATATGGGCTCCTAATGCTGCTGCCAACTCCAGTGTCTCTTTCAGTCAATATATGGGCTCCTAATTGTTAGGGCGAGCGCTGCACGCCCATCTCGCAGCACTTCACTTACCTCCATGGCTGCATCCAGCCGTCGTCCATCTCACAGCATTTCCCTCACCTCCATGGCTGCTCCCAGCCATCTCCCTTCCCCCCATGCTTCCTCCTCGCATGGTCAGGTGCGCGCACATCCCCGTCCACTAGAGGGCGAGCGCACTGGATTACTGAGATTTAAAGGGTCTGTACAGCACTGATTGGTCCCTGGTCATCCAATCCTGCATCCACTTCCCCTATTTAAAGAGGCACTTCCTTTCCTTCAGTGCCAGATCTTGGTCTTTCCATGCCAGTTGTAAATCAGTTGCTTTTGGATTGCTCACCCGTGTACCGACCTCTGCCTGTCCCCGACGCTGAACCTTGCCGCCTGCCCAGACCTTGGCTACTCACCTTTACTACGAACCTCTGCTGCCTGCCCTGACCTTTGCCTGTGTGTACTACGCCTTTTGCCTGCCTCTTGTGTACCCCTCTGAGCCTCAGCTAGCCGTGGGACTGGACCGCTGTTTGGGGGTAACGACCTGGGGGTCACTCGCCGCACAAAACCAACCTGCCTTGCGGTGGCCTCTTAGACTCCGCTCCCCTAACGCGGTACCTGCCATCTGTTCCACAGTTAAAGCGGAGCCACACCCGAGTCCGCTCCACCCGGCCCTTGACACTAATGCTGCTGCTGCCAACTCCTGGGTGTGTCTTTCAGGCAATATATGGGCTCCTAATGCTGCTGCCAACGCCAGTATCTCTTTCAGTCAATATATGGGCTCCCTATTCTGCTGCCAACTCCTGGGTGTGTCTTTCAGTCAATATATGAGCTCCTAATGCTGCTGCCAACTCCTGGGTGTGTCTTTCAGGCAATATATGAGCTCTCTATGCTGCTGGTAACTCCTGGGTGTGTCTTTCAGGCAATATATGAGCTCCCTATGCTGCTTCCAACTCCAATGTGTTTTTCAGCCAATATATGGGCTCCTAATGCCGCTGCTGCTGCCAACTCCTGGGTGTGTCTTTCAGGCAATATATGAGCTCCCTATGCTGCTGCCAACTCCTGGGTGTGTCTTTCAGGCAATATATGAGCTCCCTATGCTGCTGCCAACTCCTGGGTGTGTCTTTCAGGCAATATATGAGCTCCCTATGCTGCTGCCAAGTCCAGAGTGTGTCTTTCAGGCAATATATAGGCTCCCTATGCTGCTGCCAACTCCTGGGTGTGTCTTTCAGGCAATATATGGGCTCCTAATGCTGCTGCCAACTCCAGTGTCTCTTTCAGTCAATATATGGGCTCCTAATTGTTAGGGCAAGCGCTGCACGCCCATCTCGCAGCACTTCACTTACCTCCATGGCTGCATCCAGCCGTCGTCCATCTCACAGCATTTCCCTCACCTCCATGGCTGCTCCCAGCCATCTCCCTTCCCCCCATGCTTCCTCCTCGCATGGTCAGGTGCGCGCACGTCCCCGTCCACTAGAGGGCGAGCGCACTGAATTACTGAGATTTAAAGGGTCTGTACAGCACTGATTGGTCCCTGGTCATCCAATCCTGCATCCACTTCCCCTATTTAAAGAGGCACTTCCTTTCCTTCAGTGCCAGATCTTGGTCTTTCCATGCCAGTTGTAAATCAGTTGCTTTTGGATTGCTCACCCGTGTACCGACCTCTGCCTGTCCCCGACGCTGAACCTTGCCGCCTGCCCCGACCTTGGCTACTCACCTTTACTACGAACCTCTGCTGCCTGCCCTGACCTCTGCCTGTGTGTACTACGCCTTTTGCCTGCCTCTTGTGTACCCCTCTGGGCCTCAGCTAGCCGTGGGACTGGACCGCTGTTTGGGGGTAGCGACCTGGGGGTCACTCGCCGCACAAGACCAACCTGCCTTGCGGTGGCCTCTTAGACTCCGCTCCCCTAATGCGGTACCTGCCATCTGTTCCACAGTTAAAGCAGAGCCACACCCGAGTCCGCTCCACCCGGCCCTTGACACTAATGCTGCTGCTGCCAACTCCTGGGTGTGTCTTTCAGGCAATATATGGGCTCCTAATGCTGCTGCCAACTCCAGTATCTCTTTCAGTCAATATATGGGCTCCCTATTCTGCTGCCAACTCCTGGGTGTGTCTTTCAGGCAATATATGAGCTCCTAATGCTGCTGCCAACTCCTGGGTGTGTCTTTCAGGCAATATATGAGCTTCCTATGCTGCTGCCAACTCCTGGGTGTGTCTTTCAGGCAATATATGAGCTCCCTATGCTGCTTCCAACTCCAATGTGTTTTTCAGCCAATATATGGGCTCCTAATGCCGCTGCTGCTGCCAACTCCTGGGTGTGTCTTTCAGGCAATATATGAGCTCCCTATGCTGCTGCCAACTCCTGGGTGTGTCTTTCAGGCAATATATGAGCTCCCTATGCTGCTGCCAACTCCTGGGTGTGTCTTTCAGGCAATATATGAGCTCCCTATGCTGCTGCCAAGTCCAGAGTGTGTCTTTCAGGCAATATATAGGCTCCCTATGCTGCTGCCAACTCCTGGGTGTGTCTTTCAGGCAATATATGGGCACCTAATGCTGCTGCCAACTCCAATGTGTTTTTTTCAGGCAATATATGAGCTCCCTATGCTGCTGCCAACTTCAATGTAATTTTCAGGCAATATATGGGCTCCCTATGCTGTTGCCAAGTCCAGAGAGTGTCTTTCAGGCAATTTATGGGCTCCCTATGCTGCTGCCAACTGCAGGGTGTGTCTTTTAGGCAATATATGGGCTCCTAATGCTGCTGCCAACTCCAGTGTCTCTTTCAGTCAATATATGGGCTCCTAATTGTTAGGGCGAGTGCTGCACGACCATCTCGCAGCACTTCACTTACCTCCATGGCTGCATCCAACCGTCGTCCATCTCACAGCATTTCCCTCACCTCCATGGCTGCTCCCAGCCATCTCCCTTCCCCCCATGCTTCCTCCTCGCATGGTCAGGTGCGCGCACGTCCCCGTCCACTAGAGGGCGAGCGCACTGAATTACTGAGATTTAAAGGGTCTGTACAGCACTGATTGGTCCCTGGTCATCCAATCCTGCATCCACTTCCCCTATTTAAAGAGGCACTTCCTTTCCTTCAGTGCCAGATCTTGGTCTTTCCATGCCAGTTGTAAATCAGTTGCTTTTGGATTGCTCACCCGTGTACCGACCTCTGCCTGTCCCCGACGCTGAACCTTGCCGCCTGCCCCGACCTTGGCTACTCACCTTTACTACGAACCTCTGCTGCCTGCCCTGACCTCTGCCTGTGTGTACTACGCCTTTTGCCTGCCTCTTGTGTACCCCTCTAAGCCTCAGCTAGCCGTGGGACTGGACCGCTGTTTGGGGGTAGCGACCTGGGGGTCACTCGCCGCACAAGACCAACCTGCCTTGCGGTGGCCTCTTAGACTCCGTTCCCCTAATGCGGTACCTGCCATCTGTTCCACAGTTAAAGCGGAGCCACACCCGAGTCCGCTCCACCCGGCCCTTGACACTAATGCTGCTGTTGCCAACTCCTGGATGTGTCTTTCAGGCAATATATGGGCTCCTAATGCTGCTGCCAACTCCAGTATCTCTTTCAGTCAATATATGGGCTCCCTATTCTGCTGCCAACTCCTGGGTGTGTCTTTCAGGCAATATATGAGCTCCTAATGCTGCTGCCAACTCCTGGGTGTGTCTTTCAGGCAATATATGAGCTCCCTATGCTGCTGCCAACTCCTGGGTGTGTCTTTCAGGCAATATATGAGCTCCCTATGCTGCTTCCAACTCCAATGTGTTTTTCAGCCAATATATGGGCTCCTAATGCCACTGCTGCTGCCAACTCCTGGGTGTGTCTTTCAGGCAATATATGAGCTCCCTATGCTGCTTCCAACTCCAATGTGTTTTTCAGGCAATATATGGGCTGCTAATGCTGCTGCTGCAAACTCCTGGGTGTGTCTTTCAGGTAATATATGGGCTCCATATGCTGCTGCCAAGCCCAGAGTGTGTCTTTTAGGCAATATATGGGCTCCTAATGCTGCTGCCAAATCCTGGGTGTGTTTTTCAGGCAATATATGGGCTCCCTATGCTGCTGCCCATTCCAGAGTGTGTCTTTCAGGCAATATATGGGCTCATCATGCTGATGCCACCTCAAGGCTCTGTAATTGTGCCACTCTGTGACAGCGAATCTAATAGCGACGCTTCTGATCGGCATGTCATACTTTTACAATAGTATTTCACTAACCCAGCATGCATCCTATGCATGTTACAGCCAAGCAAAACATTCTGCAACCCTATGGAGGCTCTCAGAAGCCCAGATTCATCGCGAAAAAATCAGCTATCCTGTCGCCCAACACGAATGTAATTTATTGAATGTATTGAGATGTATTTGTATTGTTGGGACCTGTGCGCTGTGACTAGAGATGAGCGAATTCGATTCGGCCGATTTGCCGAATTTTCCGAAAAAATTTGGTCCCGGAAAATTCGGCAAATCGACCGAATCTAATTTTTCAAAAGTTCGCTCATCTCTAGTCACAGCGCACAAGTCCCTACAATACAAATACATCTCAACACGTTCAATAAATTACATTTATGTTGGGCGACAGGATGGCTGATCTGCGGCTTTGGGCTAAGGGCCCGAACCTCACATCCTGTGTACCACAGCCTCTACTCATATACTAGGTGGGCCATGCCCAGGGGCGGACTGGGTATAAAAAACGGCCCTGGACTTTTTAGGGGCGCCCTGGCCCTGCTGCACGTTTCCTGGCCCAGTATAGTATCTTAATTATACATTATATATACACCTAATTTTTCGTTCCACAACACACATCCGGGGTTTATAGGACAAAAATAAGAAAGAAAATATTCTGAACCAAATGGTGTGCTAAAATCCCCCCATTACAGACAGTGTGCAGAATCACTCCATTACAACCTTTAAGTAGCATCCCTCTGGACAGCCACTGGGGGCATTCCTCTGGACAGCCACTGGGGGCATCCCTCAGTACAGCTCACACAGGGTGGGGGCATCCCTCAATACAGCTCACACAGGGTGGGGGCATCCCTCAATACAGCTCACACAGGGTGGGAGCATCCCTTAATACAGCTCACACAGGGTGGGGGCATCCCTCAATACAGCTCACACAGGGTGGGGGCATCCCTCAATACAGCTCACGCAGGGTGGGGGCATCCCTCAATACAGCTCACACAGGGTGGGGGCATCCCTCAATACAGCACACACAGGGTAGAGGCATCCCTCAATACAGCTGACACAGGGTGGGGGCCTCCCTCAATACAGCTCACACAGGGTGGGGCCTCCCTCAATACAGCTCACACACAGTGGGGGCCTCCCTCAATACAGCTCACACACAGTGGGGGCCTCCCTCAATACAGCTCACACACAGTGGGACCTCCCTCAATACAGCTCACACACAGTGGGGGCCTCCCTCAATACAGCTCACACAGTGGGGGCCTCCCTCAATACAGCTCACACACAGTGGTGGCATCCCTCAGTACAGCTCACACACAGTGGGGACCTCCCTCAATACAGCTCACACACAGTGGGGGCATCCCTCAGTACAGCTCACACACAGGGGGGCCTCCCTCAGTACAGCTCGCACACAGTGGGGGCATCCCTCAGTGCAGCTCGCACACAGTGGGGGCATCCCTCATTACAGCTCACACACAGTGGGGGCATCCCTCAGTACAGCTCACACACAGTGGGGGCATCCCTCAGTACAGTTCACACACAGTGGGGGCATCCCTCAGTACAGCTCACACACAGTGGGGGATCCCTCAATACAGCTCACACACAGTGGGGGCATCCCTCAGTACAGCTCACACACAGTGGGGGCATCCCTCAGTACAGCTCACACACAGTGGGGGCATCCCTCAGTACATCTCACACACAGTGGGGGCATCCCTCAATACAGCTCACACACAGTGGGGGCCTCCCTCAATACAGCTCACACACAGTGGGGGCCTCCCTCAATACAGCTCACACACAGTGGGGGCATCCCTCAATACAGCTCACACACAGTGGGGGCATCCCTCAGTACAGCTCACACACAGTGGGGGCATCCCTCAGTTCAGCCATGTGCAGCATCCATCAGTACATGGTGTCCAGAGTGTGTGTGTGTGTGTGTGTGTGTGTGTGTGTGTGTGTGTGTGTGTGTGTGTGTGTGTGTGTGTGTAGGGCTGTGGATCACACTGGGAGGCAGAGATGAATGGGGGCCTTTGGTCAGACTGGGGGTTATAGGTGAATTAGGCCATGTGTCAGGCAGGGTTGGGGGTTCAGGTAAATGGGGTTGTGTACATTGTACTTGGTTTTGCTGCTGATGTATGGATTCCAGTTGGCAGTGTTGTGCTGCGCAGAGGAGAGGACAGGAGAGGAAAGCCTGAGCTGCTGCAGCATGAGCTGGGGAGAGAGGGGGGCTGCCGCTATCTACCATGCAGCACTGCTCACCTCCTTCCTCACCAAAGTCCATCAAGAAATAGTCTCTGAGCAGGTTGTGGATCAGCCTGTGTCAGTCCTCAATTTTTATCCACTCCCTTCCGAAGATGAGGTGGTTTTGAGCACACCAGATAGTGTTCTTGACACAGCACATAAGGCGCCAGGCTCTTTTCAAGCTTTAGGCTCCCATCAGCACTAGAGCGGATGTTTCTGACTGTATGGGGAGTGAGACTTTTAAACAGAGTAGTAAACCAGTATGTGGAGAAACGCATGTTAGGCTTAACATAGGGGGGCTAAAGAGACCAAAAAAACCCTCTACTCAAAGGTAAAGGAAAAGAGGGGTATTCCTAAAATAGAAAGTATTTGCAAAATACCAACACAAGAAAAATAGCATTACCCATCATTCCTTGCAGCAGGCGGAAACATCTGCCCTAGTGCTGATGAGAGCCTAAAGCTTGAAATACATGTCCACTAGTTGGATGTATTTGGCTGTGTAAATTTAAAGCTCGACCTTGGTATTGCACCCTTAGCATTTCTAAGAGCCTTGGATTGCTCAGAGACATAAAGAGATGATTTACATAGCTCCGTCTGCTGCAAGGATTGATGGTTAATGCTCTATTTCCTCATGTTGGGTAGTGTGCAAATATTTTCTGTTTTAGGAATGCTTTAGAGTTGTATATTTTTGTTTCAGCTACTTTATTTTTTTCTTACTTCATTTCTTTTTTTTTTTATTTAGCACCTACTGTTGTCTGTTTCAATGTAACTTTAACATCCTATTAATTCTTTTACATTTTGTTTCTGTATTTCCTAAATATTATTTTTTTGCCCCCCTCCCATCATTATAGATTTTTCCTCCATTTCATTTCTTGCCCTTTTCCTTCTTCGCCTTCTCCTCCTCTGATTGCCATTTAATTATTTTCTGTCTTCCTCCCTAGACTCTTATTTTGCCAATGAAGTGCTCTAAACTTGTTGCACTCTGATAAAATCATTATATTTGTTTGCATCTGTAACAATCTTAGGCAATTATGTTTTTGTCACGAACACAGATTCATACAGAATGGTGCACTAAATAAGAGAGCCTCTTTAACGAGTATTACTCACACACTTATCACAGGACGGTATAGAATTACTTTATTATTCTACAAGCAGACTCCGTAGAACATACTAATTATCTTCTTAGAGCCCCATATTTCTTTTTGAGGTTCTTACTGTGTATAGCTTAATCCTTCCCTACAATGCAACTATTTACTGTTCCGGAAAGCCACAGTACAACTTTGTACAGGCTGTCTTTAGAATAACAACTATTAAAACTAATGATAACTATTTTTGTTATTTAACTCATTCCCATATTGGGAAGAACCCCAAGGCATCTTGCAGTGTTGAAATAAGGAGACAAAGCCAATGAAAGAAGCCATGGTAACATAATGATATCACATAAAGGAAGTGTTGCTTGGTGATAACATTGTGTTCAGATTACTACACCTAGGGGCATAAAGAAACTATTCAACTTGTGTTCTTCATTTAACTTTGTTAGAACTGTCAGCAGTGGTAGAATAAAGTCATTAAAAAGTGATACTTGAGGCAGATGGAACAATTGGCTAGAATGTGTAGTACAGTATATGGCACATTATTCTGTGTTTAACCTATGGCTGGAGGCACACAGAAAAGTACTCCATATCTACCATTTGCTTCTGCTGTTGGTATGCCATGTTGCCTGCTGCATTGAAGAGATTTATTAAAGAGAGTTTCAAACATCACCTTATTGGTATCCAAAAGGCATACGTGTATAGCAATACATTTTAGTTAGAATGTCATTGCATTTCCTTTTTCTAAAGAGAATATTGACCCAGCCATCAATGGCATTTTATTATGGCTGGAGGTCTACAAAGTACTCCCTATCTACCATTCTCTTCTGCCGCCAGTATGCTATGCTGTCAGCTGACTTCAGGAGATTTATTAGAGGATTCAGAATCTTTATTTACCAAATATACATGTACAGGGCTGGGCCTTTCAGATATGACAATCCATACATGGTACCTAAAGGAGCACTATCGCGAAATTGTGTAATGTTAAATATCTATATAAACACATTGGCTAATGAGAGGAGGGGTCACTTATACACCCGAAATGAATAAAATTCCCGCCAAGCTTTTGGTTTATTCTTTATTCTCACATGGTAGGAACAAAATTCAGGGGTCACAGGTTTAGTCAATGAGGGATGTCCTTTTCCTTCCATTAAAATAAAAGAGACAAGACTGGCTGGACATTTCTGGATGTTGGGTGTATAAGTGACCCCTCCTTCCACCACCCTGCATATTAATATGGATTTTTATCATTGGGCCATTTTTTCGCAATAGTGCTCCTTTAAGTTGCATGAATGGTGAATTTTGGCAAAGAATAGAAAGAAAAAAAAATCTTTCTAAAGAAAGAATCTATAGAAAAAAATAAGATATTTGCAATATAGGCAGAGAAAGAAAAAAAAATTACGTAATAGAAGGAATGACAGAACCAAAGAAATAAAATAAAAGAAAGGATAGATGAATGACAGAAAAAGATAGATGGAGATAAATAAAGAAATTTAAAAAAAATAAGGAAAGAACTGAATAAAGAAAGAACAAAAGCATAGAATTAATGATAGCAAGAAAGTGATAAATGACAGAAACAAAGAAAGAATAAGATAAATAGCAGAAAAAAGTAAGTAATACTCAGCATATTTCTTTATGCTTTTTTACCTAAAAAAGCCAAGTCAACAATTGCTAGCATGTTTTTTTCAGTGTAAAAGACGTGGAATGAACTTTTATATTTTTATGACTTACTTAAATGACTGAATTGTAAAAAAAAATTACTTGCCGACACCACCAATTGAAACAGGAAAAAAATGAATTAACTAAAAAGTTAACTCTATTAGGTCTGCAGGAATGATTCTACGCAATTGCAATAGCTGTTTTTTTTTTTTTTTTTTACTTCAATACGTTTCACAAGTCATCCAGGCACCTTTCCCAATAGGCAAAGTTGAATTCACACATACATCCAGTGGGGGGAATAACAAAACATGTGGAGCAAAAGAAAACAGCAAGTCCAGTTGCCTTGATCTATTACTCAATACATCTCTTTATTAGTTAATTTTATATTTTTTTATTACTATTTTAATAAAATATTAAAGCTGACACCCCAGGAAAGGCGCTAAACCTTGGACAAAGGCAGTTGATGGTTAGTAAGTTGCCAGGACCAGGGACTGGCTGTCCGGCTTTTTGACCTTGGGCTTACTATGCTTGATGCACCAGTCTGGTAATCTGGAGGAAGGTCCATGATTCATATTTCATTGTATTTGTAACATTTTATTTACAAATAAAGACAGCTATACCCTGCATATCTGTTGGAATAAATCTAAGCAACTGCAATAACTGTTTTTTTCTTACTTAAACACCTTTTACTAGTCATCCAGCTGCCTGCCCCTAATAGAGGGGTGAGTACCAAAGCATGTGAATCAAAAGAAAACAGCATGTTCAGTTGCCATGATCTACTAAATGCATATCTAACATTACATGGATGAATGTGATCCTTTATAACAAAGTGACTAGTTCCACAAGTGCATTAAAATAATTTACAGATTCACAGAGATATATTACATGGTAATGTCACCTTATTATTCTGAAGCTGTGTGAATTGTGAATTGTAGAAAACAAATGCACTATTTGGAGTAAAGACTTCTCAGCACCAGTGATGCTTTTTGAGATTTCCATTTTTTCAGCTTGGATTTTCCAGAAATGTTTGCCTACTAAAGGCATTTTCACATGGAAACTGGCAGGCTGATTCATTACTAATGCCAGGTAGCGACAGATGATCGTCTGTAGCGAGGATTTCAGAACGAACACTAGTAGTCGCTGTGCTCGGCCATGGTTCGTTGTTTCAGAGCGCCTCAGTCGCTGGCCGGCGTTGTTAAATACGTTGTATATGTGTATTTGTGATTCGCAGTACTACACTGTATGGGAGTGAATGATAGCGCCAGCACAGTGCGGCTAACTCACATCACATTCATCAAAAAAACTGCCTCAAACAGTTCCGGCGCTCAAAATCGGGTCGATGTAGCCCACAGTGCCAGAAGTTGTGTGATTAAAGTCTGATTTTGAACATGTATCCACTAGTAACAAAGCGAAAACATATGAAACTAAATTGTTATTACATTGTAACATGAACACTTTAATACCAGACATGTAAGGACAATTCTGCATACAAATATTATTAATCCAAAAAGTTTTCAAAAATGTCATTTTCTAGGCTATTTTCTAGGTCATTTTCTAGTTTTCCCCAAAAATTGGGATCAGGAAAGGGATTTAAGGATCGTCCATAGAAATGTATGGGAGAGCGCCAGGTAGCAAAAGGTAATACGAGGCGCTCTGCAAGGCTGAATGCCGGCTCTGTATGCTGAGCCTGGGATAATGATGAATCGGATGCTACATGGCGTTGTTCCAGCAGCTCACCAGATTCGGCTTCATAAATGTGTAATTGCATGCCGTGTCCGGCGTTCACCTGCCGCTACCTGACGCTTATAAAGCACTACCTGGCGCTATCTCTTCATGAATAATTCCTTTAATTTTTTCTTCTGCATTTTCAAGCCTATTCGACTGGACAAAGTTAATTAGTTTTTTGCATGCAATAATTTGTAATACTTAGGAGTGATTCAAAATGGCACTTGAATTAAAGCAGTCAAAAATCAATTTACAACTGACAATGTACAATACAAAATTTTTTTCTACTGCTTACTATTTTGTCACGGAGCTCTATCTCCCTTTGTTCTTTGTAATTTTTTTTGTTTTTTTTTTCCTGACTTTATAATTAATATGGAAAAGTACATGTCATTGTTCATCTTTAATTATCTGCAATATTTCTGCACATTTCATTTGATATGTGTAATTTTCGGGTGATTTTTCACAGTATTGCTTTGTATCGTTTTACTGTACGTCTATTGTTATTGGACCCACTTATTTGGGTGGTTTGTAGATTACCAGTTTGTAGTTTTGACTTTGCTCTGTGGATACATTTATATGTGAATGTGAGTGCCGTTGTGAGTGTTATTTACAGTCAGCCTTGTTATGTGTCTTGGGTCATTAGCATGCAGATAGCTTATTCAATGCAGATCTCTTTAAACGTGTGAGTTCATAGAGGGCATCAAGATATAAAGTGGTAGTCAGCACAGCCAAAGTTATTGAACATCCAAAATTTATTCCGGTTATTTAAAATCAGCATAAGGCCACCATGGCCAAAATGTCATAAAATTAGAGCACAACCCAGATCTGATCAGATAAGGCAAGATGAAGATCTTACGCATTTCAGACCCACCTTCGTACTTAATCATAGATGCAGTTTTTAGGACTATGAAGACTGGTGATGAGCGGGTCCATTGAAGTTAGTGTTCATCAAGTTCAGTCGAAATTGCTAGGAAAGTCAATGGGACCCAAACTTTGGCTGTAAAGTAAGGGAAGCAGGGGCCAGAGGGCTAAAAATAGAGAAGAACACTGCGGGCAATTGCCCTGCACAAAATGGGCTAGGGAAAGTACTCAAAATAATAACAGAAAACAAAAAAAATCTATAAATACCTCAATAAAAAAATAAAATATTATTTGTTCAATGGGCTGAGGCCAGTTTGGGGGTAAGACCAGTACGATTCCCCTGCACTAAAATGAGCTAGGGAAAGTACTCAAAATAATCACAGAAAACTAAAAAAAAAATTAAAGAAATACAAAAAATAAAGAAAAAAATGAATAAATTCATCAATCGATATATAAATAAATAAATGGATACTTACATCAATAGAAAATATTTATCAAAATATATACATATATACATACATATATACATAAATATATACATATAAACATCAACAAATAATTATTTATATCAATAAATAAAAAAATGTATACATAAATATATATATACATCAATAACATATACATAAATATATTAAAATGTTTAATTTTTTAAAGGTATCAGAGGTGCTGCCGGTGCTGCATTGGTGACTTGCTCTTCCTCATGCCACCACTGAGCCCTCAAAGTCAGCTGGGAAGCATTGCGTCGACCAGTGTGCGTTTGTACTCATTTTTCGATACCGCTCCAGTGCTGGAATCAGGGAGATGATGTTGTCCTTAGTGGGGATCAAGCAGGGTGGCCACTCAGTAATCAGCACTGGTGACTATGCAGGCAAATCTGTGGTCATTGTGCAGGCACTGGAGCATGTATTGGCTCATGTGAGACAGACTTCCCTGAGTCAAGGAGAAGCTGTCCTCAGTGTCAGGTGTCTCCTGCTTCTCTTCCTGCTCCTCCCTCCAGCCATGCTCAAAAGGTTTTGTTCATGAGCTGCACCGGGTGCCACCCTGCTGTGAGAGAAATTTGTCCTCCTCCTTTGATTCCTCCAAAAACTGTCCTCTAGCTGTACACTGGCATACCTGGCCGCTGTCAGCCCAGCAACCCACCCTGCAAGCCACAGGTGCACTGCCCTGACAGCAGGGAAAATAAGGCTTCCTCCTTCTCCATCATGGCTGTCATTGCCTGAAGCCCAGGCAGAGGATGGGCATGCCCCCCATAGAAACCCACTCACTGGTGGTGAAGTGCTGTCAATCTCCACTTCGACTCACCTGGGCATTTTAGAGCTGGAACTCCACTATCGTTTGCTGCTGCTCAAACACCCTTTCCAGCATTTACAACGTGGAATTCCACCTGGGGGGCAAGACACATATGAGGTGAGAGGTGGGAAGGTCCAAACTCCTCTGCAATGGAGACAGGCGAGCAGCAGCAGGGTGGGAACACCAAAGGTTCGAGCACACGCTACATACTTTATAGAAAAGTACTGGCTTTTCTGGATAATGGGCCAGGAAGATCTGCACCACCAAGTTAAGCACATGCGCCAGGCAAGGGATGTGCATCAACCCGCCTAGGCCCAAAGCTGCTAAAAGTTCCATTGTCACACGCCACCTTGCCAGGCTTCAGGTGCAACCACAGTGGCCATTCATCTGTCTGGTCCTAGATGCTGGTCCACAGCTCCTGGGCGGTGTGGGGCCTGTAGCTCAGACAGATGACAATTTTGAAATGCTCTAATTCGGGGGCAGGGCTTGTGGGTGAGATGGGCCCAACATTCATGGTGCTGCCGCTGGTGCTGGAGGTTGTGGGGTTCCCACATTCCCTCTTTTGGGGGGAGACAGGTGGCCTCGTTGTTGGGCAGGTGGAGCTGAAAGCTGAGACAGAGGGAGACTCAGCTGTTTGCATGTTTTTCTGGTAGTTCTGCCACTGCAGCTCCTGTTTTGTTAGCAGATGTCTGCTCATGCATGAGGTGCAGAGATGATTAGCAGTTTTCCCTCAATTTAGCGACTGTTGGCACAGCGTGCAGATGACCTGTGTCTTGGCCTCTGTTCACAGTTCATTTGAGGCAGCTTTGGCGTGCTCAGTCCCTGGGCTTGGTGACCAGTAGTCACAATGGGTTGACCGCTGATGGTTTTTCCCCCTTTCTCCTCCTTCTGCTTGCTGCCTGGGGCTGGGTGACAACCACCTCCTTCTCCAAACTCCTTAATGCCAGATAAGGTCTAGGACCTCATCATCACCCCTGGCATCCTCTTCCACCCACTCCCCCCTGCTAGCCTCCCTCTCAGCCTCAACATAGCAGAAAGCTGCAGCAGTCAGCACTTGGGTCTCATCTTCATCCATTGTGTCCTGTGATGTTACGATGGCCACGTCCTCATTCTCCCACAGAAGCTCTTGGGCTTCTGTGAGCCTTATGTCTGCAACTGGGACAGGGGATGGTAGATGGCCCATAGTGACTCTGCACTCTTGGCAGCAGTGGAGTGGGTGGAAGAATATGCCTTGGACTTGGTAACACTCCTTTCCATATAATCTAGGACTGCCTCAATATGTTCTGGATTCACCACTCTGCCAGCAGTATTGGGGCCTACAAACATGTGCTCCAAGGCCTGGTGCCTGCTTGCACCAGAGGGAGGTGTAGCAGGCAAGGGCGAAATACATCCTCTCTCTGCAGCACCAGCGACCGGACAAGCACCAGCTCTGGTAGAAACACATCTGCCACATCCCTATCCCTTGCTGCTCTCTGCATTGTTAGACACCTGCAGTTACAGCGGCCCAAGATTTCACAGGAAAATGCACCATAAGTGCCCTGAACCAAAAAGAGCACTAACAGGTGCCTTGAACTATAGGCATTGCAGAGAACTGATAGGTGCCTGGGATCAGGCACCCTCTTGGAAAATAAAAAAAAATATGTGTGGTTACCAATAGTTCAAGGCGCCTGCTAGTGTTCTGCAATACCTATAGTTCAAGGCATCTGTTAGTGCTCTGCTATACCTATAGTTCAAGGCACCTCTCTAAAGACTCTAGGCACACAAAATCAGCATCTTCTCCAGGGCACAAGAGCATCCAGCTGCTCAAACTTCAAACAGAAAGCAGAGAACGGTTCCATGGCTGAAGACAGCAAATAGAATTTCTCCTGTAAAACAACATTCTCTCCTCCTGCAAGCAGCATAGCAAAATGTGGGAAACATGTGAGGAGGCAATTAAGAGTGCATGAATTGCTTGAAATATATTGTGCTCTTAAATTCCACATGAGATATATTGGATTAACAAGGTTTTCTTAACCATTAGCAGAAATTAAAAAAAAAAAAATAATAATTTAGGTTTGATGAACCGTGCATGGAAATTGTGCACAAAAAACACAACTTTTTAAAGAAAAAAACACAAAATTTCATTTTTGACCTCTAATGAACCAAGCCCAAATTGCTAAAGTGGTGGATGGAGTGTAAATCTCAGTGAAATCTACACTAGATTTCACACAATGCAAACAAGGATTTTTCCTCTTATCCCGAGAGTATTCAGGTGGTGGATGGTCATGGGAAAAAAGCTAGTTTTGAATCTCGAAGTCCTCACCATTGGTATCCTGTACCTTTGTCCAGAAGGCTATGACCTGCACATGATGGCTCATCCATGATCTCTGGTCCTAACACCCCTAAAGAAAGGTCTTTATTGAAGCACTCAGCTGTTTTGACTGCTTCCTGATGCCTTTTCTGGTAGCACCTGCAAACCAGATCATGAAAGAGGAGTACAATGTATGAAGACTGTAAACCAGATCATGAAAGAGGAGCACGATGTTCGAAGACATCATTGTAAAACAGAACCTTTTGCATACCGAACGTATTCAACTGCCAAATAAAATACCATTTCCTGCATATTAATTTTTTTATTGCCTGTGTGCAAGCAAGTTAAGTTATTGAAATGTCTTTAGACAGGCTGATTCTTGTATTGCATTGCTTGTGCACACACAAGTAAAGAAGTAGCAATGTCTGCACAAACTTTTAGACTTAGTAGTGTTAGGGGTGGGGTATAAATTGGACGGCCTTGACTTGATCTATGTTGATCTATGTTAACTATCAGTCCAGGTTCTTAACAAGTGTTAGCTAGGTTTTCCAATAGTATGAGTGTGCAGAGGATTAGATTTCTTTTTTGCCTACAGAGAAACAGGGAGACAGAGAGAAGAGAAAGCAGTTACACAGTGAGAGGCATTGAATAGCAGAGGGGTAGAGAAAGGCAGATAGTGTTCAGGCCCTCATGCATGAACCAGCAGAGGAAAGAGTAGGTTGTTACCACAGCACATAAACTCATAGGGCACCTTGCAACACCAGAAAATACCCACTTCAAATCCTAGCCATTCACATCACTGTTATTCACCCTATTGCCATGCCTTGCCAGCTACACTCAACCAAAGCACATTCCTAAACTGGGCAACATACCAACTGGTATAAGAGGGCTGTATATGTTCTCTAAAGGTATGCCTGCAGCCCCAGATCGAAATGTAACCCCATGGGTGACATGGTGCCCTACTCATAAATTATCTGGATTTCTTTTGTAACAGAGCCCTATCCACATCTCCACCCTGTCCACGACACTTTACATGTACAATACCACACATACAGTACCAAAACATTTTTATGTGGAACAAAACCCAGGATTTGGCTATCCTGGGTTTTGATCCTTGCCCCCGGGGCACCCTGATCGGGCATGTGTGAAACCCACCAGGTCGTCTGAATGAACTCACCTCTTCCCAGTCCAATCAGCATGCTCCGATCCGCTCGAGCCCCTTTGTCCAGGAGCTAATCTAATGCGAATATATCTGAGCTACCCGCGTATCCCCTGCTACCCTTTAACAGGGAGTGTGCTTGCGCCGGCCATTCATAAATGCCTGCCATGGACACGCGCTCTGCTTATTTGATAGTGGGGATGCGGCCACTGCTTGCACATACGCCATTGGACTGAGAACGAAGGTGAGTTTTAGGCCGACCTGGGGGGTTTCGCACAGTGGGGCTGCCCCGGTCTGGTTGACCCGGGTTAGCTAGTATGGTTTTGGGTCCTTTTTGGAGCATTACTGAGGCTCTTTGTAGGACACTCACTCACACCAATCATGATTTTTCCTACATTTTTCAATAAGATTGAAACTTGAATTACAATGATTAATATTGCTGTCATAATAATTGTTCATATTATCAAAGTTTTAAAGAGAAAATGTAAAATTAATTAATACACAAGGCTGGAAACCAAAAGAGCTAACCCAAATAGAGATAAAGTCATGTGTTATGTGAATAACTGCAAAATATAAAATCAGACTCAGGCACAGCAAGGATAACTTATAAACCAGGATATTTTGGTACACACAAGCTGAACAAAGTTCAACATCATGATTTGTGCTATAACCACATACAGCCTAAAAAAATCAATGAGCTCTTTTATCAAAGTTTACTGAGTGCATTACACACATAACATCGATTTCAATGTTTTTAAAAAAATAACAGTTTTCTTGTAAGTTAATTATTACGTGCATAAAACCAGTAGCTTATTAAATGTACCCAAGAATAATAAGGAAGATTCCAAATATAACATTTCTATTTTTTCTTGTGCAGATAAGGTAAGATCTCTACTTCATGTCACACAGTAAATTGCCATATGTGTCATGTTTGCTCTGTTTTTAGGGAGCTCAACATCTCACTTGCATAGGATTCCTTTGTCGAGAGCTGCCCCTAACCACATAATAAAGGGCAATTGTTTTTTTTTTTACTGTACCGGGTCTCAATTATGGGTGTACATGGGGAGTCTAATTTATCACTAGCGCCTCGTAGCGCTACTTGAGCATCTACGGAGAGACACTATTAGCTCCTCAGCTGTAGGTTACCAGTGGCGCTGTCTTGTTTGTTTTTCTCCAATGGAATAAAAGGTAGCGCCAGTGAGGAGAGCCAGTAATCATTTGTATTTAACATAGCACTCTGAAACCATGATACAGCGCCATCTGTAATACAAAAAAGGGCTTTAAATAGGGATGGCAGCATAGTGATCAAGCGAAAACACATGGAATGACATTGGGGATTGACACTGGGGTCATACAAATGACATGACACCTTATTGACAAGCATGAAAATGCAAGAGGAAATCTAAGTAAAATATTGAACAAAAAACATTCTGAACAGGTCAGGGATCCTGTGTCACTTGCGATCACAAAAAAATAAAATACGCCAACCAGAAGTCACCGAAAAAAAAAAACGGAACTGAAATGACCAATTGAATTGTCCTTGCACATACTTTGTCCCCCCTGCTTGTATCTAGGGCATCCCATGTAGTCTGCGTGTCCTTCCGCACATACCTGAGTCATACGCTCCTTCCGTATTGGGTGGCTCCATCGCGTACTCACTTTTTGATGATTCTGTAGGAACAGAAAAGCCCAACACACCACAAACATGTTATTAGACTTTGCATGCAGCACAACCTATGTGTTTTTTTGGGTATTGACCTACCAGAGTGTGCAGGAGCTGTGGACAACTCCATACCCAACACACCCTCCTCTTCAGCAGGTTCCGTGGCTGCTAGTGGTGCTGAATCTGAGGAGGAAGAGAATGTTGGCAGGGTTCATGGCCACCACCTTACACCCACACCATCTTCTGGGCCTCACTAGTAGGACCACTCACATGGGCGGCCACTTCCTCTTCTAATGTGCTCTTTTCATGTGTGTTGGGCTTGAAGTTGTACCTTTGCTCCATGAAGTTTTGCAAACAAGAAACCAATGTGCATTGTTAACTTCTCCTGACAGATAGGGTTCGTTGACCGTGGCCAGCAACAAGGCGAAGCCAGCTCTCCCATCCCACAGTAGTAGCGGATTGCATACAAATGTCAGAACATATCTCACTTAAATCACTTAGACATCCCTATGTTGCATACAAACATGCCAGAGTGGTCCATGTGAATGGCAGCAAAGTACTGTGGGCCTGTAATGTTTGCAGACCAGGCCTCTGCCATTTGCCTTCGCTCGTAATTCGCGAACGCTTTGTTGGCACTTTGACAGGCGTGTAATGCGGCACATATGGGTAGGTGAATTTCCTCCAGCTGCTAAGCCCTGGAAGTGAAATGGTTAACAATTCCCACTGCTGCAGATGCTCATGCTTTTCACAGAGCTTGTCAAGGGGCTCCATTGTTAGCGCTTATGGCAGTTCCTGCATAATTTTGAACCAGAAACGTACATATTTTATAGGCCCGAAAAGGGGCGATTCAGGGCTGAGAATCACATGCAAGTGCAGGGTAAACCCACAAAATTACGTTCACACGCCTCAACAATCTAGGCATTAACCGGAATAATATGGTGAATTCTAGAATGGGTGTACATGTACCGCCAAGCCCTGCAAAACAGCTAATTCTCACATAGAAACATGGCACAGAATCACCCAGCATGAAAAAACACCCAAGTACAAGACTAGAACGTCATTCCAACATGCGGAAACACTTTGAGAGAGGCTTTGAATCAGGCTGAAAAGATTGGCATTTTTCCGGTACTGGTCAGCATTTCATCATTAGTTCATAATGAGTTATAAGAAATTCCTGCTGGGGACAAACTTTACAGTGCATTAAGGCTGCAGTTTAGTTATTGTTGTCTAAATTACACATTTGTAACAAAAGGAATCCATGATTTCTCTATGAAAAAATAAAATGTAATTTGGTGTCTAGGTCAGTCTAGGTCAGTCACAATGCAAGTTCTGTGTGTAATATTAATAATGAACAGAAAACACTTCAATCCAGGTCTGCCCATTGTGCTCTATGGGATCTTGACCTACAGCTCCAGGTTTCAACTGGTGCTGCTTCAACCAGAGCTCCCGGCACTGCAACCTTTCCGGCGCTAATGTTAAATAAGACATTAGCGGGCGGCTGGATCGGCACAATCTGTTTTTTATTTCTTAAATTGCAGCTAATGTAAAAAAAGTGACGCTGTGTGACGCTTCGCAAATAAGGCTCCACATGTGTTCCATTTTAAATGGCATCTTTCACACGTCTTTTGAGCCAGCTTGCCTCTGTATCCAAGATACAAACCTGACTGAAGTGAAACTGAAAATAGCGCATATACTGTACAGCGCATATACAGTTGCCTTAAGTGATATTTCAAGCAAAAGCAATTGTTATACCCTTGGGTTGGGCTACATTTGGCACTGTGATAACTGTTTTTCATTTTTAAATTGAAGAAGAAATGGCAAAGATATAAAGGCTTACAGCTTTACCTCGTGATTTCTCTTCTGAAGCATATGGCCAAGCCCCTTAGAGTGGTGATGTGTCATAATACCCAGCATAATGGTTGGGACGGCTCTGGAAGCGCTTGCTGGGAGGAGGCTGGGAGGGAAGGAGGGAGGAGGGGTTTAGGTGGGATTGAATGGCGACACTGAGAGTGGTCTGAACGGGGAGGCCGATTCATCAATAGCGCCAGGTAGCGACAGATGAGCGACTGTAGCGTGATTTTTTCAGCGCCAGCCAGTATTCGCTGTGCTTGGCCGGCATTAGCTTGATGACAGCGACTCAGTCGGTGTGCGGTAATGTTGAATACGGGCTGGGGGGTCGCTGTTTCACAGGTTCAGCGTTGTATGTGAGCGCCTGACAACGAATGGCCAGAGCGAACGGCTAGCTTCATATTCATCAAAAAATCACGCTCCGAATGTGCTGTCGCTGTCAATTCCTTGTTTAAACCCCAGAGCGCTGGCGGCGATCTGTATTAACTAGTTTTTAACCCCTAAACAACCATATTTTTTGAATGTAACATTATACATGTTTTTAGAATCATCCCGTTATATGAATACATTAATCTCAGATCTGTTAGATCAATTCTGCACATATTTTTTTTTTTTGACTTAAAAATAAATCCTAACATTGCAGAAATGGTCTCCGAATTTTTGACATTAAAAAAATCAAAAAAAAAAATATTACCAATTAATCATGAATTATTATAGATTGCTCCATTGAAATGCATTGGACATCGCCAGGGAGCGACAGCTCATACCTGGCGCTGTGAGGGAATTTGCAGCGGCGCTGTTCGGTCCAGGCGGCTTCATGATGAATGCCGCGCTAGCCGTCGCTCTCGCCGGCGCTAGCCTCATTTTGCTTGATAAATGCGTCATTGTGACTGCCGCGGGCGTACTTGAGTCGGTAGTCGCCGTTAGCTGCCGCTACCTGGCGCTCGTCAGACACTACCTGGCGCTATCGCTTGATGAATAAGGGCATAAGTCTTCTAGCTAGTATTGGTGGCCCACATCTGCAGTGTGGCGCTGGAGGGGCACATGAGGATGAATATATTCTCATTCAGGGCGCTGAGATGTTTTTTTTAAATTGTTTACTAAAAATAAACAGTACCAAGCCTGGATAACATTTTTGGTGCACTGTATCCTCTGTAAATGAAGAAATGCTTGAAAGCAATGGGAGTCGGGGAAATCAACAAAGCACGATTATCTGTTTTTCTGGTGTAATCTGTACAGCATCAGTACCTTTTAGACCAGTTTTTATGTTCCTCATCTAAAACTGAGCATTACTACACACCTGCTCTGAACTCCAGTGCAATGCATTTTTCTCTCTTGAAAGCTGGTGGCAAATAGGAACCCTATTGGAGTTGAAGAGGTACAAACCTTAATATGGCTGTGGCTCTGGATAAACACAAAAAGAGTCATAGTCCATTTTATTTGGCATTTTCATGGTTCTTACTGTGGATGAGCATCCCAAAAAGGATCAAATCAGGTGTGGATATCATGGGCTGTTTTGGCTTTAGGTCTACTTTTACTGAGCTACAGTTTGTGTTTGCCAGAATGTTTGCAATCAATCTGTGCTATAAAACTTTGCTTAAATTTGCTTAAAGATATGCTATTATCAATGTGACGGGTGGAATGGTGGTCAATACTACACATAGGAAAAGTTAGAGCCCTGTCAGTGGGAGAGGCCCTGATAGTGATAGAAACTTTAATAATAATAGTTATAGAACTTGGGTGCCATTGCATCATGAATCCACATGGTGGAAGTGTTGCCTAAAGAATAAACATAGATAATATTAATTAGTCTAGCGTACCCCTTAAACTAGCCATTGGTTGAGCCTAGCAACATAGTTGGGAAGGCAACATTTCAGAGGTTATATAAGGGAGAACCCAACCCTTCTAGAGTGTTCTTCTAAGTACTGTTTAGGCATGAAGAGGGGAAGTGTTAATGTAGCCGAGGAGCTGAGCAACAGTGAGGGAAGGAGCCAGTGGAAGTAATTGGAAGCAGTAAAGACTGTTTGCTGTAACTGCCAATGGATATTGCCTGTACTGAATTTGCTGTTTAACAAAAATGGAAGCCCTCAAATAAAGACCCTGTTGTTTGCATCAAGGAGTGTCATCATTGGAGACCAGCGACGACTGAATCAGTAAGTGCACCTCCACCCCACACATGCCACACCAACCGGAGTCGCCCTACCCTAGGTCCAAGAACCCCTCTCGCTCCTCAGAGCGCATGCCATTGGCCAGGCACGCGTCCGCTACATTAACCTAAAAGATTATTTTACACATCCCTTATGGCAGTTATCAGATCATAGCAGGTATAAAAGTAATGACTGGCAGTTTTCACTTGACAGTTTAGTAATATGCAAAGAAAAGTAATGATTGCAATATTTTAAACTGTCAGTTCTATGATTTTTTAATTGGTCTTATGATACAAACGTTTCAGTCTTAGCAAAGCAGTGAATGTCTTGGCCTTTTCTCTTATCTTTAATTTTTCTGAAACCCAGCAGCGGAGGGCAGCACATGCGTCCCAGAATGCATAATAGACTCTGCTGAAGAATAACTATAAAGAACACAGTGCTGAGAAAGAAAGGATTGTTAAAACTTTTGTCTCTGAGAAAAGGCAGCCAAGGTCTGACATTTAATGAAAAAAAAGGTTGCATACTTTAGGGGAAAAAAATAGATTTGTGCCATTGTACTTTCATTTTTTTTTTTTTTATTAAAACTAATCCAAGTGTTATTACTTCATAGTTTCAGTGATTCTTTCCAGATATAACCACCATAAGAAAAAGAACAGTTATGATTAAACCTGAACTTTAGACACAACAAAATATCTTTGGAATTGTTGAACATAATACATGGCAGGATATGTATTGTGTTTATGTCGCAATGCACTAAGCAACATTCAGCATTGTGGAGGCTGATTCATTACTAATGCCAGGTATCGGCAGATGAGCGTCTGTATAGCAGCGCTTAGAGCGACCGCTAGTAGATGCTGTAAGCAGGTATCGGCTGTAACAGAGCGCCTCAGTCGCTGTAGTAACCTGGCCCGCAATGATGAATATGATGTATGATGGGCGTTCTAACACCAGTACAACGCTGCAGGGAGCGAAAGGTAGAGCCAGCTCAGTGTGACCGACTCACAGCGATTCACACCATACAAAAACTACACACACACAGCATCTGCACTCTAAATCTGGTCGCTGTAGCATAGAGCGCCAGACGCTGTGTGATTCAAGTCTATTTTTGGACACATATCCACCAGTAACAAAGAAAAAACACATGGAATTACATTGTTGTAACACAGTGACATTAATACGTTAGTGCCAGACCTGTAGTGACAATTCTGCATAAAAAAAAAAAAATAAAATAAAAAAAAGTTTTCAAAAATGACTTTTTCTAGGCCAGGATAGGTCACACAATTATTTGAGAGAAAAAAAAAAACCCCGTTTAAACAGAAGAAAAGGAACGCACATTGAAATGTATGGGAGAGCGACGGGTAATACCTGGCGCTCTGGAAGCTAGAGCGCCTGCGCTATATGCTGATCCACCTGTAATGATGAATCAGACGCTACATGGCGCTGTTAGAGTCGCTCACCAGATTAGCTTTCATAAATGTGGTTTTGCCTATAGTGCCCGGCATTCACCAGATGCTGCTTGCCACTACGAGGCACTGCCTGGCGCTATCCCATGATGAATAACCCCCATAGTGGATCAGTTTTGTGGCTATAGCGCCAGTTCTAAAGTGCCGACATTTTTTGTCTTATCTGGAGCTGTGCTGTGGACTACATTGGTGCTAGCAGTGGTTGCACAGAACGCTAACTTATTAGCTTTGACTGTTGCACTAGGGCCCTTATTCATCAAGCGATAGCGCCAGGTAGTGTCTGACGAGCGCCAGGTCCCGCCAGCTAACGGCGGCTACCGACTCAAGTACGCCCGGCGTCGGCCACAATGACGCATTTATCAAGCTAAATGAGGCTAGCGCCGGCGAGAGCGACGGCTAGCGCGGGATTCATCATGTAGCCGACTGCAACGAACAGCGCCGCTGCTAATCCCATCACAGCGACAGGTATGACCTGGCGCTACCTGCCGCTCTCCCATACATTTCAATGGCAGACGCTGCAATGATTGTTTTAAGTGGTTTTTGTGTTCTTGTCTTTGGCACAAAATTCAACCCATGTTTATTGGGATATGTTTTATTAATCTGGCTTGTTATTTTTCTTTTTTAGATGAAAGTTGTTATTTTTACACTGTAATGTTGTGAGTGACATCTCAAATGCATCTCCTCCCACAAAACTCATTGGGCTCAAAATCGCTTGTTTTCACAACACACGGGGCTTGTAAAGCTACTTTTTAGTCAGTCATGTTTGGCGCTCACGTTCGCTCTTCGAAATTGTCAGCGCCCAAGCTATTCGGCAGCCCTGTCCTTGATGAATCTGTGGTGGTCAGAGTTTGTGCAGTCGCTGTTTTGATTCGCTATGTGGCGTCGCGAGCGTCGCTGTGCTGCGCTGTGCTGCGTTGTGCTGTTCATACATGTGCCCTTCTGCCATTTTCAAGGAATTCACTTCCCGCGACCCCAGTCGTTCTTAATGAATACACTGTAGTTGTGAGCGTGCATATCCACATTCTGCAGGATTTATTCAGGCGTACAAGCTCATAACAACCCGTTATGCATTCTCCTGTGTGCCACATTATCATGTAGTTGGATAGTTTTATTGTGTGATGATTTTATGAAGGAATAAGATTTGTATTTTTAAGCACCAAGCTTTTTGGTTTTCACGGACCTATGCATTACAGTATCTTGAACCCCCTGCTAAATCAAGCTAATAATTAATGGCGTCTTTGCCAATAGCTTGTTGTAATGCGTCAATTTACTTTTTCCGCCACTTAGCTTGCACATAGCTGATATTAGCTTGTTCCTAGCTTTTTTTTTTAAATGTATTTCACAGTTGCTTTGGTCATATCCGGTTCCGGTTTCCTCCTTTGCGTTTCAAAGCCACCTAAAGCTAAAAATGACTAGCGCTTAGGCCAATAGCTTGTTGTAATGCGTCAATTTACTTTTTCCGCCACTTAGCTTGCACATAGCTGATATTAGCTTGTTCCTGGTGCGCGGAGCTTTTTTTTTTTAAATTTATTTCACAGTTGCTTTGGTCATATCCGGTTCCGGTTTCCTCCTTTGCGTTTCAAAGCCACCTAAAGCTAAAAATGACTAGCGCTTAGGCCAATAGCTTGTTGTAATGCGTCAATTTACTTTTTCCGCCACTTAGCTTGCACATAGCTGATATTAGCTTGTTCCTGGTGCGCGGAGCGTTTTTTTTATTTTTTTGTTCCCTGTCGCTTTGGTCATATCCGGTTCCTGTTTCCTCCTTAGCGTTTCCACCATGCTGCCCAGGAGACGGATTCAGCGCCTCCCCAGCTCCTCCTCCGAATCTGACCCCACCACCCCTCCCCCACCTACCTCACCTCCCCCACCTACCTCACCTCCCCCACCTAACACCCCTCCCACCCCTTCCCCTCCTGGGCAAGCAAAAAAAAAACGCATGCGCGTGGATAGCCGCGTAAATGGCCAGGTGGTCAAAGTGAGTATGTTTTTCTTGCATTTTATGTTTAAAGTGGACCAACACACAGGGGGTATTGGCCCTGAAATCTATTAGTTTTCAGGACCAATATGATCACTCCCCGCAGGGCATCCCCAATCTGGATGTCCTGTGGGGATGAACCCCCCTGGAGGCCCATAAACCTTACCTCAGCCCCGTCCCATCTGTGCATGCGTGAGCTGCGGATGCGTCTTGCGCTTCCCTCTAGCAGGGTGGTCCCCTGCGCCAGACATTTGTTAATGGCCTGCGCAGGCGCCCTCCCTGTTAGAGTCAAACGCCACACGCGTCCTTCGGCGCTCAGAGGCAGCTGAGCTGGTATGCACGTCGAAGCGGCCTTGGATGCGCATACCACAGCGGCGCAGAGCGCTGTGCTAGCCTGGCGCAGTCACGTGGGAGCGTGGTCAGTGGTGTATTTCTGGCCTTCCAAGGGGGTTTCAGACAGCGGACCACCCCCAATTGGTGTGCCCCACCAAAGTGGACCCAAACCCAGAATAGTCAAAATCCGGGGTGTGGGTCCACTTTAATCTGGTCTCAGTATAACTGTTTATGCCATTGTTCTGATGTCATGTATTGATTTGTGTTTGTTTTTCATTTCTCATAGGATTTCTGCATGAAGCAGTATGACTATGCCCGTGGGGGAAAAAAAAGAATAGCCATGGAGGTGAAGGCCACAGTGTCCCGACGCTTCAACACCCAGCTCTCCGTCCGAGCCATACAACAAAAGTGGTCGGACTTCAAGCGCCGGGACCCTGAAGGCGTGTACCGCCTATATGATGCCTACGCATCAGGTAAGTTTAAGCTTATGCTATGTTTATACTTTTGTTTAAATAATCTGCTAAGCTGTGTCCATTTGTGGTCTTAATATTAATTATTTTCATTCACCCCCCTCAACACAGATAAGCGTCCTCCCCTGGGGAAACGTGGGAAGGGATTCCTCCCCCGAACCAGGCAGGCGGACTCGGGGGAGTCATCGGGGGAGGGTCCCTCTCGCGGATCCTATTTGGAGGACCCAGGGGAGGAAGGGGATGATGCCCCAGAGGAGTGTGCTGCTGGGGGGCTGGCAGGATCAAGCCTCAGCTCCTCACACTCTGACTCTGAGGAGTCTCACCAGCCAAGGGGCCACTCTCAAGTGGGGAGTCCAAGTGGGGTGGAAGGAATGGACTCTCCCACACTCCCTGAAGGAGCAGGGAGTGAGAGGGAGGAGGGTGGCCCTTTGGCTGGGGGATCTTCCGAGCAGAGTGTGAGGAGCCGAGGCTCCCCGCCTCCTCCTCAGAGCCCTCCCTGGGCTTCAAGTGGCGGATCATCCCCTGGTGAGTGCACATTTTGTCATTGTTAGTCTGTGACAGGTTTCATCTGGCCATTTGTACTTAGCCCTTGCCATTCCTCTCTAATTTGCAGGGCATCATATAGGCGGCACCTCCATGGCCTTTTGGCAATGCCTTCTCCACGGGCATAGTCATGGTAAGTGTTTGTTGTTATCCATCACATTCCCTATGTTATGACATTCCTTAAAGTGGACCAACACCCATTGTTGATTGTGCTTGGAATCTCGAAGCTTCCCTGCCCAATCACCTCCCTCACCCAGGGCCCCCCCCCAAAAACCCCACAAACTCCTTACCTCATTGGGGGTGGCAGAAGCCACCGGCACAGCCTCCTGCGTGCCCCTCTAGATGTGTGTGCGCCTGCGCTCTCTGTTTCCTAATGGGCTGCGCGTGCGCACACACTGGAGGAGTGATGTGCGGAAGGCAGCGGCGGCGGACGGTGTCTCACTCAAATTGTGGTGCTCTGCCAAAGTGGACCAAAACACAGAATAGTATCAATCCTGGGTCTTGGCCCACTTTTAACAGACACATGTTTCCTGGTCCATAGTACAAGCTGGTTTGATAATGTACATTAACATCACAAACCCCACTACAGTGCTATCCAACTGGCAACCACCCCTATGTTTCTGGCCACACCATGATGGGGGCTAGCAAATGTGTTATTTGGTTAAGTTGTTCCGGCTAACACATGTTGCACACTAGTAACATTCGACAATCAACTGCAAATTAGTCCTTAACATTGCACTGTCAAGGTTATTGGCACATTATCTTTAGGGGTCCATGTTGCAACCATAAATAATTTACATGAACTCATGGACCAGGAAATATGCTAATGTTGGACAACATGTGTGTAACCATGCAAGCATTTGATTTTACAGACTCCCTAAACAGATGGATGTCAAATAGTCAGGTGTCATTGACCCACTAATTTTGCTTTTCTCTTTTGCTTTCTCCTGACAGATGTTGCTACGCAGACGGAGCCAGTGACCATCCTCCCCACCCCAGCTCCAGGGACGGCCAGCAGCTTGGACCCCCGCCACAGCTGCGATGGTGAGTACATCCCACTTCATATGCCTAAAGACTTGTGAACCCTATGTCTTCTAGTCAAATCTGCAGACATTTACAATGTACCTATGTGTTAATTTAACACACATCTAGGTTACATGTGTTTGGGCAACAATCCTACATGCCTGTCTGCATGCTTGATTGTTGCCTCACATTCTTGAGTTTGCCACATAGAGACAATATGTGGTTTAGACACAACCAAATGGGCCTGCTTAGGTCGTGACCTCTAAGATTCTGGGACAAACTAGTTTACTCGTTAGGACTTAGGCCCTGATGTTTGGCTGTGACTAAACACATAAATGTCCACACTGGGACTTATACCTTCTTTGATTCCCAAGAGTTAAGAGTAAATGTATGCTTGGGATGTGGTGGCCACATTTAAGCCAGCCACTAGTACTCATATAATGTTAACAACTAAGGGCACAGTGGGCAACAATGTTAATGTGAGTGTCAGCTAATTGGACCCACTGACATTACATTGCTACATCTGTGTCTGTTGAGGTCACATTCCATTTATTAAATCTGTTTTTTTTTTTAAATCTCTACAGCTTGTGAAAACCAGCATCGCAGACTGTGGCGGTCGATCCGGCGTCTGAAACTTATGCTGCTGGCCAAGAAGAGGCGGCGGCGGCGTTAGGGTGGGGGGATGACTGGCCCCTTGTTGGAGCCCCTTTGTGGGCCAATGTTGGGCCTGTTGCCCACCTTTAGAATAAATAATTTTATATTTTGATAATTACAGTGTTGTGCCTTGTCAAGCATAGTTTAAGTGTCTACAAACCCATTTGTGTGTAAATTTTGCCATACCTTTGGAGCCATTTAATGTGTAAACCATAGTAAGCTATGGTCACAAATGTGTGGCATAAATTTGGGACTACATTTACATATGTAGATCAAGATACTCATCCCTGACTGTGTTCTTAGCTATGTCTTAGGAAAAACACAATTTAGAGGTGGGTTAATCAAATCTATTTACAGAAAAAAAATATAACCACAAACAAATTAATATTCTTGGCTGGGTGGCCGGGGAGGTTGGGAGTCATTGCTAGGGGTGGTGTTGGGGGACAACAGTGCAGTAAAAAAAATAGACTGCTGTTGTATGAGCTGTTGTATCAACAACAAAGTTTGGTCCTGTCGCTGTAGAGATTGCTCCATTAGATTGCCGAGGCGACCAAGTTCCTGGTTCTGTTGTTGGTTTTGGAGCAACTGGTCGATCTGGCGCTGCTGGGCCTCATTTTGTTGCTGACACATCAGCACCTGATGTTCCAACGCCGCAATGCGCTCATTAGTTCCATCACGCAGCTGTTGGCGACTGTAGTCCTCCAGCATCCGGACCCCTAGCTCATAAAAATCCTGACTGGTTGGTGCCACACCTCTTCTTGCTGTGGTTTGAGGCTAACAAAATAGAAAACAACATTTAGGTCAAACAGAACCAATGCAGCTATGCCCCTCCAAATCATTTGCCCAAACTGTAACAATACAACTTACCCTTGTTTGAGCCTCTGAAGCTTGGCCGCATGGCACTTGGGAAGAGGTCCCAGCTTGGGGTTCCGGTCCGGAACTATACCGGCACGCTGCTGGCAGGCGGTTAGCTGGTCTCGCAGCCTGTTCTACAGGCAGGATTCGCGCTGTGGAAGCCAGTAAAGGCTCAAACACCACCTTCCCTATCTAAACAGCCAGAGAAGGCTCAAGTACTTTATTTCAACCGAACAGCCCTGCAATAAGCGCCTCCACCATCATCTTACAAAGATCCTACAGCTTTACATAGGATAATAGGACGTTTGGAAGTAAGCGCTCCCTTGTTAATACAGGATATTAAGAGACTACTTGTAGTGCACTGAGGAAGCTCTTGAGGAGTGAAACGTTTGCACATAAGGAATCACTTGCTACAACTGAGGGTATATTGACCTGAAGCTTGCTACAAACTGATATTAGATGGGATTGAGCCCTCAGCAAATGGGCAGCTCCCAGATGAACAGAGATCCTTACCTTACTGTCAGTACCTCTGTAAACTAACAGGAACGGAGTAAGATATGTGAAAAAATATATGTATGTAATGCCAACAACATGGACACTGTGGAGATATAATGTATATTAATTTGTATAGAAAATAAATGTTGAACTTTTTAATAACGTGTTCATAATGCTTATACCGAGCTAACTGAAGAACTACCTCCTTATTCCCCTATAAGATAGTAGGTTATAAAAATGTGCCTGTCCGGCCTAACCAAAGCTTTGGGACCTCCACAACCCAAAGTCCAGCATGGCAGGTTAGGGGGATGTAGCTCGGCTGTTTGCAGCTTTCTGTGCCTCAAGCCTCTCCATCCTTTGAAGGGCAATCTGGTTGTCCTCCACCAGAGCCCCAACCAGCACCTCCATCCTCTGGTGGTGGTTGTTTTGCAGCTTCGCAACCACTTCAGCCAGGACTTCATGGAGCAAACTGGCAGTCTGTCGCACTACTTTAAAATATCTATTGGCGTTTTGCCTAAAAGTGGTGCTTCTGGCCCGACAAACAGGACAGGTGATGTCTGGCTGCAGGCCTGTGGAGTAGTTGGGGCTGCTACTGGCAGAATGAAGCTGGAGCTGCAGGTAGGAGTGGTTATGGCCAGTGTCCATGGTGCCAGCAGCTGGTGGAGGAGAATATTGGTGGTCTCATTCAGATGTTCAGAGTGCCCTTCCTCCAGCTCAATATTTTCATCCAGGAGAGGTGCCCTCTGTGTGGAGACAGAATTAGTTTTAGATTTTCCTAATCGAAACCACACGGCCTCCAGGGCCCCAAACTTTACCCTAGGTTCACCTTCCTCCTCCACCCTGCCCCTTGCCCTTTGCCTAGAAAGGTCACTCATTTACCTCATTACTGTCTGGACTCTGCTCTCTTGGTGGCTGGCTGGTGGGTGGGCCTGGCCTTGAGGTTGTCTTGGCAAAAAAACAAATTTTTCTAAAACATATACATGCTAATTCTGAAAGTGTGAAGTCCCCTGAACAGAACAATACCCACCATGCATAGGTACTTGTAACCCTTTTAACTGCCAGCCTACTTGAGGATTTGTCACCAAATTTCCAGGAAAAATGATGTTATTTTTGTTGAGTTTGGACTTTAACTTAAGAAATGTCTTGTTAGTAATTTTTTCAAAACATTAATAATAGTTTTTGGTAAAAAAATGTTTAAATATATTAAAACATTTATATTTTTTAAACTTGGTTGCATTTTATTTGAATACATTTTTTTCAAGAAAATAATATTACATTTAAAAGCCCTATTACTCCCAGTTACAACCGTACCTCATATGTATCAGTATCCATTTTCAAATAAAACACAGCTACTATCCACACTATCAAGCGTTAAATTTAAAAAATAGCAATGGGGTTCCCCCCTCCCCAGGGCAAGCTTTTATTAATTTTTAAGGGTTAAAAACCTTAAAAAAATGGCTTGGGGTCCTCCTTCCCAGTAAAACCAGCTTGAGCACTAGCTATGGGGACTGATAGACTAGGGCACAGAGGCCAGGTGGGCTGGCCCCCAGTCCTGAGAGCTACCAGCCCACATGGACTGCAGGCTTTTCTGCCCCCCCCCCCAGGCTTTGGGAAGGCAGGTAATGGGGAGGTTAATGACTAAGTGTTAAATGTAAAAAAACACACATATACACACATGCACTGTAAGGGGGCACTGCAGGGGGCAGGGGGATCAGAGCCCTCTGGTCCGCATCTAGTTCCATTGATCATTCCCAGCTCCTGTCTTGCTCATCGCTGTTGGGTGGAGCCTTTTTCTAGGGCCTTTTTCTAGGGCCTCCCTGTGGCGACAGATGAGATGCCTGAAACCGGTGCACGGGGCAGGGAATGGGCCCCTTCTGCCCTATTGACCACCCCACCACCTGAAGGGGAAGAGGAGACCCTGGCCCTAGGTGGAGGTTAGCAGATTTTTTTTAACTATAGGAAAGGCAACAATGTAGAATCTGCATGTCTGGTGTTTAAAGGGTTAAAGTTTCTTTCCCAGGCAGGTAAAAAAAACTTACCTGTTAGACCACACATAGGCCTGTGGGTGGGGCTTGTCAGTTGCTTGCTCCTACGAGAAGATAGACACTCCTGTTGAATGACAGCAGTGGACGCACTAGGGTTGATTGAGCGCCTTCTCAAAACTGTCTTGTTTTTGTCTCGTAATGTGTAATTTTAACCTTTTTCCCGTATATCTACGTGCGTACGCATGATGCCGAGCCTCCATCGGGAGCCTTCCGTTTACTTTTCGTAGCTGCGCACGCCATCGAGAATGGCATTTTCCGGCTCTCGATGCATTCTCGAGAGGACGAGGTTTTCGTTTACGTTGCTTAGTAATCCTCATATACTACAGTTTTTCAGCATTTTTCAATGTAGCTTCCAACGTAGATTTTCAGTGTCCCGCGATATTCAGCTTCCATCTTTCTCAAAATGTACGTCGTAACGGAAATTTGTTGTGCAAGCTGCTATGTTTGCACGCATGCGCACAGCTAATTAACTTATTCATGTCCCCCGTGTCAACTATTCTCTCACTCACTTCTGCTCCCATGCTTACCTTAACTCACTTGCGGTTTGTTTGTTTTTACTCTGTCCCACTCTACTCATGCTTACCTTAACTCCCCTGGCACTGTTTCGTGTTCTCTATCCCCATATTTTCATGCTTACCTTAATTTTCTGGATTCTTTAGATTTTTTTCATTTCCTTTTTGATGTTTTATGATTTATGTGCATAAGTGGATGTGTGACATTTATATTAATTTTTTAGAAATGAAAGACATCTGAAACCTTTTTAAGTTTAGAAAAATGTATTACAATTCTATTTGTAATAATTATTTTTTTTATTTATTAGAATTTTTTTTTTTTATTAAACTATAAAACTATGTACATAAAAGTGGCAGGCTCCCAGGAATTTATTCCTCGGTGGTCCCCAGTGAAGCTGCCAGCTCCTCAATGTCGCCCACCAGCCTATGAACAGCAGCTGTTAGAATCTGGATTCTCTGCTGTGTGCTGGCTATGAAAATAAAACAAAAATACATTTCTAGTATATGCATTTTGAATACCTGTTATAGGAAATATTAATAATTTATAGCCTATGGATTGGGCCAGAAATTAATCTAATCTTCTAGCCTAGGGATTGGGCCAGAAATTAATCTAATCTTCTAGCCTAGGGATTGGGCCAGAAACTAATCTAATCTTCTAGGCTAGGGATTGGGCCAGAAATTAATCTAATCTTCTAGGCTAGGGATTGGGCCAGAAATTAATCTAATCTTCTAGGCTAGGGATTGGGCCAGAAATGTATCTAATCGTCTAGGACAGCGGTACTCAATTGGCGGACCGGGGTCCGAATGCGGACCTCTGTGCCAGATTTCTGGACCCCTGCCCTGACAGGATTGGCGATGTAGTTTGTCTCCCTGACAGTGTCTCATGACTCCCTGACACTTAGCATTGCAATATGAAGTACTGCATGTGCAGGAAGTGGCATTGCAAGGTATAATCCACCCCCAACCCGCCCCCAGTGCGCTGATTTCTAACTATCCACCCCCCCGACAGCACCCCGTCCGGACCTTCGCCTCTTACCAGATGCCTGTAAATGGACCTTTACAAGAAGTGGTTGAGTACCCCTGGTCTAGGATATGCATTGGGAATACCTGTTGATGAAGGCATGTTAACGTAGATCAACTAAGTTGTCTCCAAACTTACTAGGCTGGTGGACGACCCGATCCTGGGGGACCACCCTCCTCTCTGGGGCCTGCCACTCCTCTTGATCTGACTCTGTTGAGCAAGCAAAAATATGGTTAGTTAGAATTTCATATTTGTTTATGAAGACATTTAAATTAGAATGTGTGTGTGACATCACCCACCTTCTCCTTGCACCTCAGGTGCTTGCCCTTCTGGGTTCACCATTCCTGGCTCTTCACCCGCCACGTCAGCATCTAAAAGTATAGAAGTAAGAAATGAGTGTGTGTTTAATGTGCATGTACCTGTGTGTGCTTCTGTGTGATAATCATACCGGAGTGATGCTGGTCCAAGCAGCTGATGCCCCTCCTCTGCAGACAGGTCCAGTGGTTGCTCATCCAGACTTGCAGAGGAGGGGGTGGACCTTGGCACTGGACTGCCGCCACCCTCACTACACCCAGATCGCTCCAGCACTGGCCGGACTCCTCGCCCCCGGGTGGGTCTGATCCTATAGTTGAATTCACTAACTAGAAGAGAATAGCATTCATAAACAAGCCTGCCTAAGGGCAGTGTATTTCTAAGATGTAATGGTAATGTACTTACTTGCAAAATGTTTTAGGAAGAATCTCCTCACCTGGGGCCTCTTCCTGCCTTTTAGTTCCGACTAGTGCTGAATGATCTGTGTATATGTGAAGGTGGTGTCAGTATCTGGATTTTGGCCACTATTTCCAGTGCAAAAGTCTTCTTTTCATAGCCGCTCGGCAGGAAATCATAGCGATTGGTGAGCATCATTTAAAATGTGGAAGAAAATCAGATGTCATTACTTAAAACATCATACAAATCACAATGTTAATGATAGCAGCTTCATAATTATCATTCCCCCAAACATTTCAAGGCTTTAGCTAACCTTCTACACAACATTTTAGTGTTGCGCACATGTGCGCACTAACTTTCACTTGCCGCTGCGTTTATAAGCAAATTTGGTACCAACTTTTTTTTGCCTGCGCTGCCTAATCGCATATGCATGCTTTTCGCCTGCAAATAAACACCTGCACAAACACTTACTAGCATAATTGTCTCCTGTTGCTGGCAGGTAAAGAGCGTGGGGGCCATCTTTATCAGATTTTATAATAAATGTGTTGTGCCCCAGCGGTTTCCGGGATGCGCATGGCCGTATACACGACGCCAACGTCATACACAGTCATAACTTCTTAAAGGGTACCTGTACAAACAGCTGTGTGTCTGTACCGATATCAATATGACTGGCAAGAGAGGTACACGCAAGACCCCCAAGCCGCATGAACGGCATGATCTCCGTGGCCTACGCCAACAGGAAGCAACCACTTCCAGGCAACACAGTGGCAGGCCAGCTACTAGGTCCACCAAAATCACTGGTGGGAAAGGCCACTTGCAGTCTATGAGGACTTCCAATAGGCAAAGGAAGGATCCATTGTGCCAGACTCCAGCACTATCGAAATCTGGCACATCCCAGAAGGCCAAGGAATCTTCCTCCAGCCAGAATGCTCCCCGTCCATCAACATCCCGAACTTTAGGGAGCACTAGTAGTAAGGGCAAGGGGAAGACTAGGGCAAGATATCATAGCCCCCCAACAACACCCTCTCCTGATCAAGGCCACTTTGAGGATTCCAATGTAGAGAGCCCTGAGTCACCGTGCAGCTCACTGGCTGCAACTTCTTTCGCCAGCCAACCTATGACACCCAGCCCCCAAGCAAGTCCTGCCCAATCCTTCAATAGCGAAAGGTCTCGCTATTCATCGGTAGAAAGTCAGCCTAGAATGTCACCCACTATGCCACCGACCCAGGATGATGCAGCCAGAACAACATTAGGCAGAGACCTGCGGTGTGGGAGCTTGAGCGGGCGCTTTACTGAGGCCCAAAGTATGGCTTTGGCAAGTGGTGTTTCTGACCACTATCATGAATTATATGGTCGAAATTCAAAAGCAACAAGCAAAGTAAGAAAAACTCAAAATGGGAGGAGATCATCAGGCAGGTGAATTGTGCTGGGACAGAGAGAAAAAATGTGGAACAAATCCAAAGAAAATTCTCTGACTTAAAGTATGCCTTTCGGCAGAAGCGAAATAAGTGCAAGCTGCATGGGTACAGATGGTTGTTTGGGTTGGGCAGGTTGTTGTTGTGCATGATCTTATAACAATCTACTACTAGTGGGACTCCAGGGCTAGCCCACTCCTAGGTCCACATAAATGGCTGCACACTAAATTCCACTTAATACAATTTATTGAAGATTAGTACACATATAAAATTTATCACATACAAAATACTACATACATGACTGTTAAAAACACATACCGTATTTTTCGCCCTATAAGACGCACCCGTGCATAAGACGCACATAGGATTTTTGGGAGAAAAATAAGAAAAAAAATATTTTAAACCAAAAACGCACCATTACAGGCATTCCCCTTTCCCATTCCTATAGGCCATGTGGGATGCCCCCATTCCATAGACAGTGTAGCATGCCCCCATCCCATTCCCCGTATACCCAGTGTGGCATTCTCCCCCCTCCCATTCCCATATAGGCAGTGTACACCCCATTATCATAAGCAGTGTGGCATTCCCCCCTCATATTCTCCATATAGGCAGTGTGCCCCCCATTCCCATTGGCTGTGTGGCATCCCCCTCCCCCCCATTAGTAAAGGCTGTGTGGCATCCCCCTCTCCCCCCCTAGGCTGTGTGCAGTGGTGGACTGGGACTAAAAAACGGCTGGGACTTTTTGTGGCACACCGGCCCTGCTGTACTTTTCCTGGCCCAGTATAGTATATTAATGTCACACACACACATATATATATATATATATATATATATATATATATATATATATATATATCCCAACTTTTGAAAACTGGAAAGACAGACACATGAAGACATTTTTTTTAACTTAAACCACGCCCCTGCCACACCCTTAAAGGGAAACACCACCTAATAATTACATATTATTATTACTATTAATAATTACAGGCAAGCCCCCCACACACATATACTATAGCCAGTGAGGGTCATCCCTCCATACACACACACACACACCTTCCACCTCACCCCTCACTACATTTTTCTTTCCTGCACATGAGCAGGACCCAAGTGATGTGAGCAGGCTCTTTCCTGCTGGAGTCCCACCGTGCGCTCGGCTGCACACCTGGGGCCGGACACATGGAGACGGCACAGGACAATTGAACGTTGGTGCGATCCTGGGACAGTCCTGCCCAAATTAGGAAGGTTGGGAGGTATGCATTCACACAACAATGGCAGATGAAAAGAAGTAGAAAGAAGATGGAAGGAAAAGAAATGAGAAGGGTGATGCCCCCACCAGGTTCACCAAGAATTGTTATCTCAGCAGCGATCCCATGGCACATGTGCATTAACCGGCAATCCATTCTTAATGAGGAAAGACCCAGGTGTCCGCCTTTGCTTCACTGTAGCCGACGTCCACACCAGCTATTCATAAATGTCATTAGCTGGGGAAAGCCGGTGATGTGGCCATGACCAACACATGCGCTGTGGGATTGGCTGATTGGTCAGTACACTGGGTGACTGTGGGGGTTATAGAGTGGGGAATTCTGACCTGGAAACAGGGAATCCTAGGCCCTGGGGCCTTTTACACTCCAGTCTGAACTAAAGGGTTTGAACCTGCTTTAACAGTTGCAGATCCTATAGCAGAGTTGGCACCGACCATTCAGAAATACCTGGGGGGGGGGGGGTACATGCCAGGCTGAAGGTAAAGCCTGCATGCAGCATGGCATTGGTGAGAGCACTGGACCATCCCTGGGGATACAGACAGTGAAGAATCCCAATTTGGGATGCCCCTTAAAGAGGCAGTATACCAGCCCTTTAGTATTATAGACACTAGGGAGTTGGTTGCTCCTCTTTAAAGCACACCTACAATAATTTGTCAGCCTATGGCACGGGCTTTCCTTTCCCCATTTCCCCTAGCTGAACAGTAAGCAGATGCAAGGTTGCCTCTGGTGGCGGACTGGTCACAGTTCACAATGCAGCAGCCAGTGCTTTCTACTGAAGGAGGTGCTGGTCACTGCAGTGCGTGCTGCAACTTCCAGTCCTTAGACACATGGAGCCCACTGAGAAATGGGTTTCTCTTCACTTCGGGCTGGAGGGTGCAAATTAAGGTGGAACAAAACCTGGGCTTTTGCCTTACTTGGGTTTTGATCAGTGACCTTGGGGCATGCCAGTTTGGGATGCCCCAGTTTGTGAAACCCCTGGATTGAGGCCATTTAGATAGGCCTAGTGCGGCAGCAGCTGGCCGGCATGGGATGGCCAGATAGGTAAGTCAACTCAGAGTTTCGGGGGCTTTTACACATAAAGGAAAGTGAGGAATTGGGCAGCCCTAGAGTCTTAGTCTGCTTTTGGTCCACTCTAAATATCAAATACCGAAGACTGTGGCGTAAGGGCTGCTCCTAATTCAGTACAACTAACTGCAAGCAATGGGTTAATGAGAGCCCAGCTCACAGCCACTGCTGCTCTAATCATTAACCCCTTCAGCTACAGAGGACCAGAACAGATCAAAGAAGGATGAAAGGTCCCTGACTTGTCCGTTCCTTGATGTGTGCAGCACGGAGTCTTGTCTCATGACACCCCTCCCCCAGACCACTATCAACTCACAGTTATCAGTGTCTCTCCTTCCTTCTCCGGCATGAAAACCCGCCTGTTGCCTTTTAAATTCCTCTCTGAAGCGTGGAGGACAGAGACTGCTCCTGATTGGCCAGGGCGGCTGCCTGTCACAGGCTTCTTCTCCCCTGCGTGTGACACATTGCAAGCAGCGCTTTTGATAGGCAGAACAAAGCACTGCTTGTAGTCTCCCAAATTCAAGTTAGTGTGAGGGGTGGCCTCAGGTCGGTCCTGCATTACCACATTATTGTGTGTGTCAGAGCGGCCTCCACCCATTCCACTTCTCTCCTCATCGACCACCACACCTCCTCCTCCTTCCCATGTGCCGGCCTACCGGGATTCTGCCCGGTATGCCCTATGGCCAGCCCGCCCCTGGCTGTGTGGCATTCCCCCTCCCCCCCATTAGTATAGGCTGTGTGGCATCCCCCTCCCCCCATAGGCTGTGTGGCATCCCCTCTCCCCCCATTTGTATAGGCTGTGTGGAATCCCCCTCTCCCCCATTAGTATAGGCTGTGTGGCATTCCCCTCTCCCCCCATAGGCTGTGTGGCATCCCCTCTCCCCCCATTTGTATAGGCTGTGTGACATCCCCCTCTCCCCCATAGGCTGTGTGGCATCCCCTCTCCCCCCATTTGTATAGGCTGTGTGGCATCCCCCTCTCCCCCCATAGGCTGTGTGGCATCCCCCCCCATAAATATAGGCTGTGTGGCATCCCCCTCTCCCCCCATTTGTATAGGCTGTGTGGCATCCCCCTCTCCCCCCATAGGCTGTGTGGCATCCACCTCTCCCCCCATAGGATGTGTGGCATCCCCCTCTCCCCCATTAGTATAGGCTGTGTGGCCTCCCCCTCTCCCCCCATAGGCTGTGTGGCATCCCCTCTCCCCCCATTTGTATAGGCTGTGTGGCATCCCCCTCTTCCCCCATAGGCTGTGTGGCATCCCCTCTCCCCCCATTTGTATAGGCTGTGTGGCATCCCCCTCTCCCCCATAGGCTGTGTGGCACCCCCCTCTCCCCCATTAGTATAGGCTGTTTGACATCCCCCTCTCCCCCATAGGCTGTGTGGCATCCCCTCTCCCCCATTAGTATAGGCTGTGTGGCATCCCCCTCTCCCCCCATAAGCTGTGTGGCATTCCCCCTCCCCCCCATTAGTATAGGCTGTGTGGCATCCCCCTCTCCCCCCATAGGCTGTGTGGCACCCCCTCTCCCCCCATTTGTATAGGCAGGGAGGCACAATAAAAAATAAAAAAAAAGTAAAACTCACTGACACTGCTTCTCTGAGAGGTCGGCTCCGTGAATGGGGTGGGCGTGGCCTGCGACGCGTCACCGTCGGCACGCCATTCACAGAGCTGGCCATAAGAAGCAGCGGTGGCCTCTGTCCCGGCCCCGGCTGCTTCTTCCTGGGCCGACTTGGTGCAGGCCGCGCCCACCCGCTGCCCTGACCTGGGTGCTCGTATGTGCCCCAGGCGGAAGAAGCAGCAGCAAAAGACAGCGATCACCGCCGCTCCTCTGGGCTCCCGCAGTGTGACATGCAACGCGGGAGCGCCGGGAACGGGTGAGTTTTTTTTTTTTTTTACATTCGCATGATAAGGCGCACGGACATTTCCCCCCCCCCACTTTTGGGGAAAAATAAGTGAGTCTTATAGGGCGAAAAATACGGTACATAAAAACCAATTGGGGAGGAACTCCAGGGCTAACCAATTTGGAATAAATCTTTGCACCAGAATAAATATTCAAGACTATCCCCTCGATTCAAAGAGCAAAAGTTAATTGATTTCGTATCGAGAATCGTAAGTTTGGGTGGGTGTTTGTCATTTTTTCTTGTTTTTTTGCCCATTTCGTATTCGCACGATCGTTCGCGCATAGACGTATATGAACATACGCATTTCGTACGGGAATCGTATATTTTGCGTTAGTTCGTGTGTTTTTCCCGTCCAAATCGTATTATTTGCGTCAGATCCTATTTTTTACGTCCTTCACATGGGCTTGCGACCAATTCAGAGAGGTGATTGCTAATTGTTTTGAAGCCCATTAAAGAGCTGCTTTACGAAATGTTTGCCGGCAGCTATTTGGCCTCGGGAGTAGGATGGAGAGGAGCGAGTTTGTGGCACATCAAGGGCTTATGCTTTTTGGCATTGAGTTGATCCAGATGTCTGAGAGCAGATTGCCCCTGCGTCGTCGCATGAACATCGATAGCATGAATGATGTTGAGCTGTTCGAGCTGACCAGGCTTAATCGCGCTTCCCTGCATAAATTATATAGTGAGCTGCGGCCATGGTTAGCCCGCACCACAAGGAAGGGGCATGCAATTTCAGGTATGACCAAGATGCTTGGCTGCCTGCAATTTTTGGCGAACGGCTCGTTCCAGAGGCTGGGTGCCCTCTCCGTGGGGATGTCACAGCCTACGCTGAGCCGCGCACTATCTAAATTTTTGGAAGGCATGGCTGCCATAACTCCCAAATATATTTATTTTCCGGATGATATGGCAGCCAGAAACGCCATTAAGCTTGGTTTCTATAATGTGGCCGACATGCCCAACGTTATTGGTGCTATTGACTGCACACATGTGGCACTCGTACCTAGGGCTGCCGACGAGTATATATATAGGTATTGAGATTGGTTATTATGTTGGCCAACGTGTAATGTAACCTGTTTTCCTTTGCGGCAGCATATTTTTTTATCCCTCATTTGTGTAGCTGCTTTATCTATGCTTTTCATTAGTATTTCCCAATAGAGTGCAGACATGTTTTTTTGTTTTTTTATTTAATTTTTAAAAATATCAATTACCCTTTTTGTATGTTTTTGCCTTAAGGAATCGAAAAATGGGACACTCCCTTAATGTCCAGGCCGTGGTTGGTCCGGACATGCGTTTTATGAGTGTCCTTGCCGGCTACCCAGGATCGTCGCACGACTCGTATATACTCAGGCGATCTGGGTTGTTTAGGAGATTTGAGGCAGGTGAATTTTCGGGTGCATGGCTGCTTGGTAAGTGTGTCCTATTTGTGTGCTATTAAATGTGGGATTAATCTTGTATTTGTTGATATTTTTGTATTTCAATTCTTTACATAAGCCAGAAACTGCCTTTTTGTTGGGTCATATATTATGAACTCCAAACCAAAATGCTTGCCTCGCTTTGTCCTTCAGAATGTTTTCCCTTTAGTTAGGATGTCTGTAAGTTCCATGTCCCTAAATATATTGGTTGGGAGTTTATACCCAAGTATCTGTGAGCTTTTGCTCCTTTTGTAGTATTGGTCTTTAAATGGCAAAGTGGACTTAAACTGCATACATTGTAGTTTTCATATAAATGTTGATAGGCCCTCAGCAGCATCCTAATTGTAACATGTCAGAAAACTAAAAATATATTTAAATTCCAACTACCCTTGGCCGTGCAGATGTTTGTTAATTAATTGGTATATTGAAGTGCCATTTTTAATTAGGTACTACATTAGTGGCAATAGTTATTTTGCTAATGTGCCCTGGGTGTTTTTTTTGGCCCTTTTACCTTACATCATTATGATATATGTAAAATTCTTTGTGTTTGTTGTGTTGCCTTTTTAATTTTTATTACATTTAATTGTCTGTTTAAGGTGATTCCGGGTACCCACTTCTCCCCTGGCTCATGACGCCTGTGCTGCGGCCCCAGGATGCCTCTCAGGAAGCGTACAACCGTGCGCACCGCAAGACCCGGGCTGTTGTGGAGAGGGCCTTTGGGCTGTTGAAGACCCGTTTTCGTTGCTTGGACCATACTGGGGGCGCCCTGCAATATGATCCCAAAAAAGTGATCGACATAATCATGGCATGGGCTGTTTTGCACAATTTTGCGATACTTGAACGTGTCCCACGTTATGTGGATAGCCTGCCCTCTACAGCCCTAGAGGATGATGGAGAGAATTTTGTTGGGCCACCCAGTGAGTCTGCCCAATCAGTTAGAGCAAACTTGATATTGCAGCATTTTAGTTAATTTTATATCGTGTATCCACATTCTGTGTGTCTGTGTTATCCTTTTTGTTAAATATGTTGTTTTGCCGTAATGTGGCATTACCTCAAATAAAAACATTTTTCCCTTAATTGTTGCCTAATGTATTTCATGTAGTTACCTTAGCTTGATATTTGCATTGTTACACCTCTTAAAACCAAAATTATCTGGTTTAGCCCAAGCTGTTTAAAATGTGTTCCCACTAAAAACGCCACAAGTATTGTAAGTGAGAATATTTTTTTACTTAGGAAAGTTAAAATTAGTGTGCTTAACAGAAAACATTCCACATACATCTGTGGTTACAAATGGATGAGATAACAAAAAAAACATCGAGCACATCTACACCTGGAAGTGAGTGGCACAACCAAACAAGGACACCCAGTCCAAAGGCCAGCCTAGTCCAGTCATTAATATTGCCTGTGCCCAGGGATATTTGGGCATGGCCATAATGTCACACAAACATGTCTGCAAACAGGAGGAGCACAAACCAAATACATATTTAAAGCCATAAGTGGCCAGATACACTCCACATAGACCTATGGCATTGGCTAGTGGCCTTAATCATTACTCTAAGGAGCTATATGGGAGCAAATACAAAACACAACCTGCATGAGCAACACAAAATGGATTGTTTGAAACCTCAAAGGACAAGTAAATACAGTGGGGGTTAAGAGAAAAGATGTCCCACACAACCATGGCTTAATAGGGTGGCTGCCCATAATACCCAGGTGGAGGTCCAGGTGGAGGTCCATGTGAATGGGACCTAGCCTGGGCCATGGCAGCATTGTGAACTTGAAACTGCTCCACAATGTTTCTCTGCATATTGGTCATCTCAGCCATGGCTGACTGGATGCCATTACTTGCAGTTACCACGTTGCTGTTGAGGGTACGCAACTCCGCGAGGATGCCCTGTAAGCTGGTATTGATGGTGACCATGTCGGCATGCCTTTCCTCATGCTCTGTAACGAGCTGTGCCTCATAAGAGTCCCTTTCTTGGGTCCATAATTGAAGCAGGGCACTCTGCCTCCCCTGGGAAATTGTGGGGCGGCGTAATGGAGTCCGCCGCACAATTACCCTGGCTCTTGGGCGTGCCCTGCCGCGTGGTGTCATCCCCTCAACAGCAACAGGCCTGCTTTGCAAATCCTCAGCAGCAGAGTGAACACTGGGGACTGTTGTGTCAGTCTCCCCATGTGCATGCACAATGGATGGAGATTCACTCTGCTGCTGAGGATTGGCCAGAGAAACATTATGGAGCAGTTCCAAATTGGGACCCAGGGGGAGTTCATCCGACGTGCCCTGCATGGAGACATCAGCTTCCTCCATTTCCTGGATCTCTTCCATGAGTGTGCGGGTCTGTAGGGACATATAAAAAAAAAAGTGTAAGTTGGCGTCCAAATTTGGGATTCCCACAGTTTAACACATGCTTAAGCACTTGGTAGTATTTATGGTACTAAATTAACTTACCGGAAATCTCGGATCTGGGCTCCTATGCTGTACGGACCTGGTAGGCATAAGCAAACTGGGGGGTGAGTTTACCCTTGCTGAGGGATCATGCTGGGCTGAAGAAGAGAAAAACAAACAAGGTAAACACACACATAACCATTTATTTTTAAGGTAATCAAATAAACCACTATTTGTAATATTAAGCAACTCTACAGCAATGGGGACATTTGTTAAAAGACACGCAATTTTAGATAGGTGCAATGCCTCGAGAAAACTGCTAACTGACCTCAGTTCTAAGTCAGGAAGTGTACCCAGTCAGCATCCAACTTGCAACGCAAATTTTGGGATTAAGACTACCATTCGCTAGGTCCGGGGTACTCAAACACTTCTTGTAAAGGTCCATTTAAAGGTATGTGGTGAGAGGTGAATGTCTGGCCATGGGGCTGACGCAGGGGGTGTCTAGTTAGAAATAAACACACTGGTGGAGGGGCTTGAGATTTCAAAGTGCAAACTAATAAAGGCTGCTTGCCCTTGCTGGGCTGGATGGGGCAGAGCTGAGGGGACAGGGATTGGATGGCTAAAGGGGGGAGTTCACGAATTGATGGTGATGGGATGGATGGAGCAAATCTGTTACAAATGTATGGGGCTTATGTGGGGGGGGGGGACATGGGGGGACTGTGGCAGATGGGGCAGAGCTGGGGCAGCGGGACACGATTGGACCAAGAGAAAGATGTACCAAGTTACTGTGTACCTTGCAATGCCACTTCCTGTGCAGTACTTCATATTGCAATGCTATGTTTCACGGAGCCATGACATTGGGCAGGAGAACAACCACTACATCGCCGATCAAGGGGGCAGCTCTGAGCACGTCAACACAGAAGTAACTGAGTGCAGGGCTGTCTGGCCAGGGGTCCTGGAATCTGGTGCCAAGGTCCGCATTGGGACCCCGGGCCGCCAGTTGAGTCTCGCTGCTCTAGGTCAGATATGTTTGGGGGTGGGTAATTAAATTGTTAACTCAAACACAACTCACACAACAAATAGCCAACCCATCCATAATGATGTGTGTTTTGTGATTGATTCCAAATATATCACTTTTCATGATAAACTTCATTACTTGACCAATAAAATTGGAACTTGGATCTTTGCCATAATGGATGTGGTCCTAAATGTGTGATTCACAGGGACCAAAAGAGGACACAAACAGGCACAGTAGTGCGAGGCCAAGCAAGGCAAACCATAGGGGCATCCCGTCATCTTGTTACTAGTGAACTTTAGATTATTTAGCAAACAGGCAAACATGCAGATTTAAGAGTACTCACCGTGGGTACGGGTCGGTGAGTCTGTGTCCCTTAGACTAGCATGTCCACCGACCGCGACCGGATGGAGAAGTCCCAGCACAATCTCCTCAGCAGGGGTAAACTCCAGTTTGGTAGGAAATCCACCTCCAGTTTTCATGCTGAAAAGAGAAAATCGTTTGGGACTCAGAAAATGTGCATACAGTACATCCTAATCCTTATATTTGTAGACATCATTTATTTACCTGTAATTATGCCTTTTAATTTCTTTTTGCCGTACAGCATATTTCAGATCCGAGATTTTCTTCTGAATTTGGGACACATCTTTCCTCTCTTCCCCCGCTGCATTTACTTGTCGTAGGATGGTTTCAAACAATTCCATCTTGCGCTGCTTTGTGGTGTGTTTTGATTTGCTCCCATAGAGCTCGTCATAGTATAATGTAAGGCCACTAGCCAATGCCATATTTTGGTCATGGGAGAATCTCCCACTCAACTGGCCGCGGCGCAATGTGCGGCCAGATGGTTGGCTTGGCTGCTCCTCCATGTGTGCAGACACATGTGGTGACATTATGGCCTGGGGCTGGGTAGGGGAATGGCCGGATTGTTGGCTTCCCAATGACTGGACTGGACTGGCCAAGGGACTGGGTGTTCTTGCGTGGCTGGCCACCGAACTTCCAGGTGTAGATGTGGTCATGGTGGACATTCTGGGCCCTCTTGGGGGGCTATGTTCCCGGCTGGTGCCAGGTCGGGGGCTCTGTTCCCGGCTGGTGGCAGGTCGTGGGCTTCTGGCCCTGCTGCGGGGCCTGTAGGGGCTTTGGGCCCTGGATGGGGTTCGGGCCCTGGATGGTCTTCTGGGCCTGTATGGGCTTCTGGCCCTGGATGGGGTTCGGGCCCTGGATGGTCTTCTGGGCCTGGATGGGGTTCGGGCCCTGGATGGGGTTCGGGCCCTGGATGGTCTTCTGGGCCTGTATGGGCTTCTGGCCCTGGATGGGGTTCGGGCCCTGGATGGTCTTCTGGGCCTGGATGGGGTTCGGGCCCTGGATGGGGTTCGGGCCCTGGATGGGGTTCGGGCCCTGGATGGTCTTCTGGGCCTGTATGGGCTTCTGGCCCTGGATGGGGTTCGGGCCCTGGATGGTCTTCTGGCCCTGGCTGGGCTTCTGGCCCTGGATGGGGTTCGGGCCCTGGCTGGGCTTCTGGCCCTGGATGGGGTTCGGGCCCTGGCTGGGCTTCTGGCCCTGGATGGGGTTCGGGCCCTGGCTGGGCTTCTGGCCCTGGATGGGGTTCGGGCCGTGGCTGGGCTTCTGGCCCTGGATGGTCTTCGGGCCCTGGCTGGGCTTCTGGCCCTGGATGGGGTTCGGGCCCTGGCTGGGCTTCTGGCCCTGGATGGGGTTCGGGCCCTGGCTGGGCTTCTGGCCCTGGATGGGGTTCGGGCCCTGGCTGGGCTTCTGGCCCTGGATGGTCTTCGGGCCCTGGCTGGGCTTCTGGCCCTGGATGGGGTTCGGGCCCTGGCTGGGCTTCTGGCCCTGGATGGGGTTCGGGCCCTGGATGGGGTTCGGGCCCTGCTGCGGGGCCTGGGTTGCCGAACTGCCCTACTTGAACCCATGGGCGGTGTGGGCTCCCTTGGGCGGCCTCTTCTGGGGGCAGAGGTGGTGGGTGCTGCTGTTGCCTGCTTTTTGGCGGCAGGGGCACGTGCCTTGGGGCCCCTTTTTTGGCTTCCAGAGGGTCCAGTGTCCCTTGGTGGGGCAGAGGTAGTAGTCTGGGACCACAGCTTTTTCCTACCTTGCTGGGACCTGGTGGTTGGGCCCTCCGACGTCTGGCTTTGCTGGGGTCGTTTGGAGCTTGCCTTTTTAGGTGCCATCTTCCACAAATGCTCAAAGAGAATGAGCTTTGGGTGCAGGGACCTTTAAATAATGAGCCCAGCGTGTGACGCCTATGCGCACGACTACGCGCTCGTACGGACGTACGTTCGAACGGAACCAGGAAACCGCTGGGGTTTCACTTATCTGCTGCCTTGAAGAAGCATAAAGATGGCGCCCACTATCTTCACCCGTCAACAGGAAGAGATCCTCATGCTGGTAAGTGCCTGCCTCTGCATTTTAATGTAATAGTCAATGATGGCCTAAATGTAAATGATGCGTTTGGAACTAGTTTGGGGTCTCTTAATGTTTAATAACTGGCTCCTCACACTTCATCCTCAAGGGCCGAGCCTGGCCCCGTTTTCACCTGTCTATGCTGATGTCCTAATTAGGGAAATTGCTCAGGCTTAGCAACAGTTAATTAACCTGTGGAGTAGCGGGGCTACCTGTCAAACCTGGCGTGTCTCGGACCTTGATGCGGATGTTTGAGGAACACTGTTTTCCTAAGCCATAAAAACACAACGGGAAGCCACACACGTGGTCCAAAAGCCTAAGCATAAGCCTACATCTTGGATGTTAAAACCATCCTAACATTCCATAGATGCAGGTGGCCTGATTCTTGATGTTGGCTATTATCTGTATGTACATGGTGTGTGAAACATATAACATAAGACCAGACTCTCATTCACAGTCAACGTCCTCTTTAAGGCACTCCCCAAAAATGGCTGCCACTCTAAATGTGTGTGTTAATGACATGAAATTCTCAACTTGTGATGCAACACATATGGGTCTGTGTGTAAAAGTAAAAGCTCTGTGTCCATTATGTTTTTCAGATCATGCTTCAGCGCCGGTATGACTTCGCGCCCAATGTGTGCGAGAAAAGGGACATCGCCCGGGAGATCATCGCGGAAATACACCGTGTGACTAGCACCACCTTCACTCACACCCAGATAATGCAGCATTGGTCGGACCTGAAACGTCTGCACATGCCCCGGGTGCGGAGGTTTTTTGGGATCCATTTCCCAAGTAAGTACAAAGCAATTGCATGGTATATGTTCCAAATGTATAAGTTCTGCCTTTATTTATAATGACTTTTCTTTGGTAGTGTTGGAAATGGATTTCAGAATTCGCCGCACCCGGAGGCGTACAGGCCGACCAGTGCTGCATGAGTCTGCATCTGTGAGTGAAGGTGGTGGATCTCCCGGGCGACGGACCTACCCCTCCTCTGTGGCCTCCTCAGACCAGCCCCTGGACCTTACCACAGAGGAGGGGCCCAACCGCGTGAGCGTGGAGTCATACCTGGCCAGGCATGGGGAAGGCTCTGGTATGTCACTCTTCATGTATAGGCACAAAGATATACATGGCAGGCCAAAAACTAAGTTATCCTTTATTATGTATTTGTAGAAGCTTCTGGTGCGGGTGAGATAGTGGAGGAGGAGGCAGCAGAGATGCTGGAAGTTGATCCTGGCGAAGGTGAGTGATGTCAGCCAGACTGGGAGCCAGATATGTTGGGAATAGTGACTCTATACAAGTACTAACCAAATGTCACATGTTTCTCCAGGGACTTCTTCACAGCATAGCCAGGACCAAGGGCAGCCTGTTGGCCCCAACCAGCCATCTGTCGGCCACCAACTCCGTAAGTCTCCATGCCATTATTCATATTAATGTTTTGTTAGCTAATAACACACACATAACTAAAGGCGTAGCCAATGTGTAGTTAACACTTTCAGGTGGGCACTTCGTTAGCTTAAAGCGGACCCTAACTTGTATTAAGAACATAATAATTAGCCAACACACTGTACCTACAGATTTGAAACATTGAAAAACAGCCTTCAGCCATCTAATGCTTGTTATTAGATTGAACAAAACAAATATTGCGGAATATGGAATGCGCAATATTTTCAGGCAGCATGGGATACAGATTGAAAAAAGTAAGGTGCTGCCATGCATTGTGGGACTGATGACCTTTCCCTCAACCCAGCTATGCTCTGGATTCCCAACGCACCACTGTAACCTACTCCCCTGTACTTTATCCAACTCTCCACTCCTCATTAAGTGTTATGCTTCAGAGTCCAGATGGCGGCGCTGTAATCCAAAAACCTCCCAAATGTACTTTGATCTGGTGCAGAATCATTTGGGAATAGTTATTGGTTTTCATTAAATAATGTTGAAGGTCCGGTTTAAGGAGTTTAAAGACTTACCTGTGGGAAATGCATTAACTTTATCCCTTGGAAGAATGACATATGTCATGCATTTACATGTATTTGATTAACCCCAAATCTATTTCCAGCATACAAACCGGTCTGGGACTCCTATTTATGTTTATTTCTCTATTGGTTACAGGGATGATCCCAAAAACATTGGCTGGGAAAAAAAAAGAATCAAGGAGTTGGTGGCCGAGCTGCTGGCCATACAGGCGACGTTGGGGCCAACAGATGAAGAAGAGGAGGAGGATTAGTGCCCTTGGTCCTGGCTACTTTTGTTCAATGTTTTTAAAATTTTAGAATTGTTTCTAAATTTTTAGAGTTTTTGTTAAAAAAAAAAAAAAAAAAAAACTTTGATCTCTGTTTTTAATCAAAATAAAAAAAAAATTTAATATGTTTTGAAAACCAACAAACAAAAATTTACAATCTGTTTGTAAAACAAAAAAAAAAAAGTTTTAATGTGTTTGTTAAAAAAAAAAAAAAAAAAAAAGATGTTTTAAACAAAACACCCCAAAAAAAAAAAATATGTTTAAACGAAAAATATAAAAAAAAAACAAAATAATTTAAATAAATTATATTTTAAGACTTCATAAATGTGTCTTTTCTAATATGCGCCACAAAAAACAATTACACAAACAAGAAAAAACACGCTTAGAAACATATAGACATATGTACATTATGTGGTTTGTGTAAGTTTTAGGGTCGTCAACATGAAGTTGGATGCAGGCGCTAAGGGGTTTAGGTAAGTTTGAGGGACCGAGAAATGAAGTTGGATGCAGGCGCTAAGGGGTTTAGGTAAGTTTGAGGGACCGAGAAATGAAGAAGGATGCAAGCGCCAAGGGGTTTAGGTAAGTTTTAGGGACCGAGAAATGAAGAAGGATGCAAGCGCCAAGGGGTTTAGGTAAGTTTGAGGGACCGAGAAATGAAGTTGGATGCAGGCGCTAAGGGGTTTAGGTAAGTTTTAGGGACCGAGAAATGAAGTTGGATGCAAGCGCTAAGGGGTTTAGGTAAGTTTTAGGGACCGAGAAATGAAGTTGGATGCAGGCGCTAAGGGGTTTAGGTAAGTTTGAGGGACCGAGAAATGAAGTTGGATGCAAGCGCAAAGGGGTTTAGGTAAGTTTTAGGGACCGAGAAATGAAGTTGGATGCAGGCGCTAAGGGGTTTAGGTAAGTTTGAGGGACCGAGAAATGAAGTTGGATGCAGGCGCTAAGGGGTTTAGGTAAGTTTGAGGGACCGAGAAATGAAGAAGGATGCAAGCGCCAAGGGGTTTAGGTAAGTTTTAGGGACCGAGAAATGAAGAAGGATGCAAGCGCCAAGGGGTTTAGGTAAGTTTGAGGGACCGAGAAATGAAGTTGGATGCAGGCGCTAAGGGGTTTAGGTAAGTTTTAGGGACCGAGAAATGAAGTTGGATGCAAGCGCTAAGGGGTTTAGGTAAGTTTTAGGGACCGAGAAATGAAGTTGGATGCAGGCGCTAAGGGGTTTAGGTAAGTTTGAGGGACCGAGAAATGAAGTTGGATGCAAGCGCAAAGGGGTTTAGGTAAGTTTTAGGGACCGAGAAATGAAGTTGGATGCAGGCGCTAAGGGGTTTAGGTAAGTTTGAGGGACCGAGAAATGAAGTTGGATGCAGGCGCTAAGGGGTTTAGGTAAGTTTGAGGGACCGAGAAATGAAGAAGGATGCAAGCGCCAAGGGGTTTAGGTAAGTTTTAGGGACCGAGAAATGAAGAAGGATGCAAGCGCCAAGGGGTTTAGGTAAGTTTGAGGGACCGAGAAATGAAGTTGGATGCAGGCGTTAAGGGGTTTAGGTAAGTTTTAGGGACCGAGAAATGAAGTTGGATGCAAGCGCTAAGGGGTTTAGGTAAGTTTTAGGGACCGAGAAATGAAGTTGGATGCAGGCGCTAAGGGGTTTAGGTAAGTTTTAGGGACCGAGAAATGAAGTTGGATGCAAGCGCTAAGGGGTTTAGGTAAGTTTTAGGGACCGAGAAATGAAGTTGGATGCAGGCGCTAAGGGGTTTAGGTAAGTTTTAGGGACCGAGAAATGAAGTTGGATGCAAGCGCTAAGGGGTTTAGGTAAGTTTTAGGGACCGAGAAATGAAGTTGGATGCAGGCGCTAAGGGGTTTAGGTAAGTTTTAGGGACCGAGAAATGAAGTTGGATGCAGGCGCTAAGGGGTTTAGGTAAGTTTGAGGGACCGAGAAATGAAGAAGGATGCAGGCGCTAAGGGGTTTAGGTAAGTTTTAGGGACCGAGAAATGAAGAAGGATGCAAGCGCTAAGGGGTTTAGGTAAGTTTTAGGGACCGAGAAATGAAGTTGGATGCAAGCGCTAAGGGGTTTAGGTAAGTTTTAGGGACCGAGAAATGAAGTTGGATGCAGGCGCTAAGGGGTTTAGGTAAGTTTGAGGGACCGAGAAATGAAGTTGGATGCAAGCGCAAAGGGGTTTAGGTAAGTTTTAGGGACTGAGAAATGAAGTTGGATGCAGGCGCTAAGGGGTTTAGGTAAGTTTCTGGTTGAGGGTGCGCATGCGCAAGATCTTATAAACATACGAACGCACGAATCTAAGAGGCCAAAAACCAATGAAAACCAGAGGCAAACGCAAGTAATTGGAAGAGGTGGACGATGGAAGCAGCAGAAAAAACAGGCTGCCGCCGCAACAAGTGAGCACATGAACGTGAAATTTACGCTTGTCAACTGACTGAGGCAAGTTCGGGAGATAACATACGAACGGACGTATATTTTAGGATAGAAACGTATTTGCTTATAGAATCACTCGCAAGTTCATACGAACGCACGAGCGGACGTGAAAAATAGGATGATCGTGACCCAAATCCAAGCTGTTACATGTTTCTTTGAATCAACCCATATATGTAGGTTGACGCTTATGGGATAAAGTGCTAAGTGCCTAAGTGGTGCCTAAAATAAGTGCCTTCAAAACTACTGCAATTAATTTAACTTAAATTAATACAGTTGTGCAAACGAAGCAATGTGCAAACAAGATAAAGTGCCAAGTGCTGAAAGTGCATATAATCATAAAGCTAGACCTAAGTTGTGCTCCTATATTAAACAATAAGTGTCACCCATATGCAATAAAGTACACAATCACAATATATGTAGCTGAATGACACCCTGGAGTTGCAAGCAGCAGCAGCAGGAGGCCAAACATAGCTTGAAAGAGACACTGTAGTTGGCAGCAGGAGCCCAAAAATTGGCTGAATGACACCCTGGAGTTGCAAGCAGCAGCAGCAGCCCAAACATAGCTTGAAATAGACACTGGAGTTGGCAGCAGGAGCCCAAAAATTGGCTGAATGACACCCTGGAGTTGCAAGCAGCAGCATCAGCAGCAGCCCAAACATAGCTTGAAAGACACACTGGAGTTGGCAGCAGGAGCCCAACAATTGGCTGAATGACACCCTGGAGTTGCAAGCAGCAGCAGCCCAAACATAGCTTGAAAGAGACACTGGATTTGTCAGCAGGAGCCTAACAATTGGCTGAATGACACCCTGGAGTTGCAAGCAGCAGCAGCAGGAGGCCAAACATAGCTTGAAAGAGACACTGGAGTTGGCAGCAGGAGCCCAAAAATTGGCCGAATGACACCCTGGAGTTGCAAGCAGCAGCAGGAGGCCAAACATAGCTTGAAAGAGACACTGGAGTTGGCAGCAGGAGCCCAAAAATTGTCTGAATTACACCCTAAAGTTGCAAGCAGCAGCAGCAGGAGCCCAAACATAGCTTGAAAGAGACACTGGAGTTGGCAGCAGGAGCCCAAAAATTGGCTGAATGACACCCTGGAGTTGCAAGCAGCAGCAACAGGAGCCCAAACATTGGCTGAAAGAGACACTAGAGTTGGCAGCAGGAGCACAAAAATTGGCTGAATGACACCCTGGAGTCACAAGCAGCAGCAGCAGCCGCCCAAACATAGCTTGAAAGAGACACTGGAGTTGGCAGCAGGAGCCCAAAAATTGGCTGAATGACACCCTGGAGTTGCAAGCAGCAGCAGCAGCAGGAGGCCAAACATAGCTTGAAAGAGACACTGGAGTTGGCAGCAGGAGCCCAAAAATTGGCTGAATGACACCCTGGAGTTGCAAGCAGCAGCAGCAGCCCAAACATAGCTTGAAAGAGACACTGGAGTTGGCAGCAGGAGCCCAAAAATTGGCTGAATGACACCCTGGAGTTGCAAGCAGCAGCATCAGCAGCAGCCCAAACATAGCTTGAAAGACACACTGGAGTTGGCAGCAGGAGCCCAAAAGTTGGCTGAATGACACCCTGGAGTTGCAAGCAGCAGCAGCAGCAGCCCAAACATAGCTTGGAAGAGACACTGGATTTGGCAGCAGGAGCCCAACAATTGGCTGAATGACACCCTGGAGTTGCAAGCAGCAGCAGCAGCAGCTCAAACATAGCTTGAAAGAGACACTGGATTTGGCAGCAGGAGCCTAACAATTGGCTGAATGACACCCTGGAGTTGCAAGCAGCAGCAACAGGAGCCCAAACATTGGCTGAAAGAGACACTAGAGTTGGCAGCAGGAGCACAAAAATTGGCTGAATGACACCCTGGAGTCACAAGCAGCAGCAGCAGCCGCCCAAACATAGCTTGAAAGAGACACTGGAGTTGGCAGCAGGAGCCCAAAAATTGGCTGAATGACACCCTGGAGTTGCAAGCAGCAGCAGCCCAAACATAGCTTGAAAGAGACACTGGAGTTGGCAGCAGGAGCCCAACAATTGGCTGAATGACACCCTGGAGTTGCAAGCAGCAGCAGCAGGAGGCCAAACATAGCTTGAAAGGGACACTGGAGTGGGCAGCAGGAGCCCAAATATTGGCTGAATGACACCCTGGAGTTGCAAGCAGCAGCAGGAGGCCAAACATAGCTTGAAAGAGACACTGAAGTTGGCAGCAGGAGCCCAAAAATTGGCTGAATGACACCCTGGAGTTGCAAGCAGCAGCAGCAGCAGCCCAAACATAGCTTGAAAGAGACACTGGAGTTGGCAGCAGGAGCCCAAAAGTTGGCTGAATGACACCCTGGAGTTGCAAGCAGCAGCAGCCCAAACATAGCTTGGAAGAGACACTGGATTTGGCAGCAGGAGCCCAACAATTGGCTGAATGACACCCTGGAGTTGCAAGCAGCAGCAGCCCAAACATAGCTTGAAAGAGACACTGGATTTGGCAGCAGGAGCCTAACAATTGGCTGAATGACACCCTGGAGTTGCAAGCAGCAGCAGCAGGAGGCCAAACATAGCTTGAAATAGACACTGGAGTTGGCAGCAGGAGCCCAAAAATTGGCAGAATGACACCCTGGAGTTGCAAGCAGCAGCAGGAGGCCAAACATAGCTTGAAAGAGACACTGGAGTTGGCAGCAGGAGCCCAAAAATTGTCTGAATTACACCCTAAAGTTGCAAGCAGCAGCAGCAGGAGCCCAAACATAGCTTGAAAGAGACACTGCAGTTGGCAGCAGGAGCCCAAAAATTGGCTGAATGACACCCTGGAGTTGCAAGCAGCAGCAGCAGCCCAAACATAGCTTGAAAGAGACACTGGAGTTGGCAGCAGGAGCCCAACAATTGGCTGAATGACACCCTGGAGTTGCAAGCAGCAGCAGCAGGAGGCCAAACATAGCTTGAAAGAGACACTGGAGTTGGCAGCAGGAGCCCAACAATTGGCTGAATGACACCCTGGAGTTGCAAGCAGCAGCAGCAGGAGGCCAAACATAGCTTGAAAGAGACACTGGAGTTGGCAGCAGGAGCCCAAAAATTGGCTGAATGACACCCTAAAGTTGCAAGCAGCTGGAGAAGGAGCCCAAACATAGCTTGAAAGAGACACTGGAGTTGGCAGCAGGAGCCCAAAAATTGTCTGAATTACACCCTAAAGTTGCAAGCAGCAGCAGCAGGAGCCCAAACAATGCTTGAAAGAGACACTGGAATTGGCAGCAGGAGCCCAAAAATTGTCTGAATCACATCCTGGAGTTGCAAGCAGCAGCAGCCCAAACATTGGCTGAAAGAGACACTGGAGTTGGCAGCAGGAGCCCAAAAATTGGCTGAATGACACCCTGGAGTAGCAAGCAGCAGCAGCAGGAGCCCAAACATAGCTTGAAAGAGACACTGGAGTTGGCAGCAGGAGCCCAAAAATTGGCTGAATGACACCCTGGAGTAGCAAGCAGCAGCAGCAGGAGCCCAAACATAGCTTGAAAGAGACACTGGAGTTGGCAGCAGGAGCCCAAAAAGTGGCTGAATGACACCCTGGAGTCGCAAGCAGCAGCAGCAGCAGCCCAAACATAGCTTGAAAGAGACACTGGAGTTGGTAGCAGGAGCCCAAAATTTGGCTGAATGACACCCTGGAGTTGCAAGCAGCAGCAGCAGCATCAGCCCAAACATAGCTTGAAAGAGACACTGGAGTTGGCAGCAGGAGCCCAACAATTGGCTGAATGACACCCTGGAGTTGCAAGCAGCAGCAGCAGGAGGCCAAACATAGCTTGAAAGAGACACTGAAGTTGGCAGCAGGAGCCCAAAAATTGGCTGAATGACACCCTGGAGTTGCAAGCAGCAGCAGCAGCAGGAGGCCAAACATAGCTTGAAAGAGACACTGGAGTTGGCAGCAGGAGCCCAAAAATTGGCTGAATGACACCCTGGAGTTGCAAGCAGCTGTAGAAGGAGCCCAAACATAGCTTGAAAGAGACACTGGAGTTGGCAGCAGGAGCCCAAAAATTGTCTGAATGACACCCTAAAGTTGCAAGCAGCAGCAGCAGGAGCCCAAACATAGCTTGAAAGAGACACTGGAATTGGCAGCAGGAGCCCAAAAATTGTCTGAATCACATCCTGGAGTTGCAAGCAGCAGCAGCCCAAACATTGGCTGAAAGAGACACTGGAGTTGGCAGCAGGAGCCCAAAAATTGGCTGAATGACACCCTGGAGTTGCAAGCAGCAGCAGCAGGAGGCCAAACATAGCTTGAAAGAGACACTGTAGTTGGCAGCAGGAGCCCAAAACTGGCTGAATGACACCCTGGAGTTGCAAGCAGCAGCAGGAGGCCAAACATAGCTTGAAAGAGACACTGGAGTTGGCAGCAGGAGCCCAAAAATTGTCTGAATGACACCCTGGAGTTGCAAGCAGCTGGAGAAGGAGCCCAAGCATAGCTTGAAAGAGACACTGGAGTTGGCAGCAGGAGCCCAAAAATTGACCTAAAGACACACTGTAGTTGGGCAGCAGCAGCAGCAGGAGGCCAAGCATAGCTTGAAAGAGACACTGGAGTTGGCAGCAGGAGCCCAAAAATTGGCTGAATGACACCCTGGAGTTGCAAGCAGCAGCAGCAGGAGGCAAAACATAGCTTGAAAGAGACACTGGAGTTGGCAGCAGGAGCCCAACAATTGGCTGAATGACACCCTGGAGTTGCAAGCAGCTGGAGAAGGAGCCCAAGCATAGCTTGAAAGGTATACTGGAGTTGGCAGCAGGAGCCCAAAAATTGACCTAAAGACACACTGTAGTTGGGCAGCAGCAGCAGCAGGAGGCCAAGCATAGCTTGAAAGAGACACTGGAGTTGGCAGCAGGAGCCCAAAAATTGGCTGAATGACACCCTGGAGTTGCAAGCAGCAGCAGCAGCAGCAGGAGGCAAAACATAGCTTGAAAGAGACACTGGAGTTGGCAGCAGGAGCCCAACAATTGGCTGAATGACACCCTGGAGTTGCAAGCAGCTGGAGAAGGAGCCCACACATTGCTTGAAAAAGACACTGGAGTTGGCAGCAGGAGCCCAAAAATTGTCTGAATGACACCCTAAAGTTGCAAGCAGCAGCAGCAGCAGGAGCCCAAACATAGCTTGAAAGAGACACTGGAATTGGCAGCAGGAGCCCAAAAATTGTCTGAATCACATCCTGGAGTTGCAAGCAGCAGCAGCCCAAACATTGGCTGAAAGAGACACTGGAGTTGGCAGCAGGAGCCCAAAAATTGGCTGACTGACACCCTGGAGTAGCAAGCAGCAGCAGCAGGAGCCCAAACATAGCTTGAAAGAGACACTGGAGTTGGCAGCAGGAGCCCAAAAATTGCTGAATGACACCCTGGAGTAGCAAGCAGCAGGAGCCCAAACATAGCTTGAAAGAGGCACTTGAGTTGGCAGCAGGAGCCCAAAAAATGTCTGAATGACACCCTGGAGTTGCAAGCAGCAGCAGCCAAAACCTAGTTTGAAAGACACTCTGGAGTTGGCAGCAGGAACCCAAAAATTGGCCTTAAGACACACTGCAGTTGGAAGCAGCAGCAGCAGGAGGCCAAAATTTGGCTGAAAGGCACACCCTGAAGTTGGCATCAGCAGGAGCCCAAAAATTGGCCTAAAGACATAAATATGTTTTGCACCATTTGGAAAGTGTAAAACGTGGCACCATGCTGAATCTAGTCGCATGCATCAGCCATTGGTGGGTGGAAATCCTGGCTGATCCATCCCTGATTCATTTTCACAAAGGTGAGTCTCTCCACATTTTTAGTTGACAGACGAGTTCTCCTCGCCGTAACTATGGCCCCCGCCGCACTAAACACCCACTCAGATGGCACGCTACTTGCCGGGCAGGACAGCTTTTCCAAGGCAAACTCAGCTAGCTGCGGCCACAAGTTAAGTTTGGCTGCTCAGAAGTCCAGCGGATCCTCAAGGTGTGTTGGCATGGTCATGTCAAGGTATGACATGCCCTGCTGGTTCAGGTCCTGCTCCAGGTCTTCCTACTGCTCATGAGTAGACTCACTATGCGGGTGTAGAAAGCTACTCATTAGCAACTGAAGACTGAGGCTGCTGCTGATGGTGCTGCTGCTGCTGCCCCCTAGCAGCTATGGCAGTGGAAGGTGAGCACAGAGGTCCCCCCGAGTCAGACCTGCGAGAGTATGGACGATGGCGCAAATAGACATCGGCCAACTGACTACGTAGGATGTCTCTGTAGTAGGGCAGTTTGTCCTCCCTTGCAGTGGTTTTAAAAAATGCCTCCATTTTTTGCTGGTAGCGAGGGTCCAATAAGGTGGAGAGCCAAAAGTCATCCCGCTGACAAATGGAAACAATTCTGGGGTCACTACGCAAGCACGTGAGCATGCTTCGTGCCATTTGTGCAAGTGACTAGGAGGGACTACCTGTCTCCATCTCCACTGCATACTGCCACGGTGTGTCTGGGTCCTCTGTCTCGCCTTTCTCACAACCCTCTAGCTCCTCTGGCTGCTCCTGCACCTCCTCTCCTGTCCGCTGACTAGATAAACCAGCCATTTCGCCAAGCCTAAACTGTGCACTGTGCCACTCCTCCTCCTCTTCCTCCTCCTCCAGTTCAGCTCCAACGGGGTTCATGTGGCCATAAGATGTAGACACCATGTCTCCAGTGCCCTGACCAGCCATGGTTTCCAACATGTGCTGTAGTACATGAAGCAGTGGAATCACGTCGTTCATCCTGTAAACCTGGCGACTCACAAATAAAGTTGCTTCCTCAAAGGGCCTGTGCAAACGGCAGGTGTCACGTATGAGCTGCCACTGGTTGAAATTGAAGTTACACAGGGGAGTCCCCCTATCCACTTGGATCATCAAGAAATGGCTTTTCTCTGTTCGTATAGTCTGTCCAACATATGCAAGGTGGAATTCCAACGGGTGGAAACATCGCAAATCAGACTATGTTGAGGGCTACCGTTCTGACGCTGTAGCTCAAGAAGGGTGTGCTTGGCTGGTTATGAGTGGCTGAAGTGCATGCAAAGTTTCCTTGAAGTTGTTAGGATGTCTTGCAGATGGGGGGAAGACTTCAGAAACCGCTTCACAACCAGATTGAAGACGTGAGCCATGCAGGGCGCATGGGTCAGCCTTCCTTGTCTCAGCGCAGACAAAATGTTCTTCCCATTGTCGGTAAACATGGTTCCCATTTTCAGTTCATTTTTCTTGGAGTAAGCCATGTTTGGATTTCTTGATGAATAAATTTAAGCAGTTCCTCCCCTGTGTGACTCGTTCGCCAAGACAAACCATGTGAAGCACAGCGTGACACCTCCGTGCCCTGCACACATGGTAGGCTGGAGGGGCACTGAGACCTGAGCCTACAGTGGAGGGTGAGGAGATGGCGGAGGATGAGGAGGCTGAGTTGCACGGTGTCACAGGCACAACGGCCAAGGAGTGCGGAGGTCAAAGCAGCGTAACCTGTCCAAGTTGCTGCTGCTGCAAAGGGACCACATTCACCCAGTGGGCCGTAAACGACATGTACTGTCCCTGACCGTAGTTACAGCTCCAGACGTCGGCGCTGCCATGCATTTTGCTACACACCGACAGTCTCAAGGACTGGCCCACCTTCTGTTCAAGAAAAGTGTGCAGCACTGGTACTGCCTTCTTGGCAAAGAAATGATGGCTTGGGACTCCCACCTCGGCTCGGCACAAGCCATCAGTTCTCTGAAAGGGGCAGAGTTCACCACCTGAAAAGGGAGCGACTGCAGCACCAGCAACTTGGACAGGAGCACATTCAGCTTCTGCGCCGTAGGATGAGTGGGCGCATACTGCTGTCTTTTGGACATGGCTTTGCTGATGGATTGCTGGCGGGATGCATGACTTAGAGGAGGAGGAGGAGCAGGAGCATCTGGAGCAACAGAGGATGGGTATGACGCACAGTTGTCTTTGGCTGAAGTGCTGGAGCCTTGGCTGGCAGAAATTGGGAGCGGCGTGCCACTTGGTGAGGAAGCAGCCTGGACCACCTCTTTGGAGCCTCGGTTCTCCTAGGGCCGCTATATGGTGACGCATCATATGTTGACGCAGGGCCATGGTGCCAACATTTGGGCTCTGGCCACGCTTCACCTTCTGCCTACATATCTTACATGTGGCCATGTTACCCTCCTGCGGATGCTTCAGGAAAAACTGCCACACTGCCGAGTAGCTACTTTTCCCACCCACAGCCCGCACTGATTCACTGCTACTGTCGCCAACTCCAGGAACCCCTGCTCCACTACCTCCCGATAAGGTAGCATGCCGCGCAGCAGGTGCTCTACCCCGGCCATGGCCCCATTTGGCTCCAGGCTTTACAATTCTGCCCCCATGCTACCTGCCAACCATGCTGCTAACACCATGCTGCCTCAGCTGCTGACTCCGGGGCAACCTGCGCCCCTCTTCTCCTGATGATGAGCATGAAGCCCCTTCTGCACCCGGCTCCCAAGTGCGATCGGCTTCATCATCATCATCATCACCGAGTTGTGGCTGCACGTCACTGATGTTCTCGGTTTCCTCAACAGTGACTGGCGCAGGAGCTGGAACGCTCGCAACAACACAAACGCCACTCTCCACATCACTATTTGTCTGCCTAGCGAAGGAAGCCACTCTCCATTTCTTGGCTGGGCAGTAGCTGCTGACTGTCTTCTATCTGATCGTCCTCCTCACTAAAGAGTGGAGCTGAACCCAAAGCATAGGATACATCGCTGGGGGAGGAAACGGCGTAGGACAGAGGCAATGGGAGGACAGGGACTGCTCTCGGGCCATGCCAACTCAGAGTTGTGTCAGAGGAACCTACCGACCCTAGACTGGGGGTGTCAGATGTAACTTGTGATGATGTGGATGACCGCATTAACCAATCTACCACGGCAGATGCGTTACTGGTGGAGACACGACCGCTAGCAGATACTGGCAGATCAGATCTCTCACCGCGACTTCTGCTGCCACTCGCCCCTAGTCTGCTGCGACCTCTGCCTGCTGAATCTTGGCCTCTGCCACTCCTCTTTGAACATCCTTGCACTTGTCTGCCTGACATTTTTAAGTATTTGAAATGCGAAATAGGTACGATAAAAAATGTGTTTACTTTAAAAAGAAGAAGTTAAATAAAGTGAGGAACTGCTTCTCTGCACCAGATACAATGAAAATTGGCAATATGAGATACCCTGCGGCCTAGTGTTTTGGCAGCAGACCAAAAACCAATTCAAAATGCAATACTTTGATTAAGCTGAGGATCAAGAAGCGTATTTAGTATAACAGATAGGCTGCTAAGTGCAGGTTTGGGATACCCTGCGGCCTGGTGTTTTTACAGGATGCACAAAACCAATTCAAAATGCAATATATTAATAAAACAGAGCCTGTAGAAGCTGCTTTAGTATAACAGATAGGGTGAAATGTTCCGGTTTGGGCAACCCTGCGGCCTGGTGTTTTTAAAGGATGCACAAAACCAATTCAAAATGCAATATATTGATAAAACAGAGCCTGTAGAAGCGGATTTAGTATAACAGATAGGGTGAAATGTGCTGGTTTGGGATGCCCATGCGGCCTGGTGTTTTTACAGGACGCACAAAACCAATTCAAAATGCAATATATTAATAAACAGAGCCTTTAGAAGCTGCTTTAGTATAACAGATAGGGTGAAATGTGCCGGTTGGGATACCCTGCGGCCTGGTGTTTTTACAGGACGCACAAAACCAATTCAAAATGCAATATATTAATAAAACAGAGCCTGTAGAAGCTGCTTTAGTATAACAGGGTGAAATGTGCCGATTTGGGATACCCTGCGGCCTGGTGTTTTTAAAGGACGCACAAAACCAATTCAAAATGCAATATATTAATAAAACAGAGCCATTAGAAGCTGATTTAGTATAACAGATAGGGTGAAATGTGCTGGTTTGGGATGCCCATGTGGCCTGGTGTTTTTACAGGACGCACAAAAACAATTCAAAATGCAATATATTAATAAAACAGAGCCTGTAGAAGCTGCTTTAGTATAACAGATTGGGTGAAATGTTCCGGTTTGGGCAACCCTGCGGCCTGGTGTTTTTAAAGGATGCACAAAACCAATTCAAAATGCAATATATTGATAAAACAGAGCCTGTAGAAGCGGATTTAGTATAACAGATAGGGTGAAATGTGCTGGTTTGGGATGCCCATGCGGCCTGGTGTTTTTACAGGACGCACAAAACCAATTCAAAATGCAATATATTAATAAACAGAGCCTTTAGAAGCTGCTTTAGTATAACAGATAGGGTGAAATGTGCCGGTTGGGATACCCTGCGGCCTGGTGTTTTTACAGGACGCACAAAACCAATTCAAAATGCAATATATTAATAAAACAGAGCCTGTAGAAGCTGCTTTAGTATAACAGGGTGAAATGTGCCGATTTGGGATACCCTGCGGCCTGGTGTTTTTAAAGGACGCACAAAACCAATTCAAAATGCAATATATTAATAAAACAGAGCCATTAGAAGCTGATTTAGTATAACAGATAGGGTGAAATGTGCTGGTTTGGGATGCCCATGTGGCCTGGTGTTTTTACAGGACGCACAAAAACAATTCAAAATGCAATATATTAATAAAACAGAGCCTGTAGAAGCTGCTTTAGTATAACAGATTGGGTGAAATGTTCCGGTTTGGGCAACCCTGCGGCCTGGTGTTTTTAAAGGATGCACAAAACCAATTCAAAATGCAATATATTGATAAAACAGAGCCTGTAGAAGCGGATTTAGTATAACAGATAGGGTGAAATGTGCTGGTTTGGGATGCCCATGCGGCCTGGTGTTTTTACAGGACGCACAAAACCAATTCAAAATGCAATATATTAATAAACAGAGCCTTTAGAAGCTGCTTTAGTATAACAGATAGGGTGAAATGTGCCGGTTGGGATACCCTGCGGCCTGGTGTTTTTACAGGACGCACAAAACCAATTCAAAATGCAATATATTAATAAAACAGAGCCTGTAGAAGCTGCCTTAATATAACAGATAGGGTGAAATGTGCCGATTTGGGATACCCTGCGGCCTGGTGTTTTTAAAGGACGCACAAAACCAATTCAAAATGCAATATGTTAATAAAACAGAGCATTTAAAAGCTGATTTAGTATAACAGATAGGGTGAAATGTGCTGGTTTGGGATGCCCATGCGGCCTGGTGTTTTTACAGGACGCACAAAACCAATTCAAAATGCAATATATTAATAAACAGAGCCTTTAGAAGCTGCTTTAGTATAACAGATAGGGTGAAATGTGCCGGTTGGGGTACCCTGCGGCCTGGTGTTTTTAAAGGACGCACAAAACCAATTCAAAATGCAATATGTTAATAAAACAGAGCCTTTAGAAGCTGATTTAGTATAACAGATAGGGTGAAATGTGCTGGTTTGGGATGCCCATGTGACCTGGTGTTTTTAAAGGACGCACAAAACCAATTCAAAATGCAATATATTAGTAAAACAGAGCCTTTAAAAGCTGATTTAGTATAACAGATAGGGTGAAATGTGCTGGTTTGGGATGCCCATGCGGCCTGGTGTTTTTACAGGACGCACAAAACCAATTCAAAATGCAATATATTAATAAACAGAGCCTTTAGAAGCTGCTTTAGTATAACAGATAGGGTGAAATGTGCCGGTTGGGGTACCCTGCGGCCTGGTGTTTTTAAAGGACGCACAAAACCAATTCAAAATGCAATATGTTAATAAAACAGAGCCTTTAGAAGCTGATTTAGTATAACAGATAGGGTGAAATGTGCTGGTTTGGGATGCCCATGTGACCTGGTGTTTTTACAGGACGCACAAAACCAATTCAAAATGCAATATATTAGTAAAACAGAGCCTTTAAAAGCTGATTTAGTATAACAGATAGGGTGAAATGTGCTGGTTGGGGATGCCCATGTGGCCTAGTGTTTTTACAGGATGCACAAAACCAATTCAAAATGCAATATATTAATAAACAGACCCTTTTGAAGCTGCTTTTGTATAACAGATAGGGTGAAATGTGCCCGTTGGGATACCCTGTGGCCTGGTGTTTTTACAGGACGCACAAAACCAATTCAAAATGCAATATATTAATAAAAAAGAGCCTGTAGAAGCTACTTTAGTATAACAGATAGGGTGAAATGTGCCGGTTTGGGATACCCTGCGGCCTGGTGTTTTTAAAGGACGCACAAAACCAATTCAAAATGCAATATATTAATAAAACAGAGCCTTTAGAAGCTGATTTAGTATAACAGATAGGGTGAAATGTGCTGGTTTGGGATGCCCATGTGGCCTAGTGTTTTTACAGGACGCACAAAACCAATTCAAAATGCAATATATTAATAAAACAGAGCCTTTAGAAGCTGATTTAGTATAACAGATAGGGTGAAATGTGCTGGTTTGGGATGCCCATGTGGCCTGGTGTTTTTACAGGACGCACAAAACCACTTCAAAATGCAATATATTAATAAAACAGAGCCTTTAAAAGCTGATTTAGTATAACAGATAGGGTGAAATGTGCTGGTTTGGGATGCCCATGTGGCCTAGTGTTTTTACAGGACGCACAAAACCAATTCAAAATGCAATATATTAATAAAACAGAGCCTTTTGAAGCTGCTTTTGTATAACAGATAGGGTGAAATGTGCCGTTTGGGATACCCTGTAGCCTGGTGTTTTTAAAGGACGCACAAAACCAATTCAAAATGCAATATGTTAATAAAACAGAGCCTTTAGAAGCTGATTTAGTATAACAGATAGGGTGAAATGTGCTGGTTTGGGATGCCCATGTGACCTGGTGTTTTTACAGGACGCACAAAACCAATTCAAAATGCAATATATTAGTAAAACAGAGCCTTTAAAAGCTGATTTAGTATAACAGATAGGGTGAAATGTGCTGGTTGGGGATGCCCATGTGGCCTAGTGTTTTTACAGGATGCACAAAACCAATTCAAAATGCAATATATTAATAAACAGACCCTTTTGAAGCTGCTTTTGTATAACAGATAGGGTGAAATGTGCCCGTTGGGATACCCTGTGGCCTGGTGTTTTTACAGGACGCACAAAACCAATTCAAAATGCAATATATTAATAAAAAAGAGCCTGTAGAAGCTACTTTAGTATAACAGATAGGGTGAAATGTGCCGGTTTGGGATACCCTGCGGCCTGGTGTTTTTAAAGGACGCACAAAACCAATTCAAAATGCAATATATTAATAAAACAGAGCCTTTAGAAGCTGATTTAGTATAACAGATAGGGTGAAATGTGCTGGTTTGGGATGCCCATGTGGCCTGGTGTTTTTACAGGACGCACAAAACCACTTCAAAATGCAATATATTAATAAAACAGAGCCTTTAAAAGCTGATTTAGTATAACAGATAGGGTGAAATGTGCTGGTTTGGGATGCCCATGTGGCCTAGTGTTTTTACAGGACGCACAAAACCAATTCAAAATGCAATATATTAATAAAACAGAGCCTTTTGAAGCTGCTTTTGTATAACAGATAGGGTGAAATGTGCCGTTTGGGATACCCTGTGGCCTGGTGTTTTTACAGGACGCACAAAACCAATTCAAAATGCAATATATTAATAAAACAGAGCCTTTAAAAGCTGATTTAGTATAACAGATAGGGTGAAATGTGCTGGTTTGGGATGCCCATGTGACCTGGTGTTTTTACAGGACGCACAAAACCAATTCAAAATACAATATATTAGTAAAACAGAGCCTTTAAAAGCTGATTTAGTATAACAGATAGGGTGAAATGTGCTGGTTGGGGATGCCCATGTGGCCTAGTGTTTTTACAGGATGCACAAAACCAATTCAAAATGCAATATATTAATAAACAGACCCTTTTGAAGCTGCTTTTGTATAACAGATAGGGTGAAATGTGCCCGTTGGGATACCCTGTGGCCTGGTGTTTTTACAGGACGCACAAAACCAATTCAAAATGCAATATATTAATAAAAAAGAGCCTGTAGAAGCTACTTTAGTATAACAGATAGGGTGAAATGTGCCGGTTTGGGATACCCTGCGGCCTGGTGTTTTTAAAGGACGCACAAAACCAATTCAAAATGCAATATATTAATAAAACAGAGCCTTTAGAAGCTGATTTAGTATAACAGATAGGGTGAAATGTGCTGGTTTGGGATGCCCATGTGGCCTAGTGTTTTTACAGGATGCACAAAACCAATTCAAAATGCAATATATTAATAAAACAGAGCCTTTAGAAGCTGATTTAGTATAACAGATAGGGTGAAATGTGCTGGTTTGGGATGCCCATGTGGCCTGGTGTTTTTACAGGACGCACAAAACCACTTCAAAATGCAATATATTAATAAAACAGAGCCTTTAAAAGCTGATTTAGTATAACAGATAGGGTGAAATGTGCTGGTTTGGGATGCCCATGTGGCCTAGTGTTTTTACAGGACGCACAAAACCAATTCAAAATGCAATATATTAATAAAACAGAGCCTTTTGAAGCTGCTTTTGTATAACAGATAGGGTGAAATGTGCCGTTTGGGATACCCTGTGGCCTGGTGTTTTTACAGGACGCACAAAACCAATTCAAAATGCAATATATTAATAAACAGAGCCTTTAAAAGCTGATTTCGTATAACAGATAGGGTGAAATGTGCTGGTTTGGGATGCCCATGCGGCCTGGTGTTTTTACAGGACGCACAAAACCAATTCAAAATGCAATATATTAACAAACAGAGCCTTTAGAAGCTGCTTTAGTATAACAGATAGGGTGAAATGTGCCGGTTGGGATACCCTGCGGCCTGATGTTTTTACAGGACGCACAAAACCAATTCAAAATGCAATATATTAATAAACAGAGCCTTTAGAAGCTGCTTTAGTATAACAGATAGGGTGAAATGTGCCGGTTGGGGTACCCTGCGGCCTGTTGTTTTTAAAGGACGCACAAAACCAATTCAAAATGCAATATATTAATAAAACAGATCCTTTAGAAGCTGATTTAGTATAACAGATAGGGTGAAATGTGCTGGTTTGGGATGCCCATGTGGCCTGGTGTTTTTACAGGACGCACAAAACCAATTCAAAATGCAATATATTAATAAAACAGAGCCTTTAAAAGCTGATTTAGTATAACAGATAGGGTGAAATGTGCTGGTTTGGGATGCCCATGTGGCCTAGTGTTTTTACAGGATGCACAAAACCAATTCAAAATGCAATATATTAATAAAACAGAGCCTTTAGAAGCTGACTTAGTATAACAGATAGGGTGAAATGTGCTGAAATAGTATGCCCATGTGGGCTGGGGTTTTTACATACAAAAAAAATTAAAACTAATCGAGTTATAAGAAATGCTTGTGTGTAAGAGATAGGGTTAAATATGCCACTGCCAAGATGGGATGCACAGTGGCCAGGAATATTTACAGCACAAAAAAAGCAATTTAAAACTGATCTGGCAAATGAAGTGAAGTGAAAATAAAAAAAAAGTTTCCTTGTCACTTTCTCTGCTGTCCCTGCCTGGATCGTTCCCGATTTTTCCCTATCTTTCCCTGGCTCCCTGGCTCTCCCTGGCACTGTGTGGGTCTCTGTGGGTCTCCCTGACTCTCCCTGCCTGTCTGTGAGTCTCTCCCTGTCTGCAGCAACCTCCGTTCTGTCTGCAATGCAAAGCTGAAATGCGCACAAGCAAGATGGCCGCCGTTTATATAGCACTGTGACGTCACCGGGATTCCTGGCTGCTGATAGGCTGCATGTGACCTTCCCATGATAACTTGCCCCAGGGGACATGTCCGGACATGTCCATCCACCATTTTACAATGGCTGTAATTGAAATAAATGGAGTTTAAAGGAAAACTTCGATTGAGCGAATCGCCGGCAAATTCGGATTCATTCCGAATCTAATTTTTCCTGAAATTCGGAACGAATTCGGGTTCGTCTGAATTGATTCGCTCATCCCTAGTCCAGACATGTGAAGCGACTCTTGAGAAGCCCAAATGCCCTCTCAACCACAGCCTGGGTCTTGCGATGGGCACAATTATAATAACACTCCTGTGGCTGTGTCTGAGGCCTCAGGATGGGTGTCATCAGCCACGGAAGCAGTGGATAACCCGAATCCCTTTAAAAAAAAATAAAAAAATTAGTCTCAACTTCACAGTTACATTGTATATCATTTAATAAGAGGGGAAGAACATCATATGTTGAGACAGGGCGATCAAAAATTATTCCTAGTCATACATTGAAACCCTAATTAAGCTCTTTTGTAACCCAGTAGCCAACCACCAGACAATTTGCCAGCCAGATTCAAACCGGCCATAGTGGTTGGAATACCTGAGGATGTATGCGTCGTGGGTGGATCCTGGAAAACCTGCCATGACACTCAGGAACCGAAGGTCAGGACCAACTACTGCTTGCACATTAATCGAGTGTCCCATCTTCCAGTTCCTGTAATAGCACAAAAAAAGTATTTTACTAACAAATTAAAATAAAAAAAAAAAAAAACAATCTTAAGGGACCATAAATATTTATTATTGGGTGTTAATAAATTAGATATAGCACTAAAACAACTAACTATTAGTTGTTAATTCTTGATGAAGGTCTACATTAAAATGTTTGATTTAGATCTACATTAAAATATACAGTGCTACAATGCTTAAATATAAGTCAGGATGTTCAGATAAACCACATACGGATAGAGATGTTCGTCTGCAGCTGGAGGCACCAGTGCTATGTGCCTACAGTCGATCTCACCATGCCATCCAGAAACTTGTTTAGCGTGCGGCTCAGCGTAGGCTGGGACATCCCCACGGAGTGGGCACCCAACCTCTGGAATGAGCCGTTCGCTAAAAATTTAAGGCAGCCACCATTTTGGTCATACCTGCAATTGCATGCCCCTTCCTTGTGGTGGGGGCCAACCATGGCCGCAGCTCACTATACAGTTTAAGGAGGGAAACACAGTTAAGTCTGGTGAGCTTGAATAGCTCAACGTCATGCATGCGATTGATGTTCAAACGCATGAGATGCAACCTGGAATCTGCCATGCAGATGCATAGTATGCCGTACTCATACTCTTCAACGTACTCAGCATACATCATCTCCCATCTCAACAGCTAACTTTCTCCTACAAAACGACTCCGTAAGTTGAACGTAAACAAACTCCTTTTATTAGCCGTGTTCTAATCAACAATCAAGGCTCTGAATCATGCGCAAGCCCATGCCAATAACGTAACTTTCCAGAGATAGCGAAATTTTTACGAAAAATACATGACCAATGAAAATGCATATTTGCGTTAACGTAATCGCATATACATATGAAAAAAGTAACGAAAATGCAGAAAAGGCATGGAAAAGCGAATAAAACTTACACAAACACATGCGAAAGTGCATGTGAAAGAGGCTTTGAATCAGCCCTATCATGTAAAAGCCCACTGCTGATATGTTATTAACACTCAGATATGCACCAGGAACCTGAATGGCACCACCCACAGGACTATGCAGGATTTGCAAGAAAGTTTTTTTCCCCAGGGTGTCCCGTAGGGAGCAAAATAAGAGCTGATATGAGAAGTCAAAATTGGAATACATACTGCTAACAGTGGAGGCTGATTCACTACAGACGAGCGTCTGTATAGCGGCGCTTAGAGCGACTGCTAGTAGACGCTCTAAGCCGGTATCAGGCACTGTAACAGAGCGCCTCAGTCACTGTAGTAACCTGGCCAGCATTGATTAATATGATGTATGTTGGGCGCTCTAACACCAGTACAGCACTGCAGTGAGCAAGAGGTAGCACAATTTTGACTATCCTGGGTATTGGTCCTTGCCCCCCAGGCACCCCAAACAAATTCACCTCTCCCCAGTCCAGGGCGCATGCGCAGCCTCTCGTCCAATCAGCACACTCGGATCCGCTCCCGCCCCTTTGTCTAAGCCTTCATCTAAGGCAAGCGGATATAAGCGTGCTGGCGGGCAAATCCCCTGCTACCCTGTAAGAGGGAGTGTGCCCGCGACGGCCATTCACAAATGCCTGGCATGGGCACTTGCCCTGCTAAAGGGATACCGGCCATTGGACCAGGAAAGGTGAGTTTCTGGGTAACCTGGGGGGGTTTCACACAGCAGGGCACCATGATTCTGGATGCCCCGGGGGGGGGGGAGGAAATCAATCAGCCCTGAAATCCAGGACCGTCGGATTGTGAGTTTTGTGCACTTTAAGGTTTGAGGTGCATGCCAAGCTGGCAAACACTATTGGTCATAGGCAGTCATGTAATTGGCAGCCATACAAGGGAAAAATGATTGGCTGATGCCTTTATTTCCTCTTTACATTACAAAAAAAAGGGGCTCTCAACAAATGATTTAATTATTGCATAAAATATATCCTGCATCAAAAATAGTCAAGCTGTTTTTTTTCTTTTACTAGATGGAAAAATATTCAAGGTTTAGAATGTACTATTTTTTTTTGGAAAGGGGGCGGGTGCTGAAGCACTGGTTTATTGTTGGTTTTCAAGCAGTCTGTCCAGGGGGAATATACAGTTAGAGATGTGCAGCTCTCCCTTGTAAAGTGGATTGGTACATTCCAAAAAATGTTGGACTCTTTTTTTTTAGCGCCAGATAAAAAAAAAATCAACGGGATGAGATTTCGGCTTCTGTCCACTGCTTGATATTGGGTTATGACAAGTATTTATTGGTGGGCTATTACATAAACATATAATATATGACGAAAGTACTCTCATCAAACACCGCGCTCAAAATATTACAGTGGTCAATAATTAACACAAAAATCTCGCTGGAGTATAGCAGACCGTGTTGGATCAGTCCGCAAACATATGCACACTTTTTCTGTCTTTGTTGGTGCTCTATGGCACCAAGAACTCCGCGGAAAAAATATATATATCTTTCTTCAATGTGCAAAAGTGACAATTAAATCTTATTCTTAATCAGAAGTCCACCTCTTATGTGAAAACTCCAATAAAACATGAATTTGTGTGATTTCCCACCACCACAATCGATGTGACGTACCAGATGCACAATGGGGTATTTGCAATATCAATTTGGGTCCTCTTTAGGATGTTAATTTTTATATATTCTCTCCATTCGGTGGGGTATATTAATCAAATTTCCAAATCCTCCTTACTCCTTGGGACACTCCTTAACAATCCTCCACTCCGAGGTTATGACATAAAAGTAAACAGACAAAGGCACATAGCGTAAAACCCTTAAGTATTCAGAGCGCCTGCCCGCATTTATTTAAGCTTACCAGCAATCATTTAAGAACAAGCATTTGTGTTTAAAACATCCAGGCTTTAAAACGAATTAAAAAAAGGAGGGCGCGCTGTAAGGAACTTTTGTGCTCACATACAAGCTGCTTCCAGGCAGTGCAGCAATGTGTTTCCACCCCGTCTCCCCGGCCGCCGGACACAGGAGCGCTCGCTGCCTTCCTCCTCTCCTACACACGGGAAGACGCCTCACAGTGCTGACCCCGCCCAACGCGTTTCGTCGTCAGCTGACAACTTATTCATGAGCTACGGGTATTGTGGAGCGTCTCTCTTTTCACTTCAACTATGGACATGTGATCTGTCTGGGTTAACTGTTAGATTACCGCCCAGAACTTGTCTTTGCTATTGAAATCAAGCAGTTTAGCTATTTCAATGCTGGATTACCTCCGTTGATTTTAATATTATTAAAAAGCCACTATCAACAAATTAAATAATAGTGTGCTAAATTTAATACTAAGTTTAATGCTGCTTTAATTTAATTTTATTTTAAAATTAACTGGTTAGCTGTATTTTGAGCACAAAAAATCCTTACAACCAAACCACATATAATTAACACTTGACATATTTTACCTAAAAGGATCTACATTCTTGCATTACCAAATTAATAGGTTTCTTCAGCTTTGTACATAATTACCAAACTATATAAAAAACAGGCATATATATTTTATCCAAGCCCAATACAAGACATCATCAAGTGGACCTAAATTTATATATAATATAAAATTACATTTTGTCACCATTACTAAAAGGCTAAACGGGTGGAATAAACCCATAGATCATACAATCAGAATATGATCTAAATACTAAATCATGGACTGCAAATCTCATTTATTAATTCTAACAAAATTTAATTAATTTTATCCATAATGTATTAAATTATTTTTTTATATTATAGATTTGAATTATATATTTTTTATTATTACTATCAATTTGGATGTCATACTGGCATATAGTTATCAAAAAAGGCCCTGGGGAAAGAGAACTCCAAATAACAGCCCCCCTAATGGTCTCCTATAAAGCAATTTAGATCAAACTCTATATTGAGGCCTCCTGGGGCCATGGATTTCATATTGAATATCCACTTAGATTCCAACCGGGATAATTTCCTAACCATATTTCCACCTTTTAATGTTTTTAGAGGACAGTCAATAATGCAATACCTCATATCTCTTGGATCAGAGTTATGGGATTCTTTGAAATGAGAAGATACACTATGAGAAATGAGGCATTTTTTAATGTTGTAAATATGTTCCCTCAATCTAATCTTAAATGGTCTCGTTGTCCTTCCTACATACTGTTTACCACAGCTACATTCCAACAGGTAGACAACATTGGCACTATTACATGTAAAACAATTTTTTATCTTAAAAATTTCTCCAGTAGAATTAGATTTAAAATCTTTTATGCCCCTAGATGTTGGAATTGCGTTTACTTTACAACCCATACACTTGCCACATCTATAAAATCCCTTATGGCTATTTAAAAAGGTACTTTTTTCAGGAGGTGGCTCAATGTAGCTTGTAACCAATTCTGTAGTGATGGTGGGGGGTCTCCGAAAAATAACTTTTGGTTTATTTGGTACTCGTTGGCCTATCAGCTCGTCCCCTTTAAGCAGATGCCAATGTTTATCCAGTACCTTTTTAATACTCATATAGTTATGCCCAAATTGTGTGATCAGTGCATATTCACTAGGATTATTTTCACTACCCTTAATTTTCTTTTGGGATGTCTCAAACATCTTTGTCCTCTCAATTTTTCCAACCTGATCTATATCATTTTGTATCATTATTGGATTGTATCCCTTACTGATAAATCTATCACCTAATATTTTTGCCTGTTTATAATAATCCTCCTCCTTTTTACAATTTCTCTTTATACGATGGAATTGGCCTTTTGGAATATTGCCCAGCCAATCTGGGTGATGACAGCTCGAGCGTGGTACATAGGAATTTCTATCCGTTTCCTTGAAAAAAGATCTTGTATTCAAAGCAGCACCTTCTTTCTCAATTTCAAGGTCAAGGAAGTGTATTTTCTCCCTGCTAGCTTCCCTGGTAAAGGAGAGTCCCCAATCATTTGTATTTAGTACGGTAAAAAATTCCTCAAAGGACTGTTCATCTCCCTCCCATAGGACCAAACAGTCATCTATATATCTTTTCCACAAAATTAACTCCTTTCTCGCTGTTCCATAGATAAACTCGTTTTCCCATAATCCCATGAAGATATTGGCTAGGCTGGGGGCAAATTTTGCCCCCATAGCCACGCCTCTTATTTGTAAATAGTAGGAATCATTAAACCAAAAATAGTTATGTGAAATGGCGAATTGGAAACAATCCATAAGAAATTCAATTTGGAATAGTAACAACTCCGTATTGTGAATAAGATAGTACCTTAATGCCTCCAACCCTTTCTCGTGGGGAATGTTGGTGTATAGGGATACAACATCAATAGTTATCAAAAGGGTGTTTTCACTCACCATTGTATCCTCTAGTAAGCCTAAAACTTGTTTGCTGTCTTTTAGATATGATGGGAGTCTGGTCACTATTGGCTGGAGGAACCAGTCTAAATACTTTCCCAAATTACTGGTTATAGAACCTATTCCACTAATTATAGGACGATATGGTGGATTTTTTTGATCTTTGTGCACTTTAGTCAAACCATATATCGTAGGAATACGTGGACATCTTATATTACAAAACTCCATTTCTTTTTTAGAAAGAATATTTAACTTTTGTCCTATCTCCATCAATGAGTTTAGTTCTTCTTGATATTCTTTAGTAGGATCTCTACCTAATTTTTGATATGTATCTTGATCATTTAGTAACAAATTCATTTGAATCACATATGTTTCAACATCCTGAACCACTATCCCCCCTCCCTTGTCAGCTTGTTTCACTAGCCTTGTGCTATCTTTCTTCAGGGATTTTATTCCTCTTTTTATCCTTCTATTAATATAAATTTTCCCTCTATTCTTTTTCTTTTTCTTTTTCATCTCAAACTCCAAATCACGGGTTACTAGTTTTTTAAAAACTTCAAAATGATGTCCTCCCAGTTGGAGGGGATTGTAAGTGGACGGATTTTTACAATTTGTATGTACCACCTTCAATCTGTCATTGTTTTCTTCTTCTAACCTCTCCGGGAATTTATTTGCCTCAAAATAACGTTTTAGATTTAATTTTCTAAAGAACAGCTGACAATCAATATGTAAATTGAATGGGTTTATGTCTACATCTGGGGCATATTTTAAACCCTTTTCCAATGCAAAGAGTTCATCTGCATTCAATTCTTTTTTACTTAGGTTGTAAATTCCTACTCCCTCTCTTTCTGTCCTTTTTTGTATCTTTTTATGTTTCCTTCCTCCTCTTCCTCCTCTATTTCTTTTCTCTTTCTGTAGCTCCCATTGTTGACTGGTGTTCCTAAATTCCTCCTCCATTCCATCTCCCTCTGGGGAGGAGGGAATTCCCTTTTTCTCTGGAGTCCTTCCCTTTTTGTAAAAGGAGAATATAGTTCTCTAATACTTTCTCTCCTTTTATATTCCATATCTTCCTCAAAATTCCTCAATGGGTAGAATTTGTTTTGTCTTAAATACCCATTTTCTGGCCTACTATTTCTAATATTCCTATTAGATACAGTATGTTCTTCTCTCCATTGTTTTCTCCTAACTACAGGTTCTGCTTTTTTCCTATTAAAGGGGGATGCAGTAGGGGGACTCATCTCCCTATTATTTCTAAGAGGTTGGAACTCTCTTTCTCTACCCCTATGGTTTACTTTCATTTCTGTTCCATCAATCATTTGATCTTTAAACAGTTTTTTATTTTGATTCAATTGATCTTGCCACCTGAAAACCTTACTATTATTGTAATCCCAATGGTCTCTTTTTAGTTTCCTTCTTTTCCTATCCTTAATTTCATCATCTTCCTTCATTAGTTTCTTTTTTAATGTCTCAGATAATCTGGCATATTCTTCCAGTTCTTTAAATGGTTTTAGGTCCTCCTTAAGTTTCTCAATTTCCATCCCGACTTGTTGGAGTTTTAAACGTTTTTTACATACAAGTTTTTCAATTAATTTTAGTCCACAGATGTTAAAAAATTCAAACCAGTCATCCTTTTTTATATCATAATCATCACCATCATAGATACAAAGATCCCATCTCAGGCATCTTGGGACCATTTTTTTATTTAAATATACTTCTAAGGTAGCTATATCCCATCCTATCCTCATTTCTTTATTTAAAATCCCATGCAATTTTCTAAAATCCCTTTCTAACAAAATCTTAGGATCAATTTCAGTGTGTTTAATTTCCTGCTCCACATTAAATATTGACTCCAAATCTACAATCCGTTGTTCTCTATATTGAAAAATATCATTCATTTTCAGTGCTCAAGGAGTAAGGAGGACTTGGAAATTTGATTAATATACCCCACCGAATGGAGAGAATATATAAAAATTAACATCCTAAAGAGGACCCAAATTGATATTGCAAATACCCCATTGTGCATCTGGTACGTCACATCGATTGTGGTGGTGGGAAATCACACAAATTCATGTTTTATTGGAGTTTTCACATAAGAGGTGGACTTCTGATTAAGAATAAGATTTAATTGTCACTTTTGCACATTGAAGAAAGATATATATATTTTTTCCGCGGTGCCATAGAGCACCAACAAAGACAGAAAAAGTGTGCATATGTTTGCGGACTGATCCAACACGGTCTGCTATACTCCAGCGAGATTTTTGTGTTAATTATTGACCACTGTAATATTTTGAGCGCGGTGTTTGATGAGAGTACTTTCGTCATATATTAAGTGTTAATATTGGTTGGTTTTTACACTGCAGCTTGTTTGTTGAAAGTTTATTTTGGTTCAGTCACAAATTCTTTAATCACAAATTAATTGAGCACTGAAAATGAATGATATTTTTCAATATAGAGAACAACGGATTGTAGATTTGGAGTCAATATTTAATGTGGAGCAGGAAATTAATCACACTGAAATTGATCCTAAGATTTTGTTAGAAAGGGATTTTAGAAAATTGCATGGGATTTTAAATAAAGAAATGAGGATAGGATGGGATATAGCTACCTTAGAAGTATATTTGAATAAAAAAATGGTCCCAAGATGCCTGAGATGGGATCTTTGTATCTATGATGGTGATGATTATGATATAAAAAAGGATGACTGGTTTGAATTTTTTAACATCTGTGGACTAAAATTAATTGAAAAACTTGTATGTAAAAAACGTTTAAAACTCCAACAAGTCGGGATGGAAATTGAGAAACTTAAGGAGGACCTAAAACCATTTAAAGAACTGGAAGAATATGCCAGATTATCTGAGACATTAAAAAAGAAACTAATGAAGGAAGATGATGAAATTAAGGATAGGAAAAGAAGGAAACTAAAAAGAGACCATTGGGATTACAATAATAGTAAGGTTTTCAGGTGGCAAGATCAAATGAATCAAAATAAAAAACTGTTTAAAGATCAAATGATTGATGGAACAGAAATGAAAGTGAACCATAGGGGTAGAGAAAGAGAGTTCCAACCTCTTAGAAATAATAGGGAGATGAGTCCCCCTACTGCATCCCCCTTTAATAGGAAAAAAGCAGAACCTGTAGTTAGGAGAAAACAATGGAGAGAAGAACATACTGTATCTAATAGGAATATTAGAAATAGTAGGCCAGAAAATGGGTATTTAAGACAAAACAAATTCTACCCATTGAGGAATTTTGAGGAAGATATGGAATATAAAAGGAGAGAAAGTATTAGAGAACTATATTCTCCTTTTACAAAAAGGGAAGGACTCCAGAGAAAAAGGGAATTCCCTCCTCCCCAGAGGGAGATGGAATGGAGGAGGAATTTAGGAACACCAGTCAACAATGGGAGCTACAGAAAGAGAAAAGAAATAGAGGAGGAAGAGGAGGAAGGAAACATAAAAAGATACAAAAAAGGACAGAAAGAGAGGGAGTAGGAATTTACAACCTAAGTAAAAAAGAATTGAATGCAGATGAACTCTTTGCATTGGAAAAGGGTTTAAAATATGCCCCAGATGTAGACATAAACCCATTCAATTTACATATTGATTGTCAGCTGTTCTTTAGAAAATTAAATCTAAAACGTTATTTTGAGGCAAATAAATTCCCGGAGAGGTTAGAAGAAGAAAACAATGACAGATTGAAGGTGGTACATACAAATTGTAAAAATCCGTCCACTTACAATCCCCTCCAACCGGGAGGACATCATTTTGAAGTTTTTAAAAAACTAGTAACCCGTGATTTGGAGTTTGAGATGAAAAAGAAAAAGAAAAAGAATAGAGGGAAAATTTATATTAATAGAAGGATAAAAAGAGGAATAAAATCCCTGAAGAAAGATAGCACAAGGCTAGTGAAACAAGCTGACAAGGGAGGGGGGGATAGTGGTTCAGGATGTTGAAACATATGTGATTCAAATGAATTTGTTACTAAATGATCAAGATACATATCAAAAATTAGGTAGGGATCCTACTAAAGAATATCAAGAAGAACTAAACTCATTGATGGAGATAGGACAAAAGTTAAATATTCTTTCTAAAAAAGAAATGGAGTTTTGTAATATAAGATGTCCACGTATTCCTACGATATATGGTTTGCCTAAAGTGCACAAAGATCAAAAAAATCCACCATATCGTCCTATAATTAGTGGAATAGGTTCTATAACCAGTAATTTGGGAAAGTATTTAGACTGGTTCCTCCAGCCAATAGTGACCAGACTCCCATCATATCTAAAAGACAGCAAACAAGTTTTAGGCTTACTAGAGGATACAATGGTGAGTGAAAACACCCTTTTGATAACTATTGATGTTGTATCCCTATACACCAACATTCCCCACGAGAAAGGGTTGGAGGCATTAAGGTACTATCTTATTCACAATACGGAGTTGTTACTATTCCAAATTGAATTTCTTATGGATTGTTTCCAATTCGCCCTTTCACATAACTATTTTTGGTTTAATGATTCCTACTATTTACAAATAAGAGGCGTGGCTATGGGGGCAAAATTTGCCCCCAGCCTAGCCAATATCTTCATGGGATTATGGGAAAACGAGTTTATCTATGGAACAGCGAGAAAGGAGTTAATTTTGTGGAAAAGATATATAGATGACTGTTTGGTCCTATGGGAGGGAGATGAACAGTCCTTTGAGGAATTTTTTACCGTACTAAATACAAATGATTGGGGACTCTCCTTTACCAGGGAAGCTAGCAGGGAGAAAATACACTTCCTTGACCTTGAAATTGAGAAAGAAGGTGCTGCTTTGAATACAAGATCTTTTTTCAAGGAAACGGATAGAAATTCCTATGTACCACGCTCGAGCTGTCATCACCCAGATTGGCTGGGCAATATTCCAAAAGGCCAATTCCATCGTATAAAGAGAAACTGTAAAAAGGAGGAGGATTATTATAAACAGGCAAAAATATTAGGTGATAGATTTATCAGTAAGGGATACAATCCAATAATGATACAAAATGATATAGATCAGGTTGGAAAAATTGAGAGGACAAAGATGTTTGAGACATCCCAAAAGAAAATTAAGGGTAGTATAAATAATCCTAGTGAATATGCACTGATCACACAATTTGGGCATAACTATATGAGTATTAAAAAGGTACTGGATAAACATTGGCATCTACTTAAAGGGGACGAGCTGATAGGCCAACGAGTACCAAATAAACCAAAAGTTATTTTTCGGAGACCCCCCACCATCACTACAGAATTGGTTACAAGCTACATTGAGCCACCTCCTGAAAAAAGTACCTTTTTAAATAGCCATAAGGGATTTTATAGATGTGGCAAGTGTATGGGTTGTAAAGTAAACGCAATTCCAACATCTAGGGGCATAAAAGATTTTAAATCTAATTCTACTGGAGAAATTTTTAAGATAAAAAATTGTTTTACATGTAATAGTGCCAATGTTGTCTACCTGTTGGAATGTAGCTGTGGTAAACAGTATGTAGGAAGGACAACGAGACCATTTAAGATTAGATTGAGGGAACATATTTACAACATTAAAAAATGCCTCATTTCTCATAGTGTATCTTCTCATTTCAAAGAATCCCATAACTCTGATCCAAGAGATATGAGGTATTGCATTATTGACTGTCCTCTAAAAACATTAAAAGGTGGAAATATGGTTAGGAAATTATCCCGGTTGGAATCTAAGTGGATATTCAATATGAAATCCATGGCCCCAGGAGGCCTCAATATAGAGTTTGATCTAAATTGCTTTATAGGAGACCATTAGGGGGGCTGTTATTTGGAGTTCTCTATCCCCAGGGCCTTTTTTGATAACTATATGCCAGTATGACATCCAAATTGATAGTAATAATAAAAAATATATAATTCAAATCTAATATATAAAAAAATAATTTAATACATTATGGATAAAATTAATTAAATTTTGTTAGAATTAATAAATGAGATTTGCAGTCCATGATTTAGTATTTAGATCATATTCTGATTGTATGATCTATGGGTTTATTCCACCCGTTTAGCCTTTTAGTAATGGTGACAAAATGTAATTTTATATTATATATAAATTTAGGTCCACTTGATGATGTCTTGTATTGGGCTTGGATAAAATATATATGCCTGTTTTTTATATAGTTTGGTAATTATGTACAAAGCTGAAGAAACCTATTAATTTGGTAATGCAAGAATGTAGATCCTTTTAGGTAAAATATGTCAAGTGTTAATTATATGTGGTTTGGTTGTAAGGATTTTTTGTGCTCAAAATACAGCTAACCAGTTAATTTTAAAATAAAATTAAATTAAAGCAGCATTAAACTTAGTATTAAATTTAGCACACTATTATTTAATTTGTTGATAGTGGCTTTTTAATAATATTAAAATCAACGGAGGTAATCCAGCATTGAAATAGCTAAACTGCTTGATTTCAATAGCAAAGACAAGTTCTGGGCGGTAATCTAACAGTTAACCCAGACAGATCACATGTCCATAGTTGAAGTGAAAAGAGAGACGCTCCACAATACCCGTAGCTCATGAATAAGTTGTCAGCTGACGACGAAACGCGTTGGGCGGGGTCAGCACTGTGAGGCGTCTTCCCGTGTGTAGGAGAGGAGGAAGGCAGCGAGCGCTCCTGTGTCCGGCGGCCGGGGAGACGGGGTGGAAACACATTGCTGCACTGCCTGGAAGCAGCTTGTATGTGAGCACAAAAGTTCCTTACAGCGCGCCCTCCTTTTTTTAATTCGTTTTAAAGCCTGGATGTTTTAAACACAAATGCTTGTTCTTAAATGATTGCTGGTAAGCTTAAATAAATGTGGGCAGGCGCTCTGAATACTTAAGGGTTTTACGCTATGTGCCTTTGTCTGTTTACTTTTATGTCATAACCTCGGAGTGGAGGATTGTTAAGGAGTGTCCCAAGGAGTAAGGAGGATTTGGAAATTTGATTAATATACCCCACCGAATGGAGAGAATATATAAAAATTAACATCCTAAAGAGGACCCAAATTGATATTGCAAATACCCCATTGTGCATCTGGTACGTCACATCGATTGTGGTGGTGGGAAATCACACAAATTCATGTTTTATTGGAGTTTTCACATAAGAGGTGGACTTCTGATTAAGAATAAGATTTAATTGTCACTTTTGCACATTGAAGAAAGATATATATTTTTTCCGCGGAGTTCTTGGTGCCATAGAGCACCAACAAAGACAGAAAAAGTATTACATAAACATACTTTCCATCATATAGGATATACTGCACAAAAATGAATGGTAAAATGATGAATTGGCCAAATACGTATTACATCTTTTCTACCTAGTTTAATCACTTTTAGAACCTTGACATAAAGGACACTAACAAGATCCTTCACCAAACAATAAGGTTAAAATAATCTAAGCAGTCCACACAACAGCTCTAGTGAAGGAAATATAGGAAATGGTCATCAGTAATAGAAAAAAATGTCATTTGGCTTCTTGAAATATAATCAAATATATGCAGTCCTCTTGATGTTATTCAGATGGGAACAAGCATAATCAGGATAAAATCTAGGATTATAAGGGGAGACAAATGAAACTACTTATCGGATAGTTTTCTCTATTACAGTAAAGTGCTCTTGCTCTGTGCACAGTAAGAAAGGAGTTAGATTAAATGTCCACTTGAGTTAAAGACACGATGGGGCTGCTTTCTATTCCGGGATCATAACTCAGAACAAACATTGTTCAACAGTTCTAGTATTCAAAGAAGAACAATCAGTTTATTAAAAATAAGGAACTACTAAGTGTTTTCATAGTGTGAAAGAGGTGGAAGCTTTAAAGTTTCAGGAGCCAATGGAGACGATTCAGCACCAAGAATAAAAAAGTGGACTTAATTTCCTTTTCTACTTACAGTGCACTTTGTACCCCTGGTGCTAAATTCACGTTGATGTTTCATTACAGTTTCTTTTGTTGTCCTACATCTTGGGGATCTTGAAGAGGTTAACAGCAGCAGCACCAGCAGCAGTCCCTAAGGCCTAAAACAGCTATCGGAGGAGGATAACAGCAGCAGCTTTTGAGCCCCAAGGTATTTGAATGCAGCATTTTTTTCTGAACCCCTAAGGCCTGTGAAAGCCAGTGAAGGGGGGTAGCAGCAACAGCAGTATCTCTGAGTCCCTAAGTCCTGTAAAAGCTAGTGGCAGAGGGTTACAGATCAAACAACATCAACAGTCTACCTAAGGCCTTTTACAGTCAGTGGTATGGGATAGCAGCAGCATCAGCAGTGCCAGTCTCATTTAGCCCCTAAGCACCGTGACAGCCACTGGAGGGGAGTAGCAGCAGCATCAGTCTCTCTGAGCCCCTAAGGCCTTTGACAGCCAATGGAGGGGGGTAGCCACAGCAGAAGCAGTCTCTATGAGCCCCTAAGGCCTGTGACAGCCAGTGGAGGGGGTAGCTACAGTAGCAGCAGTGTCTATGAGCCCCTAAGACCTAAGAAAGCCAGTGAAGGGGGTAAAAGCAGCAGCATGTAAGTCTGGCAGTGCGCGCATGTGCAACTGAGGGTGCATGCATGTGTTTCTGGGAGTGTGCACATGGGCATATGGGTGTGTGGGCATGTGTTTCTGGGAGTGCATATTTGGGTGTCTGGAGGTGCCCACATGTGTGTAAGTGAGTGTGTGCATGGGCTTATGGGGGTGTGGGCATGTCTGTCTGGGAGTAGGGGTCTAGGCATCCAATGTTGCCTAGCAACAGAGAGACTGGGAAGGAGCATAGCCCGGGTATAATGGACACACGGCAGCATGGACATGGTCAGAGAGTGTAGCAGTGGTTGGCAAAATGGACAATAACTCAGATATAGCCAGGAAAAAGCTGAGGGCAGAAACAAGGGCAGGAACTGTGACGCGGTCAGGAGGTGGAAAAGTTTGGTAACATGGGCAACAAGGTAACAGGACCAACACCCCAACAAGAAACAGTGCTTATATTCATCCCTTCCCAGGGAAATATAGATTGCTGCACATAAAAAAGTATTCATCTTTTTGTAACTTCTGCCATTATCAACGCTGTGGTTTACCTCCAAAATGATGTCCTATGGACCTGCCAGTAGTCTGGTAATAGGAATTGCTGCTGCTGTGCATCATGGTTAAATCGGTTAAAGTGGACAAAAGACCCAGGATTTTGACTATCCTGGGTTTTGGTCCACCCCCCTGGGGCACCCCAATCGGGGTGCCCTGCTATGTAAAACCCCCCAGATCCCCTGGACCAACTCACCTCACCGTGGTCCTACCACGCGTGGCCGCTGAGCAATGGACGTCTAACCCAACTTCGACAATGGAGTTCACTCACACATCTCAGTCATCTGTAAAGCTGATTATATTCTAACAGCATGACCCCTGGTTGCAATACAATGTAACTCAGTAGGGAACAATATTGTTACATTGTAACAGTAGTCGGGTGGCCCGCTATGTAAAACCCCCAGATCTCTCGGATCAACTCACCTCGCCGCGGTCCTACGGCTGCTCGTCCAATCAGCACACTCGGAGCCGCTGAGCTATGGACGTCTAAGCTCAGCGGCTCCGAGCACGCTAGCGGGCGCATCTCGCGCTTCCCTCTATCTTAGCCGAAGAGAGCTGAGTGACAGTGGGTGTGCCCCATGGGAGCGGAAGAAAGGTGAGTGGAACGGGGTGACCTGGGGGGAAGAGCACCCAGCAGGGCATCCTAATTCAGGATGCCCCCACACAGAGGAACAACACACGGGAAATTGTTCCTCTTTAATTTGGTTCACTGCTGTAGATGCAGTTACATATGTTATGTCCTTATTTTTCGTAGTTTAGTGACTATTTTTCATATTTTTAGCTTGGCCAAACTGTTGGAAGGAATTGGCTGATGCTAGTTTAGTAACAGTTGACAGTTCAAGTATGAGAAAATAGTGGTGAGAAGCAGAAAAACAGGATGTGATGCTTAATGATCCTGTCTGACAGCTTGTTAACTGAAGCGTAATTTTAATAATGTAACAATATTAAATTTTTACCACCTAGGTGAGTGATTTTTGTAATCAGCACACATTCAGTAGTAATCATATATATTTTGTATATTGCACATCTTCCACTCTAAAATGATTTCCCATAATCATCTCTGACAGTGTTATGAAGAGCTCCACACGATGGTGACAGAAATAGACAATCTGGCAATTTGGAACTTTTATACTCCCTTGCCTATGGGACAGATTGCCACATAATTGGGTTGAGCAGATGTAGCTAGCACAAGAGACATTGATCAGTCAATTTAATCCAGGCTGGCTCTTGGGTTTTGTGGGCCCCTGGCCGACAGGGTCTCAGTGGGCCCCCTTCCCCAGTCCCCTGACAGGGTATACCCTGCTCTGTCCCCAGTGCTCCAGTGACTGCCACACAGACTGTGCACAGAGCGACTGTGTGTGACTACCCACCTATTCAAGTGTATAGGTGTGTGGGGCCATTCACAGAGAAGGGGAGGCCGCTCTCTGCATCAGAACCAAGATGACTGCACCCAGTGGCAGATTGCCAGATGAACAGCGCAGGATCCTGGCAGAGGTAAGGAGCATTTTTTTAATGTAAGCTCCCGTCCAGCCTCAGCAAGAAGGGGATGGCAAGGTATGTATGTGTGTGTGTGTGTGTGTGTGTGTGTGTGTGTGTGTGTGTGTGTGTGGGGGGGGGGGGGGGTTATTGTGTCACTGGACTTCCACTTCAATGCTCTGTTTGTAGATCCAGCATATAGTATGGACTGTATTCGTGGTAACCTGATGCACTTCCGCACCAAGCTTAAACATCTGGGCAACAGATCTAAAAGATTCCAGGGTCCCCAGGGCATACCAAACCAGGATGCCCCTCTGTGTGAAACCCCCCAGAATGCTGCTATCCACTAACCTCTTCCTTGTTCCAACTTAAACATCTGGGCAACAGATCTAAAAGATTCCATGGTCGCTTGTTTTTCCCCAGGGCCAAACCAGGATGCCCCACTTTGCGAATCCCCCCAGAAAGATGCTATTCACTCACCTCTTCCTTGTTGCAATGGCACATGTGTGGGCTCCCATGCAATGAGAGAAGTCTGCCGTGACTATGTAAATCGTCGAATGGCTATCATGGGCTAGAAGGGGGAGAATACACTGCTGCATCCCCCGCACTCACGTGAGCAACAAGAGCCACCTGCTGAACGACAGTCAAATGATTCAGAATGCCCCTGGGGAAAAGCCAGCAGCCATTCCAGGGCCAGACCACATGGGTTTTGTTCCGTTTTCACACAGTGGAGCATCCCAGTTTGGGATGCCCTAGGGAGAGGAAATCAGCTAGCCCAGGAGGATTGGGATGATTTGCTGTGTTAAACCCCACATACACCACTATTCCCTCACTTCTTCCTTGTTTCAACAGTGCATGTGTGAGCTGTCATCTAATGAGAGCCATCTGCTGTGACTGTCATTTTGCAGGTGGTTCTCTTTGGACGAGAGCCCGCGCATGCACAGTTGGAGCTGGAAGAAGTGAGTTTTTATGGGTGCCCTGGAGGGGTGTCACACAGTGGGGCATTCCGGGAAAAGCCAGCCACTGGCTTTGGAATCTCTTAGATTCAATACCGGCCGCTGCTGGGTTTTGTTCTGTTTTAATCAGGGTTTAATCATCCAAATCAAAATCAGAGTGGTCAGAGGGTTTAGTAAATGTTAAAAACATATAAAGTCTAACAGATAGAGAGAGAGAGAGAGAGAGAGAGAGAGAGAGAGAGAGAGAGAGAGAGACAGAAAGAGAGAGACGCAGACTGACAGAGAGACTCACACACATAGACGGATGGACAGACAGAGACTCACAGAGAGAGAGAGAGAGAGATGAGAGAGCTACAGAGACACACAGGCTGACGGAGAGACACACACACACACACAGACATAGCATAGTAACATAGTAACATAGTTTGTAAGGCTGAATATACAGTAGACTTTAGTCCATCCAGTTCAGCCTGTTTAACTCCTTCCAGTGGTCTAGTAGCCATAGCTGGAAATGTTATTACATGCCAGGAAGGCATCAAGGCCACTTTTGAACGTTTTTACTGTATCCTTCATAACTACCTCCTCTGGCAGCGAGTTCCATAGTCTCACTGCTCTTACAGAGAAGAATCCCCTCCTATGTTGGTGGAGAAAGCACCTTTCCTCTAACCTTAGTGGATGCCCTTGAGTTATAGTTACACTCCAAGGTATGAATAGATTGTGGGACAGATCTTTGTATTGACCTCGAATATATTTATACATAGTTATTAGATCACCCCTCAATCGTCTTTTTTCTAAACTAAATAAACCTAACTTTGACAATCTTTCAGGGTACTCTAGTCCCCGCACTCCTTTTATTAACTTTGTTGCCCTTCTTAAGCACAGGTGCCCAGAACTGTACACAGTACTCCATATTTGGTCTGACCAGTGACTTGAACAGGGGTAAAATGATGCTCTGGTCATGAGCACCTATGCCCCTCCTGATGCACCTCATGATCCTATTTGCTTTAGCAGCAGCTGCCTGGCATTGATTACTACAGTTGAGCTTATTGTCAACTAAAACCCTTAGGTCCTTTTCCATTGTTGTTTTACCAAGTGTTTGTTTATTTAGTGTGTAATCATGATACAGATTTCTCCTTCCCATGTGCATAACCTTACATTTATCTGTGTTACACTTCATTTGCCATTTAACTGTCCATGCTTCCAATTTATCTAAATCTGTTTGTAGCTGCCTGCTGTCCTCTTTTGTTTTAATTAGTTTTACACAGCTTAGTATCACCTGCAAAGATTGAGACTTTATTGTTTAATCCATACCCAATGTCATTTATATATATATTGAAGAGAATTGGTCCCAGAACTGACCCTTGTGGTACTCCACTAGTAACAGTGACCCAATCTGAGTGTGTACCATTGATAACCACCCTCTGCTTCCGATCATTAAGCCAATTTCCCACCCATCTGCACACGTTTTCCCCTAGTCCAAGCATTCTCATCTTTTGTACCAGCCTTTTATGTGGCACAGTATCAAATGCTTTAGAAAAGTCAAGATATATGATATCCAATGACTCCCCCTGATCCAATCTTGAACTTACCTCCTCATAAAAGCTGATTAGGTTTGTCTGGCAGGAGCGATTCCTCATAAATCCATGCTGATATGGAGTAATAAGGTCATTTTCCCCAATGTGCTCCAGGATAGTATCCCTTAAGAAGCTTCAAACAGCTTGCCCACCACAGATGTTAAGCTTACCGGTCTGTAGTTCCCAGGTTCCCCCCTAGATCCCTTTTTGAATATTGGCACCACATTTGCCAAGCGCCAATCCCTCGGAACAGACCCTGTAGTTATTGAGTCCACAAATATTAGAAATAATGGCTTGTCTATTACTGTACATAACTCCCTTAAAACACGAGGATGTATGTCATCTGGTCCCGGTGATTTAACAATTTTTATCTGCTTGAGACAGTTCTGGACTTCTTCCTTGGTTAGACCAGTGACATTTAATGGAGGGTTTCGGTTATTCCCCTGCATTTCACTCGGCATGTCACATTCTTTTGTGAATATAGAAGCAAAGAAGTTGTTTAGTAAATTTGCTTTCTCCTCATTTCCCTCTATAGGTGTCCCCTCCTTGTTTTTCAGGGGGCCCACTCCCTCAGGTTTGTACCTGTTACGGTTTATGTAGCTAAAGAATAATTTGGGTTAGTTTTACTCTCTTTCGCGACCAGTCTTTCTGTCTCCAGCTTAGCTGCCCTTATCTGTTGTTTACATTGTTTATTTTCTTCTTTATAATTTTTTAATGCTTCCGTTGTCCCTTCCTGCTTTAAACGTTTAAATGCCTTTTTTTTGTTGTTTATTGCCCCCTTAACCTTTTTGTTTAGCCACATCGGTTTACATGTGTGTCTAATAGTTTCATACACACAAACCGACTCACATGTTAGTAGTATATGAAGCTTGGCAGTACTTCAGACTTACTCCTCGCTCCTCACAGCTCAGGAGCCACAGGCAGCAGAGTAATAATGCATCTGGGGGCGGAGCCTGCTCAATCAGGAAGACGCACTGCTCTCTACCAATGACCGCACAAACACCCTGGCTTGCCCTTCATACTGCTCTGCCACCTAACTGGCGCCCCCGGACAACACAGCACTCAGGTCAGTTGCCCCCCTACGCTACGTCCCTGCACTCAGGGACATTGTGCCTCACTTCCCGCCAGCACCGGCCTGCCAGTAGTCCCCCTTCGGGCCCTCGGCAGATGTGACCTTGCGGGGTGCTAGGACCGACTCTGAATGTAATTGTACATTGGTAATGAAGAGGGTTTGGGTATAAAGGGAGGTTTCTGCCAGGTCAGATGCCATTGTTTTATTTAGAGGTGGTGGGGCCAATAAAGGAAAACAAGTTCTCTTGAAGAGAAAATCAGTTCCAAATAGGTAAAGGAGGAGCCAAGGAAGCAAGTTGTGTCTAGGTGTGTAATATAAAATATATTTTAAAGTATTCCAAATTTTACAATCTTCTTTGCTTTAACTGAGCCAACACCCTTACAAGAACAATGCTAATATGCATCCCTCCACGAATTTACTCTTTTTAACTCCTGCTGTGGTCAGTTTTGTGAAAGGAAGCTCCAAAATGGCCGCTACCGGTGTTTCAGTTTTGAGTCGATACAGGAGCAAATGTAAGTGCTGATAATGATTCAGTGTCAGTATCATGGGAGTTTTGGGGCGTTTTATTTACAACTGTCCAAGGCTGTTGGTTTGCAGAGTGTGCAGCTAGAAACACTGCTGTACAACTTACCTGAGCCCCGACCTGGTCCCTGGCCAGAGGCAGCGTTCCTTTCAAATGGTCCACAGTCTTGGATTCCTCAATGCTGCTTGGTATTCCTTTCATAGTGATTTTAAATTTTGTTTTCCCTAACTATGCCATTGTATGCTGTTGGTTTCTGACAGGATACCATTGTTCTAAACTAGCTGTTAAGCCTCGCTCCTCCCCCCATTGAATTAGATTGAATTAGATCCTATTGAAAATAGTGCTGGAACAAAGAAAAGAAGATTTCTTATTCCCTTTCATTTTCCCCCAATTTTTCCTTTGAAGCCAAACTCGTTTTTGAGTATTTTTATTTAATTCATTGCCAGGACTCTAATGGGAATTGATATGTGTTTTTTAATTTAACCTTCCATAAGATGTGGTTGGTAAAATGACCCTCATGCGGCCTCAACTACAATGACCCTCACTCCAGCCGCCATCTCTTACTAACTGCCCTGAAAATTTTCATTTTTAAAACAACTACCTATCTGTCCCTCACTCCTGCAACTGTCCCTAAATAAATACCCTGACAAGTTTTTTTTCTGTCCCCAATCCAAAGACATCATCTAATGCAGAGTGCTCTGACAGCGACAGGACGCACAACCCCGCCTTTCATCCAGCAACGTGTCCCACCTGGCCAATCACAGCCATGCCCAAAATGTTTCTAGGGCTACAAGAAGGTTGATTGTCTGCTGCTGGGTTCGGCAGAATATGTAACTCAAACACAGACTTGTATTTGAAGTCCCTGTTTGGGTTCGGAGACCCGAACTTTGCACATCAGGTTCTCCCAACCCTAAACATCACCCCTAACTCCTGGTGCCCAAGAATTAATGCAATGGGATGGATTCAAAGACAGATGAGAATTCTCAATCCTAATTTAGAAGAAAACTGCCATTCACTTTAATTGTCTACCAGGAGTAAATTTTCACCTGGCTCTGAATCAGCCCCATGGTAGACAAAGAAAGTGAAAGTGATTGGCAGTTTTCTCTCATAAAAAGGAGTGAGAATTCTCATCTGGCTCTGATTCAACCCCAATGTGTTGAAATACACAATGGTAGAACATATATTTGTCTCAGAACATACAATTGTCTCAGAGAAGTCACCATTATATACCCGTGCTCCATTTAGTTATTTAAATAACTATATTTATTTACTCCATTGAACAGATATTTCTATTTAGATTAAAGCAAGCAGGGTATGTTGCTAGAACTTTAAAAAAGGTATTGGAAAAGCTTTCAGCTTTCTTTTAGCTAAATAAAATAGAAGCAGGGATAACTGAAATTCCATTTTTTTCAAGCTTGATTTCAGCATCACATTTTCATATGCACAGGTGTAGATTCAAAACTATTATGAAAGAAAATGGTATTTAGATTTACTATAAGAACTAAATAACTTGGGGGTTTGGGGTAACCAAGACTATTGGCCTGATGCAGAGCCTCCTCTGAACTGACCTTAAAACCCTCCGATTGTCCGGGGCTCCCGTTTGAATCGTGGCTCAAATGTGATGCAGAGCCTCCGTCGGAATGGCTCCCTAACTGATCCGTCAATTTCACTTTACTCGGAAAGCTTTTTTTGCTCTCTCGGGTGCCTTCAATTTGATCGGGGCTCCCGTTCACGTTCACACGGGCGGCCCGTTTTTCCCTGATTTTTCCTGGCTTTTTGAACGTACCTGCTTGGTTTCCGTCGTATTTGACCTTCCATTTTGGTGGTTTTAGCAAGTATACTTACATCTCCATGGCTCTTCAGTTGCCAATCTGGCTACACGCAAGCGCACATCCCTCAAACTCCATTGGAATATGCATATGGCCACAAATGGCCATTTTTTTTTTTTGTGGGGGTTTCCTTGTCCTTAATGCATACCTTAATCATCTAGTAGTTCCTTCTTCCTTGTCCTTAATGCATACCTTAATCATCTAGTAGTTCCTTCTTCCTTGTCCTTAATGCATACCTTAATCATCTAGTAGTTCCTTCTTCCTTGTCCTTAATGCATACCTTAATCATCTAGTAGTTCCTTCTTCCTTGTCCTTAATGCATACCTTTATTGTTTGTGTATTTTTATGTTTTATTGTCCCATATCTAAACCTTTTGTGTGTCATGTAAATGTGTGCTGATGTTGTGTGATGGTACTTTTGCAGGAAACACAACTCTCGAAATTTTAATAATTATTTATTAGTTAATTTTTTTTTTTTTTATTTAAATAAAAACATTTTTGTTTTTAAAACGTAAAAAAACATATTTACATTTTGTAACAAAAAAATTAAAATTAGGCCTCGGGGTCTGTAGCCTGTTTTCTTTGATCTGTGAATGAAAAACAACATTACTTTAGCATTGTTTTTTGGTGTTTTTTTTTGGTTTGTGCACTTTTTAAATCGGACCTTCTGTGTGATTTAATGAAAAGGCCAAACTCTTCAGAAACGTTTCCACAGCATCTTAAACTAATATATATTAATTTTTTAGTCAATCAATTATTATTCTTTCCCCCACTGGGCTGCAATTCAGTCCCAGAATTTAGGATACGTGCAACGCCATGTTGACTCATCACACTTACTGAGGAGAGGAGAGTGGGATAAGGTACAGGGGGTGGGTTATAGCTGTGCTTTGCTCACACAGAGCCGAGCTGTGCTCTAGAAAAGGTTGATAAGATGATTTGTAAGGTGGTCAATCTGTATGTACAGGGTGTGGGAACTATCTAAGATAGCCTCTTATTCATAGTTAAGGTCCGCTTTAAGGCCTTTTTTGGATACATTTTGATGGAAATGTTAAATTTTTTTTTCTAATGGTATTGTTTGCTCATTTACTTTAGTTTAAATAAACACCACTTACAAGGTTTAGGCCGCACATTGCGTCGGGGGCGGAGTCTCCCTTCATCCTCCCTCTGTGGCAGTTGGGAATCTGTATGAATGACAAACACACTGATATTAGAGACTGTTGTTCTTTCATTAATATAATATTATGTTAGGCTTCTAGGTATAAATCTACTCACCTTCCCCAGCAATCTCTTCCTCCTCGCCCCCTTCCTCACTCATCCCTTGGGATGTTCCAGCGACGTCTGAATCTAAAACAATAGTGCACATGAGTATCTGTATTTAATGCATGTCTAACATATCTAACTTTCTTTCCCTTACCGGAGTCCGGTTGAGGCTCTGTTCTGCTCGACTCCCTGCCGTCAGATTGCCCCCTCCACTGCATGCTGAGGTCCAGCGGCTCCTCCGAGTCACTTACAGAGGAGGGGGTGGCCGTTGACCCTGGCGGTGGGCCACCTACACCTTCACCTGTTTCGCCCAACACTGGGCTGCGTGTCCTGGTCCGGGTGGGGCGGAACCGCAAATTCCATTCATGGGCTGAAATACAAACACAATCATTAAACCACGCCCAGGCGAGGCCAGGGTTATAGGTGCATTTACATTTTCAACACTTACATGGGAAATGTTTTGCGAAGTACCGCCTCACCCGGGGCTTATGTCTTCTTTTTAAATCAGACCAGTGTTGGGCGATCTGGGTGAAGGTATAGGTGGTTTGGGATCTTCGTTCAATCGCGTCCACCACCGCCAGGGCCAACGTCCGTAGCGATTCCTCAGCATCATCTGTCAAAAATAGATACAAGGACCCACCATTAATACACAAAATACATTAACAAGTTTCTTGGCCTAACTAAAGTCACTTTATTAACCTCTTGCTGCCTCACATTGCCATAGTTTTGCTATCTGCATGTAGGCTACTTTGTAGCTGCGGACATGTGTTAAACTAAGGTGGGCTTGTATTTCACGTCACAAACTAAGTTGTTTCAGACTATTCTTGCTTTTTTTTTTTTTTTAGTAGAAGGAATGTGTGCGCGCACATAAACGCACGCTCGCATCTTTTCTTGGTTAGCAAGGTATAGCTCTGACGTTCCCCCGCGGTGACATGCGTGCGTGCTTGCGCTCAGGCGCGCACCCGCTGTTGACCACGCCCACACGGGAAACATATTTAAAGCACAAGGCACTCAGCTCTGTGTTGGATACCATATCATTATGGGCAGACCTAAAGGGAGCAAAAAGAGCCAACCAAGGGCCGAGGCACATAGCAGCCACACATGCCTCATCCTCCCAAAGACAGAAGAGCAGGCACCAGACACAGGCAGAACATGCCCCAACTAAAACGCAGGATACTCCACACACACAGGCACATTCAAAAAAACGCAGGACCAAGGAGACATTCACCCATTCACCACCACCTGCCAAAAAAGCACGAACACACAAGGGTGCAAAGTCGAGTAAGACCCTGCAGCATCCTCAGCCTCAACACACAAAACATACCCACAAAACACATCAGCAAGGGAAAGCGTGTTGCCAAACCCACCACCCCACCAAGGTCACCCACCCCTCCACCTCAACCCTCTGGTTCTCCCAATTCCAGTACCTCACATTCCACATGCAGCTCCACATCTGATAGCTCAACAGGAACCCAGACATTAAGCCATAGCAGCACACACACCACATCACCCTCCCCCATAAGCCCCAGAACCACACACGACTCACCAGATAGCCAAGCATCAATTTCCACAGATGCAGGGGACACCACACACCCATGTGGCTGACAACTATGCCGTGGCTCCCTAACTGCACGTTTTTGCGATGCTCAAAGCATGGCTGTGGCAAATGCAGTTTGTGAGCATTATGATGCCCTATTTGGCAGGACCTCCAAATCCACCACTAAGCAGGCTCAGCTGGAGATCTGGACGAATATTTGCCGCCAAGTAAATAGTGTGGGATCTGTCAGGTGAGATATTCAACAAATCCAAAGGAAATTTGGGGACCTGAAATACTACAGTAAAAAAAAAAATGGACATGCGCCGTCAGCAGAGGTAAAGGGCAAATTAAATGCATTTTTAGTTGCATGGTTAAAAGGATGTAACACTTATTAGGTGTAATTTAATCTTCCCCAGCCAACAGACAGGGGTTGTAGCAGAGGTAACGGGCAAATTAAATGCATTTGTAGTCTCATGGTTAAAAGGATGTAACACTTATTAGGTGTGATTTAATCTTCCCCAACCAACAGACAGGGGGTGGCTTGCCCACTAAAATAATCCTTACTCCCGCCAAGGAACATGTATATACATACATACACCCGGCCAGCATCCAGGGCCTGGCAGAGGCACAAGACACAGACTGGAATTTAAGGTCCCAAGGTCAGTCTGATTTTGCCATGACCTATTACAAAAAGTTCAAGAAGGCAGTGTTATGCTACACAACACACTGTACTTGGCCATTTAGCTAATCTTCCTATCTACATTCTAAGGACCAAGTCAACAGGACACACCAGGCCCCCAAACCCCTGCGTTAGCACCGAGGCCAAGGGCACACCAGGCTTCTACACCACAAACCCAAATTGTGGATTGCGATGAGGTAAGTCAATGGTCCTTGGTGTGTACTTTTAACATTGATATTTGAGAGCTTTTGTGGACAGAAATAAACTAAAAGGATGCTATATTTCTTTACAGACCACAGGAAGCCCACCCATCATCGACCATATACGAGATTTGGAGGAGGACACGCCACATATGTCACTAACCACTACTGAACCAGTGGCAGCAACGCAGTCAACCCCGGCACAGCCACCACATCCACAACCACCTTCGGAACCAGAACCAACCACCCATCCCACTGCTCCAACCCAGTCTAGACGCCATATTTCCCAAAGAAGGCAACTTCAAATTTTGGAGGAAACATGGAGGCAGGAAAATATAGCCTTTGCTGCGACAACACAGCAATTCAATGAGACTGTGTGCACCCAACTCACAAACCTCAACTCCCAATTAGAGGTATTAAACAGAAATATCTCTGCCCTAACCAGCCATATGGGTGAGCCTGGCCCACATTGCAGCCAATTTGCAGGCACAACATCATTCCTCGTCACCATGCAACCCAACATACCACTAATTTGTGGGGAATACATTTTCTGACCCCACGTTTAATTTTTCTTTTGGTCCCAAAAAAAACAAATGACAACCAAATTTGTTTGGAAAATAAAAAAAACAAAAAACCCCTGAAAAAACATTAAACACTAGTTGTGCACGTATGGTTTGCGCGGTTCCACTTTGGGTGCAAGAAAAAGGAGGGGTGGGGAGGGCTGAAACTAAAGGTGGTGGAGTAGCCCACAAGCCATGATTAGGTTTAGGACCGTTGCAGGCATCTATTGTAGTGCCCCCCCAGTCTCATCAAGACAACGGAACCTCATCTTCAAGAGAACAAAGCCTCGCTCCAACACAGAGCGAGTCCTCCTGGGGGCAGTATTGTAGCGCTCCTCTGCCTGTGAAGATCGGTGCAGGATGGGGGTCTTCATCCAGGGGACCAAAGGATAGGCAGAGTCTCCTGCCCTAAAACCAAAAAAAAAAAAAGTTAAAAAAAAGGTGTGCATTGCAACAATAGAAAAGAGGGCCAAATAGGTGAGCGGGGTAGGGTGGGAGGAAAGGACATTTGTAATGAGACTACATGCACATCCAACCTGTACTCTCATTAAAAAAGTCTGGGGAATTCTACTTACATAAGAGGGCAAGAACATGACGCAATAGGGTACAATCACTTAACCCATTTAATTTGTAGCTCAATAATTAGGCTCCAAATATACTACGAAAATATTTAACAAATAGTGGGTTAAGGGAAAAAACACAGTCAGACAGGGGGAATTCTACTTACATAAGAGGGCAAGAACATGACGCAATAGGGTACAATCACTTAACCCATTTAATTTGTAGCTCAATAATTAGGCTCCAAATATACTACGAAAATATTTAACAAATAGTGGGTTAAGGGAAAAAACACAGTCAGACAGGGTGCGTAACCAATACAAGTTTCAAACACATACCCAGTAGCCAGCCACCAAAAAGATCGCCAGATTTGAATCGCTCATGTAGGCAGGAATTCCTAGGCAGGGAAAGCCAGCAAAACGACTCCCAAAAACCAAATCAGGGCCAGCCAGTGCCTGCACATTTATGCTATGTTCCATCTTCCAATTCCTGCACACAGGCAATAAAAAAAAAATTAGGGAGACCCTGTAAAAAGGACCCCAAAACCCCCCCCTAAGATATATCAAATACTCATGCCATCGATGTCCAAAGGTGTGCGGTGCAGACTGGTTTCTGCCATACTCAGCAGGACAAGACCGCGGAGCTGGCGCCGCTGATGTGCTCCAACAGAGGACTGCATATTATTGCCCGAGTGCAAATACGGCTGTTCTGACTTGCCGTAAGTGAAGGCTCGGCAGCCCCGTTTTATTAGGGTGATTTCAATCGGAAATCAAGGCTCTGCATCACTGAAAAAAACGGACCAATGAACGAGGCGTCCGTTTTCCCGGGAAACAGCCTCGTGCGAGCCGACAATCGGAAAGGCGGCTGAGCGCACACCTGCGCGCATAAGCGCACACTAAAATCAACGTAGCACCCTTTCCTGACCTGATCAAAGCCCAAAACCAACGGGAAAATGCCAGGGAGAGCTGAACGGGGAGGCTCTGCATCAAGCCATATTTGTGCCCCATGTCCAACTTATCCAGGGATATCACCCTAAAAGCACCTCAAAACCGATTTTGTTCATTTAAAACAATTACATCTTCTATACAATGCTAAAAGATTTAATTTCATAAAAATTCCAGTCATTTATAGATGAAAATCTCCAAGAAGTTAGTGTAGGTTCACATATATCTTGTGGCTGACATATTTCGTTGGTCCACTGCCAATTTCATCTGAGCCATAGAACCAACTTGGATATAATCTCTCTATGTGTGAACCCAAGGGTCATCTTTAAATTATGCTGGCAGAGCTCATATCTCCATACACAATCAATCCTTCGATAGCATCTCTCCTATCAACTTAGCAGTTATGTTGCTTCAATTTAGATCCTTAGTCTAAGCAAATATCTTAGGAATCCTTTCTTTCATAGCAAAGCGCACAACATTTTCCCCTCCAGATGAGCCTGGAGACGGCCTTTTTATTTTTTAATTGTATTTTTTAAGTTTTAAGTGTTGCATTCAATTTAACATGGAAAATACCCACTGGCTTATTTTTTTAATGTTTTTTGGTAATTCCTTTGGCATTTTTCATTGTATAAAATGTTTTGAATGTTTTACTAAATGCCACTTTTAAAGGCATTCCATTTAACATTGAAACTTCCTGTGGCTTTATTTTTTTATATATTTTGGTAATTTTTTGGGGAATTTTTGTTAGATACAATTTTTATATAATGAAAAATTGCCCGACTTTTTATTTTTATATTGTATTTTTTTCAGTTTTAGGTGTTTTTCTAAATGCTGATTTAAAGGCATCCCATTTAACAATGACACTGACTGCGGGTTTATTTTTTATATTTTTTGGCATTTTTTGTTAGATACAATTTTTATTTAACGAACAATAGCCATGCCGGCTCCAGACTCTGGTCCCCTAAACCCCTTAAAAGTTCACCCGAATTGAAACAGAAAGAAGAGTCCACACAACATTTTAACTTATCCTCACCTGTCTCTATCTTCCTTCTTCTGTCCTGCCAACGCTGACTTCCTCTTCTGGAAGTCTTCTGCGTTCCATGCCGTCTCCTCATCCCTCTTCGGAGCATTCTCCAGCCTTTAGATGTGACGGCACTGGCTGTCAGAAGCTGATGGCTGCAATGCCATTTGGATTAAGAGAGAACATAAGTTCCCCCTTCTTTCATCCTCGCTACCCAGCAAGGGACTGAAGTGAGGGCCGGGGGGGGGGGGCTGGCTTTTATACCTGGAGGCCTCCATGGAAACCCCCTGACATCATTGCTGAGAGGGCCTAGAGGCAATTTTCCTGTGCTACTCTCTAGGCCCTCCTCTTTTGTGACACCATAAGTGACGTAGAGAAAGTTCCAGTGAGGCCTTGGCATACAGATAAATGAGCCTATGCAGGAGCCTGGAGGGGAAGGTAAAGTATAAGATAATTAAGAAAAAAAGAATAAAGTTTTTTTTCAATCGTGTGTGTTCAGGTACTCGAACTGAACTTTTGTGGCAAGTTCGGTAGAACATGTGGAACACCAACTTCAGCGGGTTTGCTCATCCTTGTTAAGGCATTATTTTATTGGTAAACTTCTAAAAGAGTAAAAGTAAAATGTTAAATTAATACTCTGTAAGGTTTAATTTCATCCAAGTTATGGTTTAGGTAGTGTATTTACTGAACTAGCTGTGGAACAAGTATTTTTGTTATCATTTACATAGCACTGTCACAATTTAAAATTAAATTATAGTTATGGCTAAGAAATACTGTAAAAACACAAATACCCTTCAAACTTTTCCACATTTTTAAACGTTAATGTAGACTACAGGGTGAACTACAATGACCAGCAAATCCCAGAGGTGGTGCTGGTGAAATCCTGCCAGGTTCGTTTACTGCGAACTACGTGAAGTTCGGGTTTGAGACAATCCAATCTTTTCCTGAACCTGGACTTTGCATGGTTCATGGAAGAACGCGGAAGATGAACCTGGTGGAATTTCACCGGCACCACCCCACATGTCACAGTCAGCCAATGAGAAGCAGAGAGACAGGGTCACATGGTCGCAGCTTAAGAGATCAGGTAGCTGGGCCAATCAGGAGGTGCTAGGACAGTTTAGGGCATACTGAACCGCAGCACAGGAGAAAAGAAGGGACAGGAAAGGACAGCACAAGTGGGACGCTGAAGGGGGTATGCACAGAAAAACTTCAACTGCCTGTGCTGGGATCTGCTGGTCATTGTAGTCCACCCTGTAAAGTCTGAAAACTTCAGTGAAGGCTTTTTTTTACCTTTTGGCCACATCTGCCTGGTTTAGCTGGCCCCTGTCACTGCGTTAGGGAACTTGGGGTTCACAGTGCCCGTTTAAAAAGAGCTGCCCGTTTTAAAAAAAAAAGACACTTTTCCACCTACCAAGGAATTTTTTTGTTGGGGTGCAGCTCTTTTTTAGCTGTGCATGAACCGTCTCTCTCTAAGTTGGGGACCACTGGGAATTTTTGTTAAATACAATTAAAAAAAAACAAAAAGGGCAGCTCTGTTTTAAGTAGAGATGAGAAAACTTTTTCAAAAAAGTTTGTCTCTTTCTGAACTAGTTCAGGACCAGCTTTCATCTAAAATGCATGGAAAACAATGCCTGGTGGCCCCAAAAGTCCTTTATAACACTCTAAAGTCACCCAAGGCTGTATAAAAATATGTTTTAGTGGACTAATTAGCATTTGAATTGTGTGTGGCTTATTAGCATATGAAAACCAGCAACCAAAATACGAAAACAGTGGCCTATTTAGTATTTTAATAAACTGTGGCTGTCGTTGATAGTTTAAAGCACATACAAAAATTGTAGAAGCAACAGTGACCCTGTCTCTCTGCTTCTCCTTGGCTGGCTGTGAGCTGTGGGGTGGTGCTGGTGAAATCCTGCCAGGTTCGTTTTCCGCTAACTACGTTAAATTCAGGTTGAAGGCAATCCAATCTTTTCCTGAAATTCAGGTCTAAACTGGGTTCTACTGGTTTGGTTTGCTCATCTCTAATCCTAACCTGTAAACAAAAAAAGTTTGACCAGCATTTTTTCTTAGCGTGCACGGTTTTTATCAATAAACTCCCAAAAGAGAAAAGATTAATAACCAACCCAGAGACAACAATATCCAATGCGAATGTAAAAAATATATATACACATTTATTTTAATACATCAAACAAGTTACAACCAGTTAAAAGTGTATACATTCAATTTGAATTGACAGGGCATATCAGGGTATATTTATAATTCATTTGTACCACCGGCTATGATATAATTAGAAACATCCATGTAAACAGCATGTAATAATATCAACCAACATCAGAATATGACACCGAACAGAATTATCAATATACAGTTGGTCCACATAAAATACAAAAAAAAATGGTCTAAGCTGACCACTCAGACAGGAAATAGAAATGGTAGCACACTAATCAGAAGTAAGCACTAAGTTAAACGGTCAGATCAGGTGGATGAACAACAGAAAAGGACTGAACAAAGTGAAACACTATTGCTGTGACATGTGCAGATTGTGGAGAATAGAGAATATATAAAAATTATAAGTTACCAAAACTATGTTAGAACAATAAACATTGTACGGTATAAAAAGAGACCTGGAATCAAAGCATCAAAAATAGGCACAGCTCATTTCTATTGCATACCTAATTTAAAATCAAGAAAGAACATTTTACTATCAGCAAGGTGTGTTTATTTAATATAATTTGATTAGAAGGTTCACTGATTATGCAGGTTCAAATTAAAAAAAATACTACATCTAAAAGCTTACAGCTCCACAACTGGTGAAGATGGTACTAACCTCACTATACATATTTATATGAAGGGGGTGGTGTACTCCAGAGGCAAAGTAATTAGGAAGGAAGGTATAAAGGGGCTAAAACCCAAATGTTATGTACTAAAAAATCCATGTGGAACAACTTACCGTGCAAAATGTAATAAACCGGCTATATATTACAGGTGATCCGAATACATGTAATCCAAATAGGGGTTAAACCGCAGCAATCACAGCTTTAAATGTAATCCGGAATATATCACGGTCGGCTGATAAATCCAAACACAGCCCAGTTGAAGTTTAAAAAAGGTAGTTCTACTTTATTGACTCTGTAGCCCAGCACAACTGGTGGCAATTTCAAAAATCAGGGCTTTTTCTTACAGAAGTCACGGTATTGGCTTATCTTGGGCAACATCTCAGCTCACAGTTGATCACAGTGCTCTGGTGGTCCAACCACCCCACTTTGAGACGCACACCAACTCACAGCAAATCATGCAGGGTAATGAGTGCTAAGGGGAGCTTCTCCACTACAGACACAGTAGCCACTAATTGGGTTATGAGCTTCCTCTGGTCCCACTGGTTGTTATCTTAGACACAGTTTAATGTCTATGAACAGCACTCAAAGCCGGGTTCCATACTTTCCTGGGGCTTAAGTGTTTCCAAGTGGGGCAGCCGCACCTTACTGGAGTCTAGGGATTCAGTCTTATCCACTCACCCCCCTGGGCTTCTCCTGTGTGACGCTTGCTGTTCCTGCCACTTTTGGGCTTTTATCCCTTGACCCACCCAGTGACCTAAAATGAACTCCACCCATTGTTCTCCTGGTACTTAGGGAGACTCCATCCCCTATTATAACTCAGGCTATAACTCCACCCTTTTCCTCTAGCTTAAAGTCTAACTCCACCCTTCATTCTCTTATTAATGGGAATCGCACCCCCTTCTCCCTGGTAATAGATAACTCCTTCTACTACCTACCTGTTATAAGATAACTCCCTGGTGCACAAGGATGCACTCTTGTTTGGACAAGTACACCACAACGGGACATCCCAAACCCAAGAGTGCTGGCGGATCTCAGCTCCCCAGGCCCAAATGAAGCCATCCAGTCAGATGCAGCTCTGCCCCGAGTGACATCCTGGGGCACTCATAACTTCCTGTGGCATCCCCACGGCACCATGCCAACCAACCACCTCCCCCCCGACCCATTCAGTGCTACTCGGACAAGCACTGAGAATGCACACCCTGGAGTTGGCAGCAGCATAAAGAGCCCATATATTGCCTGAAAGACACATTAGAGTTAGCAGCAGCATGGGGAGCCCATATATTGCCTGAAACACACACCCTGGAGTTGGCAGCAGCACGGGGAGCCCATATATTGCCTGAAAGACACACCTTGGAGTTGGCGGCAGCATGGCGAGCCCATATATTGATTGAAAAACGCACCCTGGAGTTGGCGGCAGCATGGGGAGCCCATATATTGCCTGAAAGACACACCCTGGAGTTGGCAGCAGCATAAGGAGCCCATTTATTGCCTGAAAAACACATTGGATTTGGCTGCAGCATAAGGAGCCCATATATTGCCTGAAAAAAACACCCTAGAGTTGGCAGCAGCATTAGGAGCCCATAAATTGCCTGAAAGACACACCCTGGAGTTGACAGCAGCATAAGGAGCCCATATATTGCCTGAAAAACACATTGGAGTTGGCAGCAGCATAAGCAGCCCATATATTGCCTGAAAAACACATTGGAGTTGGCAGCAGCATAAGGAGCCCATATATTGCCTGAAACACACACCCTAGAGTTGGCAGCAGAATAAGGAGCCCATATATTGCCTGAAAGACACACCCTGGAGTTGGCAGCAGCATAAGCAGCCCATATATTGCCTGAAAAACATGTTGAAGTTGGCAGCAGCATTAGGAGCCCATATATTGCCTGAAAGACACACCCTGGAGTTGGCAGCAGCATTAGGAGCCCATATATTGCCTGAAAGACACCCCCTGGAGTTGGCAGCAGCATAAGGAGCCCATATATTGCCTGAAAAACACACCCTGGAGTTGATAGCAGCATAAGGAGCCCATAAATTGCCTGAAAGTCACACCCTGCAGTTGGCAGCATCATTAGGAGCCCATATATTGCCTGAAAAACACATTGGAGTTGGCAGCAGTATTAGGAGCCCATATATTGCCTGAAAGACACACCCTGGAGTTGGCAGCAGCACAACTAGCCCATATTGTGCTTGATAGACACACCCTGGAGTTAGCAGCTGCATAAGGAGCCCATATATTGCCTGAAAGACACACCCTGGAGTTGGCAGCAGCATTAGGAGCCCATATATTACCCGAAAAACACAATGTAGTTGGCAGCAGCATTAGGAGCCCATATATTGCCTGAGAGACACACCCTGGAGTTGGCAGCAGCATTAGGAGCCCATATATTGCCTGAAAGACACAGCCCGGAGTTGGTAGCAGCATAATGAGCATATATATTGCCTGAAAAACACATTGGAGTTGGCCGCAGCATAAGGAGCCCATATATTGCCTGAACAACACATTGGAGTTGACAGCAGTGTTAGGAGTCCATATATTGCCTGAAAGACACACCCTGGAGTTGGCAGCAGCATAAGGAGCTCATATATTGCCTGAAAGACACACCCTGGAGTTGGCAGCAGCATAAGGAGCCCATATATTGCCTGAAAAACACATTGGAGTTGGCAGCAGCATAAGCAGCCCATATATTGCCTGAAAGACACACCCCGGAGTTGGCAGCAGCATAAGGAGCCCATATATTGCCCGAAAAACACATTGGAGTTGGCAGCAGCATAAGCAGCCCATATATTGCCGGAAAGACACACCCCGGAGTTGGCAGCAGCATAAGGAGCCCATATATTGCCCGAAAAACACAATGTAGTTGGCAGCAGCATTAGGAGCCCATATATTACCTGAAAGACACACCCTGGAGTTGGCAGCAGCATAATGAGCATATATATTGCCTGAAAAACACATTGGAGTTGGCAGCGGTATTAGAGGGTTGATTCAGAGAGAAAAATAAAACACTTTTGTTTTTGTGTCGATCTGGATTTTTTTTCGTTTTGCTCCCGCTCTCGTATGTGTGTATGAGTGATTCTAAGCATGCATCGCAAGCCTTCAGTAAAGTATCCGTCCGTTCGTATGCAAACGAGAATGTCATTTTCAAGCTTTCGTTTTCCGTTTATGTTACTCATGTTACAATGTAGGCTTTCGTTTTTGCCCTTTTTCTATCGTCTCCTCGAACGAATCATTTACATTTCCCGTTAGATTCTGAATTCCTTTTTCTATAAATAATCGTCCAGACGAAAATCTTTACGACCTTACGCCTGCGCACTTCAAACTTAACGCATTAATGTGCTCGCCTACATATTTGGTTCACTCACTTCTGCTACAATGCTTAGCTAAATTACATCGTGCTCAGTATATTCTTCCATTTCCCACCCCTAACACTGACCCAAATCACTTTGCGGTCTCATTCTCCTTACATTTCCCACCCCTAAAACTGACCCAAATCACTTCGGGTCTCATTCTTCTGCCATTTCCCACACCTAAAGCTTACCTAAACACCGAGACAATTTTTTTTTTTTAATAATCTTAAATGGCATTTTTCAGGGGTTTTTTTATTAAAGTAAAATTGTTTCCACAAATTTACAACTTTGTTTAATTTTTTTTTTTATTTAAAAAAATATAAAACTTTTAACATATTTAAAATTTTTAAAATAACATAAAACGTAGTAAAATATAAACATAGCAATGGCAGGCCACAGAACATTATTCTTCATCTGTGGTCCCCAATGAGTCACGCAGCTCCTGCATCTCGCCCACCAACTGAAAGACCCTGGCACTGACCCTGACCCTGACCCGTGTGCCCCCACGTGTGGTCCCTGTTAAAAAACTTAAAATAAATTATTGGTATAACCTTGTTGGGGTCATACTGCAGTGCCCCCCCCCCCCCCGTATGGTCCAAACACCTAAATCTGGACTTCAAAAGCCCAAAGGCCACAATGGCCCGGGTTTTGCAGAGGGCCCGATTATAGAACTCCTGGCCCGCATTCTGCGGGCAAAGAATGGGCATCAGGAGCAAGGGCAGGAGCAGATATCCAGAATCCCCTGAAAGAATTAAAAAATACTAACATAAAATACACATTCTAAGCAACAATATTGTTTGACATGTCATCAAGGGCTAAAAACAGCCATAGGTTAAGACATGGGTCATCAACTATATTCATTGTCATACAGTGAAAATGGATAGATGGAATGTGAGCAAACTTACCCAGGAGCCATCCACCAGATAATTCTCCTGACTCAAACTGATTAAATAAGCCGGAGCGCTGCAATATATAAGCATCATGGGACGTCCCTGGATGCCCTGCAAGAACACTGAGGAATCGGGACCAAACACTGCTTGTATGTTGTGCGAGTGGCACATCTTGCGGTTCCTGCAACCAAATATAAAATAATTACAGAAGGCAAAGGTAACCAACTAAAACAAAAAAAAAAGATTCAAGTTCAACAATCCAAATATAAATAACAAAGGACATAAGTCTAAAGAAATATACCAATTATATGGATGTGTGGGAAAATAAAGGTTAACATGCTAAGGACTAATTAAGGTCAGCATTAAAATGCTTTTATAAGGCATGCATGAAATGTATTGATTCAGGTATGCATTGCTATACAATTTATTGCCTCGGCCATGCTGATACATGCAATGCCTTGGAGCTGAAGGCGCTCAGACTCCTCCACATAGCCGCAAAACATGTTCAACGCTAGAAATCCGAGTCCTCAAAGGTCCCGTAAGTGAAGCGGAAAAGAATCTGTTTTATAGGGCGGAGGTCCATCAGCAATCAGGTCTCTGAATCACACGGAAACCCATCTCAATAACGTAAGTTTTCTGAAGTAACGCAAATGATCAGATTTAGATCCGAAAATGAGCCGAACTAACGCAAATGATCAGATTTAGATTCATCCATTGAAAACGCATATACGCATTAGCGCAAATGAACGTACGAATGGAAAATGGAACGAAAAAAACAAAAAAAATGACAAACACACACAAAAACATTCACAGAGAGCTACGAAAGTCCAGATGAATGTGTCTCTGAATCGAGCCTTAGGAGCCCATATATTGCCTGAAAGACACACCCTGGAGTTGGCAGCAGCATTAGGAGCCCATATATTGCCTGAAAGACACACCCTGGAGTTGGCAGCAGCATGAGGAGCCCATATATTGCCTGAAAGACACACCCTGGAGTTGGCAGCAGCATAAGGAGCCCATATATTGCCTGAAAGACACATTGGAGTTGGCAGAAGCATAAGGAGCCCATATATTGACTTAAAAACACAATGGAGTTGGCGGCAGCATTAGGAGCCCATATATTGCCTGAAAGACACATTGGAGTTGGCAGCAGCATAAGGAGCCCATATATTGACTTAAAAACACAATGGAATTGGCAGCAGCATGAGGAGCCCATATATTGCCTGAAAAGGGAATAAGGTTCAGGAGGGAAGTGTTTTTAAGAAGAAACTTAATGATAGAACAAGGGGGCACAACCTGAAGCTAGTCGGGGGGAAGATCAGGAGCAATATTGGAAAATATTATTTCACAGAAAGACTAGTAGATGCTTGGAACAAACTTCCAGCAGAGGTAGTTGAAAAATCAACAGTCACTGAATTTAAACATGCCTGGGATAAGCACACATCTATCCTAAGATAAAGAGTACATACAGTATACACATAAGGGCAGACTAGATGGACCGTATGGTCTCCTTCTGCCGTCAACCTTCTATGTTTCTATGTTTCTATGTAAAACACATTGGAGTTGGCAGCAGCATAAGGAGGCCATATATTGCCTGAAACACACAATGGAGTTGGCAGCAGCATAAGGAGCCCATATATTGACTTAAAAACACAATTGAGTTGGCAGCAGCATTAGGAGCCCATATATTGCCTGAAAGACACACCCTGGAGTTGGGCAGCAGCATAAGGAGCTACCATGCATCAGCTACTACCATGCATCAGCCATTGGTGGGTGGAAATCCTGGCTGATCCATGCCTGTATCATCTTCACAAAGGTGAGTCTCTCCACATTTTTCGTAGACAGGTGAGTTCTCCTTGGCGTGACTATGGCCGCCGCCGCACTAAACACCCACTGAGATGGCACACTTCTGGCCCGTGCAGGACAGCATTCCCAGGGCAAACTCTGCCAGTTGCGGACACAAGTCAAGTTTGGCTGCCCAGAAGTCCAGCGGATCCTCAAGGTGCGTTGGCATGGTCATGTCAAGGTATGACACGACCTGCTGGTTCAGGTCCTGCTCCAGGTCTTCCTGCTGCTCATGAGTAGCCTCACTATGCGGGTGAAGAAATCTACTCATTAGCGACTGAAAACTGAGGCTGCTGCTGATGGAGTTGCTGCTGCTCCTGTCCTCCAGCAGTGGAAGGTGAGCGCAGAGGTCCCCCCGAGTCATACCTGCGAGAGTATGGACGATGGTGCAAATAGGCATCGGCCAACTGACTACGTAGAATGTCTCAGTAGTAGGTCAGTTTGTCCTCCCTCTCAGTGGGTGTAAAAAATACCCCCGTTTTGTGCCGGTAGTGAGGGTCCAATAAGGTGGAGAGCCAGAAGTCATCCCTCAACAAATTGAGACATTTCTGCAGTCACTACGTAAGCACATGAGCATGCATTGTTCCATTTGTGCAAGTGACTCGGAGGGACTACCTGTCTCCAACTCCACTACATACTGCCATGGTGTGTCTGGGTCCTCTGTCTCACCTTCTTCACAACCCTCTAGCTCTTCTGGCTGCTCCTGCTCCTCCTCTCCTGTCAGATGACAAAACTAAACTGTGCTTCACTGTGCCCCTCGTCCTCCTCCTCCTCCTCCAGTTCAGCTCCCATGGGGTTCATGTGGCGGTGAAATGTAGGCGCCATGTCTCCAGTTCCCTGACCAGCCATGGTTTCCAACATGTGTTTTAGTACATGAAGCAGTGGAATCACGTCGTTCATCCCGTAATCCTGGCGACTGACAAATAAAGTGGTTTCCTCAAAGGGCCTGAGCAAACGGCAGGTGTCACGTATGAGCTGCCTCTGGTTTGCATTAAAGTTACACATGGGATTCCCCTCGATCCAACATATGGAGGGTGGAATTCCAACGGGTGGAAACATCGCAAATCAGACTATGTTGGGGGATACCGTTCTGACGCTGTAGCTCAAGAAGGGTATGCTTGGCGGTGTAGGAGTAGCTGAAATGCATGTAAAGTTTCCTTACCATTGTTAGGATGTTTTGCAGATGGGGGGAAGACTTCAAAAAACACTTGACAACTAGGTTGAACACATGTGCCATACAGGGCACATGGCTCAGGCTTCCTTGTTGCAGTGCAGACAAAATGTTCCAGCCATTGTCAGTCACCATGGTTCCCATTTCCAGTTTTCGTGGAGTAAGCCATGGTTTGATTTCTTGATGAATGAATTTTAGCAGCTCCTCCCCTGTGTGACTTCGTTTGCCAAGGCAAACCATGTGAAGCACAGCGTGACACCGCCGTGCCCTGCACACATGGTAGGCTGGAGGGGCACCGAGACTTGATGGAACAGTTGAGGCTGGGGAGACGGCAGAGGGTGAGAGGCGGAGTCGCACACTGTCACAGACACAACAGCATGGAGACCGAAGCTGCGCGACCTGTCCAAGTTGCTGTTGTGGCTGTGCAGGAACCACTGCAGCACCAGCAACTTGGACAGGAGCACATTTAGCTTCTGCGCTGTAGGATGAGTGGGCGCATACTGTTGTCTCTTGGACATGGCTTCGCTGATGGATTGCTGGTGGGATGACTGATATGTAGTAGGAGGAGCAGGAGCATCTGGAGCAACAGAGGATGGGTATGATGCACAGCTACCTTCGGCTGAGGTGCTGGAGCCTTGGCTGGCTGAAATTGGGAGCGGCGTGGCACTGGCTGATGCAGCAGGCTGGACCCCCAGTTCTCCCAGGCCGCTTTATGGTGAGACTGCATATGTTGCCGCAGGGCCGTGGTACCAACATTGGGGCCCTGGCCACACCTTCTGTCTACACATCTTGCATGTGGCCAGGTTAATCTCCTGTGGATGCTTGATGAAAAACTGCCACACTGCCGAGTAGCTAATTTCTCCACCAACAGTCCGCACTAATTCACTGCTACTGCCACCAACTCCAGGAACCCCTGCTCCACTACCTCCCGGGAAGGTAGCCTGCTGCGCAGCAGGTGGTCTACCCCAGCCACATTTGGCTCCAGACATCCCAATTCTGCCACCATGCTGACTGCCAACCATGCTACTACCTTGCTGCCTCAGCTGCTGACTCAGTGGCAACCTGGGACCCTCTTCTCCTGATGATGATGATGAAGCCCCTTCTGCACCGGGCTCCCAGGTGCGATCAGTTTCATCATCATCATTGAGTTGTGTCTGCAGGTCACTGATGTCCTCCTCAGTTTCCTCAACAGTGTCTGCTGCAGGAACTGGAACGCTTGCCACACCACCTCCCACGTCACTCTCCTCATCAGTGTTTGTCTGCCTAGCGAAAGAAGCGGCGAATGTCTCCTCCATTTCTTGGCTGGGCAGTAGCTGCTGACTGTCCTCTAACACATCATCCTCACTGAATGGTGGAGCTGAACCCAAAGCATAAGATACGTCGGTTGGAGGGGGGGCATAGGACAGAGGCAATGGAAGGACAGGGGCTGCTCCCGGGCTATGCCAACTCAGGGTTGAGTCCGAGGAACCTACGGACTGTTGACTGGGGGTGTCAGATGTCACTTGTGATGAGGTTGATGACTGCATTAACCAGTCGATGACGGCAGATGCGTTGCTGGTCGAGACATGATCGCTAGCAGATACCGGGAGATCAGGCCTCTCACCGTGACTCCTGCTGCCACTCGCCCCTAGTCTTCTGCGACCTCTGCCTGATGAACCTAGGCCTCTCCTCGGTGCACATCCTGGCACATCTCTGCCTGACATTTTTACTGCGTTTTGGAAGAGAAAACAATAGACTACACTACACTACACCTAAAACAATATTTTTGTAACAGCAGGTGTGTAGAAAAGTTAGGGCAAAATAGGTAGACACTGTAGCTAAAAGCTAATGCAAAAAGACACTGTCAGATGGCCTTATATAGGATGCCCCTGGTCAGAGTTAAATGCACCACAGGCAGTTTTAAAACATGTTTTTTGTTCAAAATGTAAAAGGTAAAGATGCAGGTACTCTTAACCCTTCTAGTGCCAGCTACGTGAGTCTCACGTAGCTGCCTCTCCAACCGTTAAGTGCCAGCTACCAAGCAACGGGCCCTCACCGTCCTCTTCGGCCGGCACTGGCCCCGCCCCTAGCCCCGCCCACTTGTGGGAGGAGCGGGATGACGCCATCCCGCTCCTCGTATACCGGCACCCGGTCTCCGACTGTCACATGTGGGTAGCGATCGGAGCAGGGAGGGTGGGAGGCAGGGTGGCTCTGATCTCCCTGGAGCCCACCCTCCCTGCTCTGATCACTACCGACAAGCGTCATCTGCAGCGCCGCGGGGCACGGGATCAGAGGTAAGTATAATTGAAAAAAAGAATAATAAAATATTTTGTGTCTGTGTCTTTTTTACTTTTAACTATTTGTGAACTGGTAAGGGGTCCATGAGACCCCTTATACCAGTTCACAAGGCTCTGGGGCTGGCAATCACCTGGGGCTAGCAGGTGACTTGCCATAACCCCCAGCCCCCCCATTACCTGCCTCCCCAACGGCCAGGGGGGGCAGAAGGGCCCTTAGTGGCTATGTGGGCTAGTAGCCTGCAGGGCCAGGGGCCACCAATGCTGGCCCCTGCACCCTGTTCTACAAGCCCCCATAGCTGGTCCGGGTCGGTAATGCTGGGTAAGGGGGACCCTACGTCATTTTTGGGGGGGATTTTAAGGGAGGGGGGACCCTATGTCATTTTTTTTTTTTTTTTTTAAGTTAACCCCTTACAGCTATGCAATCATATCTGAAAATCTCCTAAACTGCTGTTTCAGTTTGGGGGAGTTTTCTGGCCAGGAAAGGGTGTATACCAATACATATGTGATACCGTTGTAACCGGGAGAAAAAGGGCTTTCACACGCAATAATATTTTATTAACAAACTTACATTTTTTATTACAAAAAAACACTACAAATTGTAAAAAATTTATTTTTTTTTATTTTTTTTGCACATATTTCACCCAAAAGTATTGAGAATACACTAAAAAATAATTTCATGTTGAAGCCCAGACTCAAACAATATATAATTTTCCTGGAAAATCCCTGGAAATCCCTTCAAAATCAAGGTTGATCATGTGTGGCGCAAAAACGTGAAAAGTAGTCTGGCAACAGAGTGTGACAAAAAATCTAGGTAGGCTGGCACTTAAAGGGTTAAAACATAAATGGTAGTATTAGGGATGCCCCCTGGTGAAAGGCAATGGCTGCTGCAAATTTTACAATGTGACTTTTGTTACAAAAAGTGGTAGCATTCGGGATGCCCCCCAGTGAAAGTGATTTACTGCTGTAAACTTTAAAATGAGACTTTTGATACAAAATGCAAAAGCTAAGTAGCCAGGTACTCTTAAAAGATAAGTGCTAGCACTCGAGAGGCCCCCCGGTGAAAGTGAATTACTGCTGTAAACTTTACAACTTTTACAAAATGCAAAAGGTAAGTAGCCAGGTACGCTTAAAAAATAAGTGTTAGCATTCGGGAGGCCCCCCGGTGAAAGGCAATGGCTGCTGTAAACTTTAAAACATGACTTTTGCTTCAAAATGCAAAAGGTAAGTGGCTCGGTACTCTTAAAAGATAAGTGCTAGCACTCGGGATGCCCCCCAGTTTAAGTGAATTACTGCTGTAAACTTTACAACGTGACTTTTATTACAAAATGCAAAAGCAAAGTAGCTAGGTACTCTTAAAAGATAAGTGCTAGCATTCGGGATGCCCTCCAGGTAAAGGCAGAGGCTGCTGCAAATTTTACAACGTGACTTTTATTACAAAATGCAAAAGCAAAGTAGCTAGGTACTCTTAAAAGATAAGTGCTAGCATTCGGGATGCCCCCCAGGTAAAGGCAATGGCTGCTACAAATTTTACAACGTGACTTTTTTTACAAAATGCAAAAGGTAAGTAGCCAGGTACTCTTAAAAGATAGGTGCTAGCATTCGGGAAAGGGAATTACTACTGTAAACTTTACAATGTGACTTTTGATACAAAATGCAAAAGGTAAGTAGCCAGGTACTCTTAAAAGATAAGTGCTAGCACTCGAGATGCCCCCCGGTGAAAGTGAATTACTGCTGTAAACTTTACAACTTTTACAGAAAGGCAATGGCTGCTGTAAACTTTAAAACAAGACTTTTGCTACAAAATGCAAAAGGTAAGTGGCTCGGTACTCTTAAAAGATAAGTGCTAGCATTTGGGATGCCCCCCAGTTTAAGTGAATTACTGCTGTAAACGTTACAACATGACTTTTATTACAGAATGCAAAAGCAAAGTAGCTAGGTACTCTTAAAAGATAAGTGCTAGCATTCGGGATGCCCTTCAGGTAAAGGCAATGGCTGCTGCAAATTTTACAACGTGACTTTTGCTTCAAAATGCAAAAGCAAAGTAGCTAGGTACTCTTAAAAGATAAGTGCTAGCATTCGGAATGCCCCCCAGGTAAAGGCAATGGCTGCTACAAATTTTACAACGTGACTTTTTTTACAAAATGCAAAAGGTAAGTAGCCAGGTACTCTTAAAAGATAGGTGCTAGCATTCGGGAAAGGGAATTACTACTGTAAACTTTACAATGTGACTTTTGTTACAAAATGCAAAAGTTAAGCAGCCAGGTACTCTTAAAACAGGGGTCCTCAAACTACGGAGCGCATTTACCCATCCCGCTGGCAGTGCGCACCCCCAGCTACCCCCGCGCAAAGCTCTGCCCGGCGTCCGCGCACTTCGCACAGCTACCGGGGCCCGCGGCCGGGAGAGAAGGCAGCGGGGGGGCCCGGAGACCGTAAGGGAAGATCAGCGGTGGCGAGGCCTGCGTGCCGGGAGGGAAGGCAGGGGGCGGAACCAGCGGCCAGGAGGGAAGGCAGTGGGCGGGGTCGGAGACCCTGAAGGAAGGTAGCGGGCGGGGCCGGAGACCGAGAAGGAGGGCAGCGGGCGGGGCCGGTGGCCGGGAGGGAGGGAAGGCAGGGGGCGGAGCCGGCGGCGGGGAGGGATGGCAGTGGGCGGGGTCGGAGACCCTGAAGTAAGGCAGCGGGTGGGAAGGCGGGGGGCGGAGCCGGCGGCCGGAAGGAAAGCCACGCAGACGGCATGTGCAATATGGCATTCATAAAGACAGCAGGTGGGTGATTAATGGAGGAGCGGCGGCCGGCTCAGCTGTCTGCTTCGATCGCAGGAGGCTGAGCGGCAGTGGCAGCAGTTTGAGCAGCAGCAGCAGTCTGATCAGCAGTGGCAGTAGTCTGAGCAGCAGCAGTAGCAGCAGTCTGACCAGCAGTAGCAGCAGTCTGAGCAGCAGCAGTAGCAGCAGTCTGAGCAGCAGTGGTAGCAGTCTGAGCAGCAGCAGTAGCAGCAGTCTGAGCAGCAGCAGTAGTAGCAGTCTGAGCAGCAGCAGTAGCAGCAGTCTGAGCAGCAGTGGCAGTAGTCTTAGCAGCAGCAGTGGCAGTAGTCTGAGCAGCAGTGGCAGTAGCAGCAATCTGAGCAGCAGTGGCAGCAGTCTGAGCAGTAGCAGTAGCAGCAGTCTAAGCAGCAGTGGCAGTAGTCTGAGCAGCAGCAGTAGCAGCAGTCTAAGCAGCAGTGGCAGTAGTCTGAGCAGCAGCAGTAGCAGCAGTCTGAGCAACAGTGGCAGCAGTCTGAGCAGCAGCAGTAGCAGCAGTCTGAGCAGCAGTAGCAGCAGTCTGAGCAGCAGTGGCAGTAGTCTGAGCAGCAGCAGTAGCAGCAGTCTAAGCAGCAGTGGCAGTAGTCTGAGCAGCAGCAGTAGCAGCAGTCTGAGCAACAGTGGCAGTAGTCTGAGCAGCAGTCTGAGCAACAGTGGCAGTAGTCTGAGCAGCAGCAGTAGCAGCAGCAGTCTGAGCAGCAGTGGCAGTAGTCTGAGCATCAGTAGTAGCAGCAGTCTGAGCAGCAGCAGTAGCAGCAGTCTGAGCAGTAGCAGCAGTCTGAGCAGCAGCAGTAGCAGCAGTCTAAGCAGCAGTGGCAGTAGTCTGAGCAGCAGCAGTAGCAGCAGTCTGAGCAACAGTGGCAGTAGTCTGAGCAGCAGTCTGAGCAACAGTGGCAGTAGTCTGAGCAGCAGCAGTAGCAGCAGCAGTCTGAGCAGCAGTGGCAGTAGTCTGAGCATCAGTAGTAGCAGCAGTCTGAGCAGCAGCAGTAGCAGCAGTCTGAGCAGTAGCAGCAGTCTGAGCAGCAGCAGTAGCAGCAGTCTAAGCAGCAGTGGCAGTAGTCTGAGCAGCAGCAGTAGCAGCAGTCTGAGCAGCAGTGGCAGTAGTCTGAGCAGCAGCAGTAGCAGCAGTCTGAACAACAGTGGCAGTAGTCTGAGCAGCAGTCTGAGCAGAAGCAGTAGCAGCAGTCTGAGCAGCAGTGGCAGTAGTCTGAGCAGCAGCAGTAGCAGCAGTCTGAGCAGCAGCAGTAGCAGCAGTCTGAGCAGCAGTGGCAGTAGTCTGAGCAGCAGCAGTAGCAGCAGTCTGAGCAGCAGCAGTAGCAGCAGTCTGAGCAACAGTGGCAGTAGTCTGAGCAGCAGCAGTAGCAGCAGTCTGAGCAGCAGTGGCAGCAGTCTGAGCAGCAGTGGCAGTAGTCTGAGCAGCAGCAGTAGCAGCAGTCTGAGCAGCAGTGGCAGCAGTCTGAGCAGCAGCAGTAGCAGCAGTCTGAGCAGCAGTGGCAGCAGTCTGAGCAGCAGCAGTAGCAGCAGTCTGAGGTGCAGTGGCAGCAGTCTGAACAGCAGCAGTAGCAGCAGTCTGAGGTGCAGTGGCAGTAGTCTGAGCAGCAGAGAAAATAGTATGACACATGGTGTATGAGAGGGGGGGGAGAGAATAGTATGTCACATGGTGCATGAGAGGGGGGGAGAGAATATTATGGCAAATGGGGCATGAGAGGGGGGAATATAATGGCACATGGCGCATGAGAGGGGGGAATATAATGGCACATACTGTATGGCTGGAGCAGCAGTCTGAGCAGCAGTGGCAGTAGTCTGAGCAGCAGCAGTAGCAGCAGTCTGAGCAGCAGTGGCAGCAGTCTGAGCAGCAGTGGCAGCAGTCTGAGCAGCAGTAGCAGCAGTCTGAGCAACAGTGGCAGTAGTCTGAGCAGCAGCAGTAGCAGCAGTCTGAGCAGCAGTGGCAGTAGTCTGAGCAGCAGCAGTAGCAGCAGTCTGAGCAGCAGTGGCAGCAGTCTGAGCAGCAGCAGTAGCAGCAGTCTGAGCAGCAGTGGCAGCAGTCTGAGCAGCAGCAGTAGCAGCAGTCTGAGCAGCAGCAGTAGCAGCAGTCTGAGCAGCAGTGGCAGAGGTCTGAGCAGCAGCAGTAGCAGCAGTCTGAGCAGCAGCAGTAGCAGCAGTCTGAGCAGCAGCAGTAGCAGCAGTCTGAGCAGCAGAAGTAGCAGCAGTCTGAGCAGCAGCAGTAGCAGCAGTCTAAGCAGCAGTGGCAGTAGTCTTAGCAGCAGCAGTAGCAGCAGTCTGAGCAACAGTGGCAGTAGTCTGAGTAGCAGCAGTCTGAGCAGCAGTGGCAGTAGTCTGAGCAGCAGCAGTAGCAGCAGTCTGAGCAGCAGTGGCAGCAGTCTGAGCAGCAGCAGTAGCAGCAGTCTGAGCAGCAGCAGTAGCAGCAGTCTGAGCAGCAGCAGTAGCAGCAGTCTGAGCAGCAGTGGCAGAAGTCTGAGCAGCAGCAGTAGCAGCAGTCTGAGCAGCAGTGGCGGTAGTCTGAGTAGCAGCAGTCTGAGCAGCAGTGGTAGTAGTCTGAGTAGCAGCAATAGCCGCAGTCTGAGCAGCAGTGGCAGCAGTCTGAGTAGCAGCAGTCTGAGCAGCAGTGGCAGTAGTCTGAGCAGCAGCAGTAGCAGCAGTCTGAGCAACAGTGGCAGTAGTCTGAGTAGCAGCAGTCTGAGCAGCAGTGGCAGTAGTCTGAGCAGCAGCAGTAGCAGCAGTCTGAGCAGCAGTGGCAGTAGTCTGAGCAGCAGCAGTAGCAGCAGTCTGAGCAACAGTGGCAGTAGTCTGAGTAGCAGCAGTCTGAGCAGCAGTGGCAGTAGTCTGAGCAGCAGCAGTAGCAGCAGTCTGAGCAGCAGTGGCAGCAGTCTGAGCAGCAGCAGTAGCAGCAGTCTGAGCAGCAGCAGTAGCAGCAGTCTGAGCAGCAGCAGTAGCAGCAGTCTGAGCAGCAGCAGTAGTAGCAGTCTGAGCAGCAGTGGCAGAAGTCTGAGCAGCAGCAGTAGCAGCAGTCTGAGCAGCAGTGGCAGTAGTCTGAGCAGCAGCAGTAGCAGCAGTCTGAGCAGCAGTGGCAGCAGTCTGAGCAGCAGCAGTAGCAGCAGTCTGAGCAGCAGTGGCAGTAGTCTGAGCAGCAGCAGTAGCAGCAGTCTGAGCAGCAGTGGCAGTAGTCTGAGCAGCAGCAGTAGCAGCAGTCTGAGCAGCAGTGGCAGTAGTCTGAGCAGCAGCAGTAGCAGCAGTCTGAGCAGCAGTGGCAGCAGTCTGAGCAGCAGCAGTAGCAGCAGTCTGACCAGCAGTGGCAGCAGTCTGAGCAGCAGTGGCAGTAGTCTGAGCAGCAGAGATGTATGGCACATGGTGTATGAGAGGGGGGGGAGAGAATAGTATGGCACATGGTGTATGAGAGTGGGGGAGAGAATATTATGGCAAATGGGGCATGAGAGGGGGGAATATAATGGCACATGGGGCATGAGAGGGGGGAATATAATGGCACATGGGGCATGAGAGGGGGGAATATAATGGCACATGGGGCATGAGAGGGGGGAATATGATGGCACATACTGTATGGCTGGAGGCTGTATGCCTGTGGGGGAACATACTGCCAGGCTAATGTGGGGGGAACTATACTGCCAACGTAATAATAAAGATATATGCAGTGTGCATAGGTATTTGTTCATAGTTTTTTTTTTAACTATAGTCCGGTCCTTCAACGGTCTGAGGGACCGTGAACTGGCCCCCTGTTTAAAAAGTTTGAGGACCCCTGTCTTAAAAGATAAGTGGTAGCATTCGGGATGCCCCCTGGTGAAAAGCAATGGCTGCTGCAAATTTTACAATGTGACTTTTATTACAAAATGCAAAAGGTACATAGCCAGATACTCTTAAAAGAAGTGCTAGCATTCGGGATGCCCCCCGGTGAAAGGCAATGACTGCTGGAAACTTTAAAACGTGACTTTTGTTACAAAATGCAAAAGGTAAGTAGCCAGGTAAATGCTAGCATGCTTTTTAAAGAATGACACCAGGAAAAGGAAAAACTAAATAGGCAGATGTGTTATTAACACTAAATAGGCTGGAAAGCTAATGCAAACACTGTAAACTGTCTCTCCCTGTCTCTCTCCCTGGCTCTATCTGTCACTTGCTCTATCTATCTCCCTCGCTCTATTTATCTATCTATCCCTTGTTCTGTCTCTGCGTGGCCCGTTCTTGCCGCAATACAGTGCCGAAATGAGCTTCCGCAAAATGGCCGCCGCTTATATAGGGCTGTGACATCATCGGGAAGCCTGGCTGCTGATAGGCAGCATGTGGTGACTACCCAGGATTCTTTGCCCCATGGGACATGTCCCAACATGTGGATCCACCATTTTAGATGGCCTGAACCGCAGTAAATTGAGTTTAAAGGAAGCGGCAATATTCGGATTCGTTTAGAATGAATTTTTCCTGAAATTCGTAACGAATACAGATTCGTCAGATTCGATTCACTCATCTCTAATAACCAGCCTTTGCACAAGCTATGCAGGCTTGTAGACCAGGGCGCGGAGGCCAGCCTCAGTGGCCTCTGGCCCTAAATCCCAGGATAAGGCAATTAGCCGGTCTTATTCCTTGTGGATCCAAATTAGGTGCACTGGGGTCAGACAGACTGACACAGGTTCAAAAAAGTCTTGTATTTGTAAAGGATTACCTCGACAGGGGGCAGACATTGTGGCTGTATGGGGACCCAAAATTTCTGGTGGCAGTCCTGTATGTTACTTTTTAAATCTATGCTGTTGTCTCTGAGACCTTCTCTATTATTAGGACATTTAAACAGTGATATATTAAATCCAGAGAAGGCTAAATGTCATGATTTTTGTATTGTGTACTTTATGTTCTTTTCATATTTCCAGTTTGAATCAATACAGCAGGATGACTATACCTTTCGTCGAACATCAATATATGTGGTTAGATTCTCAGCAAGAATTGATTTAACTTATAATGCTCTTAAAGGTCAATGATTTAATAGCAGTTTGGACAAACACATTTTAATCAAGAGGTTAAGCGTATGCTATAGGTTTAGCACACTAATTTTTTCATGTTTATTTTCTATTACTGGGATTGATGGCGACCCCTATAACAAATCTGCTACAAATCTTAGTACTCACAAGCAACTTTGTCTTTATTTCTGTAAGATAGTGGCAAAGTGCAAAGTTACCATTTCCATTTTTGGGGCAAAACACCTCATTCTAACATGTAGAAGAAGCACGTTTACTGGAGGTCAGCCATAAATGCCGATGAATGTTGGATAGATCCAAGAACTTCCTAGAGTTGGACAAATGGCGGTGAAAAGGAGGACGTATCGGAATATGGCAAGCTGCAGCAACAGGATATACACCTTCTAGATGGCAGTCTAGACTGACCAGGGCAATAAATTCCTCTTCTCAAGATAGAATCTGCTGTCGCCTGAGTGTTAACTTTGCTGCGATATAGCCCAGTAAATCTTAAAGTGGTCCACAGCACTCAACCCTGTTTTCGTGCAACCAAACCTATAATCTGTCTCTAATATCTGGTTAAAAATAAAGGTCTCGAGGTAAATTGATAGCAATCGTCTCCAGGAAAAAAAGAGAGTGTAATGCTTGTATTGAAGAGTTGGAAAAGAAATATTTGGAGTTAGTCGAGGAAGCTAAACGGGGCTTATCCTCTAGGGTGCGTTCTAGGCTTTTTGAGGTCACTCAGGAACTTAATTTGGCTCTTGCAGGCAGGGCTGAGAAGGCATTAAAGTGGGTGAAACACCGGTATTATTGCAAGGCTAATAAGCCTGACTCTTTATTGGCCAAGAAACTTAAAATCCCGGAACAGGGGTATAAACCGATTAGATTAAGGAATGAGAGGGGGGAACTCACAAGCAATCCAGAAAAGATTGTCGGGGTGTTCAGGGACCAACTGTTGAAGCTATATTCTTGCCATGCTAAGCTTGACCCCGAGGAGGTAGGAGATTATTTGTCTGATGTTGTGCTTCCTAGTCTGCCCGAGCGGTTGCGGGACTCTCTGGAAGAAGGCTTCGATGTGGCGGAAGTTAAGATGGTTATTGATAAGTTGCAGCTTAATAAGAGACCGGGACCAGATGGTTTCCCGGTGGCTTATTATAGGACTTTCAAAGAGATTCTTGCACCTAAATTAGCTGCTAGCTTTAATGGTGTGCGTTCGGGTTTTCCTTTCTCCAGGGAGTCTCTCACTGCTTCCATTAGTATGATCCCGAAACCAGGTTCAGATCATACAATATGGTCCAATTTTAGGCCTATTTCGCTTATAAATGTTGATATGAAAATACTGACGAAAATTTTAGCAGATAGGTTGTCTGAGCATTTAGCAAACTTAGTACATAAAGATCAGGTGGGCTTTATTCCTGGCAGACAGGCAGGAGATAATATTAGAAAAGTGTTGCAGTTGACCCATGTTGCCAGAACCACTCAAACTCCGACTATGCTTCTCTCAGGAAGGCGTTTGATACTGTGTCATGGGAGTATTTATTTGCTCTACTTTCTAAATGGGGATTTGGACCTAAATTTATAGGAATTTTAAAGTTGATATATTCTTCCCCGAGGGCATTTATTAAATATAATGGCTTTAAATCTGGGGAGTTCCCACTGCAGCGGGGCACTAGACAGGGGTGCCCGTTGTCGCCTCTCTTGTTTGCATTAGTAATGGAACCTTTGGCACAAATTATTCGGTTGTCTCCGGACATTTCAGGTTTGAAAGTTGGCCCTATTCACCATAAATTGAGCCTATTTGCGGACGATGTATTATTGGTGGTCTCTAACCCAAGTATATCACTTCCTGCGGTCTTAGGGAAGCTGAAGGAGTTTGAGTCGGTTTCTGGCTTACAGGTTAATATGGCCAAGTCAAAAGCTTTAAATATTAGTATCTCTCCTGAGCTGGGTGCTCGATTGAAAGCTTCCTTTGACTTTCAATGGGAAACTGTAGGATTAAAGTATTTGGGCATTAATTTAACTGGGGATTATTCTTCACTTTTCGCTGCTAATTATATCCCTTTGAGACAGAATCTCTTCGGTCTTTTGGATAAGTGGAAGGGGTATGGTCCCCTATCTTGGTTGGGGAAAATTGCGGCTATTAAAATGTCCTTTTTGCCCAAATTTTTATATTTAGTAAGAACACTACCAGTTACTATTCCCCGTAGCCATCTATGGGCGTTACAAAAGAGAATGTTCGAGTTTATTTGGGGTGCCAAGAGGCCGAGGGTAGCAAGAAATATTATGCTACGCTCTAGGGAGCAAGGGGGATTAGGAGTGCCTAACCTCGTTAAGTATTATCAGTCTGCCCAATTAGCGCAGGTCATGTCGTATTATGCTACTGTTGATGTTCCTTTATGGGTACAGATTGAGTCGGAGCTGTGTCGTCCGTTATCTTGCACTGCTATTTTATGGGTCCCCCGTAGGATTAGGGGTAAAGTTAGACATGCTAGTCAATGTTCCATGGTGATCTCACAGCTCAGCAAAGTCTTGCGAGATTTCGGGTGCCCCCATTGCTTCCCATTAATGGGCACTGCACAGACGTGAGATTAGGGGCTGCATGCAGTGCCTAATGGAATGCAAGAAGGTGCCACCTGCAGGAAGGTTGTCCGGAAACCGAGGGACTGAGGAGGCAGCAGATCTGTGAGGTTTGGGGGAGGTTTTGCGACTTCAATCAAGCGGCCCCGATTCACTGTCTTATGGGCTAGCCAATTGAGTGTGGCTGAAGTATCTTGGGCTTTGTTTGCCTCAATACGGCTGATTATTTCCTGCTTGCTCTGCTCTAAGGCTGTCTTGTGCCCCAAGTGGATCCCAACCAGTCTCCATGAAAACGAGTTAGGTTTACTCCAAAAGATCTTGGATTTCCATGACTACCTAGTCATGATCTGACCAGGGGATTTCCACAATACTACATTTTTTTATTTTGAGGATAATTGGGATGGGGACAAAAATACGGTCAATTCTTGTTCTATGTTCTCTCTACACATTGATCATGTCATATTCAGATATTAATTTGCCAATTGTCTGTTAGCTCTTGAAGGTGGTCTTATACAATGTACATGGGGCTTTGATTTATAGATTTATCAATATATGGATCCAGTGCCATATTTGTATCCCCACCCAAATCGCTACTCCCTTTAATTTTGGTATTAGCTTGGAGAACATCTTTTGAAAACAATTTGTCCCACCGATCAGTCCTGTGATAAGAGTATATCTGTCCTCTACACCCTCCAGAATGAAGGGCGTCCTACTCTCTGTGGGGGGGGGGGGGGGGGAGGGAGCAAGTGCCACACCATTCCTTTTTGCTTCTGAGCAGGCTACGTAAAAATTGGGATATCTATTAGATAAGGCATGTGAGAGCAACTAAAATGCGGCTCCTGGGGGTGGACAATATCCGCCCCCAGTGACTGGTAAACCCACATTACTTTATGTCTCTTACTCTGAGAATGTAACCACTCTGTGTTGTGAGTAGCTATCTTATAGGTTAGCTTAATCATTTCTTCTTTATTTATTGTACCAGCCCCCTTAAGATTCTTTTCTATTTCCATTGAGAGCTGAAGCATTGAGAGCTTAAGAAGCCAACAGGAAGGAGGGTAGAGGGTGAGGCGGTAGAACAACATATAGCAGGACCAATGCTCGCACAAATAGGTGAAAAAGAAAGAAAGGAGGAAGTAAAGTATGGGGAATTCTCAAAGAACCCACCCACCATGGGTATGTCTAGCCTACAGTTATCTCACTGGGAGGATAAAAATGAAATTCACTGAATCCCTATTTCCTCGTTAACCCTTCACTCTTCCCCCTCCAGGGGAGGGAAACACAGGCCTCAGATTATTACCTCCAAATTAATGGGGTTTTGAGGAAAAGAAAGACTTTGGGGGTTTTAGACCCCCCCATCTCCACATGGGAGTTCAGACTACAAGGATAAAAACAATAAAAAAAAAAAGAAAAAGGAAACCCACAAAAAAATCACCCCACCGTTTACAGAGGCCCCTATTAGATTACAAAGGTCATAGGAAAAGCTCATCTATAATTAGTAATGCCCACTAGATTGGGAAATGGAAAGATAAAAGAAAAAGAGAAAAAAAAGCCCCACAATGGACAGTAATCATTGTGACTTGCTTTTTATATTAGTTTATTATGATCATAATTAAAGCTCAGAAAAGGGAAATAGGAAGGGAAAGAGGAAAGGGGGGGGGGTCAAGAGAAGAGAAAAAAGAAAAAAAGAGAAGAAAAAATTGTGGGGGGCCTTGTATGCATATATAATATAGGGCCACCTCCTAACGAATGCCATATCGCAAAACTCATTCACCCTCATTAAACTTTGTGCAAAATAACCCTTCTCTAGTGACACCCTGCTTTCCTAAACAAAAATTAAAGAGAAAAGGGGACTCCCTTAATCTGAGTCCCATGAAGGTTACTAAAGTGTCCCTAGGCACTACTACCTATGTGATTCAAACACCCCCCACTTTCCATCCAGTTTTATTTCTGGTGCACATAACAATCCTTATCTTTTAAATGTGTATATCCTTCTTTCAAACTATAATTATTAACCATATTGTGAAAATCATTTAATACCCATTGTGCCCAACTGTTTATAATTTCCTGTTTATGTGTCCACACAATACCCCCACCCCTGTTAACCAAAACCTAATAAATGTTCTCCTCTGTGTAACTTAAGCAAACAATAGAAAAAATAAGAAAAAAATAGGATCCCCACTTTTCTCCCTCATATTCCCACCCCCAACCACCCTTCCCTTCACCCTCCATTAATATACTTAAAATCGAACAAAACAATAAAAAAAGAAAACGAATGCTTTGGCACATTTGAAATTGCATAAATCTGGCTCTTGTAAGAAAAAACTACTTTTGTTGGGAAAACACTATCTGTAGTTGATCCCCGTTCTCTTCAGCTTGAGGAGAATTGTCCTCGTATTGCCCAGTTGTCCTGCCCCCACCCACACACCAGCTACCCTAGCTCAGAAGATCTCTATCGCCCAGAGGGGCAGAGCCTTGGATTGTCACACTCCGCCCCAGGGTGTGTGGCTCCACACTCCACTCTCTGAGCCACTCCTCACTCCTCTCTCCTTGCCCTTCACAGCGCTGGCCGTGCAACATGCCGATAGCTGATGCCGCCGAGCACAAGCAAACCTCCCGCCGAGCACCACTCAGGTCTCTGCTCAACTACACTCCTATGCTGGGGGGGGGGGCAATTAAACTGAGCACCTGCTCATGCAATCAATCCCTTTCACGTGCATGCTCCACCCATCCCCCCACTTTTAATTTTTTCAAATATCTCTAGTACCACCTGGGTGGTACGTATGGGTTGTTAGCACTTGAAACATTCTTTAAAAACACACAACAAAACATACAGTATACAGTATATAAAAATGTAAAAAAACTACATATTAGACATAGTTATCAATGACTGTTGGGGCAATGTTTTACTTATGGAGCAAAGGCTTGAGTAAAGTTTAGAAGGCAGCAGATCAGATTGTGGTACACATCCACCTGTGACCTGAATACCACCTAATAGGATCTTGAGCACCACAAGGGATATATGTAGCACTGGTTGGGAACCTCTGCTCTAGAACAATTTTGCTAAGATAGAGCTAAATAATCTGTTGGTGGCTCTTAAGGACCAGGTTGGGAAACACTGTTCTAATTGCTAGTTAAAAATCAGCAGTTTCTGAATAGCTTCTGGATAGGGATGGGCGAACCCCCCAAAGTTGGGGTCCGGCAAGTTCGGCTGAACGTTAAATGAATGTTTGGGTTTGGGGGCCCCAACCTGGTCCCCTTTGGAATCAATGGGGACCTGAACTTTGGGGGTGGCTGTGACAGGGCACAGAATGTGCAGCAGTAAGCTTGCTGCTGTAACTCACCTCAGCCTGCGATCCTCTTCTTCTCACTGGCAGCGGCATCAATTTTTGGTTCGGGCTACAGAGAGGTGGCTGCCGGCTCCCACGAGTGAGGACACTTCTAGTGCCAGCTCATTGGAGCCGGTGGACACCTTTTTGCAGCTCCGACAGAGGCCAAATTCAAATGCCACTGACGCTCCACCACGATGAGGAAAAGGATCGCGGGCTGAGGTTAGGTACAGCAGCTTCCTGCTGCTGCATCCCTAGGTGAAGCAGGTTGATGGGTTGCTAACCAGGTTTCCATGTTTGGGCCGGATGCCAAACTTAAAACATGTTTGGGTTTGGGAACCCGAACTTGCAAAGTTTGGTACGGACCCAAACTTTGTGGTTTGGGTTCGCCCATCTCTTCTTATGAAAGCTCTTTACCACACCCAATAGTTGCCACACAGGTGGACTAAATTTCTGCCACCACTGGCATTATTAACACTTCTCTCACACTACAGTTATTCTTGGTAACTTTTTTAGCATGTGGTGCTAAGATGCCCCTTTATCATCCTCCTGGAGGTGGAAGGTGGGAGCACCTATAAAGTAGAAGTTCTAAGTTTCTAAAAAGTCCTATGGCAGTGACATAAGCCATTCAGTATTCCGAGGAGATTTGTACTTGCTTAGCTTCCTGCAATCTGTCAAAGAGGGTCTGCAGCACTAAAAAGTTTTATTGTTACTAGCTAGTGCTCATTGCAAACTGTGACTCACCTTTATTAAAAAATAACCAGAAATCGAGATGCTGCGGGTTTTATTTTGCAGGACTGCCAACTGAATCAAATTCTATATAATAAAACTGTAGAACTTAAAATGAACAGTGAAATAGCACAGCAATACATCAGACAGCATGTGTTATATCTGAAGTAGTGAGACACGCAGTTTAATTGTTCACCCTCGGCCTGATCTACATTTTCTTGTGATTACTAAAAACGTTGTAATTATGTTATTGTGTGCATTTTTTGCCTACTGAGCTATTATGCTTTATCAATAGATCCTTCACAAGCTGTACATCTAAACCAGAGTTGCTTGACTGTCCACAGAGCATGTACTTTGCTGGACACACACCTTGCAGTATTATTGAACAATCTGCATACAATCTTACAAAACCTTATTTTTACTAGATATAATTGTATTAGATTGTTTAGGGTATTATTCAGGTTAAGTTTAAAAACAAAACATTGTTTGCTTACCTGCCATGAATATATTCATTCTGGTTTGCTGCTGAATAAAGCTGTCATGGATAAGATCCAGTCACTCTTCCTTAGCTCACAGTATCTCCACCCCTCTTTTATCACACTGTGTAGGACACACCAATTCTTGTGCATGCAGGGGAGGATACCTTCTGTTAGGCCCTTATTCATCAAGCGATAGCGCCAGGTAGTGTCTGACGAGCGCCAGGTCCCGCCAGCTAACGGCGGCTACCGACTCAAGTACGCCCGGGCGTCGGCCACAATGACACATTTATCAAGCCGGCGACAGCGTCAGCTAGTGCGGGATTCATCATGTAGCCGACTGCAACGAACAGCGCCGCTGCTAATCCCATCACAGCGCCAGGTCTGACCTGTCGCTACCTGCCGCTCTCCCATACATTTCAATGGCAGACACTGCAATGATTGTTTTAAGTGGTTTTTGTGTTCTTGTCTTTTGCACAAAATTCAACTCATGTTTATTGGGATATGTTTTATTAATCTGTCTTGTTATTTTTCTTTTTTAGATGAAAGTTGTAATTTTTACACTGTAATGTTGTGAGTGACATCTAAAATGCATCTCCTCCCACAAAACTCATTGGGCTCAAAATCGCTTGTTTTCACAACACACGGGGCTTGTAAAGCTACTTTTTAGTCAGTGATGTTTGGCGCTCACGTTCGCTCATCGAAATTGTCAGCGCCCAAGCTATTCGGCAGCCCTGTCCTTGATGAATCTGTGGTGGTCAGAGTTTGTGCAGTCGCTGTTTTGATTCGCTATGTGGCGGCGCGAGTGTCGCTGTGCTGTGCTGTGCTGCGCTGTGCTGTTCATACATGTGCCCTTCTGCCATTTTCCAGGAATTCACTTCCCGCGACCCCAGTCGTTCTTAATGAATACACTGTAGTTGTGAGCGTGCATGTCCACATTCTGCAGGATTTATTCAGGCGTACAAGCTCATAACAACCCGTTATGCATTCTCCTGTGTGCCACATTATCATGTAGTTGGATAGTTTTATTGTGTGATTATTTTATGAAGGAATAAGATTTGTATTTTTAAGCACCAAGCTTTTTGGTTTTCAAGGACCTATGCATTACAGGATCTTGAACCCCCTGCTAAATCAAGCTAGTAATTAATGGCGTCTTTGCCAATAGCTTGTTGTAATGCGTAAATTTACTTTTTCCCGCCACTTAGCTTGCACATAGCTGATATTAGCTTGTTCCTGGTGCGCAGAGTTTTTTTTTTTTTTTTGAATTTTTTGCACAGTTGCTTTGGTCATATCCGGTTCCTGTTTCCTCCTTTGCGTTTCAAAGCCCCATAAAGCTTTAACTTTCTGGCGCTTTGTCCAATAGCTTGTTGTAATGCGTAAATTTACTTTTTCCCGCCACTTAGCTTGCACATAGCTGATATTAGCTTGTTCCTGGTGCGCAGAGTTTTTTTTTTTTTGAATTTTTTGCACAGTTGCTTTGGTCATATCCGGTTCCTGTTTCCTCCTTTGCGTTTCAAAGCCCCATAAAGCTTTAACTTTCTGGCGCTTTGTCCAATAGCTTGTGTTAATGTGTAAATTTTGTTTTTCCGCCACTTAGCTTGCACATAGCTGATATTAGCTTGTTCCTGGTGCGCGGAGCGTTTGTTTTTTTTTGTTTTTTTTCCCCAGTTGCTTTGGTCATATCCGTTTCCTGTTCCCTCCCTTGCGTTTCAAAGCCACATAAAGCTAAAAATTACTAGCGCTTAGTCCAATAGCTTTTTGGAATGCGTAAATCGACTAGTTCCGCCACTTAGCTTACACATAGCGGATATTAGCTGGTTCCTTTTGCGAGGAGCGTTTTTTTTTTTTTTTTGGCCCCTGTCGCTTTGGTCATATCCGGTTCCTGTTTCCTCCTTTGCGTTTCCACCATGCTGCCCAGGAGACGGATTTTGCGCCTCCCCAGCTCCTCCTCTGATTCTGACCCCACCACCCCTCCCCCACCTCCCCCACCTAACCCCCCTCCCACCCCTTCCCCTCCTGGGCAAGCAAAATGCAAGCGTCAGACGGTGGAAAGCCGCGTAAACGGCCAGGTGGTCAAAGTGAGTATGTTTATCTTGGATTTTATGTTTAAAGTGGACCAACACACAGGGGGGATTGGCCCTGAAATCTCTTAGTTTTCAGGACCAATCTGATCACTCCCCGCGGGGCATCCCAAATCTGGATGTCCTGCGGGGATGAACCCCCCTGGAGCCCCAAAAACCTTACCTCAGCCCCGTCCCATCTCTGCATGCGTGATCCGCGGATGCATCTTGCACTTCCCTCTTGCGGGGTGGGCCCCTGCGCCAGACATTTGTTAATGGCCTGCGCAGGCGCCCTCCCTGTTAGAGTGAAACACCACACGCGTCCTACAGCGCTCAGAGGCAGCTGAGCTGGTATGCACGTCGAAGCGGGCTTGGACGTGCATACCACAGCGGCGCAGAGCGCTGTGCTAGCCTGGCGCAGTCACGTGGGAGCGCGGTCAGTGGTGTATTTCTGGCCTTCCCAGGGGGTTTCAGACAGCGGCCCACTCCCGATTGGTGTGCCCCACCAAAGTGGACCCAAACCCAGAATAGTCAAAATCCAGGGTGTTGGTCCACTTTAATCTGTTCTCAGTATAACCGTTTATGCCATTGTTCTGATGTCATGTATTGATTTGTGTTTGTTTTTCATTGCTCATAGGATTTCTGCATCCACCAATATGACTATGCCCGTGGGGGCAAAAATCGCATTGCCATGGAGGTGAAGGCCACAGTGTCCCGGCGCTTCGACACCCACCTATCAGTCCGAGCTATCCAGCAGAAGTGGTCGGACTTCAAGCGCCGGGACCCTGAAGGCGTGTACCGCCTATATGATGCCTACGCATCAGGTAAGTTTAAGCTTATGCTATGTTTATACTTTTGTTTAAATAATCTGCTAAGCTGTGTCCATTTGGGGTATTAATATTAATTATTTTCATTCACCCCCTCAACACAGATAAGCGTCCTCCCCTGGGGAAACGTGGGAAGGGAGTCCTCCCCCGAACCAGGCAGGCGGACTCGGGGGAGTCATCGGGGGAGGGTCCCTCTCGCGGCTCCTATTTAGAGGACCCAGGGGGGGAAGGGGATGACACCCCAGAGGAGTGTGCTGCTGGGGGGCTGGCAGGATCAAGCCTCAGCTCCTCACACTCTGACTCTGAGGAGTCTCACCAGCCAAGGGGCCACTCTCAAGTGGGGAGTCCAAGTGGGGTGGAAGATGTGGACTCTCCCACACTCCCTGAAGGAGCAGGGAGGGAGAGGGAGGAGGGTGGCCCTTTGGCTGGGGGATCTTCGGAGCAGAGTGTGAGGAGCCGAGGCTCCCCGCCTCCTCCTCAGAGCCCTCCCTGGGCTTCAAGTGGCGGATCATCCCCTGGTGAGTGCACATTTAGTCAGTGTTAGTCTGTGACAGGTTACATATGGCCATTTGTACTTAGCCCTTGCCATTCCTCTCTAATTTGCAGGGCATCATATAGGCGGCACCTCCATGGCCTTTTGGCAACGCCTTCTCCACGGGCATAGTCATGGTAAGTGTTTGTTGTTATCCCTCACATTCCATATGTTATGACATTCCTTAAAGTGGACCAACACCCATTGTTGATTGTGCTTGGAATCTCTAAGCTTCCATGCCCAATCACCTCCCTCACCCAGGGCCCCCCCACAAAAAAGCCCACAAACTCCTTACCTCATTGGGGGTGGCAGAAGCCACCGCCGCAGCCTCCTGCGTGCCCCTCTAGATGTGTGTGCGCCTGCGCTCTCTGTTTCCTAATGGGCTGCGCGTGCGCACACACTGGATGAGTGATGTGCGGAAGGCAGCGGCGGCGGACGGTGTCTCACTCAAATTGTTGTGCTCTGCCAAAGCGGGCCAAAACACAGAATAGTATCAATCCTGGGTATTGGCCCACTTTTAACAGACACATGTTTCCTGGTCCATAGTACAAGCTGGTTTGATAATGTACATTAACATCACAAACCCCACTACAGTGCAATCCAAATGGCAACCACCCCTATGTTTCTGCCCACACCATGATGGGGGCTAGCAAATGTGTTACTTGGTTAAGTTGTTCCGGCTAACACATGTTGCACACTAGTAACATTCTACAATCAACTGCAAATTATTCTTTAGCATTGCACTGTCAAGGTTATTGGCACATTATCTTTATGTGTCCATGTTGCAACCATAAATAATTTACATGAACTCATGGACCAGGAAATATGCTAATGTTGGACAACATGTGTGTAACCATGCAAGCATTTGTTTTTGCAGACTCCATAACCAGATGGATGACAAATAGTCATGTGTCATTGGCCCACTAATTTTGCTTTTCTCTTTTGCTTTCTCATGACAGATGTTGCCACGCAGACGGAGCCGGTGTACATCACCACCACACCTCCCGGGACGGCCAGCAGCATGGGCCCCCGCCACAGCTGCGATGGTGAGTACATCCCACTTCATATGCCTAAAGACTTGTGAACCCTATGTCTTATAGTCAATTCTGCAGACATTTACAATGTACCTATGTGTTTAAGCAACACACATCTAGGTTACATGTGTTTGGCCAACAATCCTACATGCATGTCTGCATGCTTGATTGTTGCCTCACATTCTTGAGTTTGCCACATAGAGACAATTTGTGGTTTCTACCCAACCAAATGGGCCTGCTTAGGTCATGACCTCTAAGATTCTTGGCCAAACTAGTTTACTTGTTCGGACTTAGGCCCTGATGTTTGGCTGTGACTAAACACATAAATGTCCACACTGGGACTTATACCTTCTTTGATTACCAAGAGTTAAGAGTAAATGTATGCTTGGGATGTGGTGGCCACATTTAAGCCAGCCACTAGTACTCATATAATGGTAACACCTAAGGGCACAGTGGGCAACAATGTTAATGTGAGCGTCAGCTAATTGGACCCCCTGAAATTACATTGCTACATCTGTGTCTGTTGAGGTCACATTCCATTTATTAAATCTGTTTTTTTTTACTCTCTACAGCTTGTGAAAACCAGCATCACAGACTGTGGCGGTCGATCCGGCGTCTTCACCTTATGCTGCTGGCCAAGAAGAGGCGTCGGCGTTAAAGTGGGGTGATGACTTGCCCCTTGTTTTAGCCCCTTTGTGGGCAAATGTTGGGCCTGTTGCCCACCTTTCTAATTAAAATTTTTATATTTTGCTAATTACAGTGTGTTGTGCCTTGCCAAGCATAGTTTAAGTGTCTACAAACCCATTTGTGTGTAAATTTTGCCATACCTTTGTAGCCATTTAATGTGTAAACCATAGTAAGCTATGGTCACAAATGTGTGGCATAAATTTTGGCCTACATTTACATATGTAGATCAAGATACTCATCCCTGACTGTGTTCTTAGCTATGTCTTAGGAAAAACACAATTTAGAGGTGGGTTAATCAAATCTATTTACACAAAAAAATTAGAACCACAAACAAATTAATATTCTTGGCTGGGTGGCCGGGGAGGTTGGGAGTCATTGCTAGGGGCGGTGTTGGGGGCCAACAGTGCAGTAAAAAAAATAGACTGCTGTTGTATGAGCTGTTGTGTCAACAACAAACTTTGTTCCTGGCGCTGGAGACATTCTTCCTGGCGCTGGAGACATTCTTCCTGGCGCTGGAGAGATTGCTCCATTAGATTGCCGAGGCGACCAAGTTCCTGGTTATGTTGTTGGTTTTGGAGCAACTGGTCTATCTGGCGCTGCTGGGCCTCATTTTGTTGCTGACACATCAGCCCCTGATGTTCCAACGCCGCAATGCCCTCATTAGTTCCATCACGCGGCTGTTGGCGACTGTAGTCCTCCAGCATCCGGACCCCTAGCTCATAAAAATCATGACTGGTTGGTGCCACACCTCGTCTTGCTCTGGTTTGAGGCTAACAAAATAGAAAACAACATTTTAGTCAAACAGAACCAATGCAGCTATGCCCCTCAAAATCATTTGCCCAAACTGTAACAATACAACTTACCCTTGTTTGAGCCTCTGAAGCTTGGCCGCATGGCACTTGGGAAGAGGTCCCAGCTTGGAGTTCTGGTCCCGCCTCCTGCAAAAACAACCAAGAAAGGAAATGTGACATGTTGTTTCATCGCCTACACACGAACATGGCAATGTGGTTATTGGTCCTCTAAATCAGCCATGTTACCTCCGTGTCATCCGGCACAGGTAGGAGCGGGGTATCGCTGCCAGAGAGGGGCAAATCAACATCCGAGAGCTTTGGCAAGTTGGCATATGCTAAACAGGAAAGTCAGGTTAGTAGGTCAGTGGACCAAACTCAAATGTAACATGGATAGCCTTTCGAGGCCATACCTTCACAAAGTGCAAGATTACACACTAGCCAAAAGGTATATTGGAAACTCAGATTGCTAACATGTATGTTAGAGGAATATGAGGCAATAATTGGGCCAAATTAGATCAGACACATTGCTAAAATTACACATACCCGCCATCTCCCAGATGTCTGGAGTGGGGACCTCACTCGAGCTTTGCCCTGGAAAATACATGTTTAAACACAAGTTGCCCGAATAAAGTGCAACAAAAGTAGAGCAAAAATACATACTAGATCATCAAGACAAAACAACTTACCCTCATCTCTGGCAGCCTCAACGTGAAGGGCCCTTTCCGGACAGCCACTTCTGATATTCTGGCCAACTAAAAGACACAATTAATGTCTCTAAATATTCCTCCAACTACTTGGGTGAAGGTTTGTCTTTAAAATTTAAAATTAAATATACTCAAAAAATGCATTGCAATCACTCCAAAAACTATTAGACTGACCCTGGGGATGGAAAAAGCACTCAAAATAGGCATCTTCAAGTTGACAGAGCAAACATGTAGATTATTAGACTAACCCAATTGAACCAGTGTAACATAAACAGCATAAAGGATACATTATTTATTGCAATACACACCAACAGGGTCCTGTTGACCTGCAACATCGGAAGTGGGGTCCAAAGATGAACCAGTCACTTGGCCTACAAATCAAAAAGAGGAATGATAGACATGCACTTGTGTTAAAGCGGCTAAAGCAAGGTTGACACATGCACTTACCGGCATCCAAAGAGTACCTTGGCTCCTGAGGAGATGCTGGTGCCAATGGCGGGGCAGCTAGGCAAAAACAAAGCAAACATTTAGCCATTGGTAATGTGCCGCACAAAATAAAACATGCATTTAGGTGTGTGTGAGCAGCTCATTCAATAATATTCACTAATCAAGGCCAGTGTGGCTTACACATGTATATGCAGATATATGGCCACACATCTCTGGCTTCCCACATAGCTACACATGTTAGGGCCTTGTTAGTTAGTTGCTGTGAGGGTTAAAGTGGGCGTGAAATTAGTCCGCAGGTCCATATTAGTAATCCTCAACAGTGGTACAAGCTTTTGTTTGAGGTGCTCCCACACCCATTTTGGGCAAAAACAACCAGCCCCTAAATTAGTGTGAAATACCTTCAATGGCAGACTGGGTTAGGCTGGAGGTTGGTTGAAGGGCAGGATTTTGGGTGTCCTCCTCCTCCCCCGACTCATGGACAGCACCATGTGCACCTATGCAGAAAGCAACACACATGAAAGTAAAACATTTATGAGGTATAATGTACTACTTCACAGGTCCTACTGTTAGTACCTTCAGTCCAACCTGTGGTGTCATCCCCAGGATCCACACCCTGCAGCCGAGCAAGTGGAATTTTCCCCTTCAGCATCTCCTCATACGGCCTGTAGGTACTCTTTGGACCCTGGATGGTCCCACTCTCGACATCAAGGTCGTGGTTCATCTTTTTCATAAGGGCCCCTCTCAAAGTGTAGAAGCGTTTCCTGCAGGATGGGCCACTACGTGGGTGTTGAGCACTGCTAGTAAGCTCCTCACCAATGGCATCCCACAGTTTGCTTCTTTCTTGTTTGCCTAGTGACTTGCTTTGGGAGCCAAAGATCAGCTCCCATTTCGCAAGGGTCAGGCGAACAAGATTATTATTCCCTGCCAAATTAAATTCAGGCTCCCTCTTGGAACCTGGGTGCTTAGCCTGGGGTGCTGCACCACCTTCAGGCTGGGCCCTTTTCCTTAAGGGAGGTCTGCGCACAGCACCCACCACACTCCTACTTGGGCCTGCTGTGGCCGGCAATTGTCCTGAATTTGGCTCCATCCTGTAGCTGCACACACACACCAATACACAACCAACAAGCACGCATGCAGACTACAGAATGGCATCGCCCTCTCTTTGGGTTGGGCAGGTTTTATGTGCTCTAACAGCCAATCACAAACAGGCCCACTTAATTGATTAACACATACTGGCAAGGTGTTTGTAGCCACAGCTAAAATGCAGTGATTGAACCATGTGTGGTAGCCAATTAACTAATTACAGACCTCATTAACAAAACAACACACAACCAAAGACAACAATGTACTCATGTATAGTAAACACTTGTGACATGTGGCTATACAAACGGCTATTTAAATCAAGAGCAGCTTAGCTTTCATTGGTCCACCACAGAATTTTCAGCCATGTCCGTTAATGCACGCAAGTTTAGGCTCACGTACGCGAGTAGCGCTACTAGCGTGCGCGTGCGCACTCCGTTTCACGCACACCTGGGTCAGCTAATTGGAGGCCGGAAATAGCAGAGCAACGCAAAAGGCGGCAAAGCGGATGTGTCCTTTTTGAAAGGGAACTATAAATGGCTGGATTTGGCAAGCTTCTGGTATTGTTACACTGTGGTAAAGGCTGTGGTGTGGTGCTTGTTTCCCTTAGCTCATTTGAGTGTCTGGCTGGGTTTGGTCCTCACTCTCTGTGGCTTGTTGGGTGATTTCTGACATCAGTGCTGTTTCTTTAGGAGATTGATTTTGTTGGCATATGCAAATATTGTGGAGCATACAGCAAGTGAGGCTTGATTTTGGGGCCTTTTGTGGGCTGTGCAGCAACTCCCCTCTTGGTTGTGCCTAACTTAGAAAGCTGGTTTTCAGCAGGCTGGTGGTTTGGACCACTATACTTCTGGTTTTGTGGTGAGCGCCTTTCAGTATGGGACTTAAGTGACGAGCAGATCAGGAGCCGCTTCAGTCTGAATCGTGCTGCACTACAGTCCCTATATGATCAGATTAAGCACAAAATCGAGCCATCCACCAAACGCACTCGATCCATTCCAGGCATAGTACGCCTGTGTGCCACTCTTAATATTTTGGCACGAGGGACCTTCCAGGCAACCTCTGCCCTCCTCAGCGGGATCAGCCAGGCTACTATGAGCCGCATATTAATCCAGGTAGTTCTGGCGATTTGTGATTTGATCCCTATTTATATCAAGTTTCGTGAGGATGAGGAGGAGGTTGCCAAAATAAAACATGCCTTCTATCTAATGGGAGGGATCCCGAATGTGCTAGGGTGCGTTGATGGTACACATATCCCTTTCCGCCCTCCCCGTGCACAGGAGCTGTATTTCCGAAACCGGAAGCAATTTCATTCATTTAACATCATGGTGGTATGTGACCACGAAATGAAGCTGCGGGCGGTGAGATCGGGGTTCCCCGGCTCATGCCACGATTCTTACGTCCTGCAGCGGACAGTCCTGTGCCGGAAGTTTGAGAACAACGAAATGCCAGCTGGCTGGCTACTGGGTAAATAATTAACCATGGCAAAGTATTTGGCCTAAAATATGTGGCCTAGTAAGCGAAATTAGTAAAAATGAAAAACAAAACATGTACTAGTACTAATTGCTGTCTCTCTCCTTGTGTTTTTTCTACAGCGGACAAGGGATATGGGCAGAGAATGTGGGTTATGACTCCGGTCAGAAGCCCACAGACCTCTGCCCATGAACGCTACAATGCAGCACACCGCAAAACCCGAAGCATTGTGGAACGAACCATCGGCCTGCTGAAAGCACGCTTTCTATGTTTGGCACGCCCAGGAGGAGAGATGCTGTACAGTCCACAGAAGGTCTCCAAGATCATCCTCGCCTGCTGTGTGCTCCACAACATTTGTATATGCCACAGAATCCAATCCCCTGAAGAGACAGCACTGGTGCCCGAAATCCCCAACTTGCCCGCAGAAAGAAGTGAGGACACCCAGACTGGCAATGAGCTAAGGGAAAGCATGATCACTTCATTTTTTGCAGTAAGCTAACTACCCTTCACTGTAATCCAAGTACTGCACTACAGGGCAAATCTTTTTTGGCTCCAATCATAATTTGTCCAAAACCACTATAAGGGGGGTGTAAGAGGACCCAAACCACTATAAGGGGGGTGTAAGAGGACCCAAACCACTATAAGGGGGGTGTAAGAGGACCCAAACCACTATAAGGGGGGGTGTAAGATGACCCAAACCACTATAAGGGGGGGTGTAAGATGACCAAAACCACTATAAGGGGGGTGTAAGATGACCAAAACCACTATAAGGGGGGTGTAAGAGGACCCAAACCACTATAAGGGGGGTGTAAGAGGACCCAAACCACTATAAGGGGGGTGTAAGAGGACCCAAACCACTATAAGGGGAGGTGTAAGATGACCAAAACCACTATAAGGGGGGTGTAAGATGACCAAAACCACTATAAGGGGGGGTGTAAGATGACCAAAACCACTATAAGGGGGGAGTAAGATGACCAAAACCACTATAAAGGGGGGTGTAAGATGACCAAAACCACTATAAGGGGGGAGTAAGATGGCCAAAACCACTATAAGGGGGGAGTAAGATGACCAAAACCACTATAAGGGGGGGAGTAAGATGACCAAAACCACTATAAGGGGGGAGTAAGATGACCAAAACCACTATAAGGGGGGGTGTAAGATGACCCATACCACTATAAGGGGGGGGTGTAAGATGACCAAAACCACTATAAGGGGGGAGTAAGATGACCAAAACCACTATAAGGGGGGTGTAAGAGGACCAAAACCACTATAAGGGGGTGTAAGAGGACCCAAACCACTATAAGGGGGGGGTGTAAGAGGACCAAAACCACTATAAGGGGGGGTGTAAGATGACCAAAACCACTATAAGGGGGGAGTAAGATGACCAAAACCACTATAAGGGGGGAGTAAGATGACCAAAACCACTATAAGGGGGGAGTAAGATGACCCAAACCACTATAAGGGGGGTGTAAGAGAACCCAAACCACTATAAGGGGGGGGGGGGGTGTAAGATGACCAAAATCACTATAAGGGGGGGTGTAAGATGACCAAAACCACTATAAGGGGGGTGTAAGAGGACCAAAACCACTATAAGGGGGGAGTAAGAGGACCAAAACCACTATAAGGGGGGTGTAAGATGACCAAAACCACTATAAGGGGGGTGTAAGATGACCAAAACCACTATAAGGGGGGAGTAAGATGACCAAAACCACTATAAGGGGGGTGTAAGAGGACCAAAACCACTATAAGGGGGGTGTAAGAGGACCCAAACCACTATAAGGGGGGGTGTAAGATGACCAAAACCACTATAAGGGGGGAGTAAGATGACCAAAACCACTATAAAGGGGGGTGTAAGATGACCAAAACCACTATAAGGGGGGAGTAAGATGACCAAAACCACTATAAGGGGGGAGTAAGATGACCAAAACCACTATAAGGGGGGAGTAAGATGACCAAAACCACTATAAGGGGGGGTGTAAGATGACCCATACCACTATAAGGGGGGGTGTAAGATGACCAAAACCACTATAAGGGGGGAGTAAGATGACCAAAACCACTATAAGGGGGGTGTAAGAGGACCAAAACCACTATAAGGGGGTGTAAGAGGACCCAAACCACTATAAGGGGGGGTGTAAGATGACCAAAACCACTATAAGGGGGGTGTAAGATGACCAAAACCACTATAAGGGGGGAGTAAGATGACCAAAACCACTATAAGGGGGGAGTAAGATGACCAAAACCACTATAAGGGGGGAGTAAGATGACCAAAACCACTATAAGGGGGGAGTAAGATGACCAAAACCACTATAAGGGGGGAGTAAGATGACCCAAACCACTATAAGGGGGGTGTAAGAGAACCCAAACCACTATAAGAGGGGGGGGTGTAAGATGACAAAAACCACTATAAGGGGGGTGTAAGATGACAAAAACCACTATAAGGGGGGTGTAAGATGACCCAAACCACTATAAGGGGGATGTAAGAGGACCCAAACCACTATAAGGGGGGGTGTAAGATGACCAAAACCACTATAAGGGGGGTGTAAGAGGACCCAAACCACTATAAGGGGGGGTGTAAGATGACCAAAACCACTATAAGGGGGGGTGGAAGATGACCAAAACCACTATAAGGGGGGGTGGAAGCTGAACAACATAACAATTAGGGTTGTTGTGCAAGTTGGACCCAAATGTTTGTAACAAATTAATGCATTATTTTTTAACAGCGAAAAAAACACATTAAATATAAATACTAACTGCACTTTTTAATATTTTTCAGGCACCCCGAGAATCATCTTGACCATTCCTTTTGTTTTTTTCATAATTTTCCTTTAATTTGAAAAACATTTCAAACCAAAATAAAAAAAATTAAAAGAAACATGTTGCAATGTGTTTACTTGTGAAGGTACTAACATTGATTTCAAGCCCACAGCAAAGCAAAGCGCAGGCGCTGTGTTGAATAGCGTGGTCAAAATGACAGCGCCTACAAAGCTGAGCTCAAACATCATATTCAGCAATGTAGGCGTTGTTCCCAACAACGCCAGGTAGCGACTGAGGAGGCCTGCTATAGCGAATTGCTACCGCCCGCGGTGTACGCTAGCGGCGCTCATAGCGCCATACTTCAGTCGCTCATCTGTCGCTACCTGGCGCTATTAATGAATCGGCCTCCCCGTATGACTTTTCTCTGCTGCTTCTTTTTATACTGTAAAGATACAGTAAGTGGCAGCACATAACAAATTTCCTTTTAGGTCTCCAAATTATTTTATTTACATTTTTTCAGTAACAAACCAGCTTTTTGTCATTTTTGGGCGAATTGCATTAGACATAACCAATGAAAGATATACAGCAAAACAATCAAAGACAAGGTTAATCTAGCCAGACATCAGTCTATTGTTCAGAGCCAACTGAGAATTCTGGATTCTAAGGCAGAGCCGGAATAATCCATCCAGGATTTCCAGACTTTGATCAACTGTTTGACTAGCATATAAAAAGCAACAATTTCTCATTAATAAAGAAAGTTTACTTTTTTACATTACTTTTACCTCTTGAAAATTTACTCTATTTTCCAGGCACAAGTTATGACCTGCTTTGCTGCTAGGGACGGAGACCTTAAGCTTATCCTGAGACTTGGTGGTTCCTTTAGGCTTTGCATGCAGAAGGGCTACCGGTGAGTCCCTCTGCTTAATCTGCTCAATCTGACATGTGGGAGTATGTATAAGACCAGAATTCCCTGATTTTTGAGCAAGTCCACCAAGCGTGTACAACTGTATCCGCCTCTCGGCAGCCTCTGGAACAGTTGTTGAAATATTCTGGCAACACTTAAGCTATTCAGGCTGAGAATAGGTACCATATGAATAGCACTTTGATGATTCCAAGAAGGTTACATTTATAGACAACCCACTGATTGTTCCTCCTCCCAGTGCATAACTGCATGGTTATGGTTTTGAGGTTTCCGGAGTTTGTTTAAGGAGCTATAGATTGCTGGGATCTGTCCTGTTGTATCTCAACCCTGGAGACATGCATGCTCAAGCTGTTTTATTTTTTCATCACTTAGATTGTGCTTAAGTTTAAGGTATCTATAGTGCTCGCAGAGTGTTATATCATACTATTCCCCAAGAAATTGCCATGATAACACCAGGTTGCGGTCAGTATTTTAGACTACGAAAATAGTGCGTTGGGACTTTGACCAGAGGTGTTCTGAAGTAATTAAGTCTGGTCACTAATATTTTTTAGGCTGGTGGGTGTTGGGGGCATAGTAGATCATAAAAGTCAGGGCCGGCTCCAGGGTTTTGTGGGCCCCTGGGTGACAGAGGCCCAGTGGGCCCCTTGTGCAGCAGCAACCTCAGGGTGCTGCACAGGGGCTCCCATAGCAACCAGCCCCCCCTTGGTTGCTTAACAGGGGAGGCCATAGTAGCCTGGCCCCTGTTGCCACAGGGGCCAGCCTGCCATGGGGCCCCCTTTGCAGCAGTCACAAGTGTCCCTTTGCAGCAACCTGGCCCCATGGCTGCTGCACGGGTGGCCCCATGGCAATCTGGTCCCATGACTGCTGCACTGCAAGGAGGGGCCATATTGCAGGTTGCTGTGGGCTGCTGTTACATATCCACAGGGGCCAACCTGCTATGGGGCCCCCTTTGCAACAGCCATGAGGCCAGGCTGCTGCACTGGGGCCCCATAGCATTCTGGTCCATGGCTGCTGCATCCTGGCCCAGTGCCTGGCTGCCCCCCCCGAGCACCTCATTAAAGACCGCTATTGGACAGGCCAGCGGCTGAGGTGACCAATCAGGCGATGGCGGGGCAGGTGAGCAGGCAAGTGGTCCGCAACCCCGCCCCCCACCACCAAAGCAATGGACCACAGGGCACAGCAAAATGGGGAACACACAGGAGCAGCAATGGAACAAGGAAGGTAAGCATTTAAAACATGCGATTGCTGCACAAGTGGGCCCCCCCACTGGCCCTGGGCCTTCAGTATGTGACATTGTACTTGTGCTGGCACCAGCCCTGACCAAGGTATCTTTACAAACAAACAGAAAAACTGCCAGAATTGGGAAGTTACCAATTAGGTCAGCATGCTCCACCTTGCAGTAGAACTGCAGATTTTGTTTAAAAGCAATGGTAACTCATCTTTTTCAACCTACAAGCTAGGTAATGATTAGGGGAATAAGAGCATAAAAATCTAAGACAGTGTGTTTTAGATAATGTTTGCATGGATGTATTTTTAGCAATGGAATGTCTTTGTTCTCTTATGGGGAAATTTAAGCCCCATCACATTATAGGATATCCGTTTCAGATTATGTGTCAGCTATGTGAGCCCCATAAAAAAACTATAAAAGATAAAAACTCACTCACCTCAAAAACTCCTCAATCGATCCCGTCAGGCCTTCTCTTCACCTGAGGGGCATCCAATCCTGGGCATCCAATCCAATGCTGACCCCTTTGTCCTGTAGTCCAGCAAGTATAAAAGGCTACCAGGAGCAGCAGCAGGACAGCAAAAGCCAGAGTAATCAGTGTGGGACACAGTGCTTGGGGATGGATCCGAGGTAAGTATTAAAGAAGCAAATAAAAAAATGTTTATCTTTCTTGTCTGTATGCTTTTTTTTACATTTAACCCTTTGTGAACTGGTAAGGGATCTGTGAGACCCCTATACCAGTTCACAAGGCTTAGCAAGACATCCATAGTTAGCAGGTGATTTGCCATTACACCCTGCCCCCCATTACCTGCCTCCCCAAAGCCTGAGGGGGGGGGGCAAAGAGCCCAGGGCCATTTAGGCTGTGTGGGCTTCTAGCCTGCAGGGGGGGCACCAAGGCTGGCCCCTGTACCCTGTTCAACAAGCACTACATAGCTGGTCCCTGTGCTGTTTATGCTGGGTAGGAGGACCCTACATTATTTTTATATTTTTAAGGGTTTTTAACCCTTAAAATTCCCCCAAAAATGGGGTCCCCCCAGGAAGGGGAGCCCCGTGCCATTTTATTATTCAACCCTTTATAATGTGGTTAGTAGTTTTATTTTATTTGTAAATGTTACATTTGTAAACTGAAGTGCACTCTTTAGTTAGGGGGTCTCCTGGCCAGGAATGGGGGGGGGGGCTACCAATACATATGTGATACCGATGTAATCAGGAGAAATGCAACATTCATATGCAATATGGTTTTCTTTAATAACGTTTTTGTGCTTCAAAAATATTTAAAAAACTGTGGAGAAATTACAAACAAGGCATTTCATGTTAAAGCCTAAACTCTGCCACAAAGATATAAAAAATTTTCTTGGAAATTACTGCAAAATCACAAAATAGTGAAAAATAGAGGGTGACAAAATCTCAAGTAGGCTGGCAGTTAAAAGGGGTAAAAGTACCTATGCATGTCGAAATTGTTCTGTTCAGGGGACCTTATGCTTTCAGATTTAGCTTGTTTTTTCTTGTTTGCATATTGATATTTTAGGAAAATTTGTTTTTATTATTTTTAGGGAAACCCTGAGCAACAAAAGAATTATTTGAGGGATTACTTCCAAAAAGATGAACCCACTACAATAAGCTGGGTACGCCTAGAAAGCTTAACACTTAGGGAAGCTCAGGGAATATATAGTTTTTGGAAGATATTCCAAATGTAACGGATTGTTTTGGTTTAAAAATTGTAAGGTGTGCACTTTGTCTGCAGAGCTGAAAGTTTCAAGTAATATTACTCGCATGCTTTACTTTGGGGTGTTCAGCAACTCTTTCCTTAACAGTACCTATGAATGTTGGGTATTGTTCTATTCGGGGGACCATGCTTTTCCAGATTTTACTTGTGGCTTTGATTCTGCTATTTTATACATTTTTTAGGGAAACTCTGTGCAACCAAATAATTGAGAGATTACTTCCAAAAAACTGTGCCCACGTCAACAAGCCTTGTACGCTTAGAAAGCTTGAGGTGTTTACTTCTAAAGATTGATGCCAGTAAATGGATAAATGCTGCAAAGTAAGAGATAAACATCCATGCATGACACCAAAACATGGCCACTTACAGAACTACCAACTGGAAGGAAAGCCATAGGTAGCATATGGACTTTTAAAGTGAAGTACAATGCAGATGGTACAGAGTGATACAAAGCAAGATTTGTGGCCAAGTGGTAGTCTCAAAATTATGGAGAGGAGCTTGATGAGACTTTTGCTCCAGTAGTCAAATATGCTACAGCAAGGACTTTGCTGATAGTAGGCACAACAAGAAAAATGAAGTAAAACAATTTGAGGTGAAACCAGCGTTTCTACATGGCGAGTTAACAGAAGAAATCTACACAGCCCCCAGGTTTTAAAGATGAACAAAGGCCAGTATGCAAACTACAGAGAAGTATATATATTCTAAAGCAAGCTGTCAGAGCATGTGGCTATATGAATATGAAAATTATTAAAGTGCTTACACATGAGGCCTTTCAAAGGAGTAAAGCAGACCCCTGCTTATACACAAAGAAATTGGCAAACAGATGGATCTATGTGCTCATTTATGTGGTGATTTGCTTTTGATTTGATTTGCTTTGAGGAAGAAGGTGGTAAAGCATAAATACTACAAACCCGAAGTCAGCACTTTGAGACTAAGGAACATCCAGAACATGGCCTTTTTGAGTTACTTTACTGCCCTACTGAGGATATGACAGCAGATATCCTTACTAAGCCCCTGACCGCCGGAAGACACTTAAGTCTTACAAAGATGGTTGTAAAAGACGGGGAGGCCGATTCATTAATAGCGGCAGGTAGCGACAGTTGAGCGACTGTAGCAGTATTTTCACAGCGCCCGCTAGTAGTCGCTGTGCTTGGCCGTTGTTCGGTTGTTGACAGCGACTCAGTCGGTGTGCAGTAATGTTGAATATTGGGTGAGGAGTCGCTATTTGACAGGTTCCGCGCTGTATGGGAGCGCATGATAACGACTGGCCATAGCGACCAGCTCCCACCATATTCATTAACAAATCACGCTCAAAAAATTCTCTCGCTGTGAAATGCATGTTTAAACCCCAGAGCGCTGGCCGCGATGGGTTAAAAGTAGTTTTTTAACCCCCAAACAACCATATTTTTGGAAACCAAAAAAACACGTTTTTAATAACATTTTGTAATATTAATACATTAATATCAGACCTGTAATATCAATTCTGCACAATGTTTTTTTTTTTTTTACCTTAAAAAAAAATATAACATGGCAGAAGTGGTCACAGAATTTTTCACATTTAAAAAAAAAAAAAAAATTAATATGAATTAACCCTTTAAACGCCAGCCACGTAAAATTTACGTGGCTGCCTCTCCTGCAGTTAACCGCCAGCCACGTAAATTTTACGTGGCTGGCATTCCCCTTACCTTACAGGCGCCTCAGAAACATCAGCTGGCCAGTTGCGATGGAAGCCTCTGGAAGGGTGTCCAGGGGTCAGGGGGAGGTGACCTGGGTGTCCCCCAAGTCACCCGATCGCTCCCCTGACCAATCAGCGGGGGGCGCACGGCACCTGTCATCAGCCGGCGCCCCCTGCTTACTTTGACGAGATGACGCCGGCGGGCCTCGATCACGTAGCCCAGGGGGTCAGCTGGAGGTAACCTCTTGGTGACCCAAGTCACCCCTCGCCTCCCGGACCAATCAGCGGGGGGCGCACGGCAGCCGTCATCAGCCGGCGCCCCCTGCTACTTACTTAATCTGCGGTCACGCGGTCTTCGGCCTCTTTCGGCAGCGATCACAGGTAAGTGATGTGCGGTGATCGGGTGCTGATCGGGTGCTGATCGGGTGCTGATCGGGTGCTGATCGGGTGCTGATCGGGTGCTGATCGGGGTAATGTGGTAATGTGGTGATGGGGCAATGTGGTGATGGGGCAATGTGGTGATGGGGCAATGTGGTGATGGGGCAATGTGGCGATGGGGCAATGTGGCGATGTTGCTATTTGGCAATGTGGCGATTTGGCAATGTGGCGATTTGGCAATGTGGCGATTTGGCAATGTGGTGATGGGGGTAATGTGGCGATGTGGTGATGGGGCAATGTGGTGATGGGGCAATGTGGCGATGTTGCTATTTGGCAATGTGGTGATGGGGTAATGTGGCGATGGGGCGATGTTGTGATTTGGCAATGTGGCGATTTGGCAATGTGGCGATTTGGCAATGTGGCGATTTGGCAATGTGGCGATTTGGCAATGTGGTGATGGGGGTAATGTGGTGATGGGGGTAATGTGGTGATGGGGCAATGTGGTGATGGGGCAAATGTGGTGATGGGGCAATGTGGTGATGGGGCAATGTGGTGATGGGGCAATGTGGTGATGGGGCAATGTGGTGATGGGGCAATGTGGTGATGTGGCAATGTGGTGATGTGGCAATGTGGCGATGGGGGTAATGTGGCAATGTGGTAATGTGGCGATGGGGTAATGTGGTGATGGGGCAATGTGGCGATGTTGCGATTTGGCAATGTGGTGATGGGGTAATGTGGCGATTTGGCAATGTGGCGATGGGGTAATGTGGTGATGTGGCGATGGGGCAATGCGGTGATGTGGCGATTTGGCAATGTGGCGATTTGGCAATGTGGCGATGGGGTAATGTGGTGATGTGGCAATGCGGTGATGGGGTGATGGGGCAATGCGGTGATGGGGCAATGTGGTGATGTGGCAATGTGGCGATGGGGTAATGTGGTGATGTGGCAATTTGGCAATGTGGCGATGGGGCAATGCGGTGATGGGGCAATGTGGTGATGTGGCAATGTGGCGATGTGGTAATGGGGCAATGTGGCGATGGGGTAATGGGGCAATGTGGTGATGGGGTAATGGGGCAATGTGGCGATGGTGTGGTGAGCGGGTGATCTGGGGGAGCAGGTCAGATTTGGAGATCAGATAAGTCGGGGAGCAGATCAGATTTTGAGACAGACTGGTCGGGGAGCAGATCAGATTTTGAGACAGATTGGTCGGGGAGCAGATCAGATTTTGAGACAGATTGGTCGGGGAGCAGATCAGATTTTGAGACACACATCATTTGGTGGCAGATCAGATTTGGAGACACAGACTCCAAATCTGATCTGTCACCAAATGATCTGTGTCTCCAAATCTGATCTGCCACCAAATGATCTGTGTCTCCAAATCTGATCTGCTCCCCGACCAATCTGTCTCAATCTATAAGATTCCTGGGCCGATCAGATCCCTCCCTGGGGGCATCCCAAATTGGGATGCCCCACTGTGTGAAACCCCCCCAGGACGCCCCATTCACCTTACCTTACTCCCGTTCCAACGGCGCATGCGTGGGCCGCATCTTGCACTTCTCTCTAGCAGTGCCCACGCCAGCCGTTTGAATGGTTGGTGCGGGCGCGCTCCCTGTTAGAGGGAAGCGGGAGATGCGGCCGTCAACGTGCTCAGAGCCGCTGTGGTTGTCCATCCCTTGGACGTGCATACCACAGCTGCTCTGAGGGTGCTGATTGGACGAGCGCCCGCACATGCACCGTAGGAGCGGGGTGAGCAGTTTTTTATGCCATGCTGGGTGGTTTGCCGGGTGCTGGTGCCAGCCCTGCCTGGTCCCCCTAGCCACATCTATACCCCCAATCTCCCCAATCTGATCACGTGGGCGCCGGCGATGTGAGTTAAGTGGCTGTGTGGGGAAGGGGATCTGGGCAGGTTTTTGAGGGGTGGGTGGCCGTAGGAGACCATAGTAATGACATTCATTCACCAAAAACGGTGTTCTACCTGAGATCGCTGTTTTTTGTGAATGGATCTCATTACTATGAGATGTACTACTGTGTTCTGTTTTGCAGAGCAACTTGCCGCCTCCATTATGCTGTTATATTTTATGAATTTATGATTTTATGCTGTAATGTGTTTTGGCACTGGTGTGTTCTAATTAATAATATTTATAAATGAGTATTTATCGGGGGGGCGATGGCAGGTATGCGCCGGGCCCAGCTCTCTCCTGGGTGCAGCCGGGCGATGGTGGTGGGTGAGGAGGCAGAAATGGGGGGGGGGTTGTCGAGCGGAGCTCTGGCTGATTTCTGGTTGCCATGTGATTGGTGATCATGAGCCTGCAACCCCCCCATGGCCACCTCCATTCCCCCTCATTAGCGGCTCCCCTATCGCTCCCCCCGTCTACACACAGGTGTTCACTGGGTGAGCCAGGCCTGGCGCGCACCTGCCACCCATGTACCTTACTGCCAATTCAATGGCGCATGCTGGCTAAAAGTATAGCGTAGTGTGACTGTTACCAGTGTATGCACAGGAGCGGGCATAAGGTCGTTGTTAGAGGGGATTCAGGTTTTTTTTTTTACCTACGCTTCTTAATCTATACTTCTGTTAAATAAACTTTCCTCAGGCGTGTTGGTTGGAGACTTCTTCAGTTGGACCTTCGCTGGACCTTCGCCCTCCGTTTTGGGACTGTCCCTACTAGGACCTCTCCTGTGTACAGTCCTGCTGTCCCTGGGACTGCTGTAGCCCCCTTCAACTCAAATTTAATAGTCCCCGTGTCCTCCTCCCCCCGTCCGGAACCCCCATCCCCCACTCCCATCCCCCCCATCCCCCCCCCTCCCATATTAGCATTCGGATCAACTGCTCCTGCTGAGTTCACCACTTCGTAGATATACACTTTTTTGATATATTTAAAATTGTTTCTTGACTGTTTATTGTGTAGTTTTATTTTTTGTATTTTGTTACAGTTGTAGGTTATAGTTGTAGGTTATAGTTGTAGGTTATAGTTGTAGGTTATAGTTGTAGGTTACAGTTGTAGGTTACAGTTGTAGGTTACAGTTGTAGGTTACAGTTGTAGGTTACAGTTGTAGGTTACAGTCAGTACAGTCATCCCCCATAGGGTTTTGATTTTGTAGCTTTTTTGATTATCAGATTTAAAAATGGCTGGGAGAAGGTACACTGCTCAGGAAGCAGCGGCTTATCTGATGGAGTCGGACTCAGAAGAATTTAGCGAGTCAGGGTCAGAGTATATGCCCTCAGGTAGCGAGTCCGACTCCTCTAGTGAGGAGGTACAGCCGCGCAGTAGTACCAGTGCTAGGCATCCTAGAAGGGATGGTACCGCACAAGAAGAGGCCATGCTGGAGGAAAGTGTAGGGCAGGGTGGGAGTGCTGTAGCTGAAGGAGAGCCTGCGTGGAGGCCTCCTAATAATTATTCCCCCGAAATTCCCCCATTTGATTCGGTCCCCGGGGTCAATGTTGACACCACAAACTTCCGTCTCATTGACTTCCTCAATTTATTTGTTTCAGAGGCCATCCTACTGGATATGGTCCATTATACGAATCTCTATGCTGAGCAGGTCCTCACCCAAAATCCCCCACAGAGGCACGCCCGAGCTCATGCATGGCAACCAACAAATTTGAGTGAGATGAAAAAATTTGGGGGGCTCACTCTAGCAATGGGTATCGTCAAAAAATTTAGCATTGAGTCCTACTGGGATACCCAATCCATATTGGCAACCCCATTGTTTCCGGCCATAATGTCCAGAAACCGTTACGAAATCTTACTGCGGTTTCTGCACTTCAACGATAATACCACTGCTATTCCCCGTGGTCAGCCCGGTCACGACAGGCTGCATAAATTAAGACCCCTGATAAATAGCCTGTCAGAGCGCTTTGCGGAAGTGTACACCCCCTCACAAAATTTAAGCATTGACGAGTCACTTCTGCTGTTTAAAGGGCGCATTATATTTCGTCAGTATATCCCTAGCAAGCGTGCCCGCTATGGGATTACATTTTACAAATTGTGTGACAGTGTGACCGGCTATACCAAATTTTTCCGGATTTATGAAGGAAGGGACACACATCTGGACCCCCCTGGTTGTCCCCTTAATTTGACCATCAGTGGAAAAATCGTTTGGGAGCTCATGACTCCTCTACTGGGAAGAGGTTACCACTTATATGTGGACAACTTCTACAGCAGCATCCCGTTATTTAGAGCCCTTTATTCATTGGACACACTGGCCTGTGGCACCATCAACCGCAATCGAAAAGGTTTGCCCAGGTCAATGCTGCAAAAAAAAACTGAATCGTGGAGAGTCCTATGCTTTAAGAAGCGATGAGCTCCTGGCCGTGAAATATATGGACAAGAAAAATGTAATCATGCTGACGACAATCCACGATGAGTCAGTCATGACTGTACGACAACGTGGTCCCCGACCCCCCTACCAAAAGCCACGTTGTATAAAGGACTATAATAAATTCATGGGTGGCGTTGATAAGACGGACCAAATACTAACCTACTACAACGCCGCCCGCAAATCCAGAGCCTGGTACAAAAAAGTTGCGATTCATTTGGTCCAGCTGGCAACTTTTAACTCCTTTGTTGTCTTCAAGGCAGCAGTACCAGGCTCTAATCTGACTTTTATAAAGTATCAGCAACAGCTACTTCCTGCTCTGTTGTTTGGGGATACTGAGGAGGCCCCAGAAATGTCAGCTAATGACAACCAGGCTAGGTTAGTGGGGAAGCACTTTATAAAGTGCATTCCCGACATGGGTGGTAAAAAGTATCCCCAGAAGGCTTGTAGGGTATGTAGAAGCCATGGCATTAGAAAGGATGTGCGGTACTACTGCCCGACTTGCCCCAGCCAACCTGGTTTATGCTTCGAACATTGCTTTGAAGCATACCACACCCAGTTAAACTACTAATTAGTACTGGGTTAATTTTTCTGTAAGTTTAGACTGTAGGTAGACCCCTTTTTTTGTTATCAATGTGTTTTCTTTTCCTTTTCATTTCTTTTGATGTGCTTACAGATGCGATGGGATGTACTGGAGGAGGAGCAGCCGGTTACTTGTGGCGCATGATGATTAAAACGTGAGCCCCCATTTTCACTATTGTAATACCTGACCCGGTTCACTGATCTTATAATCTGATGCCACAGCTAATGTAGCCTATCTGCACCTCACAAGTCTAATCCTCATTGCAGCTGTTTGTACCATTAAGAAATGTAAAGGTCTGTTTTGTGCGCTTTCATAGCGCATGCTTTACTTTGAGGTGTTCTTTTGGGTATCGTCTGGTTCGGCGTTCCCTGCTGTTTCAGATTTAATTCCTGTTTGCATATAGATTTTTTGGGTAAAATGTGGAAACACGTGAAACCCGTTAATGTGTTGTTCCAGTGGCCAAAGTTTTCAAGCCTGGTTGGTTTCGGGAAGTCTGGTGTCCGAAAAGCTGCAGCTAAAACACCAACCCTGGTACGCCTAGAATGCTTGAGGTGTGTACTTTCAGGGAACATATGGTTTGTGGGGGGTATTTTAACTGAAAAGTGGTGTTTTAGTTGAAAATGCGCAAGGTGCGCACTTTGTCTGCAGAGCAGGACATTTTACGTGAAATGCCCCTTATGCATACGCTTTGCTTTGGGGTAATTGGCAACCCTACCCTTGCAGGTAGCTATGCATGTTGGGTATTGTTCCGTTCAAAAGACCTTGCCGTTTCAGATTTGGTTAGTTTTTTTTGGTTAGCGCATGTTTTTAGAGAAATATTTGGTCTTAATGCTGCATTTTTGATATTTTTTTAGGGAAATCCGGGACAACAAGTTGGTTTCGGGAAGTCTGGTGTCCGAAAAGCTGCAGCTACAACACCAACCCTGGTACGCCAAGAACGCTTGAGGTGTGTACTTTCAGGGAACATATGGTTTGTGGGGGGTATTTTAACTGAAAAGTGGTGTTTTAGTTGAAAATGCGCAAGGTGCGCACTTTGTCTGCAGAGCAGGAAATTTTACGTGAAATGCCCCTTATGCATACGCTTTGCTTTGGGGTAATTGGCAACCCTACCCTTGCAGGTAGCTATGCATGTTGGGTATTGTTCCGTTCAGAAGACCTTGCCGTTTCAGATTTGGTTAGTTTTTTTTGGTTAACGCATGTTTTTAGAGAAATATTTGGTCTTAATGCTGCATTTTTGATATTTTTTTAGGGAAATCCGGGACAACAAGTTGGTTTCGGGAAGTCTGGTGTCCGAAAAGCTGCAGCTACAACACCAACCCTGGTACGCCAAGAACGCTTGAGGTGTGTACTTTCAGGGAACATATGGTTTGTGGGGGGTATTTTAACTGAAAAGTGGTGTTTTAGTTGAAAATGCGCAAGGTGCGCACTTTGTCTGCAGAGCAGGAAATTTTACGTGAAATGCCCCTTATGCATACGCTTTGCTTTGGGGTAATTGGCAACCCTACCCTTGCAGGTAGCTATGCATGTTGGGTATTGTTCCGTTCAGAAGACCTTGCTGTTTCAGATTTGGTTAGTTTTTTTTGGTTAGTGCATGTTTTTAGAGAAATATTTGGTCTTAATGCTGCATTTTTGATATTTTTTTAGGGAAATCCGGGACAACAAGTTGGTTTCGGGAAGTCTGGTGTCCGAAAAGCTGCAGCTACAACACCAACCCTGGTACGCCTAGAACGCTTGAGGTGTGTACTTTCAGGGAACATATGGTTTGTGGGGGGTATTTTAACTGAAAAGTGGTGTTTTAGTTGAAAATGCGCAAGGTGCGCACTTTGTCTGCAGAGCAGGAAATTTTACGTGAAATGCCCCTTATGCATACGCTTTGCTTTGGGGTAATTGGCAACCCTACCCTTGCAGGTAGCTATGCATGTTGGGTATTGTTCTGTTCAGAAGACCTTGCAGTTTCAGATTTGGTTAGTTTTTTTTGGTTAGCGCATGTTTTTAGAGAAATATTTGGTCTTAATCCTGCATTTTTGATATTTTTTTATGGAAATCCGGGACAACAAGTTGGTTTCGGGAAGTCTGGTGTCCGAAAAGCTGCAGCTACAACACCAACCCTGGTACTCCTAGAACGCTTGAGGTGTGTACTTTCAGGGAACATATGGTTTGTGGGGGGTATTTTAACTGAAAAGTGGTGTTTTAGTTGAAAATGTGCAAGGTGCGCACTTTGTCTGCAGAGCAGGAAATTTTACGTGAAATGCCCCTTATGCATATGCTTTGCTTTGGGGTAATTGGCAACCCTACCCTTGCAGGTAGCTATGCATGTTGGGTATTGTTCTGTTCAGAAGACCTTGCCGTTTCAGATTTGGTTAGTTTTTTTTGGTTAGCGCATGTTTTTAGAGAAATATTTGGTCTTAATGCTGCATTTTTGATATTTTTTTATGGAAATCCGGGACAACAAGTTGGTTTCGGGAAGTCTGGTGTCCGAAAAGCTGCAGCTACAACACCAACCCTGGTACGCCTAGAACGCTTGAGGTGTGTACTTTCAGGGAACATATGGTTTGTGGGGGGTATTTTAACTGAAAAGTGGTGTTTTAGTTGAAAATGTGCAAGGTGCGCACTTTGTCTGCAGAGCAGGAAATTTTACGTGAAATGCCCCTTATGCATATGCTTTGCTTTGGGGTAATTGGCAACCCTACCCTTGCAGGTAGCTATGCATGTTGGGTATTGTTCCGTTCAGAAGACCTTGCCGTTTCAGATTTGGTTAGTTTTTTTTGGTTAGCGCATGTTTTTAGAGAAATATTTGGTCTTAATGCTGCATTTTTGATATTTTTTTATGGAAATCCGGGACAACAAGTTGGTTTCGGGAAGTCTGGTGTCCGAAAAGCTGCAGCTACAACACCAACCCTGGTACGCCTAGAACGCTTGAGGTGTGTACTTTCAGGGAACATATGGTTTGTGGGGGGTATTTTAACTGAAAAGTGGTGTTTTGGTTGAAAAAGCGCAAGGAGAGCAAAATGGTTGTATTTTCTTTGAAAATTGGCTCAGTCGCTATTTTCAGTTTTACGTGTCTCCTGGGCAGGAAAGGATGTCTACCAATACATATGTGGTACTGTTGCAATCGGGAGAAATAAGGCTTTTACACACAATATGATTTTCTGGAACAACTTGCATGTTTTATTAAGAAAACGTACAACAAATTGTAAAAAAATGTTTTTTGGGGTTTTTTTTTAACATATTTTCCACAAAAATATTTAAAAAACACTAACAATCTTACTAACAAGACACTTCATGTTAAAGCCCAGACTGTGCTGAAAACAACAATATATAATTTTCCAGGGAAATACTGGGAAATCCCTTCAAAAATCACTGTTGAACATGGGGAGCGCAAAATAGTGCAAAATGGTCTGGCAACAAAGGGTGACAAAATCTCAAGGTAGGCTGGCGGTTAAAGATTGTTCCATTGAAATGCATTGGAGAGCGCCAGGTAGCGAGAGGTCATACCTGTCGCTGTTCAAGGTCAGACGCTGGCGCTGTGGGCTTAGGCTGGAATAATGATGAATGAGTGGCTATCTGGCGCTATCTCAGTCGGTAAGCAGGATCGGCTTGATAAATGTGTGATTGTGGTGGGGAGCCGGCGTTCTCGTGGCGGTGCCCGTCATTACCGGTCGCTCACCAGGCGCTACCTGTCGCTATCCCTTGTTAAATAAGGGCCTAAGCCTCAGCTGTTGAGAATCGGTGTTGGGGATACAATACTTAGCAACAGCTTCTGCTTGTCTCTGTTTTTTGACTTTTGTCAGATTGACTGCAGTTTATAGTTATGACAAGTTAGTAGTTCATGAGTCATTTTTGTAAAAATTCAATTTGGAATTTTTTTATGAATTAACAAAAAAAAAAAATTAACCTGCTGACTCTCTATCCAGCATCATGGGTGTCCCCCAACTAATCCGTGTCCCTCACCATTTTGCCACCAGCACAACTGCCACCACTCTCCAGTGCTCTAGGCCACTCAATATCCCTCACCACTCACCAGTAAGACTGCCAGTGCTACCTGCCATAAGGCGGGGCCTTTTCTGCCCCGAGGAGTGAGCTCACATCACTGTAAGTGAAGGGGAAAGCCCTTACCATCCCCCTCATGTCAGCTTATTCCTTGGTGTTCAAAAGGTCTCATCCTGTGAAGGGGAGGCGCCGGCAGTTGTGCTGGTGCCAGAGCTGCGAGGGACATGGAGAGACGCGGAGCAATGGACATCGTGCTCCCAGCAGAATGGCAGAGCAATGCGGAGTAATAGCTGTTGTGCTGGTGGCAGAACAGCAAAGCACATGAAGAGGCAGCAGAGTGGTGAGGGACATGGAGCATCGGGGAGCGGCAGTGGTTTTGCTAGTAGCAAAGCAGTGAGGGACACGGAACTGTGTGGGGCACCAGCTGCACTGGATAGCAAGGCGGCAGGTGAATTTTTGAAATTTTATTAAAAGGATTGCAGGGTAAAAAGGGTTGTCATGAATCACAAGAAATTTGGATTCGTGCCAAATTGATTTTTCGTTGGAGTTTGGAGCAAATTTCTATTCGGACGAAACACTTTGAGAGTAAACACAGTCATGAATAAACCCTAATGTGTTCTGCCTGAAAAATTGCATCTCACTTTTCCATTTTCTACAATAAACTTTCCTTTCATGTGGTTGTTAGAACATCACTTCAGAGCATTTCTGCTTCACGTTTTTTTCTATCAGTATTCATTGTACACATTTATGTGTCTGTATTTGTTGAACTTCAAAAAAGTTCCAATGCAGCGGTCAGGACTGTAGATTAAATCCTGATGAGCCACTCTGCTCTTTTTTGAAAAGGGTAACCATGTGTTGCACAAGCATACAGCATCGTTATTACTGGCAGCACTTGCGCTGGATCTGATAAATTGAGTTTTCCTTGTAAAATACCATCTTCTGTCTTTGAAGGTGACATTGTTTAGTGCTTGTTGGGGGAAGTCATATCGTGTGGTGGTACTAAAACAAAATTATTTAGATATTCAGGTGTAGCCTATTTTCATTGCTGCGTTATTCCTTCTCCTATTGTGACTGATAACTATCTGCAAGAGTATTACTTTACTGGCGGGGTGCTAAGGAATCATTTTATGCATGCCTAAGTCGACTAACGGAAAGTCCTGTGTAGAATACAGAACAAGTATCACATAGGTTTAGTATTCTCCAATACATGTGCTCCTAGATCTGTCTTTTGTTACAATATCATTTCTGACTTTAGTGCTGCTAGTCCCATTCAACTTAAGATCTAAAGAGCAACTCCAGCCTGATATAAATGCCTGATATCCTTGGTCCTTTCTCATACTAAGCCCATTTTAGTTGGGGATTTTAAAAAAGTACTCCCATTGCGGTCTAAATTCTTCGATCACTACAATAATCCAGCACTCTTCTATTGTAGTGGTAGCTGTAGGACCTTCAGCGATCAATAGCCATCCAAGGGATTACTACCTACCTAATAGCCAATTAATAAAGCTATTGAGGCATAAGAGAAAGATAACAAGGTACTGCTCTCCAAATATACAACATACAGTAGTAGTAACCAAACAGCATATTTGCTGGATGATTCATTTACCTTCCAAAAACATTCCTTTTTTTTAATTAAGAGTAGGTAAATGGCTTTTACTGTAGATGTCCAAAGTGGTCTAAAATGCAATCAGTGTAACACGGAGATCATTAGTCACATGGGCAGGCATTCCACAAAAGCTCCACTTTCGTGGTAGAAAAGGTTCCTTTCAAGGCAGGCCCAGTACTAGTTTGGCAAGAAAGGTGAAGGGGAAGACCTGTGAAGCAGGTGATAGCGGCCGGACCAGAAGGAAGCCCCCAACCCAGTGGATTGTCAGAGAGGCTGTCGTCTGGCGGGGTACAGTTGTAGGAAGACACAAGAAGGATAATTTGACCCGGACCTTGCTGTTATCTGTGATGGGGTGATCCTGACTGAAACAGCAAGAACATGGTCGAATCTTGCTTCAGCTCGAATTGGAGGCCCATAGGACAACATTTAAATTGGTTAAGTGTAGCAGGTAACTTTAACCCTTTAAGTGCCAAGACCGTAGGTACTACTGGGTTGCTTCTCCGACCGTTAAGGGCCAAGCCGTAGTACCTACGGGCTGGCTTTCCCCCCTGCTAGTTAAAAAAGTAAAGTAAATTAACACTCACCTGTCACCCAGCAGCTATAAAAGGCTTCCAGCAGGCAAGCAGAAGCCAGTGATTGCCGAGGGACACAATGCTCCAGGATGGATGGGAGGTAAGTACTTAAAAAAAACGATTAAAATTTTTTTTATGTGTGTGTGTCTGTGTTTTTTTTTTCATTTTACCCATTGTGAACTGGTAAGGGGTCCATGAGACCACTATACCAGTTCACTAGGCTGGGGGTTGGCAAGTCACCTGCGGCTAGTGGGTGACTTGCCATTAACCCCCGGCATCCTCAATTACCTGCCTCCCCAAAGCCCAGGGGGGGGGCAGAAGAGCCCTTGCCTTAGGCTATGCTGGCTTGTAGCCTGCAGGGCCAGGGGCCACCAAACCTGCCCCTGTGCCCTGTTCCTACAAGCCCTGCATAGCTGGTCCCCGGGCTGGTTACTTCGGGAAGGGGGACCCCATTTAATTTTTGGGGGGATTTTATATATATAATTTTCCTGGAAATTCCTGCAAAAATGGCGCAAAACATGGTGCAAAACATGGTGCAAAAAGTGACATGTCAACAGAGGGTGACAAAATCTCAAGTAGGCTGGCATTCAAAAGGGTTAAAAGTAGCTAGGCATGTTGGGTATTGTTCTGCTCAGGGGACCTTGTTCTTTCAGATTTAGCTTGTTTTTCTTGTCTGCATATTGATATTTTAGGAAAAGGTGTTTCTTATTCTGTTTTTTTATACATTTTTTAGGGAAACCCCATGTAACCAAAGAATTCTTCGTGGGATTACTTCCAGAAAGATGAGCCCACTACAACAAGCCGGGTACACTTAGAAAGCTTAACATGTGTACTTTCAGGGAATATATGGTTTGTATTCCAAGTGTAAAGGATTGTTTTGGTTGAAAAATCGTGAGGTGTGCAGTTTGTCTGCAGAGTTGAAATTTTCAAGGAAAACTTTACTTTGGGGTGTTTGGCAACTCTTCCCCTAACAGTACCTATGCATGTTGGGTATCGTTATGTTCAGGTGATGTTGCTTTTTCAGATTTAACTTGTTCCTTCTTGTTTGTATATAGTTTTTTAAGGAAAATGTGGCTTTGATTCTGCTTTTGTATCCTTTTTTATGGAAACTCTTTGCAACCAAAGAATACATTGAGGGATTACTTCCAGAAAAGTGTGGCCACATCAACAAGCCTGGTACGCCTAGAAAGCTTGAGGTGTGTACTTCCAGAGAACATATAGTTTGTTGTGGGTATTTCAAATGTAAAGGGTTGTTTTTATTAAAAAACTGCAAGGTGCACATAGCACATAACATAGTTGTATTTTATCTGAAAATCCCCTAAAGCGCTGTTTCAGTTTGGGGGCGTGTTCTGGGCAGGAAAGGGTGTCTACCAACACATGTGTGGTATCGATGTAACTGGGAGAAATTGGGATTTTACACGCAATAAGATTTTATTGACAAACTTACATTTTTTATTAATAAAAAAATTGTAAAAAAAAAGATTTTTATTTATTTTTTTGCTCATATTTCACCCAAAAATATTTAAAATACACCTGAAAAATGACAAACAAGACATTTCATGTCATGTTGAATCCCAGACTCTGCTGAAAAAAACAATATATAATTTTCCTGGGAAACCCCTTCAAAAATCACATTTGAACATGCGTAGTGCAAAATATTGATAAATGGTCTGGCAACAAAGGGTGACAAAAACTCCAGGTAGGCTGGTACTTAAAGGGTTAAAGTAGACCAAAACCCCCCAAAACAGCTCAGTCTATTTTGCTCCCCCACCCCAGGTTCATTACTGTTTGGATGTTTTCTGCCCTCAATGCTGCTTGGTATTCCTGTTATAGTGATTTTAATTATCATTTTCCCCAGATATGCCATGTGTATGCCGTTGGTTTTTGGCAGGATACCATTGTTCTAAACTAGCTTAAGCCCCCTGTTTGCAATATCATGCTCATAGCAATTAGAGCCTATTGAAAACTAGAAGGAATATAAGTGAAAAGTGCTAGAAGGAATAGGTAACAATAAAGTAAAATGTAATTTTCCCCTAAGTTCCCCCCAAATTCCTTTCCTTTGAAGCCAAAATCGTTTGTGAGTATTTTTCCCAATTCATTACTAGAACACTAAGGGGAGTTGATACATTCTCTTTTAATTTACCCTTCTATGGGACCTGGTTGGTTCACTCTAAGTGGGGAATAATTATATGGTGCTAAATGAGGTATCTTAATAAAAAAGGGGTTAACTAGCCTAAGAAAAATGCCATGTGAAGGTGTTGTCCAGAGCAACTGTGGAATTAACATTCTGGAGTGGAGTAGTTAAAGTGGATCAAAACCCAGGATTCTGACTATCCTGGGTTTTGGTCCTTTCCCCTGGGGCACCCCGATCGGGGATGCCCCACTGTAGAGATGAGCGAACCTCTTGAAAGTTCGATTCGGGCGAATCGCCGAATTTCCCCAAGAAATTCGGGTTCGCCCGAATCGAACTTTCACGAATCGCTCATCTGAAAAAAAAAAATGCCGGCATGATGGGAGCATAAGGGTCAAGATTCCATAAGTAGTGTGATCCAACTCAGTATTGTGTCACACTAGAAAGGGTAAAAGAATAGAGAGATAGTATATCATTATTATTTTCCCTGCTAAGGTGAGAGAGGCCTGGGCATCTATACTTAGGATGTAAGGGAAACCAATGGACCATAGATCAGTCGTTTGGAGAGCCAGAATGTAAATGCCATGTAAATTAATTATACATAGAAGGGGCGTGACAGGGGTTATTTAAATAGGCCTCTGGTCAATTCGATTTTTACATATTGTGGGCAGGGCAGAATGGAAACTTACGGCCAACGTTAAGCCAGGAGGCAGCTGTAGGGAACCTCAGGAACAAGCCAAAAGTACCAGTATGTCCTCAAGGTGCTGAGCTTATCTACCATTTTTATTTTAGCAAATGTGTCTTTTAGGGAAGCAGCTTTCTCTACCTGAAATCTGTTGCTATGTCGTGTCTGTGCAGCAAGATCTTAAAGTAACCCCTGTACCCACAGAATACTGAGAAACATGAAAAAAACAATGCTAAATAAGCTCAGCATCTTGGAGGCATCTTTTTTTAGCACACAATAATATACACTTTCAAAAATTCCCCTACCTTCAGTCCTTTTATAACTATACCCAGAAAGACTTGCAGTCAGTCTATTTTACATCATAATTATGCCTTTGCATTTAGGTATAAAAATACTTCTTTCGTAAGTTGTGGATCAGTCACCTGCAAGCTTTGTACCTAATGGCATATATGTAAAGGGGGGAAATACATTCACTTGAAATTCTATTTCTGGTTCTAAATGGAATGATTTCACTGCTGCCTAAATTTGGAAGTTAATTGGCTCATTATCCTCAGTCTGGAAATATTAACACGACAGTGAAATTTGTTGTGCCTGGATTAGGAGGTTTCTAATTGCTGCTACTAATGCATCATAGATGACAGATAAAAAAACGTAAAATAGTGCTGACTCTCATTAGGAAACTTTTTCAATGCCTTTTACTTGGAAGTAAAGAACCTCTAAGTGCTCTCTTTACTAGATAGTAGCGATGCTACTATTACATAGAAAGTGTCTGAATAGTTTTCCTGGAATTTGCCCTTGCTCTGTTTGGTTCTGGTGCAGTTTGGCATATATTTTTGGAATATTCTGGTTCTGCAGTTAAATTGAAATACCATAACTGGGAATGGATGTTGTGTTATGGACACTCCTAAATTACACGGGAAGCCCACCAAACATCTGAGTAGCATTGTGTTTATTAAAGCATACTTTAATGAAAAAATATTTTAGGTCCATTTAACCCCACATCGCACTAGGGCACAACCTGTAGCCCTGGGGTGCATACATCCCACACTGCCATCAGTTGTAGCACCCTGGCCCCCCTCAGGAATTAGAAAGCTGAGCTTGCCTTGCCTGCCGGGTATCACTAATTCTAGAGAAGGAAGTGAGGCACAGATGAACTTCTCTGTAGAAGTGTGCGACACATATTACTGGCGTTTTGTTGTCGAAAGATGCCTTGTCGAAAAATGAACTTTCTATATGAAATTTTGCAGGGGATAGTGCATTGTGTGTTAATAATCATTGCTGCAAATATGTAATATAAACAATGAGTGTAGGGAAAGCCTGGTAGCCTTGCATAAATAGGTTTTTATAGCCCAAATCTAGACAACATATTTTAGATGGAAAAGTTTGATTTGATATTTGAGCTCTGTCCTCACTTACACTTTGGGAACTGCAGACAGAAAGTACTTTATGAGCATTGTATTGCTTGCTGTCCCGACCTCTGCTTATCTTTTCCCACCTTATCTCTTCTCACCTTTGCATATACATAAAAGCATATGCAATGTTTTAAAGCTTGCCTCTATACACTGTTTAGTTTTCCTCCCATTAAAGTGGAACAATAAAGCCCTTAGAAAAACTGACCATTTTTTTGGTGACTCAAAGTGGGACTAGTTAAACTGACCACTTTACAGGGTAATGGGTGTGATCGCGTAATTTTTAGGTGTTGCTTACCAGCGGGCAATTCACAGCATTCTATGCTTCTTTTCTATGTGTAGATAAGTGTAGCCCCCACACCCAAACATTCAATTAAATACAACTCTGTGAAATAGAGTGACACTCTATTCCATTAATGCTGTTCAGCCAATAGCCTCGATTCAGAGACACATTCGTCCGGACTTCCGTAGCTGTCTGTGAAAGTTTTGGTGGGTGTTTTTTTTTGCTTTTTTTCGTCCATTTTCTACTCGCACGAACGTTCAAACTAATACGTATATGCTCTTTCGATGATCCAAAGGAAATCGGAAGATTTACGTTATTTCGGGACCTTTTTTCCACCAAATCTGAAATTTCGACCGTTCAGAAAACGTACGTTATTGCAATGGGCTGGCGATTACTTCAGAGAGCTGATTGCCTAGGGGACAACACCCAATAAATCCGTTTCATTTCCGATCCCCTTACGGGACCATTTTGACGTCGGAACTAGCAGGCATGGACGAGTCTAGTGCATTTGAGGAGCATGAGGATCTGCAGCTCATGGGCATTGAGATCGTCCGGAGGTCAGAGGCCAGATTGCACCGGCGGCGACGCATGGACATCAATGGAATGCATGACGTTGAGCTGTTCGAGCTCACCAGGCTTAATCGCGCTTCCCTCCATAAGTTGTATAGTGAGCTGTGGCCATGGTTAGCCTGCAACACAAGGAAGGGGCAAGCAATTTCAGGTATGACCAAGATGCTTGGCTGCCTGCAATTTTCGGTGAATGGCTCGTTCCAGAGGCTGGGTGCCCTCTCCGTGGGGAACTCACAGCCTACGCTGATCCACGCCCTATCCAAGTTTTTGGAAGGCATGGCTACCATAACTCGATAATATATTTGTTTTCCTGAGGATATGGTAGCCAGAAACGCGATTAAACTGGCATTTTATATTATTGCTGATATGCCCAACGTCATGGGTGCCATTGACTGTACCCACGTTGCCCTTGTCCCTCCGGCTTGCGACGAGTACATATACAGGCAAGTTCATTCTTCCATGTTGAGCTAACTTTTTGGTTTGTTTTATGTTGTTTTTGTTTTTTTGGGTCCCTCCTTTGGACAAATCCATCATTTGTTTTGGTCCCTCCTTGTAATTATTCCCTCATTGTTACTAGTCCCTCCTTGTAAATAATGACTCTTTGGTACTAGTCCCTCCTTGTACTTAATCCCTCTATGTTACTAGTCCCTCCTTGTAATTAATCCCTCATTGTTACTAGTCCCTCCTTGTAAATGATGACTCTTTGGTACTAGTCCCTCCTTGTAATTAATCCCTCTATGTTACTAGTCCCTCCTTGTAATTAATCCCTGTATGTTACTAGTTGGTACTAGTCCCTCCTTGTAATTAATCCCTCTATGTTACTAGTCCCTCCTTGTAATTAATCCCTGTATGTTACTAGTTCCTCCTTGTAAATAATCCCTCTTTGTTACTAGTTCCTCCTTTTAATTTTTCCCTCATTGTAATCAGTCCCTCCTTGCAAATACTCCCTCCTTGCAAAGAGTGTATGTGAACCAATGGCCCCTATTTTTCACTTATATAAATTATCAGTTTGGTCAAAGTCAAACATTTGAAAGTGTACTTAAAATTGAACTAAATTTACTTAAACTAAATTGAAGTAAATCAAAATGTTAAAGGCTATAACATACATCTCCTTTTGTTCGGCACTTAAATTTAAGGCAGTTGTTTGGTGTTATTTGTCTTGATAAACACATTTGACTTAGGGTGTTATAAGTGAGCGTTTGACTAATTTCCCAAGCGTTACTGATGTAATTTTTTTTCCAGGATCCACAAAATGGGCCACTCACTGAATGTGCAAGCAGTGGTGGCCCAGGACATGCGGCTTCTTAGCGTCCTCGCAGGCTACCCTGGCTCATCCCATGACGCCTACATCCTTAGAAGATCTGGATTATTCCGTCGGTTTGAGTCTGGGGAATTTGCAGGTGCATGGCTCCTTGGTAAGTTGAGTCCAATTACATCATTCGATTTTCTATGTATGGCTTGGATTTTGGTTTCATTCACCTTTCTTAAACCATGGCTTTTTCATCACCTTGGGAACATGTGAAACACGACTGGACCCATTACATCAGTGGTCCCCAACCCTGTCCTCAAGGCCCACCAACAGGCCAGGTTTTGCAGATCTCCACAAAGATGCACAGGTGGAGTAATTAGTGCAGCTGCAGAGCAATAGAGCTGGCCATTTGGAGATCCAAAAAACATGACCTGTTGGTGGGCCTTGAGGACAGGGTTGAGGACCACTGTATTACATTATCAAAACAACAAAGGCTGGCAAAATGTTTGTCCTGCATTGTTTAAACTCCAAAGTGTAATTAGAGCCAAATTATTAAACAGTCTTCCCCACACTTTTCTGTCAATCTGTTATTGACTTTATCAGAGGGTCTTCGCCATCTTTGCTTACATGCATTACACTTACTGAGTGTAAAGTGTAAACTTAACCCATCCAACATTGTTGAGCAGCACAGACAGGAAACAATAGCTGTTAACAGTCTGCCTGATTGCCCAGCATCCGCAATATTATTTCTCTAATTTGGGCCACCATCTATCAGCTATGTTTCTTTCTCGCTTTGGCCTGTGCAATATGTATGCTCATGTTTTTGGGACAATGTCACCTAGCTTCTTAATCAGGTATTTGTTGGATTTTTGACCTGAAATGTATGCATTAATGTTTATATTTGTTTACCTTTAATTTTTCCAGGAGATTCTGGATATTCACTCCTCCCGTGGCTGTTGACGTCTGTACTACGCCCACAGAATGCCGCACAAGAGGCCTATAATAGGGCACACAGAAAAACCAGGGCAGTGGTGGAGAGGGCCTTTGGACTATTGAAGACCCGATTTAGATGTTTGGACCACACCGGGGGATCCCTTCAGTATGACCCCAAAAAGGTCATAGATATCATTATGGCCTGTGCTGCGCTGCATAATTTTGCTATCTTGCAGCAGGTCCCCCAGTATGTGGATTTTCCACCCTCTCCACCCAGCGATGAGCCAGAGGACGCCTATGTTGGGCAGCACAGTGCGTCTGGCCAAGCCGTCCATGCTAATTTAATAGCAACACATTTTGCTTAATTGTTTTCTCTTTTTTTTGTTTCTTTGGACATTGTTTGTTGTGATTGCTTGGTTTTGGCTTGGTTTTTTGTTTCATTATGACCCAAACAATAATGCCCACGATGTGCAGGCAGCATGCAGCCAGCTTCCCTCTGCTGCTGAGGATTTGTCGGAGAAACATTTTGGGACAGTTGCAGATTCTGGCCCAGGGGGAGATCTTCATAAGCTCCAAGGAAGGTTCCATCCTCCTCCAGCTCCTGGATTTCCTCCATCAGTGTGTGGCTCTGTTGGGGACATGTAAAACAAAAAGGTTCAGTGTGGGGAATACATATGTAATTCAGCCCAAAAAAACATGGCAAGCCACATGCATACGCAGCATCATCAAAAAACACTTACCGTAGACATCGGATCCTGGGTCTGAGGCAGCACGGAAGAAGACGGCATAGTTAAAATGGCAGAGGAGTCCCCACTAGCTGAGGGATGAGGCTGGGCTGCATTAGAAAAAAACCAAACCAACAATGTAAACACACAACTATGCATTGGTGATGGTTAATAACACATATGCTTAAATCAAACACATGCCCAAGCTGGAATGGCCGCTACCACAACGGTGCAACTTGGCCTTCACTATGAATGCCATTATATTGAGCATGGATTCTTAAACCAGAACAGACACATTGGTCACGTGAAGAAAAACAAACATGCAAGTAATGGCTGTTGTGTCTGTTTCAACATCCCTTATAGGCCATTAAGTTAACACACTAAGCTGGCAAATAGCAGTTACAATATGATTCTGGTGGCTACCATTGTATCTCTTAAAACATTTCAATCACACCATCTTAAGCCGTTGGGCCCCAAACACAGCTCTAAGCAAATTGGCCAACAGAAAATGATGTAAGTGTGGCATGTGATTGTCAAAAAATACATAGCACGCATTCATTTACTAAGCTAAATACCTTCCTACTCTTCCTAAATGTTCTTAACCCTTTCGCTGCCAGCCTACCTGGAGTTTTTGTCACCCTTGGTGCCAGACCATTTTGCACTATTTTACGCTCCCCATGTTCAAATGTGATTTTTGAAGGGATTTCCAGGGATTTCCCAGGAAAATGATATATTGTTTTTTTCAGCAGAGTCTGGGCTTTAACATGAAATGTCTTGTTTGTAATTTTTTAGGTGTATTCTCAATACTTTTGGGTGAAATATGTGCAAAAAAAAAAAAAAAAAAATCTATTTTTTGCAATTTGTAGTGTTTTTGTTTAATATTAATCCCGGTCACAGCGTTACCACATATGTATAGGTAGACACCCTTTCCTGCCCAGGAGACTCCCCCAAACTGAAACAGCGCTTTAGGAGATTTTCAGATAAAATACAACTATCCGCGCTAAGCGCACCTTGCTGTCTTTCCAGAAAAAGAACCCTTTAAATTTGAAATACCCCCCAAAAACTATATATTCTCTGGAAGTATACACCTCAGGCTTTCTAGGCGTACCAGGTTTGTTGACATGGGCGCAATTTTCTGGAAGTAATCCCTCAATCAATTCTTTGGTTGCACAGAGTTTCCCTAAAAAAGAATAAAAAAGAAGAATCAAAGCCACATTTTCCTAAAAAAAACTATATGCAAACAGAAAAAACATATAAAATCTGAAAAAGCAACATCCCCCGAGCTGAACAATACCCAACATGCATAGGTACTGTCAAGGGAAGAGTTGCCAAACACCCCAAAGTAAAGCGTGTGCATAATGGTAATTTTACTTAAAAATTTCAGCTCTGCAGACAAAGTGCGCACCTTGCGATTTTTCAACCAAAACAACCCTTTAAATTAAGAATATCCCCACAAACCATATATTCCCTGAAAGTACACATGTTAAACTTTCTAAGAGTACTGAGCTTGTTGTAGTGGGCTCATCTTTCTGGAAGTTATCCATTGAAAAATTCTTAGGTTGCACAGGGTTTCCCTAAAAACAATTATAAAAAAGCAGAATAAAAACCATGTTTTCCTAAAATATCAATATGCAAACAAGAAAAAACAAGCTAAATCTGAAAGCGCAAGGCCCCCCGAGCAGAACAATACACAACATGCATAGTTACTATTAACCCTTTTAATTGTCAGCCTATTTGAAGTTTTGTCACCCTCTGTTGACAGGTCATTTTTCCCCATTTTGCGGCATGATTAACCGTGATTTTTGCTGGAATTTCCAGAAAAATGTTATACATTACATATACATTTTTTGCAGCAGAGTTTAGGCTTTAACATGAAATGTCTTGTTTGTAATTTTTCTATTGTTTTTTGAATATTTCTGCTTAAAAAAACAAAACAAAAAAAAAATATATATATTTTTAAACAATTGTCTCCTTTATTTTAAATAAAACCTTTTTTTTTTTTTTTTTAATGAAAACCATATTGCATGTGATAGCCCCATTTCTCCCGATTACAACGGTACTGCATATGTATCGGTAGCCCCCCCATTCTTGCCCTGGAGACCCCCCAAACTGAAAAGAGCACTTACATTTATTACATTATTACATTACAAATAAAATACAACTACTATCTACACTATAAACATAAGGGGTTAATTAAATAAAAATGACATAGGGTCCCCCCTTCCGGGGGGGGCATTTTTGGGGGTAATTTTAAGGGTTTAGGGTTAGGCTAACCCTAACCCTTAAAAATAAAAAAAAATACAAACATAAAAATTCCCCCCAAAAAATGGGGACCCCCCCCATGTTTTTTTTTTTTTTTTTTTTTTTAAGGGTTAGGGTTAGCCTAACCCTAAAAAAAAAAAAATATTTTATTTTGAATTTTAAGGGTTAGGGTTAGGCTAAACCTTAAAAATAAAAAAAAATATACAAAAATAAAAATTCTCCCCAAAAAACGGGGACCCCCCGCCTTATGTCTTTTTTTTTTTTTTTTTTTAAGGGTTAGGGTTAGGGTTAGCCTAACCCTAACCCTTAAAAAAAAATTAATTTTTTTTTGAATTTTAAGTGTTAGGGTTAGGCGAACACTAACCCGTAAAAATAAAAACAATTACGTAGAGGGGAACCCGTCATTTAAATAAAAATGACGTAAGGTCCCCCCTCCGGGGGGGGGGGAACCCATTTTTTTTTTTATTTTAAGGGTTAGGGTTAAAATAAAAAAAAAAATGACGTAGGGTCCCCCTTACCCGTCATAACCAGCCCGGGACCAGCTATGGGGGCTTGTAGGCACAGAGTGGGGGGGCCAGCTTTTGTGGCCCCCCACCCTGCAGCCTACGAGCCCACATACCCTGTGTGGGCCCGGGCTCTTCTGCCCCCCCCCTTGGCTTTGGGGAGGCAGGTAATTGGGGGTGCGGGGGTTAATGGCAAGCCACCCGCTAGTTGCAGGTGGCTTGCCAGACCCCAGCCTTGTGAACTGGTATAAGGGGTCTCATGGACCCCTTACCAGTTCACAAAGGGTTAACATAAAAAAAAAACACACACACAAAAATGTCATTTATTAAAAAAAAAAAAAAAAAAGTTTTTTTTTACTTACCTCACCCGATTGTCAGCTCCTGTGTAGATCAGCTGTCAAATGCCTTGGTGATCGCTGGCCAGAGGAGGGGGGGCAGGGGATCAGAGCATCCCCTGCCCCTCCACTGCTCTGCCCAGTGATCACCAGGGCATCTGACAGCTGAGCCGAGGAGAGGCAGCAAGAGGCCCGGGAGTGATGTCATAAGCCCCGCCCCCAAAGGGGCGGGGCTTAACAACAAGATGGCGGCGCCCGTCGGGAGAGGAGGGGGAGAGCCCTTTCAGGCTCTCCCCTGAAGCTGAAGAGGCTGGGGGGCGATCGGAGGCCCCCCCAGTGAAGAGGAGACCTGGAGGGAGGCAGCGCGACTGCAGGTAAGTAAATGTCATTTTTATTTTTTTATTTTTTTTACAGTTAGCAGCTGCTGCTGCCAAAATGGGGGGGCTATTCCGGGGGCTCTTCTGGAGCCATCCAACCCCCCATGGGGGATCGGATGGCACCAAATTAAAGAGGAGACCCAGCCGGATCCAACGAGGGGTCAGGTGAGTATTTGTGATTTGTATTTTTTTTACTAGCAGGGGGGAAAGTCAAGCACATAGATTCTACGTGCTTGCCACTTAAGTGGAGTAGAAGCAAGCACGTAGTAACTACGTGCTTGGCACTGAAAGGGTTAAAAGTTATGTACGGTCATGCTAATTTGCACATTACCTGTCAACACACATGACACACCCTGGTCAAAGTGATCACTCCACTACAAGCCACACCCTAGGGGCATGTGTTTAGATATGCCTTGCTGGCCAATTTGACTTTTTGGCCCATTTTTAGGGACATTCACACATTGCTAACCTGCTGTAATTGGCGGGTTGTCCGTGTCCTCTTGTGCCGAGTGTCCCACTAACGCAACAGGATGTAGCAGGCCCAGCACAATCTCCTCAGCCTGTGTAAATTTCAATTTAGTGGGGAATCCTCCGCCAGTTTTTAAGCTGAAAAACATAGTATTCAGAAATAAGCTCACTGATGTATATACAAGAATAATAAAAACCAACAAATAATATATGTACCTGTACTGCCGCCTTTTATTCTCTTTCTTCTGTACGGCATATTTGAGGTCCGATATTTTCCGCTGAATCTGTTCTACATCTTTGAGTTCGTCCCCCGCTGCATTGACTTGTCTGGTGAGTTCAGCAAAAATCTCAGATTTGCGCTGCTTGCTAGTTGTTTTGGATTTGCTCCCATATAGCTCATCATAATATAACGTTAGCCCACTAGCCAATGCCAGAGTTTGTGACTCACCAAAACGGCCACTCAAGTGGCCTCTGCGCAATGTGTGCCCTGTTTGCGGTGGTTGTGGCTCCTCATTGTTAGGAGACATCAAGGACTGTAGGCTGGCTGTTGATCGTACTGGACTGGGAAAGGAACTGGGTGTTCGTGGCTGGGTGGCCACTGAAGTTGCAGGTGCGGGTGAATGCCTGACAACCTGTGCCGGTGGGGAATGTGGGCGAGGAAGAGAGGGTCTGGAGGAGCTGGAACTGCTGCTTGTGGCCCTGTGGCTCTGTGGGCCCTTGGAGGTACCTGGCTGGGGTGAGCCAGAGCTGGTGGGTCGCCCACTCTTGGCCTTCGTTTGGTAACCACGTGCGGGTGAGTAGGAGGAGCTTGCCATTGGCTTCCTTTTCGGGCTTCTGGGCCTGCTGTGCCTGCTTTTTGATCTTGGTCTTCTGGCCCTGGTGCGGCTTCTGGCCCTGTTGCGGCTTCTGGACCTGCTGTGGCTCCTGGCCCTGCTGCGGCTCCTGGCCCTGCTGCTGCTTCTTGGCCTGTGTTTTGCCCGATGGCAAGTGCCTTGGTGCCACGTGGGGGGGGATGTGGGACAGGGTGGGCTGGGGCTTTGTACCCTCTTACCCATTTGGAGGGCATGAGCTGTTGTAGGCTTTGGTGCCTTCGTCTTGCCTTTGGCTGCTGCCTCCTTTTTTTGCCCATAGCTGGTAGTTGGCTTGGGATGCTGCTTTGGCGGAGCCTTGGTTGTAGGCCTTAACTTGGCTTTGGCATGTTGAGACCTTGTTTGTGGGCCCTCGGCATGCTCATGCCGCTTGGCTGCCTTCTTGAGAGTGGTCTCCTTGGCAGTTTTGGCTGCTTTTTTTGGGTGGCATTTTGCTGGGACTCTCAAAGAGAATGAGCTGTGTTTCCAGGGACCTTTAAATATGGTAGCCGGCATGTGACGCTTACGCGTACGTCCGGCCGTTCGCACGGACGCGCGGAACCCGAAACCGCTGGGGCATTACTTATTTGCTGCCGAGAAGAAGAAGAAAGATGGCGCCCACTATCTTCACCCGCCAACAAGAAGAGATCATCATGCTCGTAAGTGTATTTGTAGGTCTTTCAATTGACATCTAAATGCTGCTCTACATGTTAAGGATGCGCACGAAGTAAGGGATTTTTTAAAAAATGTGTTAAACTACATGCACAACCAAAGGCATGCCACACACGTGCCAAAGAGTGCGGCCAGATTCAAAATTTAACTTAGCCTAGAAGTGTGTGTGTGTGTTAATGGGATTTACAAAAATAATGTATTGTTGGCACATATTGATACGCATTTATAATTAATTGCTATGTTTGATTTCTGTTTTGTAGACCATGCTGGAGCGCAGGTACGACTACCTGCCCAACTCGTTTGAAAAACGCAACGTCGCCCTGGAGATCATCTTGGATATCCAACAACAGACCGACACCACCTTCACCCACACACAGATCATGCAGCATTGGTCGGACCTGAAACGACTGCACATGCCCCGGGTGCGGAGATTTTTCGCAATCCATTTCCCAAGTAAGTACATAGCGATTGCATGCAAGATGTAACTACGACAGAAGGTAGCCCTTTAGTTATAATGCCTTTTCTTTGGTAGTGTTGGAAATGGATTACCGCATTCGCTGCACCCGGAGGCGCACAGGCCGACCAGTGCTGCATGATTCTGCAGCTGGGGGTGAAGGTGGTGGATCTCCAGGGTGACGGTCCTACCCCTCCTCTGTTGGGTCCTCCGACCAGCCCCTGGACCTTACCACAGAGGAGGGGCGGCACGGCGTGGGCAGGCAGTCGTACCCTGCCACGCATGCGGGAGCCTCTGGTATGTCACTCTTCATGTATACGCACACACATATACATGCTATTTCCTACCAAACTGATTCCTTTCATCTGTTTTTCTAGATGCTTCGGGAGCGGGTGAGGTGGGTGAAGAGGCAGCAGATCTAACACCAGCAGAACCTGGAGAAGGCGAGTGATGTGAACCAGACTTTGCAAGAGACATTTGATTACTGTGGAATTTGACATTAAAACTGACCATATTTCCCATGTTTCTACAGGCACTTCTTCACAGCAGAGCCAGGACCCAGGACATCGTGTTGTCCCCAACGAGCCAGCTCTTGGCCACCAAACAAGTAAGTAGTCATGCCATTATTTGCATTTATGTGGTACTTGACATCAACACAGATACATCAAGCCCTAGCCAATGGCAATATAAGACTGACCTGTGGCTACTTCCTTAGCTTAATGAGTTGACAGAATTACATATGTCGCCTTTATTTAATTTGTTAACTTCAAAACATTCAATCCACAGGTGGCAAACATGTATTGGTCTCAAACTAATGATTTTTTCTCTATTTGTTACAGGGACCACACGCCCAAAAATTTTTGAAATGCATCAGAGGGTCCTTGTGTTGGTGGCCGATATGAAGGTGATGGTTGACTCGTTGACAACAGAAGAAAAGGAAGAGAATTAGAGTCCTGGGTCCTGGCCATGTTCTGCAGCGCAATTTATATTTATTGTTTTAAATTTTTACAATTTTAGTCACAAATTTTAGCAACCCAAAAAAAAAAGTTTTAAACCCAAATTAAAAAAAAAAAAATCCAAGTTTTCAAAGCCAAAATAAAAAAAAATTATATCCTCAAAATAATTTACATTAAAAAACAAACAAAAAAAACAATGTTTCAGTGTCATTTCTTGAAACACATACATTTACAACAAACAAAGGGGCAAATACATATTTAGAGCTGAAGATTCAGATGTCCGCGAAGTGATTTGAAATTTTAGGGACCTAAAATGGAAGAAGAACCTAACCGCGAAGTGATTTGGGTAAGTTTTAGGGTGCGGGAAATGAAGAACCTAACCGCGAAGTGATTTGGGTACGTTTTAGGGACCTAAAATGGAAGAAGAACCTAACCGTGAAGTGATTTGAGTAAGTTTTAGGGACCTAAAATGGAAGAAGAACCTAACCACGAAGTGATTTGGGTAAGTTTTAGGGACTTAAAATGGAAGAACCTAACCGCAAAGTGATTTGGGTAAGTTTTAGGGTGCGGGAAATGAAGAAGAACCTAACCGCGAAGTGATTTGGGTACGTTTTAGGGACCTAAAATGGAAGAAGAACCTAACCGCGAAGTGATTTGGGTAAGTTTTAGGGACCTAAAATGGAAGAAGAACCTAACCACGAAGTGATTTGGGTACGTTTTAGGGACCTAAAATGGAAGAAGAACCTAACCGCGAAGTGATTTGGGTAAGTTTTAGAGACCTAAAATGGAAGAAGAACCTAACCGCGAAGTGATTTGGGTAAGTTTTAGGGTGCGGGAAATGAAGAAGAACCTAAACGCGAAGTGATTTGGGTAAGTTTTAGGGTGCGGGAAAAGAAGAAGAACCTAACCGCGAAGTGATTTGGGTAAGTTTTAGGGTGCGGGAAAAGAAGAAGAACCTAACCGCGAAGTGATTTGGGTAAGTTTTAGGGACCTAAAATGGAAGAAGAACCTAACCGCGAAGTGATTTGGGTAAGTTTTAGGGACCTAAAATGGAAGAAGAACCTAACCACGAAGTGATTTGGGTAAGTTTTAGGGTGCGGGAAATGAAGGAGAACCTAACCGCGAAGTGATTTGGGTAAGTTTTAGGGACCTAAAATGGAAGAAGAACCTAACCATGAAGTGATTTGGTTAAGTTTTAGGGACCTATTTGGGTACCTTTTAAGGGTTCAAAAGGGAAGCTGCAGGATAGCGCTAAGTGGTTAGGGTGAGCTTTAAGGCTTCAAAAGGGAAGCTGGAGGATAGCACTAAGTGGTTAGGGTGAGCTTTAAGGATTCAAAAGGAAAGCTGCAGGATAGCGCTAAGTGGTTAGGGTGAGCTTTAAGGGTTCAAATGGGAAGCTGGAGGATAGCGCTAAGGGGTTAGGGTGAGCTTTAAAGCTTCAAAAGGGAAGCTGCAGGATAGCGCTAAGTGGTTAGGGTGAGCTTTAAGGGTTCAAAAGGGAAGCTGCAGGATAGCGCTAAGTGGTTAGGGTGAGCTTTAAGGGTTCAAAAGGGAAGCTGCAGGATAGCGCTAAGTGGTTAGGGTGAGTTTTAAGGGTTCAAAAGGGAAGCTGCAGGATAGCGCTAAGTGGTTAGGGTGAGCTTTAAGGGTTCAAAAGGGAAGCTGCAGGATTGCTCTAAGTGGTTAGGGTGAGCTTTAAGGCTTCAAAAGGGAAGCTGCAGTATAGCGCTAAGTGGTTAGAGTGAGCTTTAAGGGTTCAAAAGGGAAGATGGAGGATAGTGCTAAGTGATTCAGCTAAACATTGTAGTAGAAGTGAGGGAGTCAAATATGTAGGCGAGCACTTTAATGAGTTATGTTTGTAGTGCGCAGGTGCAAGATCGTAAGGATTCCGTCTGGACGATTATTTTTGGAAAAAGTGAAACAGAATCTATCGGGAAACATAAAGGATTCGTGTGAGGATACGATGGGAAAAGGGCAAAAACAAAAGGCTATGTTGTTACCTGAGAAAATGAATCAGAAAAGTCTCGATGGAAACGGACATCCTCGTACGCGTAATCTGGCATACGAGCGGACGGAAACTTTACAGAAGGTTTCCAAGACATGCATAGAATCGCTCGCACATTCATACGAGAGCGTGAAAATTTGAAAATAATACGATATCGGCACTAAAACGGAAGGTTTTTATTGTCTCTCTGAATCGAGCCTAAATGTGCAGGAGCAGGGACCCAGTTGAAAACTGAATAGACATCCTGGATTCGGTGGGATGGTCGTCCCCTTAATTTCAGCAAATTGGGACATTTGAAAATCCCCAGAGGTTTTGGGGGAAAGTGGGACAACATTCCACAATGTGGGACTGTCCCACTTAAGTGGATCATCAGGTCAGTTTAGAGAAATTGCCTCCATAAATCACATATTTATTAACAAAGGAAAAAAATGCCACACAATATTATAGACTTTCAAAAATCAGTCATCGAAGGAAGAATGGACAGAAGTAATCTAGCCTGGTTTGGGCCTTCTTACTAATTTGTAACTAAAGGAGCATCCCTTAAAGTGGAACTTAGGAGGTCCTGGAGTCTAAAAGACTCACTTGCCTCTAGCTGTGTGCGTACCTGCACCAGGCCTTTCTGAATGGCAGATGCAGACACGCCACGAGACGCGAGCAGGGGATGAGGTTGGCCAAATGAAACCTTGCATGCCGATTGGTTGACAAAAAAAGTGTACAAATTGCATTACATGCATTTTTAAAGAGGAATATTAGACCGAATATAAAAGAGGGTCGATCCCTCCCCCCCCCATTGGCCCCTACTTTCCTTTTGGATGTTACCGTTGTCTGCTGTGGCGACATTTGGCTGTTCAGGGACCGATACTCACCCTGTCTTTCGCTTAGTAGTCTGTTAATGACAAGCATGGCCTTAGCCATGCTCGTCAATGTCCCACGGTGATCTCGCAGCTCAGCGAAGTCTCGTGGGATTTTGGACCCCCCTATTGCATCCCATTCATGGGCACTGCACAGGCGAGATTGAGGGATGCGTGCAGTACTTGTTGGGATGCAAGATGGGGCTGCCCATCGGAAGGTCGCACGGAACTTGAGGGACCTAGAAGATGGATCCCTTGGGAGGTGAGTAACGAATGGCCAAAGGTAAAACCGGATGGGGGGGCAGCACATCAGTGAGGCTTAGGGGAGGTTTTAACCTCCCCCGATGCTCCTCTTTAACACTATGCAGTTAAAATGTAAAGTGTTAGAGGGCTCTTTTTGACTCATTGTAAGCCCAGTAATTTGTGTGCCCGAAATGTGCTTGTCCCAGTGAGGCTTGGGTCTAAAACTCTTTGTTACTCTAGTAACAAAATCTTTTAACACTAGTACAGTAAACGCTATAAAAATGCAGCATGTGTATTCATCAAATGAATGACAGGAATTATTTACTGGAATAATACGATACCTGCCAGGCGTCTTTTTGCATATAAAACAATGTATTTAATTATTGTTAAAGATTATTTGCAGCAATAATCATATGATACTAGTTTGCCACATATGGAAAAAAAAGTAATTTCATTTTGGTAGACATTAAATATAATGTTTCTTTCATCTGTAATTTGAGCCACACTAGGAACATAAATTATATTTTACATATTTTATTATTCAGTAAGTGTACACACTTTTAGAATAAGGATGAACAATAGTTAATTATTAGAGATGAGCGAATCAATTCTGACGAACCCGAATTAGTTATGAATTTCAGGAAATATTCGATTTGTTACGATTCTGAATATCGAATCGCTTCCTTAAAACTCCATTTACTGCTATACAGCCCATCTAAAATGGTGGATCCACATGTCAGGACATGTCCCATGGGGCAAGGAATCCTGGGTAGGTGTCACATGCTACCTATCAGCAGACAGGCTTACGGATGATGTCACAGCCCCATATAAGCGGCGGCCATTATGCGAAAGATAATTTTGACACTGTATTGAGGCCAGAGCAGATCAGTAAGGGAGAGAGCGAGGGACAGATAGACACAGCGAGGGAGAGATAGATTGATAGAACAGAAGAAGCGAGGGACAGATAGAGAAGGAGAGAGCCTGTGACAGTGACAGAGAAAGACAGGGACAGTTTAAAGTGTTTGCTTTAGCTTCCAAGTCTATTTAGTGTTAACACACCTGCCAATTTAGCTTCTCCTTTATCTGGTGTCATTCTTAAAAAGCATGCTAGCATTAATATTTCAAGACTACCTGTCTATTAACTGGTTGCATTTTGTAATCAACATTACTTTACTTTACCACTGTCAAAGGAGCCAACCTCTGTATGTGAGGAGGGGGCATCCCAAACACTAGCATAAATATTTCAATACTGCCTGTCTATTAACTGGTTGCATTTTGTAAGCAAAATAACTTTTTCCACTATCAAAAGGAGCCAACCTATGTATGTAAGGAAGGGGCATCCCAAACACTAGCATACATATTCCAAGACTACCTGTCTACTAACTGGTTGCATTTTGTAATTAACGTCACTTTTCCACTATCAAAAAAGCCAACCTCTGCATGTGAGGAGGGGGCATCCCAAACACTAGCATAAATATTTCAAGACTACCTGTCTATTAGCTGGTTGGATTTTGTAATCAATGTCACTTTACCACTATGAAAGGAGCCAACCTCTATATGTGAGAAGGGGGCATCCCAAACACTAGCATACATATTTCAAGACTACCTGTCTACTAACTGGTTGCATTTTGTAAGCAAAGTCACTTTTCCACTATCAAAGGAGCCAACCTCTGTATGTGAGGAGGGGGCATCCGAAACACTAGCATAAATATTTCAAGACTACCTGTCTATTAGCTGGTTGGATTTTGTAATCAATGTCACTTTACCACTATGAAAGGAGCCAACCTCTGTATGTGATGAGGGGGCATCCCAAACACTAGCATAAATATTTCAAGATTACCTGTCTATTAACTGGTTGCATTTTGTAAGCAAATTCACTTTTCCACTATCAAAGGAGCCAACCTCTGTATGTGATGAGGGGGCATCCTCTATGTCCTCGCTTCTACTCCACTTAAGTGCCAAGCATGTAGAATCTACGTGCCTGACTTTCCCCCCTGCTAGTTAAAAAAATATAAAAATACTCACCTGACTCCTCGTTGGATCCGGCCGGGTCTCCTCTTTAATTTGGTGCCATCTGGGGGTTTGGATGGCTCCAGGTGAGCCCTCGGAATAGCACCCCCCCCCCGCTTTAGCAGCAGCAGCTGCTAACTGTTAAAAAAAAAAAAAAATGACATTTACTTACCTGCGGTCGCGCTGCCTCCCGACGGGTCTCCTCTTCACTGGGGGGGGCTCCGATCGCCCCCCCAGGCTCTTCCGTTGCAAGGAGAGGGCAGAAATCGCCCTCCCACCCACTTCCTGGATCGCGACTGCTAGCCCCGCCCCCTGAATCAGTCTGCTCGAGTGCTTGGAGGAGAGGGGTGGGGGAGAGGGCTGTGATCGCCCCCCCTCCCCAGGCTCTCTCCTCCAAACACCCGAGCAGACTGTCAGCTGTCATCGGAGATCACTGGGGGACAGAGAATCGGAGGTGAGTGAAGTAAAAAAAAAAAAGAATTAAAGATCCATTTTTTTCTCTTTGTGTCCGTGTCTTTTTTTTACATTTAACCCCTTGTGAACTGGTAAGGGGTACATGTGACCCCTATACCAGTTCACAAGGCTGGGGGATGGCAAGTCACCTGTGGCTAGCGGGTGACTTGCCATTAACCCCCAGCACCTCCATTACCTGCCTCCCCAAAGCCCAGGGGGGGCAGAAGAGCCCGTGGCCATGGGCTATGCGGGCTTGTAGCCTGCAGGGCCAGGGGCCACAAAAGCTGGCCCCTGCGCCCTGTTTCTACAAGCACTGCATAGCTTGTCCCGGGCTGGTTACTTTGGGTAAGGGGGACCCCATGTAAGTGTTTTTTTGATTTTTAAGGGTTTTTAACCCTTAAAAATCCCCCCCATGGGAGGGGGGACTCTAATTTTTTTTTCTCGATTTAACCCTTTGTAGTGTGGATGGTATTTGTATTTTATTTGTAAATGTTATAAAGTACTTGTTACAGTTTGGGGGGGGTCTCCTGGGCAGGAACGGGGGGGCTACCGATAAATATGTGGTACCGTTCTAATCGGTAGAAATGGGGCTTTCACGTGCAATACGGTTTTCTTTAATAAAATACATTTTTTATTTAAAATAAAAAGGAAACAATTTTCTTAATTTTTTTTTATTTATTTATTTCTTTTTTACTTATAATAAATATTGTAAAAAAAAAACAGAATAAAATTTACAAGACATTTCATGTTAAACCCTAAACTCTGCTGCAAAACAAATATATAATTTTTCTGAAAATTCCAGCAAAAATGGCGCAAAATGGGGAAAAATGACCTGTCAACAGAGGGTGACAATATCTCAAGTAGGTTGGCAATTAAAAGGGTTAAAAGTAGCTATGCATGTTGAGTATTGTTCTGTTCAGGGAACCTTGCGCTTTCAGACTTAGCTTGTTTTTTCTTGTTTGCATATTTATATTTTAGGAAAAGGTGTTTTTTATTCAGCTTTTTTATACATTTTTTAGGGAAACCCTGCGCAACCAAAGAATTCTTTGAGATATTAATTCCAGAAAGATGAGCCCACTACAACAAGCTGGGTACGCTTAGAAAGCTTAACATGTGTACTTTCAGGGAATATATGGTTTATGGGGGATATTCCAAATATAAAGGGTTGTTTTGGTTGAAAAATCGCAAGGTGCGCACTTTGTCTGCAGAGCTGAAATTTTCAAGTAAAATTACCGTTACACACATGCTTTACTTTGGGGTGTTTGGCAACTCTTCCCTTGACAGTAGCCATGCATGTTGGGTATCGTTCTGTTCGGAGGATGTTGTTTTTCCAGATTATATATAGATTTTTTTAGGAAAATGTGGCTTTGATTCTGCTTTTTTATCCTTATTTTAGGGAAACTCTTTTGAGGGATTACTTCCAGAAAACTGTGGCCACATCATCAAGCCTGGTACACCTAGAAAGCTTGAGGTGTGTACTTCCAGAGAATATATAGTTTGTTGGGGGTATTTCAAATGTAAAGGGTTGTTTTTCTGGAAAAACTGCAAGGTGCGCATAGCGTATATCGCAGTTGTATTTTATCTGAAAATCGCCTAAAGCGCTGTTTCAGTTTGGGGGAGTCTACTGGGAAGGAAAGGTTTCTACCTATACATATGTGGTACCGCTGTAACCGGGAGAAATTGGGATTTCACATGCAATACATTTTTTTGACAAACTTACATTTTTTATTACAAAAAAACACTACAAATTGTAAAAAATAGATTTTTTTTTTTCACATATTTCACCCAAAAATATTGAGAATACACCTAAGGATGACAAACTAGACATTTCATGTTAAAGCCCAGACTATGCTGAAAAAAACAATATATCATTTTCCTGGGAAATCCCTGGAAATCCCTTCAAAAATCACATTTGAACATGGAGAGCGCAGAATAGTGCAAAATGTTCTGGCAACAAGGGTGACAAAAACTCCAGGTAGGCTGGCACTTAAAGGGTTAAAAGTGCCCTCAAAACTCACTGATGTCCTCCTCAGTTTCCTCAACAGTGTCTGCTTAAGAAGCCAAAGCGCTTGCAACACCACCTCCCACACCACTCTCGTCATCACTACTTGCCTGTCTAGTGGAAGAAGCGGCAAGTGTCTCCTCACCTTCTTGGCTGGGCAGTAGCTGCTGATTTTTCAGATTATCAGATAGTCATCACTGAATAGCGGAGCTGAACCCAAAGCATAAGATATAACCGACAGTTGACGGGGGTGTCAGATGTCACTTGTGATGAAGTGGATGATCGTGTTAACCAATGGATGACGGCAGATGGGTTGCTGGTCAAGACACGACGGCTAGCTGATACTAGGAGATCAGGCCTCTCACTGAGACTCCTGCTGCCACTCACCTCTAGTCTGCTGAAACCTCTGCTTGATGAACTAAGGCCTCTGCAACTTCTCTGTGCCCATCCTGGCACTTTTCTGCCTGACATACTTAGTGCGTATATGAGGGGAGGACAAAACGCTACACTACACTACACTTAAAACAGGATTTGTCGATAACAGCAGCAGGTGTGTAACTATCTATGGCCTTTATCTAAGTAGTAACTAGGCCCTGAAGAATTTCAGTGATGGAACTCTTGTGCGTATGTGATGCTCTGATGAGGGCAATTCAATGAGCTCCAGTATGCTTGAAAAATGTTGAGAAATGTTTTGAGAGACTGGCCTGCGTGGAAATGAATCGGGCATGGATCAGCCAAGATTTCCACCCACCAATGCCTGATGCATCAGAGTAGATTGATCATGGTGCCAGACCAACACTAAAGAAATATGGATAGTGCAAAACAGATTTAAGGCGCTGCTCTCCAGTTACAGACATTCCTCCGCATCAGACCACAATTAATTATTGAGTAAATGCTTTATGATAATCTAAATTGTTATTAATATTCTTCGGATAAGATATATGTGCCCAAGATCTGTATATGTTCTCTTCATGCTGCTGCCAACTCCAGGGTGAGTCTTTCAGGCAATATATGAGCTCCTTCTGCTGCTGCCAACTCCTCGGTGTGTCTTTCAGGCAATATATGAGCTCCCTATGCTGCTGCCAAGTCCAGGGTGTGTCTTTCAGGCAATATATGGGCTCCCTATGCTGCTGCCAACTCCTGGGTGTGTCTTTCAGGCAACATATGAGCTCCCTATGCTGCTGCCAAGTCCAGAGTGTGTCTTTTAGGCAATATGTGAGCTCCTATGCTGCTGCCAACTCCAATGTGTTTTTCAGGCAATATATCGGCTCCCTATGCTGCTGCCAAGTCCAGAGTGTGTCTTTCAGGCAATATATGGGCTCCTAATGCTGCTGCTGCCAACTCCTGGGTTTGTCTTTCAGGCAATATATGGGCTCCTAATGCTGCTGCCAACTCCTGGGTGTGTTTTTCAGGCAATATATGGGCTCCCTATGCTGCTGCCAAGTCCAGAGTGTCTTTCAGGCAATATATGGGCTGCTAATGCTGCTGCCAACTCCTGGGTGTGTCTTTCAGGCAATATATGGGTTCCCTATGCTGCTGCCAACTCCAGAGTGTGTTGTTCAGGCAATATATGGTCTCCTAATGCTGCTGCCAACTCCTGGGTGTGTCTTTCAGGCAATATATGGGTTCCCTATGCTGCTGCCAACTCCAGAGTGTGTTGTTCAGGCAATATATGGTCTCCTAATGCTGCTGCCAACTCCTGGGTGTGTCTTTCAGGCAATATATGAGCTCCCTATGCTGCTGCCAACTCCTGGGTGTGTCTTTCAGGCAATATATGAGCTCCCTATGCTGCTGCCAACTCCAATGTGTTTTTCAGGCAATATATGGGCTCCCTATGCCCTATGCCGCTGCCAACTCCTGGGTGTGTCTTTCAGGCAATGTATGAGCTCCCTATGCTGCTGCCAACTCCAATGTGTTTTACAGGCAATATATGAGCTCCTTCTGCTGCTGCCAACTCCTGGGTGTGTCTTTCAGGCAATATATGAGCTCCCTATGCTGCTGCCAACTCCTGGGTGTGTCTTTCAGGCAATATACGGGCTCCTAATGCTGCTGCCAACTCCTGGGTGTGTCTTTCAGGCAATATAGGGGATCCTAATGCTGCTGCCAACTCCTGGGTGTGTCTTTCAGGCAATATAGGGGCTCCTAATGCTGCTGCCAACTCCAATGTGTTTTTCAGGCAATATATGGGCTCCTAATGCTACTGCCAACTCCTGGATGTGTCTTTTAGGCAATATATGGGCTCATCATGCTGATGCCACCTCAAGGCTCTGTAATTGTGCCGCTCTGCGACAGCGAATCTAATAGCGATGCCTCTGATCTGCATGTCATACTTCTTTACAATAGTATTTCACCAACCCAGCATGCATCCTATGCATGTTACAGCCAAGCAAAACGTTCTGCAACCCTATGGAGGCTCTCGGATGCCCAGAAATAGCCATTTTTATTGTCACGAATAGATTCGGCCCGAAACAATTTTTCCCGGAAAATTCGGCGAATCGGCCGAAATGAATTTTCCGGTCATCTCTATTAATTATCAAAGTGGAATTCTAAGGTCTCTAAGGTTAGTGATTTCTTTCAGATGAACTTTTGACAGCTAAAAGCCATTGCTTCTTTCCAAGCAAGAAACCTACTTCCTCAAAAATATATTTTCTATATAAATGACTTTCAGGGCAATTGGAGCCAAATTATTCCAATGGAAACAAAACTTACAGTAACTTTAGTGATAAGTCGGAAACAGGTTTATCTGGTCTGAAAGCTGATGGCCAGATGGGCCCCGGTTTCCAGTATTCCACACCCCCTGAGTATCAGATACTATTAAAGTGGAACTCTAAGCTTTTGTAACCCCCCCTGCTCTCCCTGTGCTAAGCCCCATTTGGTTGTTAAAATAATAAATTCACCTAATCGCTGCAATCTTCCCTTATGCGGGTGGGGGCAGGGCTCTACATGGCAGCCATAGACTTGAGTGACAGTTTGATCTGAGCGCAGATCACTACAGTCACATTGCTGCACAGGATTGGTTGACTGACCTGTCACTCTAGGTCACAGGTTCAGCTTCCCTGCAAATTGCCCACCCCTCCCCCCCAGTGAGTAGTTTTTCACATTATTGTCCTAATCAGGCTTTGCACAGGGAGAGGAAAGCATGGTGTCTTACAAACAGCTTGTACTTTTAGAAACAAAATAAGCAATTTGCATTTCAACTTTAAAACAAATATCAGCTGAACATTAAAAAGGATTTCCAAACCGCCAATACAATAAACATAACAACAAATAGTGGAGCTAAAAACTCTGATTTGAATCAAAGTCCACTTGAAAGACAGTGTTTATTTTTCTTCACCACTAACTTAAATTTGCGTCAACCACTCTGGTCCTCCAAAGTTTCCACCACCGGTTTTTAATGCTTCTTACCAGATAAGATGGGCCACTTTTGAAAGAAAGCCAAATGCATTTCACCACACAATGTTTAGGGCACCAATATTTTCCGGCACAGATGGCCCCATGTCTTGAAAAAGTCCACCCACAGGATAAAACCAGGTGATGTCAGGATCGCAGAGGAGAGTGACATCACCGCTACTGAAAGCGAGGCTTGATATGTGGCCTTTGTGTAGCTGTTTTTAGATAGCAAGGAGCATAGAATGGCAGTTGATGCCAGGCAGGACATTGCCGTGGATGGATTCAGCTGATTGGTTCAATTCAATTGTGAGCATTCATTTATCATTAAATACCTGTTTCACCTTAATGGTATCACGCTATGGTCAGTTTATTTTCCATAAAAAGATAATGGGGGTAATTCTGCCACAGTGTCTGCTATAAAGATGATGGAGGTGATACTGTCACAGTGTCTGCTATAAACATGAGAGGGGGATTCTGCCATAGTGTCTGCTCTAAAGATGATGGAGGTGATACTGTCACGGTGTCTGTTATAAAGACAAGGGTGGGGGATTCTGCCACTGTCTGCTATAAAGATGATGGGGGGAACTCTGCCATAGGGTCTGCTATAAAGATGATGGAGGGGATACTGTCACGGTGTCTGTTATAAAGACAAGGGTGGGGGATTCTGCCAGTGTCTGCTATAAAGATGATGGGGGGAACTCTGCCACAGTGTCTGCTATAAAGATGAGGCAGGTGATACTGCCACAGTGTCTTTTATAAAGATGAGGTAGGAATTCTGCCACAGTGTCTGCTATAAAGATGATGATGGTGATACTGTCACAGTGTCTGCAGTGCAACTGCTATCTAATGTACAATAGCCTGACCTGTATTTTAATTGTATTTTTTCAGATTTTAACTGTTTTACTAAATGCTGTTTTAAAGGCATCCCATTTAGCATTAAAGCTGCCTGTGTTTGTTTCTATGTTTTGGTAATTTTTTTGGTATTTTTGGTTAGATCCAATTTGTATATAATGAAAAAAATGTGTCTGAATTTTTTATGTCACTTTTCCTTGTTTTATTGAATGCCACTTAACCGGCATGCATTAAAGCTAGGAAAGTGACAGTGGGGAACTTCACCCCAAGTGAAAAAAAATAAGACACCACACAAAAAATAGTTTTATTGTTCTTAATTTAACTTCCATGCATCTTCTATCTCCTGTTCCCCACTGGGCGCTGTCTTCCTCCGGTACAGAAAGTCTTTGTCCCGCACCGTCTCCTCTTTCTTCTCTGGGGCTCTTCAGGGCCCCCTCCAACGTGTACATGTGGCGACACGGCCATTTGGATGAATGAGGAACATAGGTTCCCCCGTATTTTATCCTCACTACCCAGTGAGGGACTGAAGTGAGGGCCGGTGGAGCCGGCTTTTATACTTGGAGGGTGACCTCCATGGATTCTTTCTGACATAATTGCTGATGTCACAGAAGGAGAGGGGCCTAAAATGTTTTTTCCGTGGCACCCCATCTAGGCTCCTCCCCCTCTGATGTCATAAGCTACACTTGGAAGATTCCAGATAGGCCTCGTAAAATAAAAGTCGCTCCCCAGCGGCTCATTATGGAGTCCCCCAGCCAGGAACTGACATGAATGGAGGAGAACCTGTGTTGACACTCTGGTGGAATACATTTAAAGGAGCCTGGGTGGGAGCCCGGAGGGGGAAGGCAAGTGTAAATGAATTTAGATTAATACAATTTTTATCAAACTTGTGTGTGTTTTTTTCCACTTTCACTTTTGAACTGGTAAGGGGTCCCATGCACCCCAATGCCATTTCATACTACATTACCCGGCCCATAGCATGGTCGTACTTGGTTCCCATGCTATAGGGCATAAGGGCCAAAAATGTAGACAAATATTATATAGTTATATACAAATTGTATCTAATGAAAAATGTCCCACGTTTCAATGTTTAATTGAATGCCTTTTATAAACAACAGGCATGTTACCAAAATGACCAAAAAAAATGCCCAAAAAATATAAAAAAAATAAACCAGCAGGAAGGTTTAGCAAACAAAGTCCAGCTAATTTTCATTAGATAAAAAATATAAAAGAACTAAACCTGCAGGCAGTTTCAGTGTTAAATGGAATGCACTTAAAAGTGCAAAACACCTAAAACTGGAAAAATACAATTAAAGTAATAAGTCAGGCTATTGTCTGTTAGATAAATTTGTTTCCATTGAAAAATGTCCCAAAAATAACCAAAAAATATAAAAATACTAAACCTACATGCATTATCAATGTTTAATGGGATACATTTAAAAAGGCTCACCTAAAATGGAAAAAATAAAAAAGTCAGGCTATTGTTCATTAAATAAAAATTGTATCTAACGAAAAATGACAAACAATTACCCCAAAAAATGAAACAAAAAAAACTTGCAGGCAGTTTCAATGTTTAATGGAATACATTTAGTAAAACACCTAAAATGGAAAAAAACACAATTAAAATATAAAAAAAATGCCCAAAAAATATTAAAAAAAACTAAACCTGCAGGCAGTTTCAATTTTTAATGGGATATATTTAAAAGCCACACTTAGTAAACCACCTAAAATGGAAAAAAATACAATTAAAAAAAAGTCAGGCTAATGTTCGTTAGATAAAAAAGATAAAAAATTACAAAAAAAAAATTAAAAAAATTAACCTGCAGGCAGTTAACCTGCTTATCGCTGATGAGCAATGAGCCCTGCAGGCAGTGGGAACAAATTTTTCTTGCTTTCTTTGATTATTCTTAGTAATTTGTAGTGTGGTGTTTCCCCCCAAAATAAGGCCTTCAACACCCCTAAAAAAAAAAAGAATATTTTTTTCTTTACTGGTGTATTTAATTTTTTTGTTTCTGAGATTTTGAGTACTTTCCCTTTCTTATTTTGGGCAGGGAAATCACCCAGGTGTTCCCTTTGATTTTCAGCCCTCTAGCCCTTGCTGCCCCCATTGTACAGCCATTTTTGGACCCAATTGAAGTCAATGGGGACTCAAACTTTGTCGGCAAGTTCGACCAAACTCGTCAAACCTGACCTTCAACGGGCCTGCTCATCACTAGATGTGAGTTCTTCAGGAGAATGTATTGCAATTTTTTCCCATTTTATGAGTTTATTACAATAAGCTATAAGCTCATAAAATAAGCAAACAAAAAGACAGTACAAATTTGAACTTTCACATCAGGAATTATGTGAAAATGTACACCATTAGCAAAGGGACCCTAGACTAGTCCCACAACCCCTGCAAATCCGCCGCACACACAAGGATTTACTACTAAGATGGTCAAGACATTTATAAAACTGTGTAAATTTATTGGGTCATCCTTAAAAACTATTTACAAACAACATACACAACTCATTAAAAAACATAAACACATACAATACACTGGGGGGGGGGGGAGTATTTGTCCCTCTATTGACTCTCTATTTATTAAATTATGGGATGAATTGTTGGATTTAAAATAATAAAATAAATAATCCAAATGAATCCATTAGAAATATAAATATGGCATATAGAAGAAAACCAAAATAAATAATATGTGCAAATATAGAAAAAATATACTAAAGAAAAACAAAATATATACTAAATAAAATCAGCAGCTATATAAAATTGCTGTGTGCAAATGTAAAGTGTTTTATGTAAAGTGTATCAGTGCATGGTGCAAAAATGCAAAAAATGCTATGAAGTCTCAGCTTTCAAATATATATGTGAAATGATGATTCCAAAGTGTTCAGAAAATAAATCCACAAGTGTTCAACATATAACAGTGTAACTACCATTAAAAAAATGCCATATAAAGACTGGAGACCTATCACCAAGAAATGTCCAGCTTGGTGCATCAAGTAAAAACAAGATTTATGGGGAGGCCGATTCATTAATAGCGCCAGGTAGCGACAGTTGAGCGACTGTAGCGACATTTTCAGAGCGCACGCTAGTAGTCGCTGTACTTGGCCGTTGTTCGTTTGTTGACAGCGACTCAGTCGGTGTGCGGTAATGTTGAATATTGGGTGGGGAGTCGCTATTTGACAGGTTCCGCACTGTATGGGAGCGCATGATAGCGAATGGCCATAGCGAACGCCTCCCACCATATTCATTAACAAATCACGCTACAAAAATTCTTGCGCTGTGAAATGCATGTTTAAACCCCAGAGCGCTGGCGGCGATGGGTTAAAAGTAGTTTTTTAACCCCCAAACAACCATATTTTTTGAACCAAAAAAAAACAAGTTTATAAAAACATTTTATAATATGACTACATTAATATCAGACCTATAATATCAATTCTGCACATTTTTTTTTTTTTTTTACCTTAAAACAAATATCTTACATTGCAGAAGTGGTAACAGAATTATTCACATTAAAAAAAAAAATTAAAAAAAAATAACAACAATTATTTATGATTAATTAAAGATTGTTCCATTGAAATGCATTGGAGAGCGCCAGGTAGCAAGAGGTCATACCTGTCGCTGTTCAAGGTCGCTCGCTGGCGCTGTGGGGTGAGGCTGGAATAATGATGAATGATTCGCTATCTGGCGCTCTCTCAGTCGCTAAGCAGGATCGGCTTGATAAATGTGTGATTGTGGTGGGGAGCCGGCGTTCGCGTGGCGGGGAGCGTCATTACCGTTCGCTCACCAGTCACTACCTGGCGCTATCCCTTGTTAAATAAGGGCCTCAGTTGTATTAATAATCCACTATTCAGCATGTAAACAAATACAAAATAGACACTCACGTCTCCATGGAATGACATGTTGTATATATACACCCTTCATCATATATCTGGTAGAGTGATATCCCAACTTGCAGCTGTATACTGTAACTGCAGCTAAAGGTGATCCTGCAAAGTTTTGAATGCATACATACAGTATGTACCCCGCACCTTTCAGTTTTCTTTTTTTAAGAATTTGGAAAAACATGTGTCATTTTTGTTATACTTAAATACATAAATATTTGCAGTTTTGTGTTGCTCTATTACATGAAATCACAACAAAATATATTCAAGTCTGTGGCCACTATGTTTAAAAACAATTGTTCACAGGGTATGAATCCTTTTTTAAGGCACTGTATTTCTATTGAGTAAATGTGCTCTTTGCATGACTGTATGTATTATTATGTATACATGTATTTAAAAGAGTTTGCAGCTTTAGATTCCTTCCTGCAGACTCCCATCTAGTTGATATAGTACACTTTAATAGTATCAAAGTGCACAGTGTCCTATCTTTTTTCAATACTTTCAAGACAACAGTCATCATTCTTCTAGTCGTTGATTAATCCGATAAATGAGAACAATGTGTTTCCAAAGAAGTGCTATTTCCCTAAGCTCAGGTGTAAGGAAACTTTATAAATCATAATGGCACAGAGAAAAATGGATTAAAACACCCATTGAGTCAAACAGATTCTAATACGCAGTATCTGAATATTACATGTATTAATAATTATAAAATTACATTGTCAATGATGGGCAGGTAGCGACAGATGAGCATCTGTAGCAGGCTTTTTAGATCGCCCGTTAGTAGTCGCTAGAGATGAGCGAACTTTTGAAAAATTTGATTCGACTGATTCGCCGAATTTTCCGACAAAAATCGTTTCGACCCGAATTTATTCGCGATGAATCGCTATTAAAAACGGCTATTTCTGAGCCTCCTAGAGCCTCAATAGGGTTGTAAACCATCCTGCCTTGCTGTAACACGCATAGGATGCGTGCTGGGTTAGTGAAATAATACTGTAAATAATTATCACATGCAGATCAGAGGCATCGCTAATAGAATCGCAGAGCGGCACAATTGCAGAGAGTTGAAGTGGCATCACTATGAGGGGCCTCTATAGTGCCTGAAAAACACACCCTGGAGCTGGCAGCAGCAGGAGCTCAAAAATTAGCTGATTCACACCCTGGAGTTGCAAGCAGCAGCAGCAGCTGCAGGAGCCCAAACATTGCTTTGAAGAGACACTGGAGTTGGCTGCAGGAGCCCAAAAATTGGATGAATCACACCCTGGAGTTGCAAGCAGCAGCAGGAGCACAAACATTGCTTTAAAGAGATACTGGAGTTGGCAGCAGGAGCCCAAACATTGCTTGTAAGACACACTGGAGTTGGCAGCAGGAGCCCAAACATTGCTTGAAAGACACACTGGAGTTGGCATCAGGAGCCCAAACATTGCTTGAAATACACACTGGAGTTGGTAGCAGGAGCCCAAACATTGCTTGAAAGACACACTGGGGTTGGTAGCAGGAGCCCAAACATTGCTTGAAAGAGAAACTGGAGTTGGCAGCAGGAGCCCAAACATAGCTTGAAAGACACACTGGAGTTGGCAGCAGGAGTCCAAACATTGCTTGAAAGAGACACTGGAGTTGGCAGCAGGAGCAGCAGGAGCCCAAACATTGCTTGAAAGACACACTGGAGTTGGCAGCAGGAGCAGCCCAAACATAGCTTGAAAGAGACACTGGAATTGGCAGCAGGAGCCCAAAAATTGGATGAATCACACTCTGGAGTTGCAAGCAGCAGGAGTCCAAACATAGCTTGAAAGAGACACTGGAGTTGGCAGCAGGAGCCCAAAAATTGGATGAATCACACCCTGGAGTTGCAAGCAGCAGCAGGAGCCCAAACATTGCTTTAAAGAGACACTGGAGTTGGCAGCAGGAGCCCAAAAATTGGATGAATCACACTCTGGAGTTGCAAGCAGCAGCAGCAGGAGCCCAAACATAGCTTGAAAGAGACACTGGAGTTGGCAGCAGGAGCCCAAAAATTGGATGAATCACACCCTGGAGTTGCAAGCAGCAGCAGGAACCCAAACATTACTTTAAAGAGACACTGGAGTTATCAGAAGGAGCCCAACAATTGGATGAATCGCACCCTGGAGTTGCAAGCAGCAGCAGGAGCCCAAACATAGCTCGAAAGAGACACTGGAGTTGGCAGCAGGAGCCCAAAAATTTACTGACACACCCTGGAGTTGGCAGCAGCAGGAACCTAGAAATTGGCTGGAAGGCACCCTGAAGTTGGCAGCAGCAGGAGCACCTACATTAGCTGGAAGGCACACCCTGGAGTTGGCAGCAGCATAAGCAGGAGCCCAAACATTGCTTGAAAGACACCCTGGAGTTGGCAGCAGCAGCAGGAGGCCAAAAGTTGGCTGAAAGGCACACCCTGAAGTTGGCATCAGCAGGAGGCCTAAAATTGGTTGGAAGGCACACCCTGAAGTTGGCATCAGCAGGAACCCAAAAATTGGCCTAAAGACATAAATATGTTTTGCACCATTTGGAAAGTGTAAAACGTGGCACCATGCTGAATCTAGTCACATGCATCAGCCATTGATGGGTGGGAATCCTGGCTGATCCATCCCTGATTCATTTTGACAAAGGTGAGTCTCTCCACATTTTTAGTTGACAGACGAGTTCTCCTCGCCGTAACTATGGCCCCCGCCGCACTAAACACCCACTCAGATGGCACGCTACTTGCCGGGCAGGACAGCTTTTCCAGGGCAAACTCTGCTAGTTGCTGCCACAAATCAAGTTTGGCTGCCCAAAAGTCCAGCGGATCCTCAAGGTGTGTTGGCATGGTCATGTCAAGGTATGACATGACCTGCTGGTTGAGGCCCTGCTCCAGGTCTTCCTACTGCTCATGAGTAGCCTCACTATGCGGGTGTAGAAAGCTACTCATTAGCGACTGAAGACTGAGGCTGCTGCTGATGGAGCTGCTGCTCGTGCCAACCCCCCCAGCAGGCATGGCAATGGAAGGTGAGCGCAGAGGTCCCCCCGAGTCAGACCTGCGAGAGTATGGACCATGGCGCAGATAGGCATCGGCCAACTGACTACGTAGAATGTCTTTGTAGTAGTTCAGTTTGTCCTCCCTATCGGGGCGGCATTTTGTGCCGGAAGCGAGGGTCCAATAAAGGTGGACACAAAGTTAGTGGGATGGTTGAAGCACACCAGAATTAGTTCAACAAAATAGAACAAACAAGAGGGGTTCTATTTTTCCTAAGTGTGCCTGCCTAATGCACACCCAAAACAATAGGAGACCAAATTTGTAGTAGAAAAAATGAACACCCACTATCAAAGCTATGCATGCCAAAATGGATTGATTTTAATAATGTGAAAATCATATATATTACAGCAAAATAAGACAGACAATATAGCAAAAATTCATCTATATACACTGATTGGCCACCAGATGGCGCAACTGGGTAGCTTCCAAATATTGGTCCTGCATCTCTCATAAGGAATACACAGACAATTGAAATTGTCAACAGTATAGCATAATTCTTCAATAGATAAGAGGTATGCATCTCTCATAAGGAATACACAGACAACTGAAAGTGTCAACAGTATAGCATAATGCTTCAATAGCTAAGAGGTATACATCTCTCATAAGGAATACACAGACAATTGAAAGTGTCAACAGTATAGGATAATGCTTCAATAGCTAAGAGGTATGCAGTATCAATGCCAAGTGGCAAACGCAAAGCAAGTAATCAAGCACAGCAAAAGCAGTATACAGCAGTAGCCAGGCAGGAACACATGAGACAACATTTAAATCATACTCAACGTTTCGGCGGTAACCGCCTTCCTCAGGAGTAGTGGTGCCATGGGGGGGTAGAGGTGGCTCTTAAATAGGGTAGGGGATAACCATCCAGCGTGCAGGTGGTGCCAAATTGACGGTGCACATAGCGGCGCCGCCTGATGACGTCACCAGCGGCGATTCCCCAGGGTCCCGGCCACCCTCAATGCAAGGTGGCAATACTGGACCACTAAGGTCTATAAAGTAAAAAAATAAAGCATAATTAGTAAAAAACTGAAAAGTCCATATCCTCATTCAGACCATCAGGGCTAAGTGTCTGTAGTTGAAAGATCCAATAGAGTTCACGCTGTAGCAGTTTACGCTCTGTATCCCCCCTCTCTTGTGGGGTTTAATATGTTCTATAACTAGAAACCGGAGTTGGCTAATATGGTGCCCCTGCTCCATAAAGTGTCGGGCTACTGATGACTCAGTTCTACCATTCCTAATGTCTGAACGGAGTTCGCTGATCCGCTGCCTTACTTCCCTCCTTGTTTTACCAACATATCCCAGCCCACATGGACATTTCAATAGGTATATTACATTCTTGGAAGAACAGTTTGCAAAAGTTTTTATAGGGTACCTGTGTCCTGTTTTGGGATGTGTAAAAGTGTTAGTTTTGTATGTGTAACTACATTGCATTGCATACTTTATGGAGCAGGGGCACCATATTAGCCAACTCCGGTTTCTAGTTATAGAACATATTAAACCCCACAAGAGAGGGGGGATACAGAGCGTAAACTGCTACAGCGTGAACTCTATTGGATCTTTCAACTGCAGACACTTAGCCCCGATGGTCTGAATGAGGATATGGACTTTTCAGTTTTTTACTAATTATGCTTTATTTTTTTACTTTATAGACCTTAGTGGTCCTTGCTAGCCGCTATACAGGCTATCCCCTGCGGATTACCCACTAATATTATGGGTTAGTATTTCTTTAATGTCATCCTATATATGGAGTACTGCTCTATAGATTTAGGTATGGTTCCCCTTTAAGGGGCCATTCACTTGGTGTTTTATTTTAATTGTAATGGGGGCTCACTTTTTCTCCCTTTTTATATCTCACAGTATGTGTTTTTTATTTAGTAGATACCATGAGGGGTTAAAACCATCCAGCAAACCTAACAGCGTGCTCAATATTCCTTCTCCTGCATTAAGTGCACATCAGCTACTATTTCAGCCATTTTCCTGTAGTCCATATGAGTAATCTATGTACCACCATGTACACCATTTTCCCTATGACTTGGACATTTGTATAAGGACGCCATCTTTCTGGAGCCCAGGCACCGACGCCATCTTACCGGAGCCTGCTGATCCACACATAGACGCCATTTTAAGAGAATCAAGCAAGATTAGGCCGGACGCCATCTTGCCGCAGCCTCAACTCAGTGAGGCAGACTCCATTTTTGTGAAGCCGTGGTTTTGATATAAACCAAATTCTTTATTGCTATTTATCCAAATAGCGGCATCCCTATGGACCCCGCGTGCCACTCCCAGGCAGGGAAGGCAGTATTGCCACCTTGCATTGAGGGTGGCCGGGACCCTGGGGAATCGCCGCTGGTGACGTCATCAGGCGGCGCCGCTATGTGCGCCGTCAATTTGGCACCACCTGCACGCTGGAAGGTTATCCGCTACCCTATTTAAGAGCCACCTCTCCCCCCCCCATGGCACCACTACTCCTGAGGAAGACGGTTACCGCCGAAACGTTGAGTATGATTTAAATGTTCTCATGTGTTCCTGCCTGGCTACTGCTGTATACTGCTTTTGCTGTGCTTGATTACTTGCTTTGCGTTTGCCACTTGGCATTGATACTGCATACCTCTTAGCTATTGAAGCATTATGCTATACTGTTGACACTTTCAATTGTCTGTGTATTCCTTATGAGAGATGTATACCTCTTAGCTATTGAAGCATTATGCTATACTGTTGACACTTTCAATTGTCTGTGTATTCCTTATGAGAGATGTATACCTCTTAGCTATTGAAGCATTATGCTATACTGTTGACACTTTCAATTGTCTGTGTATTCCTTATGAGAGATGCATACCTCTTAGCTATTGAAGCATTATGCTATACTGTTGACACTTTCGATTGTCTGTGTATTCCTTATGAGAGATGCAGGACCAATATTTGGAAGCTACTCAGTTGCGCCATCTGGTGGCCAATCAGTGTATATAGATGAATTTATGCTATATTGTCTGTCTTATTTTGCTGTAATATATAGGATTTCCACATTATTAAAATCAATCCATTTTGGCATGCATAGCTTTGATTGTGGGTGTTCATTTTTTCTACTACAAATTTGGTCTCCAATAAGGTGGACAGCCAAAATGGACATCCCTCTCACAAATGGAAACAATTCTGGGGTCACTACGCAAGCACGTGAGCATGCTTCCTGCCATTTGCGCAAGTGACTCGGAGGGACTACCTGTCTCCATCTCCACTGCATACTGCCACGGTGTGTCCGGGTCCTCTGTCTCGCCTACCTCAAAACCCTCTAGCTCCTCTGGCTGCTCCTGTTCCTCCTCTCCTGTCCACTGACTAGATAAACCAGCCATTTCGCCAAGCATAAACTGTGCTTCACTGGGCAACTCCTCCTCCTCCTCTTCCTCCTCCTCCAGTTCAGCTCCAACGGGGTTCATGTGGCCGTAAGATGTAGATGCCATGTCTCCAGTGCCCTGACCAGCCATGGTTTCCAACATGTGCTGTAGTACATGAAGCAGTGGAATCACGTCGTTCATCCCGTAATCCTGCCGACTGACAAATAAAGTGGCTTCCTCAAAGGGCCTGAGCAAAACGGCAGGTGTCACGTATGAGCTGCCACTGGTTGACATTGAAGTTACACAGGGGAGTCCCCCTATCCGCTTGGATCATCAGGAAATCCGTGATGGCTTTTCTCTGTTCATATAATCGGTCCAACATGTGAAGGGTGGAATTCCAATGGGTGGAAACATCGCAAATCAGACTATGTTGGGGGATACCGTTCTGACGCTGTAGCTCAAGAAGGGTGTGTTTGGCGGTGTATGAGTGGCTGAAGTGCATGCAAAGTTTCCTGGAAGTTGTTAGGATGTCTTCCAGATGGGGGGAACACTTCAGAAACCACTTGACAACCAGATTGAAGACGTGAGCCATGCAGGGGGCATGAGTCAGGCTTACTTGGCGCAGTGCAGACAAAATGTTCTTCCCATTGTCAGTAACCATGATTCCCATTTTAAGTTTTCTTGGAGTAAGCCATGTTTGGATTTCCTGATGAATACATTTAAGCAGTGTGACTCCGTTCGCCAAGACAAACCATGTGAAGCACTGCGTGACACGTCCGTGCCCTGCACACATGGTAGACTGGAGGGGCACTGAGACTAGAGCCTACAGTGGAGGTTGAGGAGATGGTGGAGGATGAAGAGGCAGAGTCGCACGGTGTCACAGGCCCAACGGGCAGGGAGCGCGGAGGCCGAAGCGGCGTGACCTGTCCAAGTTTCTGCTGCTGCAAAGGAACCACATTTACCCAGTGGGCCGTAAACGACGACATGTACTGTCCCTGACCATAGTTACAGCTCCAGACGTCGGCGCTGCCATGCACTTTGCTACACACCGACAGGCTCAAGGACTGGCCCACCTTCTGTTCAACAAAAGTGTGCAGCGCTGGTACTGCCTTCTTGGCAAAGAAATGACGCCTTGGGACTCTCCGGCACGGCACAAGCCGTTAGATATCTGAAAGGTGCAGAGTCCACCACCTGAAAAGGTAGCGACTGCACACCAGCAACTTTGACAGGAGCACATTCACCTTCTGCGCAGTAGGATGAGTGGGCGCATACTGCTTTCTCTTGGACATGGCTTCGCTGATGGATTGCTGGCGGGATGCATGAATTGGAGGAGGAGGAGCAGGAGTGACAGAGGATGGGTATGACGCATAGCTGCCTTCGGCTGAGGTGCTGGAGCCTTGGCTGGCAGAAATTGGGAGCGGCGTGCCACTTGGTGAGGAAGCAGACTGGACCACCCCTTCGGAGCCTCGGTTCTCCCAGGCCGCTTTATGGTGACGCAGGGCCGTGGTGCCAACATTTGGGCCCTGGCCACGCTTCACCTTCTGCCTACATATCTTACATGTGGCCATGTTACCCTCCTGCGGATGCTTCAGGAAAAACTGCCACACTGCCGAGTCGCTACTTTTCCCACCAAAAGGCCGCACTAATTCACTGCTACTGGTGCCAACTCCAGGAACCCCTGCTCCACTACCTCCCGATAAGGTAGCCTGCCGTGCAGCAGGTGCTCTACCCCGGCCCCGTTTGGCTCCAGGCTTTACAATTGTGCCCCCATGCTGACTGCCAACCATGCTGCTAACACCTTGCTGCCTCAGCTGCTGACTCCGGGGCAACCTGCACCCCTCTTCTCCTGATGATGACGATGAAGCCCCTTCATCACCCAGCTCCCAAGTGCGATCAGCTTCATCATCATCATCACAGAGTTGTGGCTTTACGTCACTGATGTTCTCGGTTTCCTCAACAGTGTCTGGCACAGGAGCTGGAAAGCTCACAACACCCATGACACTGTCCATATCACTATTTGTCTGCCGAGCTAAAGAAGCCACCTCCATTTCATGGCTGGGCAGTAGCTGCTGACTGTCCTCTATCTGATCGTCCTCCTCACTAAAGAGTGGAGCTGAACCCAAAGCATAGGATACGTCACTGGGGGAGGGAACGGCGTAGGACAGAGGCAATGGGAGGACAGGGACTGCTCTCGGCCATGCCAACTCAGGGTTGTGTCAGAGGAACCTACCGACCCTAGACTGGGGGTCTCAGATGTAACTTGTGATGATGTTGATGAGTGCGTTAACCAATCTACCACGGCAGATGCATTACTGGTGGAGACACGACCGCTAGCAGATACTGGCAGACCAGTCTCTCACCGTGACTCCTGCTGCCACTCACCCCTAGTCTGCTGCGACCTCTGCCTGCAGAATCTTGGCCTCTGCCACTCCTCTTTGAACTTCCTGGCACTTGTCTGCCTGACATTTTTATGTATTTGCTTATTTTGTATAACAGATAGGGTGCTAGGTGCTAAGTTTGGGATACCCTGCGGCCTGGTGTAATGACAGCAGACAGAAACCAATGCAAAATTAAATAACTCAGTAAAGCTGAGGCTGAAACACGCTTATTTTGTATAACAGATATGGTGCTAGGTGCAAGTTTGGGATACCCTGCGGCCTGGTATAATGACAGCAGGACAAAAAACAATTCAAAATGCAATAACTTGATAAAGCTGAGGCAGAAGCACGCTTATTTAGTATAACAGATAGGGTGCAACGTGGTGGTTTGGGATACCCTGCGGACTGGTGTATTTAAAGCAGACCAAAACCAATGCAAAATTAAATAACTTGATAAAGCTGAGGCTGAAACACGCTTATTTAGTATAACAGATAGGGTGCAACGTGGTGGTTTGGGATACCCTGCTGCCTGGTGTATTGACAGCAGGACAAAATCCAATTCAAAATGCAATAACTTGATAAAGCTGAGGCAGAAGCACGCTTATTTAGTATAACAGATAGGGTGCAACGTGGTGGTTTGGGATACCCTGCGGACTGGTGTATTTAAAGCAGACCAAAACCAATGCAAAATTAAATAACTTAGTACAGCTGAGGCTGAAACACGCTTATTTAGTATAACAGATAGGGTGCAACGTGGTGGTTTGGGATACCCTGCGGCCTGGTGTATTGACAGCAGGACTAAAACCAATTCAAAATGCAATAACTTGATAAAGCTGAGGCAGAAGCACGCTTATTTAGTATAACAGGGTGCAATGTGGTGGTTTGGGATACCCTGCGGACTGGTGTATTTAAAGCAGACCAAAACCAATGCAAAATTAAATAACTTAGTACGCTGAGGCTGAAACACGCTTATTTAGTATAACAGATAGGGTGCAACGTGGTGGTTTGGGACACCCTGCGGCCTGGTGTATTGACAGCAGGACAAAAAACAATTCAAAATGCAATAACTTGATAAAGCTGAGGCAGAAGCACGCTTATTTAGTATAACAGATAGGGTGCAACGTGGTGGTTTGGGATACCCTGCGGCCTGGTGTATTTAAAGCAGACCAAAACCAATGCAAAATTAAATAACTTAGTACAGCTGAGGCTGAAACACACTTATTTTGTATAACAGATCGGGTGCTAGGTGCAGGTGTGGGATTTTGTATAAAAGATAGGGTCACGTGCTGAAATGGAATGCCCCTGTGGGCTGGGGTTTTTACAGCAGACCAAAAAAATTAAAACTAATCTAGCTATAAGAAATGTTAAATGTGCCACTGCCAACATGGGATGCACAGTGGCCAGGAATTTTTACATCACAAAACACAGCAATTTAAAACTGATCTGGCAAATGAAGTGAAATGAAAATAAAAAAAGCTTTCTTTCCTTGTCACTTTATCTGCTGTCCCTGCCTGGATCTTTCCCTATCTTTCCCAATCTTTCCCTATCTTTTCCTGTGGGTCTCTGTGGGTCTCCCTGCCTCTCTGTTACCCCCCCTGTCCTCCGTTGTCTGTGCACTGCACGTCTCAAATGCGCACAAGCAAGATGGCCGCCGCTTTATATAGCGCTGTGACGTCACCAGGGCTCCTGGCTGCTGATAGGCTGCATGTTACTGTCCTATGATACCTTGCCCCAGGGAATATGTCCAGACATGTCCATCCACCATTTTACAATGCCTGTAATTGAAGTAAATCGAATCGCGGGGAAATTCGGATTTGTTCAGAATCGAATTTTTAATTCCGGATCGATTCGCTCATCCCTACTAGTCGCTGTGCTCGGCCGTGGGTCGCTAATTCAGAACGACTCAATCACTGTGCAACAATGATGAATATATTGTGGGGAGTCGCTATATGACCAGTACAGCGCTGTATGGGAGAGAATGTTAGTGACTGGCCAGTGCGACCGACTCATAACATATTCATCAAAAAAACAGCCTCACACACCTATGGCGCTCAAAAATGCTTCGCTGTAGCCCAGAGCGCCCGAGGCTGTGTGATTAAAGGCTTTTTAACATGTATCCACCAGTAACAAAGCGAAAACATATGGAATTACATTGTAATAACATTGTAACATGAACACATTAATACCAGACCTGTAATGTCAATTTTACATACATATATAAAATAAATATATAAAACATGAAAATATTTTCAAAAATGGCTTTTTCTATGCCAGTAGAGGTCACAACATTATTTTAGATTTTTATTTTAGATTTAAAAAAAAAATAAAAACCCCCTGTTTAAAGAGAAATAAAAGAACGTCCATTGAAAAGTATGGGAGAGCGACAGGTAGCGAGAGGTAATACGTGGCGCTCTGCAAGGCTGAAAGCCGGCGCTGTACGCTGAGGCTGGGATAATGATTAATCGGACGATACATGCCGTGTGTAATTGCGCGCCGTCTCCGGCGTTCACCTGCCGCTACCTGTCATTTACAAATCACTACCTGACGCTATCGCTTCATGAATAAGGCCCTTTGTTTCTTTTGTGTGACACTATAGGTATAATCTGGAAGCGATCAGAGAGTCTCTAGCATGGATGGTGTTATAGCACCATGTATTTTGGCCAGAAAGTTAAGAAAGTTAATTGTTTTGGGGATTGGCGGGGAACGGCAGGGAGGATGACAAGGCGTCCAACATTTATGCAAAGTTTCAAACACATGGTATTTTGTCTCCCAGCAACCAACCTAAGTGGCTCAGAATAATTTCAAACCATTGAGCTATTTCAGTTAGAAAATTCAGGGACTTTGTCAAGAAAAGCAATTTGTGTCATTAATTATTGCTCGTGTTGAAATCTTTGAAAAATCCAGGCATCATTTTTGATTTGGTTCTCAGACCCACCCTCTACTTTTCATTGACCTTTTGTAGAACAGCATAGATTAAGTTATCTTTGAATTCCTCAATTTTTTTCATTTTCGGAAGTGGCTATGGATCTATGAGATACTTTTACTTCCAACTTGAAGTCTATGTCTGTCTTTAAGTTATATTTTATGTTGCTTGGTTGTCTAACGCTAACATTTTGCCATGCTCTTTGTAATCTTGGTCTTGGTTTTTGTTCATTTGCTGTGCTTCAGACTCCTTGAGAATGTTGAGAATGGGTTGCAAGTAGCCTTCTGAAAAAATTGGTCTGTTAGCCAAGCTGGGCTTACACTTCACTTAGGCTCTGAGTGGCCAGACATACAACATACAACCTTCAGATGCCTTTGGGTTTGCTCCTGTGAACATTGATCTCTGCTACTCCATTGCCATCTATAATCTGCCTAATTTTTCCTGAACTCTGTATGGATTTGCCTGTTTCCTGTACCTAACTGGAGTTTTTGCCTGTGCTGTGTCGCTTGAAGGAATCATTTACCATTTAGTAATTCTCTGTGGCTGCTTACCTTTTCTAGTGTAAACCTTTGGCACCAACTAGGGATGAGCAAATCGATCCGGACGAACCCGGATTCGTTCCGAATTTCATGAAAAATTCCATTCTGAACGAATCCAAATTTCCCCGCGATTCAATCGATCGAAGTTTTCCTTTAAACTCCATTTATTTCAATTACAGGCATTCTAAAATGGTGGAAGCACATGTCCGGACATATCCCCTGGGGCAAGGTATCATGGGAAGGTCACATGCAGCCTATCAGCAGCCAGGAGCCCCGGTGACGTCACAGCACTATATAAAGCGGCGGCCATCTTGCTTGTGCGCATTTCAGACTTGCATTCGTGAGACAAGGGTGGTTGCTGGCTGGCTACAGACAGGGACAGACAGGGACAGACAGCGATAGGTAGGGAGATTTAGAGTGGTAGACAGAGCTAGGGAAAGAGGTTTAAAACCGGAACAATCCAGCAGCATACAAGTCACATTGACAGGGTGCCTAGTGCTGGCTATGATTCATAATTACTGGGTTACTGTTAATAATATTTGGTTTGGTTTAAATACAGCTGTACACTGTTAAACAAAAGGATTTCTCATACTTGGATTATAGTTAATACTTTTTGCTCAGCTTAAAATACATTATGCCACACTGGCATCCCAAGGCACATGCTATTTAACCCTATCTGTTAAACAAAAGGATTTCTCATACTTGGATTATAGTTAATACTTTTTGCTCAGCTTAAAATACATTACGCCACACGGGCATCCCAAGGCACATGCTATTTTAACCAGATGTATACAACATAAGCGTTGATCAGCATCAGCTGCTTTATTAAGCTACTTCAGTTTGCACTTGTTTTTGACTGCTTTTAATAAACCAGGCCGCAGGGCACCCCAAAGCTGCACCTTGCACCCTATCTGGTATACAACATAAGCGTTGATCAGCATCAGCTGCTTTATTAAGCTTCTTCAGTTTGCACTTGTTTTTGACTGCTTTTAATAAACCAGGCCGCAGGGCACCCCAAAGCTGCACCTTGCACCCTATCTGGTATACAACATAAGCGTTGATCAGCATCAGCTGCTTTATTAAGCTTCTTCAGTTTGCACTTGTTTTTGACTGCTTTTAATAAACCAGGCCGCAGGGCACCCCAAAGCTGCACCTTGCACCCTATCTGGTATACAACATAAGCGTTGATCAGCATCAGCTGCTTTATTAAGCTACTTCAGTTTGTGCTTGTTTTTGACTGCTTTTAATAAACCAGGCCGCAGGGCACCCCAAAGCTGCACCTTGCACCCTATCTGGTATACAACATAAGCGTTGATCAGCATCAGCTGCTTTATTAAGCTACTTCAGTTTGCACTTGTTTTTGACTTCTTTCAATAAACCAGGCCGCAGGGCAACCCAAAGCTGCACCTTGCACCCTATCTGGTATACAACATAAGCGTTGATCAGCATCAGCAGCTTTATTAAGCTACTTTATTTTGCACTTGTTTTTGACTGCTTTCAATAAACCAGGCCGCAGGGCACCCCAAAGCTGCACCTTGAACCCTATCTGTTTATACTAAATAAGCAAATACATAAAAATGTCAGGCAGACAAGTGCCAGGATGTTCAAAGAGGAGTGGCAGAGGCCAAGATTCAGCAGGCAGAGGTTGCAGCAGACTAGGGGCGAGTGGCAGCAGGAGTCACGGTGAGAGACCTGATCTGCCTGTATCTGCTAGCGGTCGTGTCTCCACCAGTAACGCATCTGCCGTGGTAGATTTGTTAACGCGCTCATCAACATCATCACAAGTTACGCCTGAGACCCCCAGTCTAGGGTCGGTAGGTTCCTCTGACACAACCCTGAGTTGGCATGCCCCAAGAGCAGTCCCTGTCCTCCCATTGCCTCTGTCCTACGCCGTTCCATCCCCCAGCGACGTATCCTATGCTTTGGGTTCAGCTCCACTCTTCAGTGAGGAGGACGATCAGATAGAGGACAGTCAGCAGCTACTGCCCAGCCAAGAAATGGAGGTGGCTTCTTTAGTTAGGCAGACAAATAGTGATGTGGACCGTGTCGTGGGTGTTGCGAGCGTTCCACCTCCTGCGCCAGACACTGTTGAGGAATCCACGAACATCAGTGACGTACAGCCACAACTCGGTGATAATGATGATGATGATGAAGCCGATCGCACTTGGGAGCTGGGTGATGAAGGGGCGTCATCGTCATCATCAGGAGAAGAGGGGCGCAGGTTGCTCCGGAGTCAGCAGCTCAGGCAGCAAGGTGTTAGCAGCATGGTTGGCAGTCAGCATGGGGGCACAATTGAAAAGCCTGGAGCCAAACGGGGCCGGGGCCGGGGTAGAGCACCTGCTGCGCGGCAGGCTACCTTATCAGGAGGTAGTGGAGCAGTGGTTCCTGGACTTGGCAACAATAGCAGCGAATCAGTGAGGCCTGTTGGTGGGAAAAGTAGCTACTCGGCAGTGTGGCAGTTTTTCCTGAAGCATCCGCAGGAGGGCAACATGGCCAAATGCAAGATATGTAGGCAGAAGGTGAAGCGTGGCCAGGGTCCAAATGTTGGCACCACGGCCCTGCGTCAACATATGATGCGTCACCATAAAGCGACCTGGGAGAACCGAGGCTCCCAAGGGGTGGTCCAGTCTGCTTCCTCACCAAGTGGCATGCCACTCCCAATTTCTGCCAGCCAAGGCTCCAGCACCTCAGCCGAAGGCAGCTGTGCGTCATACCCAGCCTCTGTCACTCCTGCTCCTCCTCCTCCAAGTCATGCATCTCGCCAGCAATCCATCAGCGAAGCCATGTCCAAGAGACAGCAGTATGCGCCCACTCATCCTACGGCGCAGAAGCTGAATGTGCTCCTGTCCAAGTTGCTGGTGCTGCAGTCGCTCCCTTTTCCAGGTGGTGGACTCTGCACCTTTCAGAGAACTGATGGCTTGTGCCGAGCCGAGGTGGAGAGTCCCAAGCCGTCATTTCTTTGCCAAGAAGGCAGTACCAGCGCTGCACACTTTTGTTGAACAGAAGGTGGGCCAGTCCTTGAGCCTGTTGGTGTGTAGCAAAGTGCATGGCAGCGCCGACGTCTGGAGCTGTAATTACGGCCAGAGACAGTACATGTCGTTTATGGCCCACTTGGTGAATGTTGTCCCTTTGCAGCAGCAACAACTTGGACAGGTCACGCCGCTTCGGCCTCCGCGCTCCTTGCCCGTTGGGCCTGTGACACTGTGCGACTCGGCCTCCTCATCCTCCGCCATCTCCTCACCCTCCACTGTAGGCTCAAGTCTCAGTGCCCCTCCAGTCTACCATGTCTGCAGGGCACGGAGGTGTCACGCAGTGCTTCACATGGTTTGTCTTGGCGAATGGAGTCACACAGGGGAGGAACTGCTTAAATGTATTCATCAGGAAATCCAAACATGGCTTACTCCAAGAAAACTTAAAATGGGAATCATGGTTACCGACACTGGGAAGAACATTTTGTCTGCGCTGCGCCAAGGAAGACTGACCCATGCCCCCTGCATGGCTCACATCTTCAATCTGGTTGTCAAGCGGTTTCTGAAGTGTTCCCCCCATATGCAAGACATCCTAACCACTTCCAGGAAACTTTGCATGCACTTCAGCCACTCATACACCGCCAAACACACCCTTCTTGAGCTACAACGTCAGAACGGTATCCCCCAACATAGTCTGATTTGCGATGTTTCCACCCGTTGGAATTCCACCCTTCACATGTTGGACCGATTATATGAACAGAGAAAAGCCATCACGGATTTCCTGATGATCCAAGCGGATAGGGGGACTCCCCTGTGTAACTGTCAACCAGTGGCAGCTCATATGTGACACCTGCCGTTTGCTCAGGCCCTTTGAGGAAGCCACTTTGTCAGTTGGCAGGATTACAGGATGAACAACATGATTCCACTGCTTCATGTACTACAGCACATGTTGGAAACCATGGCTGGTCAGGGCACTGGAGACATGGCGTCTACATCTTACGGCCACATGAACCCCGTTGGAGCTGAACTGGAGGAGGAGGAGGAAGAGGAGGAGTTTCCCAGCGAAACACAGTTTAGGCTTGGCGAAATGGCTGGTTTATCTAGTCAGCGGACAGGAGAGGAGGAGCAGGAGCAGCCAGAGGAGCTAGAGGGTTTTGAGGAAGGCGAGACAGAGGACCCGGACACACCATGGCAGTATACAGTGGAGATGGAGACGGGTAGTCCATCCGAGTCACCTGCGCAAATGGCAGGAAGCATGCTCACGTGCTTGCGTAGTGACCCCAGAATTGTTTCCATTTGTCGGCGGGATGACTTCTGGCTGTCCACCTTATTGGACCCTCGCTTCCGGCACAAAATGGGGGCATTTTTTAAACCCGCCGAGAGGGAGGACAAACTGAACTACTACAAAGACATTCTACGTAGGCAGTTGGCCAATGCCTGTCTGCGCCATGGTCCATACTCTCGCAGGTCTGACTCGGGGGGGGGGGGACCTCTGCGCTCACCTTCCACTGCCATGGCTGCTGGGGGGATTGGCAGGAGCAGCAGCAGCAGCTCCATCAGCAGCAGCCTCAGTCTTCAGTCGCTAATGAGTAGCTTTCTACACCCGCATAGTGAGGCTACTCATGAGCAGCAGGAAGAGCTGGAGCAGGACCTCAACCAGCAGGTCATGTCATACCTTGACATGACCATGCCAACACACCTTGAGGATCCGCTGGACTTCTGGGCAGCCAAACTTGATTTGTGGCCGCAACTAGCAGAGCTTGCCCCGGAAAAGCTGTCCTGCCCGGCAAGAAGCGTGCCATCTGAGCGGGTGTTTAGTGCGGCGGGGGCCATAGTTACGGCGAGAACTCGTCTGTCAACTAAAAATGTGGAGAGACTCACCTTTTGTCAAAATGAATCAGGGATGGATCAGCCAGGATTTCCACCCACCAATGCCTGATGCATGCGACTAGATTCAGCATAGTGCCACGTTTTACACTTTCCAAATGGTGCAAAACATATTTATGTCTTTAGGCCAATTTTTGGGCTCCTGCTGATGCCAACTTCAGGGTGTGCCTTCCAACCAATTTTTGGCCTCCTGCTGATGCCAACTTCAGGGTGTGCCTTTCAGCCAATGTTTGGGCTCCTGCTGCTGCTGCTTGCAACTCCAGGGTGTGATTCATTCAATTTTGGAGCTCCTGCTGCCAACTCCAGTGTCTCTTTAAAGTAATGTTTGGGCTGCTGCTGCTTGCAACTCCAGGGTGTGATTCATCCTGCTGCTGCCGCCAACTCCAGGGTGTCTTTCAAGCAATGTTTGGGCTCCTGCTTATGCTGCTGTCAACTCCAGGGTGTGCCTTCCAGCCAATTTCTAGGTTCCTGCTGCTGCCAACTCCAGGGTGTGTCAGTCAATTTTTGGGCTCCTGCTGCCAACTCAAGTGTCTCTTTCAGCCAATGTTGGGCTCCTGCTGCTGCTTGCAACTCCAGGGTGTGATTCATCCAATTTTTGGGCTCCTGCAGCCAACTCCAGTGTCTCTTTAAAGCAATGTTTGTGCTCCTGCTGCTGCTTGCAACTCCAGGGTGTGATTCATCCAATTTTTGGGCTCCTGCTGCCAACTCCAGTGTCTCTTTAAAGTAATGTTTGGGCTCCTGCCAACTCCAGGGTGTGTCAGTCAATTTTTGGGCTCCTGATGCCAACTCCAGTGTCTCTTTAAAGTAATGTTTGGGCTGCTGCTGCTTGCAACTCCAGGGTGTGATTCATCCAATTTTTGGGCTCCTGCTGCCAACTCCAGTGTCTCTTTCAGCCAATGTTGGGCTCCTGCCGTTGCTTGCAACTCCAGGGTGTGATTCATCCAATTTTTGGGCTCCTGCTGCCAACTCCAGTGTCTCTTTCAAGCTATGTTCGGGCTGCTGCTGCTGCTACTTGCAACTCCAGGGTGTGATTCATCCAATTTTTGGGTTTCTGCTGCCAACTCCAGTGTCTCTTTCAGCCAATGTTGGGCTCCTGCTGCTGCTGCTTCCAACTCCAGTGTGTCATTCAGCCAATTTTTGGGCTCCTGCTGCCAACTCCAGGATGTGTTTCAGCCAATATTTGGGCTCCTGCTGCTGCCAGCTCCAGGGTGTGTTTTTCAGGCAATATAGGGGCCCCTCATAGTGATGCCACCTCAACTCTCTGTAATTGTGCCGCTCTGCGATTCTAATAGCGATGCCTCTGATCTGCATGTCCTAATTATTTACAGTATTATTTCAGTAACCCAGCACGCATCCTATGCGTGTTACAGCAAGGCAGAATGGTTTACAACCCTATTGAGGCTCTAGGAAGCTCAGAAATAGCCATTTTTAATAGCGATTTGTCGCGAATAAATTCGGGTCGAAACTATTTTTGTCGGAAAATTCAGCGAATCAGTCGAATCTAATTTTTCAAAAGTTCGCTCATCTCTAGCACCAACTTGACTGTTAATACATGTATCACCCGGCCAGTCTCTGAACTGTCCCTGTTCTGTTTGATCCAAACATTCTTTGTGGACTGAGCTGTTATCCTTAGTGCACTGATGTTCTGGGGGTCAACTCTGTTCTTGGGATGGCATATCCAACCTTCAGTTTTAGATTGGTGGATAACAGCTGAACAAAGACTGGTAACTGGATGGATCATTACAATATTTAAGTAAATGTGGCATTTTAAAATGTAATTATGCATGTAACCTGGATATGGTATAAATGTTTGTTGGTGATTCCACCAAAAGAAAACTGGGACCACATGACTGCTCCCACATGACTGCTGTGGGACCAGATTTTGCAATGGGAGGGCTGGGCAGTTAAGAAAATCTCAGCCTGGCAGTGGGGTAAAATGAAAGTTGATCTACTTTAAAATAAATAAAAATAATAATCCTAAGGGCTTGGTGACATTGATGGTAGCAGTTTTTGCTCTGCCCAATGATATCAGGAACATAAACAGGATTGTTAGCAGCTGGACAATTAAATTCTACCTTGTACAGCTCTTTTGGCTGTCTCTGTAAGTGGCTGCTTGGAAGTGGTGAGTTAAAGCAGGATCTCCTGTGGTAAGTTTTGGGAAACTGAGCTTATTGGGTAAGTAAAATATAGTAAACTGTGTTTGTTTTATTTTTGTGAATCAGTGTGTTAATGCTGGCACAAATTTAAACCAAAGGAAAAAAAAAAAGGTTTTTTTTTTCTCTTTCCTGGATTCCTGCTGAGGCCTAATTGAGGCCTAATTGAAGAAGGTGTGTTATAAGGCCACACACACAGCTCTTGTAGCTTGCTCTTTTGGCTGTCTCTATAAGTGGCTGCTTGGAAGTGGTGAGTTAAAGCAGGAGTTAAAAGAAGAAGTTACAAGCAGAAGTTCGGAAGCTGTAAGTATCTGCCTTGATTTCATATTGTTATTTTAAGTGTTGTAAATTCTACACTTGGTGTTCCCACAAATTCATACAATGGGTTCCATGCCTAACAATGCTGTTCAGTGTACATATTGTGCTATGTATGCACTTCTTGATCAATCGGTCGATGGTGAATATATATGCCCCGGATGCCTGCGAATCTATGATTTGGAAGCCGTGATTCACGATCTAAATAAGCGATTGGCAACACTGAGAGAAATTGTTATCATGCAAAAGAGTCTGGATCTCACTGATCTGGCACTACATGGCTCAGGGTCAGGGGAGGGTGGTAGTATGGGGGGAGAGGAAAAGCAGGAAAATGAGGCAGCTAGCTGGATAACAGTTAGAAGGCGGGGTAGGGGTAAAAGTTACAGGGAGGCTAGCCCTGAACAGGCACCTCCAAACAAGTTTGCCCGGTTGGCAGATGAGGAGGATGTTAGCTCAGGGATGGCAGAGCTGCAGCAAGACACATCTGTCGGCTCCAGTAAGGAAGGGAGGGGAAATGGGAGAACAGGGCAGGCAAGACAGGTGCTGGTAGTGGGTGACTCTATTATTAGGGGAACAGACAGGGCAATCTGTCACAAAGACCGGGATTGCCGAACAGTATGTTGCCTTCCTGGGGCAAGAGTACGGCATGTAGCGGAGCGGGCTGACAGATTGTTGGAAGGGGCTGGCGTGAACCCAGCGGTCATGGTGCATATTGGCACTAATGACATAGGAAGAAGTAGGTGGAAGGTCCTAAAAAATGATTTCAGGGACTTAGGCCGTAAGCTTAAGGCAAGGACCTCAACTGTAGTATTCTCAGAAATACTACCAGTACCAAGAGCCACACCAGAGAGGCAGCGGGAGATTAGAGATGTAAACAGGTGGCTCAAAAATTGGAGTAAAAAGGAGGGGTTTGGGTTCTTAGAGAACTGGGCTGACTTCACAGTGGGCTACAGGTTCTTTGGCAGGGATGGGTTGCACCTCAATGGGGAGGGTGCATCTGTTCTGGGGGAGAGGATGGCTAAAAGGTTAGAGGAGTGTTTAAACTGAGCATTGGGGGGGAGGGTAAAAGCTATTACAAAGGGGAAGTTAGGAAAGAAAGTGACAGTGGGTGTAGACATGAAACTGGGGGTGGAGAGGGGGGAGGGGTTAGCACATCTAGCAGGAATAAGGGCAATATACAAAATTATCAAAATTGTCATAAGCATTTGAAATGCATGCTTACAAATGCTAGAAGCTTGACTAATAAAATGGATGAACTAGAACTGATAATAACAGAAGAACAATATGATATAGTGGGGGTAACAGAGACCTGGCTGGATGAAAGCTATGACTGGGCAGTAAATTTACAGGGATACTGTGTGTTTAGGAGGGACCGTAACAAACGCAAAGGGGGTGGAGTCTGCTTAATTGTAAAATCCTCTCTACAGCCTGCTCTGCGGGAGGATATATGTGAGGGGAATGACCATGTGGAGTCGGTATGGGTAGAAATACATGGAGGGAGAAACAAAAATAAAATACTGATGGGGGTTTGCTATAAACCTCCAGATATATCCGAATCCATAGAAAATATGATGCTAAGGCAAATAGATATAGTGGCTAAAATAAATGAGGTAGTGATTATGGGGGACTTTAACTACCCAGATATATGGGTTGATTCAAAGAAACATGTAACAGCTTGGATTTGGCTCACGATCATCCTATTTTTCACGTCCGCTCGTGCGTTCGTATGAACTTGCGAGTGATTCAATAAGCAAATACGTTTCTATCCTAAAATATACGTCCGTTCGTATGGCAGTTCGGGAATCAGACCTATGTCAGTTTCCATCCTGAATTTTCCGTTTCATTTCTCAGGTTGCAACATTGGTTTTGCCCTTTTTGTCTGGACGTAAATCCTTCTGATCTTGCGGCTCCGCACTACAAACTTACCTCATTAAAGTGCATTCTAAATATTTGGTCTTTTATTTTTCTTTATTTCATTCATTTTGTAGTAACCAACCATTAATGAATGCATTTGCATAAGTAAATCTTACTTTGTTTAATTTTTAGTTAACTTGCATTTTTTACTTGTGGATTTAATTTTAATATTTATGCTTCAAATGGTACAACTTTAAATTTTTTGTGTGGTTACCCACACCCTCTACATACAGATTGCTCACAAATATTAAAAAACACCCAGCAACTTCTGCATGTTATGAGCCTAGAAACAGCCAAGATGGCGGCTCAGGTATTATCGGGCAGCCTGCAAACAGAAAGGGCCTTGTGACTGTGTTGCTCTGGATTCTTTGATTTCTGACCTTTCCATGCCCCCAGCTCTGCTGTGTCTGTGCAAAATACAGCAGTAACCCACATCCTGCACTTTATCCCGCTCTCCTCTCCTCAGTAAGTGTGATGCATCTGACCAAAGATGTGCTTAAATAATTAAACAAAGCAAAGGTAAACAACTACACCAATAAATGCAATCTAAAAATATTATTCTAGTACCTCAATTTTAAAATAAATAACAAAGGACATAAGTTTCTTTAATTAACGCAAATATATTGCAAAATAAAGGTTTACATGCAAAGGACTAATTAAGGTCCACATTAAAACGCTTTTATAAGGCATACATGAATCAGGTATGCATTGCCATACAATTTATGGCCTCGGCCATGCTGATACATGCAGTTCATTGGAGCACAAGACGCGCAGACTCCTCCACTTAGCCAAAAAACCTGTTCACGAACAGCAATCCGGCTGCTAAAAGGTGTCGGCTGTGGCTTTCTTTTAAAACGCGTTTAGAGGTTTCTCTGAATCACACCTAAACACATCCAATTAACCTAAGTTTTACGTTTTGATCGTAAGTTTTAGGATTTGATCCTAAGTTTTACGTTTTGATCCTAAAATTTAGGAACGAACTTCCGCTGATCGTAAGAGCATATACGCATTCGTACGTAGGCTCGTGCGAGTCGGAAATGGCCAAAAAAACAGGAAAAAATGACTAACACCCACCCAAACTTACGATTCTCGATACGAAATCAATTAACTTTTGCTCTTTGAATCGAGGGGATAGACTGGGACGCTGAAACATGTGTTTCGCAGAAAAGTAATAGTTTTTTATCTAAAACAAAAGATGGCTACCTTTCCCAACAAGTACAAGCTCCAACAAGGGGGAAAGCCATATTGGACCTAATACTAACCAATGTACCAGACAAAGTAATAAAGGTACAGGTTGGGGGACACCTCGGAAGCAGTGATCATAATATCATTAATTTCCAATTAGCAGTCACTAGGGTGCCTTATCAAGGAGTCACAAAAACGCGGGACTTCAAAAAGGCAAAGTTTGACCAACTTAGAGATGCCCTACACTGCATTGACTGGGAAAATGTCCTTAAGAACAAAAGCATGGACGCTAAATGGGATACTTTCAAAGGAATACTTAATTTTCATTGTGACAGATATATACCTTACAGCAATAAAACTATTAGACACACATGTAAACCGATGTGGCTAAATAAAAAGGTTAAGGGGGCAATAAACAACAAAAAAAAAGGCATTTAAACGTTTAAAGCAGGAAGGGACAGCGGAAGCGTTAAAAAACTATAAAGAAGAAAATAAACAATGTAAACAACAGATAAGGGCAGCTAAGCTGGAGACAGAAAGACTGGTCGCGAAAGAGAGTAAAACTAACCCCAAATTATTCTTTAGCTACATAAACCGTAAAAGGTACAAACCTGAGGGTGTGGGCCCCCTGAAAAGCAAGGATGGGACCCCTATAGAGGGAAATGAGGAGATAGCTAATTTGCTTAACAACTTCTTTGCTTCTATATTCACAAAAGAATTTGACATGCCGAGTGAAATGCAGGGGAATAACCGAAACCCTCCATTAAATGTCACTGGTCTAACCAAGGAAGAAGTCCGGCACCGTCTCAAGCAGATGAAAATCGATAAATCACCGGGACCAGATGACATACATCCTCGTGTTTTAAGGGAGTTATGTACAGTAATAGACAAGCCGTTATTTCTAATATTTGTGGATTCCATAACTACAGGGTTTGTTCCGATGGATTGGCGCTTGGCAAATGTGGTGCCAATATTCAAAAAGGGATCTAGGGGGGAACCTGGGAACTACAGACCGGTAAGCTTAACATCTGTGGTGGGCAAGCTGTTTGAAGGTTTCTTAAGGGATACTATCCTGGAGCACCTTGGGGAAAATTACCTTATTACTCCATATCAGCATGGATTTATGAGGAATCGCTCCTGCCAGACAAACCTGATCAGCTTTTATGAGGAGGTAAGTTCAAGATTGGATCAGGGGGAGTCATTGGATATCATATATCTTGACTTTTCTAAAGCATTTGATACTGTGCCACATAAAAGGCTGGTACAAAAGATGAGAATGCTTGGACTGGGGGAAAACGTGTGCAGATGGGTGGGAAATTGGCTTAGTGATCGGAAGCAGAGGGTGGTTATCAATGGTACACACTCAGATTGGGTCACTGTTACTAGTGGAGTACCACAAGGGTCAGTTCTGGGACCAATTCTCTTCAATATATATATAAATGACATTGGGTATGGATTAAACAGTAAAGTCTCAATCTTTGCAGATGATACTAAGCTGAGTAAAGTAATTAAAACAAAGGAGGACAACAGGCAACTACAAACAGATTTAGATAAATTGGAAGCATGGGCAGTTAAATGGCAAATGAAGTTTAACACAGATAAATGTAAGGTTATGCACATGGGAAGGAGAAATCTGTGTCATGATTACACACTAAATAAAGAAACACTTGGTAAAACAACAATGGAAAAGGACCTAGGGGTTTTAGTTGACAATAAGCTCAACTGTAGTAATCAATGCCAGGCAGCTGCTGCCAAGGCAAACAGGATCATGGGGTGCATCAGGAGGGGCATGGGTGCTCATGACCAGAACATCATTTTACCCCTGTACAAGTCACTAGTCAGACCCCATATGGAATACTGTGTACAGTTCTGGGCACCTGTGCTTAAGAAGGACATATCAGAACTGGAGCACGTTCAAAGAAGGGCAACAAAGTTAATAAAAGGAGTGCGGGGGCTAGAGTACCCGGAAAGATTGTCCAAGTTAGGCTTATTTAGTCTAGAAAAAAGATGATTGAGGGGTGATCTAATAACTATGTATAAATATATTCGGGGTCAATACAAGGATCTGTCCCACAATCTATTTATACCCCGGAGTGTAACCATAACCCGGGGGCATCCACTAAGGTTAGAGGAAAGGTGCTTTCTCCACCGACATAGGAGGGGATTCTTCTCTGTAAGAGCAGTGAGACTATGGAACTCGCTGCCAGAGGAGGTAGTAATGAGGGATACATTAAAAATGTTCAAAAGTGGCCTTGATGCCTTCCTGGCATGTAATAACATTTCCGGCTATGGCTACTAGACCACTGGAAGGAGTTAAACAGGCTGAACTGGATGGACTAAAGTCTTTATTCAGCCTTACATACTATGTTACTATGTTACAAGTACATTCTACCTTGTACAGGCATTACTGCTTAAGAACAGTAAGAATGAAAATAATCACAGTTGCAGTAATACAGAAGCACGAGGCAATGATCTACATAAGGATCATAAATCTAACATCAAAAACCAGTGTTCCCAAACAGTGGCACACATACCACTGCTTATAGACAAGATCCAATCAGGAGGTATTGGTGTGTCCAACTTAGAGATCGGGTCACATCCCCCCCCCCCCCCCCCAAACCCTGAGCACTCTGCTAGCCATCTGCAAAGAGAGAGCAGTTCACGGCCGAAACTGACGCTGCTGTTTGCCTGAAGTTAGCTGCTGCATCCACTGCCACGGAAGATCTATTGTAATCTATCGCAATATAGCCCCTGCAGCTGACCCGTCTTTTTAAGGTAAGGCTAAGATAAAATCACATACGCTAGGTGAAGACTCAATACTGAGATTTTAGCAGGAAGATCTGTGACCTTTCCTTTAATACATATCTGCTTCCTTTTCATACTCAGCAAGCACGCAGTGAATCATGGCCCTATATAATATCGGCTGAACAGCCATTTTGGACATTTTCTAGCATTGCATTGTTGGAGGAGGAGCGCTTGTCATTGTCATTCTATGACACCTGCCTCCACTTGTCTGCTGTAGTGTTTGCCCTCACCAAAGAAGCTTACACTCACTTCCTACCATCAAAGCAGGTTACACTCACCTGCTAAAAGGCTTGAAATCTTCTGACTCAGCTACCAATCTATTGCTAGCCGAGTCAGGGAACATGCATATTCGCTAAAATGTTTCCTGATGCCCAGCCATACTAGACGCTATCCGAAAGGGTATTCTGTGTAGCTGGCTGGTTTATCAGCAAGAAATGCAAATGCCTGGTCATCCACTTTTCATCCTAGAACATAAATTGTATGAAGACTTTTGGGCGGGAGGCAGACACATTTTTAGACTGAGGGGGCCTATCAGGGATCAGGGATCACTAGCAGCCTTTTAGGTAGAAAAACATTTAAAGCCTGTGACAGCTGGAAGCCTGTTTCCTGGGAGACCCCATCAAGGCTACCTAACTGAATGGACTGTTTCGACTGCATAGTTGCAGCTAAATACATTTTTGAAGAGGGTTGGGGAATCCTGTGAAACCCCCAAAATGTCTAAGTCTCTCTTCTGGGAGACTGGACTGGGAGAGGCAGATCAAGATTAACTGATTCGGACTGTTGTGGACTGTTTCGGGCGCTTGGCTGCACCAGCAAGTACATCCTCTGGAAACCTGTCTGCTAGCAGAACAGACCAGTTGATGGATCAACTCTACCCGGATCATTATGTATACTGGTACTGCTGCATGGCTGCACATAAGGGTTTTTTTTAACCCTTTCAGTGTCAGTCTAGCTAGAGATATTGTCACCCTCTGTTGCCATGACATTTTTAAACATCTTGTGCCAATCATGTTTAATTGTGATTTTTGAAGGAATGAAGGAGTTTGGCTTTAACTTGAAAGTTTTGCCATTTTTTCAGTGCTGTCACAATATTTTTGGGTGAAATATGTGAAAAAAACAAAAAAGCTTTTTTTTTTTTTTACATTTGTTAGCTTAAAAAAAACATATTGTGTGTAAAAGCCCTATCCCTCCCGGTTACAATGGTACCACATATGTATTGGTTCCTGGAGCATATTTTTCCTGCCCAGCAAACTGAAATGGCTCTTCAAGAGATTTTTAGATAAAATACAACTACTATTCGCACCTTCAGTTTTTCAAGAACAACCACCCCTTGAAATTCCCCCACAAACTATATATTCTCTCACTGTGCACACCACAAACTTTCTATGTGTACTAGGCTTGTTGTTGTGGGTGCAGTTTTCTGGACACAAATCTTTGGGGAATTCAACGGCTGCACAGGGATTCCCTAAAAAATGTATAAAAAAGCAGAATAAAAAGCACAATTTCCTAAAATATCAATATGCAAGTAAGAAAAACCAAGCTGAACCCGCAAGGTCCTCTTAACAGAACAATACCCAATATGCAAAAGTTCTTTTAACCCTTCTAACTGCCAACCTACTTGAGATATTGTCACCCTCTGTTGCCAGGCCATTTTTCACCATTTTGCTATTTAACTGTGATTTTTGCATTTCCAGAAAAATTATATATTGTTTTTTTTCATCAGAGCTTTAACCGGAAATGTCCTGTTTTTTCAGTGTCTTTATAATATTATTGGGTGAAAAATGTTAAGAAAATTTGTTAAACTTTGTCGCTTTTTTTTAAATAAAAGAATTATATTTTTCAAGATCCTCCTGACTACAATGGTACCACACATGTACTGGTAGCCCTTGTTCATGCCTGCAAGACCTCCAAATTGTAAATAGTGCTTTATGACATTTTATAATGAAATAAAACTACTATCTGGACTATCAAAGGTTACATTTTTTTTAAATAAATGTTGTGGGGTCCTCCTTCTCCAGGTGACTTGCCAGTTCCTGAAGCCTTGTGAACTGGTATAGGGGTCTCATGGGCAAGGGGTTCACAAAGGGTTAAATGTAAAAAAAAAAAAAATAATAAAAAAAAAAAACGCACAGGCATTGCCAGCACAAAATGGCATTTATTAAAAGCCTATTTTTTTTTCCTTTTCTTACCCTCAATGCCTATCACTGTTCCACCCCCATCCCCTCACTGCCACTGACAGCGGAAGTTATCGGTGAAGGGCTGGGGCAAGGGATCGGAGTCTGATGGTGCTTGTTTTCCGTCACTCCTGCCAGCAGTCCTCCTGCCGTTGAGGTGAAGTGCCACCCCTGCCGGACTCCCGCCACTGCTGACAAAGATGTTCTATGCTGCTACAGCCAGTCCACTGCTGAGAGGTCCCATGCTGGTTGCGCCAGTCCTGCCACCACTGTCGACCGTCCGAGTCGTACCGGGTACGCTGGTACCGGGCCACCGCTGATACCGAGATGCCACTACCCTAACCCACCCTACCTACCTCCTTGCCACCCACCTACCCACTTGCCTGCCCAACCACCTACATGCCTGCTGGCCACCTACCTACCCACTTGCCTGCTCATCCACTTACCTATCCACTTGCTTGCCCAGTCACCTAACTGCCTGCTGCCCACTTACCTACCTGCTACTCACCTACATACCCACTTGCCTGCCCTGCCACCTACCTGCCGGCTGCCTACCTATTCTCTTGCCTGCTGCCCACCTGTCCGCCTGCTGGGACACAAAAAGAGGGACAAAAATGTACTGATCCTCCAGGCTGAATTTAGGTGGATCATTAAGGGGTCAAAAAACATTTCAAAAACTGTAGATGTGCGCCAAATTTACCCACAGTTTTTCAAGCAACTGCTGCTAAAAAAATAATTTATAGCAATAGTTTGGAGCATTTGAGATTTTTACTTGCTTGTACTGTGCATGAATTTGAAAGCATGTTATGCTGAATATTGCTAAATGGCAGTTGGTTGTAATGGATTCATGGCTTAAAGGTCAGTCCCTCCAGGCACATGTGTGAGAGAATAATATGCTTTGGCATCATTGAAAAGGTTTGGCAACAAGGCCAGTGTTCCCTTTAAGTTGCGTGGCCGCACACCCACTTCTGCCTCCCTGCTCACTGCATACTTCAACCCATGCAGAAGCAGCTTCCAGGTTGAGACTAACCATGGCTGTGGCAGTATTTTGAATATAACCGCCCCTCGGATGACGCAGGAGCGAGCGCCCATCCTTCCTTCCTTCCTTCCCTGGGTGGAAGACAGCTGGCAAGTGCCAACCAGGATGAACAGCTGAGGTGGCAGGACCACCCCCTCCAGGACCGATATCAGGGCAGTACGAAAGTTTTACATACACTTGCGAATGTATCTAATTGTGCACATGTCAGTGAGAGCAGGGAGAGGGACCCAGGCAAGACTACTGCAGAACCTGCAATCAGTGTTCTAAAGGCAAGGGAAAAAAAATAATGGATAGACATGGAGGTGTCAGCCACGAGCCGCCGAGTGCTGTACCCCTCTCCCCTCCTCTGTGCCTTGCTGCCCAATTTACATATGACATTGTAAGCCAAAGTCAAGCACTTAGAATGGCCCCTCCCTCTCCCTCTCATCACCCGGCATTTCTCTACCTAACGCGGGAGAAAATCAGAGTCAGTGGTATGCAGGTAGCACAGACAGGAAAGACACATAGAAACATAAAAGGTTGACGGCAGAAGGAGACTGTTAGGGCGAGCGCGGCGGTTACGCCTCATAGCGCTTCCCGCTGTCCTTCCCCCGGGGCGAGAGTCGCGCTTCCTTCCCGCAGCGTTCCCCGCCGGGTTTCCCCTAGCCCGAGCGCTGCTTGCCTTCCTGGCAGCGCTTCTCCCCTACCTGATTTCCTGCCGTCCGTCCGGCGTGGCGGCCGGGGTCTGCGGGCGGCTCCCTCGCTTCCGCATTCCTCTCTGCCTCTCCTGCGCGCACGTCCCCGGCCACTAGGGGTCGCGCGCCGCAATGCTGACGAATTTAAAGGGCAGGTGCATCATTAATTGGTGTCCGGTCGTCCAATCCAGCTATGACACTTCCTTTTTATTCTGGCCAGCCCTTCTTCCTCTGCTGGATTATCGGTGTTGTTCCGTGAATGTCAGTTGTTGAATCTGTGGCTCTCTCGTGTATGACCTCGGCTTACCCTTTGACTACGAACCTTCGCTGCCTGCCCCGACCTCGGCCAGTCTCTTCGTCTGTGAATCTTCGCTGCCTGCCCCGACCTCGGCCAGTCTCTTCGTCTGTGAATCATCGCTGCCTGCCCTGAATCTGGCTTCTCTCTGAGACCATCGTTCATCTCTGCTGCACAACGCCTCGGCAAATTGTGGAACTGTGCCGCCGTTGGGGGGTAGCGACCTGGGAGTCATCAGCCGCACAAGACCAACCTGCTTCGCGGCGGGCTCTGGTGAAAACCGGTGGCTCCTTAGACCCCGCTCCCCTGACGCGGTACTCACCAACAGTTTCACAGTTCCAGTGGGTCCACACTTCATTTGTTCCATCCAGTTTGTAACAGTATAATCCGGCCATGGATCCCGCCGAGGTGCCATTGCCAGACGTCTCTGAGCTACCCGCACTAGTCGCCATGCAGTCGCGGCAGATTAATCAACTTACCGCCATGATGCAGCAACTTCTTTCTATGCAGCAACCGCAGGCTCCACCGCCAGCTCCTGCAGTACCACCACAGCCTTCGGTGGCTTCCTCCGCGAGGATTCGTCTCTCCCTGCCAGCTAAATTTGAAGGGGACGCAAGATTCTGCCGTGGGTTTCTTGCCCAATGTTCTCTACACCTAGAGTTATTGGCTGACCAATTCCCTACTGAGCGCTCCCGGGTGGCCTTTATTATCAGCCTGCTCTCTGGGAAGGCCTTAGCCTGGGCTACCCCATTGTGGGACCGCAACGACCCCGTTACCCTCACGGTTCAAACTTTTGTGGCTGAGTTTCGCCAGGTTTTTGAGGAACCTGCCCGGGCGTCTTCAGCCGAATCCGCCCTACTGAATCTGGTTCAAGGTGAGCTGTCTGTGGGAGAATATGCCATTCGCTTCCGAACCTTGGCAGCCGAGCTAGCTTGGAACAATGAGGCTCTCTGCGCCTGCTTTAAGAAGGGTCTCTCTAGTAAGGTCAAGGACGTTCTTGCTGCCCGGGACCTTCCTACCTCTTTTTCTGAACTAATTCAACTCGCCACACGTATAGACATTCGTTTTACAGAGAGGCGTGATGAATTCCGCCAAGACTCTCTGCGTGCCAAGAGAGCATTCCGTTTGGCCCCTACTTTTCTGAACCCTCAGTCTATGCTTTCGTCTCCGCCCGAAGAAGTCATGCAAGTGGACCATACACGCTTGACTCCCCAGGAGAGGACGCGCCGAAGAATCGAAAGTCTTTGTCTATACTGCGCCAGCCCTGAACATTTTTTGAAGAATTGCCCTATCCGCCCTCCTCGTCAGGGAAACGGGCGCACCTAGAATCGTTTGGAGAGGCGTCTCTGGGTGTGTGTGCTTCCTCTCCTAGGTTTACTGTGCCGGCACAACTTCACTTTGGCTCCACTTCCGTCCTGAACTTACCGGCCTTCTTGGACTCTGGTTCGGCGGGTAACTTCATCGAGGCCTCCTTGGTAACTAGGCATGATATAGCGGTCTACCGTCTAGCCAAGCCACTATTCGTCGCGGCTGTTAATGGGGACAGATTGAACTGCGTGGTGCGCTACCGCACTAAACCTCTCCTTCTGAAGATCGGCCTCTTCCATCAGGAATTTCTGGAATTTTTCGTATTACCCCACTGTACCTCGCCGCTTCTGTTGGGGCTTCCTTGGCTCCAGCACCATAACCCTACCTTGGATTGGTCCACTGGGGACATCAAGTCCTGGGGCGCAACATGTGTTAAGAACTGCCTTACGTCTTTGCCAGTCCCAATCACAGCTCCCACGACTCCATTACCAGGTCTACCTGAAGTTTATCGGCCTTTTTCCGTCGTATTCTGCAAAAAGCAAGCGGAGGTGCTTCCGCCTCATCGCCCTTACGATTGCCCGATTGATCTTCTACCTGGCACCACTCCTCCTCGCGGACGCATCTATCCGCTGTCTGTCCCTGAGACCCAAGCAATGTCGGAATACATTCAGGAGAATTTACAAAAGGGGTTCATTAGGAAATCCTCTTCACCAGCTGGAGCGGGGTTCTTCTTTGTACAGAAGAAGGACGGATCCCTTCGGCCCTGCATCGATTACCGGGGCCTCAATAAAATTACGGTAAAAAACCGTTACCCCTTGCCCTTGATCTCCGAACTTTTTGATCGTCTTCGCGGAGCTAAGATTTTTTCAAAATTGGATCTGAGAGGCGCCTATAACTTAGTCCGCATACGGGAGGGTGATGAATGGAAGACGGCCTTCAACACGCGAGACGGCCATTTTGAGTATCTCGTTATGCCCTTCGGCCTCTGTAATGCACCTGCAGTTTTTCAGGAGTTTGTTAACGACATCTTTCGGGACCTGTTGTACACCTGTGTTGTGGTCTATCTTGACGACATTCTCATCTTCTCCTCGTCCATCGAAGAACACCATCGGCACGTCAGACAAGTCTTGTCTCGTTTACTGCAACACCATCTTTATGCTAAGCTCGAGAAATGCCTTTTTCACCAAACCGCATTACCTTTCTTGGGGTACATAGTTTCCGCTCATGGCCTCCAGATGGATCCTGGCAAGTTAAAAGCGGTCCTTGAATGGCCTCGGCCAGTCGGTCTTCGTGCAATCCAGCGATTCTTGGGATTCGCGAACTATTACCGCCAGTTCATTCTACACTTTTCCACGACAGTAGCCCCCATCGTGGCCCTCACCAAAAAAGGAGCCAACCCCAAGGCATGGTCTCCGCAGGCTGAAGCAGCCTTTCTTGCATTAAAAAAGGCCTTCGCCTCAGCACCGGTACTTTCCAGACCTGACCCGTCTCGTCCTTTCGCTCTTGAGGTGGATGCCTCTTCCGTCGGAGCTGGTGCAGTACTTACGCAGCGATCTTCGTCCGGCAAAGCTCGAACTTGCGGATTCTTTTCTAAAACCTTCTCTCCTGCCGAGAGGAACTACACCATTGGAGATAGAGAGCTATTAGCCATCAAATTGGCGCTGGAAGAATGGAGACATCTCCTCGAGGGGTCTATCTACCCAATTTCCATGTTTACTGACCACAAGAACCTCTCATATCTGGAATCCGCACAACGCTTAAACCCTCGTCAGGCCCGTTGGTCACTCTTCTTTGCACGCTTTGATTTCCAGATCCACTTCCGTCCAGCTGCAAAAAACATCAGGGCAGACGCTCTCTCCCGTTCCTCAGATGTCTCTGATAAGGTCTCTTCTCCTCAGTTTATAATTCCACCTGATCGTCTGGTTCACTCCGCTCCCGCTGCTCTAGTATTAGCTCCTCCGGGGAGGACCTTCGTACCAGCCTCTCGACGCCTATTAATTCTAAAATGGGGTCATGCCTCCCGTACTGCCGGTCACGCTGGAATCAAGAAGACCTGCGCCATCATCTCCAGATACTACTGGTGGCCCACGTTAGAAAACGATGCAGCAGAATTTGTGCAAGCCTGCACTACGTGCGCGCGCAAGAAGACCCCTCGCCAACGTCCCGCGGGTCTTCTCCAACCACTTCCCATTCCGGACATTCCCTGGTCGCACATCGCCATGGATTTTATCACCGACCTCCCGCCTTCTCAGGGCAATACCGTAATCTGGGTAGTGGTGGACCGATTTTCAAAGATGGCACATTTCATTCCGTTGCCGGGATTACCTTCTGCTCCCCTATTGGCAAAGAACTTCCTTAAACACATCTTCCGTCTACATGGGCTCCCAACCCACATTGTCTCCGACAGGGGTGTTCAATTCGTATCGAAATTCTGGAGGGCTCTCTGTAATCAACTAAAGGTGAAATTGGACTTTTCTTCCTCATATCACCCCCAATCCAATGGCCAAGTGGAGAGGGTAAATCAAACCTTGGGGCAGTATCTACGCCATTTTGTTTCCGCTCACCAGGATGACTGGGTTGACCTGTTGCCCTGGGCAGAATTTTCTTACAACTTTAAGGACTCTGAATCCACGGGAAAATCTCCTTTCTTTATAGTCTATGGTCGTCATCTCCTTCCTCCTCTGCCATTACCAACGCCCTCCTCGGTACCCGCGGTCGATGATCTTACGCACCAGTTTTCTTCCATCTGGCGTGAAACACAGCATTCTCTGGAACAAGCCGTGACTCGTATGAAAATCCAGGCTGACAAGAGAAGAAGGACTCCTCCCTTATACTCACCGGGGGATAGGGTATGGCTTTCGGCCAAGTATATTCGTTTTAAAATCCCCAGTTACAAACTAGGTCCTCGTTTCTTGGGACCCTTTAAGATCCAACAACGTATCAACCCTGCCTGTTACAAGTTGCATCTGCCGCCCTCTCTTCGCATACCCAATTCCTTCCATGTCTCTCTTCTCAAACCAGTGACTATCAATCGTTTTTCCCCCAAATTATTGGAGTCTAAGCCAGTCGCAGGTACAGAAGATACCTTTACGGTCAAAGAAATACTTGCTTCTAAAATCTCCAGAGGAAGACGCTATTTCTTAGTGGATTGGGAAGGCTGCGGACCTGAGGAGAGATCCTGGGAACCGGAGGAAAACATCCTTGATCGGTCCCTTATTTCGGACTTCCTTGGTCCTAAGAAGAGGGGGAGACAAAAGGGGGGGTACTGTTAGGGCGAGCGCGGCGGTTACGCCTCATAGCGCTTCCCGCTGTCCTTCCCCCGGGGCGAGAGCCGCGCTTCCTTCCCGCAGCGTTCCCCGCCGGGTTTCCCCTAGCCCGAGCGCTGCTTGCCTTCCTGGCAGCGCTTCTCCCCTACCTGATTTCCTGCCGTCCGTCCGGCGTGGCGGCCGGGGTCTGCGGGCGGCTCCCTCGCTTCCGCATTCCTCTCTGCCTCTCCTGCGCGCACGTCCCCGGCCACTAGGGGTCGCGCGCCGCAATGCTGACGAATTTAAAGGGCAGGTGCATCATTAATTGGTGTCCGGTCGTCCAATCCAGCTATGACACTTCCTTTTTATTCTGGCCAGCCCTTCTTCCTCTGCCGGATTATCGGTGTTGTTCCGTGAATGTCAGTTGTTGAATCTGTGGCTTTCTCGTGTATGACCTCGGCTTACCCTTTGACTACGAACCTTCGCTGCCTGCCCCGACCTCGGCCAGTCTCTTCGTCTGTGAATCATCGCTGCCTGCCCTGAATCTGGCTTCTCTCTGAGACCATCGTTCATCTCTGCTGCACAACGCCTCGGCAAATTGTGGAATTGTGCCGCCGTTGGGGGGTAGCGACCTGGGAGTCATCAGCCGCACAAGACCAACCTGCTTCGCGGCGGGCTCTGGTGAAAACCGGTGGCTCCTTAGACCCCGCTCCCCTGACGCGGTACTCACCAACAGTTTCACAGTTCCAGTGGGTCCACACTTCATTTGTTCCATCCAGTTTGTAACAGAGACCATACGGTCCATCTAGTCTGCCCTTATGTGTATATTGTAGGTTCTCTTTATCTTAGGATAGATGTGTGCTTATCCCAGGCCAGGCATGTTTACATTCAATGACTGTTGATTTTTCAACTACCTCTGCTGGAAGTTTGTTCCAAGCATCTACTACTCTTTCTGTAAAATAATATTTTCTAACATTGCTCCTGATCTTCCCCCTGACTAGCTTCAGGTTGTGCCCCCTTGTTCTATCATTAAATTTCTTCTTAAAAACACTTCCCTCCTGAACCTTATTCCATCTTTTCACATATTTAAAGGTCTCAATCATGTCCTCTCTCCCTTATTTCCTCCAGACTGTGCAAATTAAGTTCTTTAAGTCTCTCCTGATAAGTTTTAAGTTTAAGTCCTTCTACAATTTTTGTTGCCCGCCTTTGGACACGTTCTATTTGAATAATGTCTTTCTGCAGGTGAGGTCTCCAGAACTGCACAGAGTATTCTAGCTGTGGCCTCACTAGGGCTCTATACAGCGGCATCACAACCTTCCTCTTCCTACTGGTGATGCCTCGAGCTATGCAGCCGAGCATCCTGCTTGCTTTTCCCACTGCCTGGCTACACTGTCCACTCATCTTGCAGCTATCAGTAATCAGTACCCCTAAATCTGGGGGGTATCTAAATTCCTTCGAGGTCCTGGCTAACACAGTACTGCCCATACAGTACTCAGAGCAGGGATTCCTTTTACCCAAGTGCATGATTTTACATTTAGAGACATTAAACTCTAGTTTCCACAGTTTTGACCATCTATCCAGTAAAGCCAAATCATGTTCCATGTTGCAGACACCTCTAGGAGTGTCCACCCTATTACTAACCTTTGTACCATCAGCAAACAGGCAAACTTTTCCTACCAAGCCTTCTTCTATGTCACTTACAAATTTAAAAATAATGGGGCCCAGGACAGAGCCTTGCGGCACACCACTTGTAACCCGCCTTTGTTCAGATGCACACCAGTAACAACATCTCTCTGATACCGATCCTTCAGCCAACTGGAAATCCACTGAACTATCCAGGGATTGAGTCCTACCTTCAATACCTTATCTATGAGCTCTTTATGTGGTTCAGTGCCAAAGTCTTTGCTACAATCCAGATAGGCGATATCCACAGCATCACTTCATCTAACACTTTAGTGACATTGTCAAAGAAATCAATAAGATTGGTCTGACATGATCGGCCCTCAGTAAAGCCGTGCTGTTTTAGGTCCAACAGGTTGTTATTTTTAGATGGGAAATTATCTGTTTTTTTTTTTAAAGAGTGTTTCTATTAATTTGACCACTATAGATTACACTTGTCAGGTGTGCACCACCTACACAATCCCATAAATGGCAGGTGCCAATTAGAGGGACCTACTAATCACAACTCTCTTTGTCTGGTGCGACCCCAGGGCTGGCCCACCAATCGGTCCACAAATGCTAATTGCACACTGCTAAATCTAATATCCAATTTATTAGAGCATAAGAAATTCATACATAGTGCCAAATACACAAGACAACATATATACACACAGTTAAAAAACACTTATTAAAACCCAAATAAAGTGGGGAGGAACTCCAGGGCTATATAACTATTACAATAAATAATCAATTAATCTTGTACCCAATCATCAGTAATAATAGCGAACATCTCATAATGCAATGGCGCTTATGAAAGGTGCTGAGTGCATACAGTGCCTAGTGTCTACTTATAAAGTGCTCTATTATTGTGTGAACAGTTGCACTGCTAAGAACTCGCAGTGCTTACAAACAAGTTTGTGCAATCATGCAATATATAAAAATACAAAGAAAGTGCCACGTGCAAGAAAAGTCAGTGCATCTACTCTAAAACTAAGCCTAAATGGTGCTACTACAATATCTGATAAGCGCCACTCACATATGGTGTAAGCAATAACTTGTAAATAGAAGTACACTCGCAGTCAGAAGTAGTACTGCGAAATACCGACCAGAGCCCCCTGTCCTCCCCACTTACCTCACCGGCGCGCTGCGTGGTCCTCCACCACTTCGCTCGGGGTGGTGGAGGACCACGCAGCGCGCCAGTGAGGTAAGTGGGGAGGACAGGGGGCTCTGGTCGGTATTTCGCAGTACTACTTCTGACTGCGAGTGTACTTCTATTTACAAGTTATTGCTTACACCATATGTGAGTGGCGCTTATCAGATATTGTAGTAGCACCATTTAGGCTTAGTTTTAGAGTAGATGCACTGACTTTTCTTGCACGTGGCACTTTCTTTGTATTTTTATATATTGCATGATTGCACAAACTTGTTTGTAAGCACTGCGAGTTCTTAGCAGTGCAACTGTTCACACAATAATAGAGCACTTTATAAGTAGACACTAGGCACTGTATGCACTCAGCACCTTTCATAAGCGCCATTGCATTATGAGATGTTCGCTATTATTACTGATGATTGGGTACAAGATTAATTGATTATTTATTGTAATAGTTATATAGCCCTGGAGTTCCTCCCCACTTTATTTGGGTTTTAATAAGTGTTTTTTAACTGTGTGTATATATGTTGTCTTGTGTATTTGGCACTATGTATGAATTTCTTATGCTCTAATAAATTGGATATTAGATTTAGCAGTGTGCAATTAGCATTTGTGGACCGATTGGTGGGCCAGCCCTGGGGTCGCACCAGACAAAGAGAGTTGACCACTATAGATGTTAAACTAACTGGCCTGTAATTACTGGCTTCTTCTCTACTCCCCTTCTTATGGATTGGTACGACATTGGCCATTCTCCAATTATCTGGAGCCTCATCAGTTGAAAGGGAATGGTTCAGTAAATCAGCCAGAGGGGCTGCAATCACAAATCTAGGTTCCCTTAGAACTCTGGGGTGGATTCTATCTGGACCCATCGCTTTACTTACCTTTAGATGTGCCAGCTCTGCTAAGACATCAGTCTCCAGAAACTCCGGAGCTGTGCCCTCCCAAATGGATGCTATGCTATGGCCATGCCTTCTACTACCGAACAAAAGTAGCTATTCAGATGGTCTGCCACAGCTTTATCTCCGTCATTATAATTATTTTCCCTATTTCAAATTTTTGAGACTGCATTGTTTTTTTCTTCTTTCTGTCACCAATATATCTGAAAAAGGTTTTATCTCCCCTCTTTTTAGATTTGACAATTTCTTCCTCCTTTTGACCTTTAGCAGTCCTTATAATGAGTTCTGCTTACTTCTGTTTAATTTTATACGCCTCTCTTTCAGCTACACGTCCCCTTTCTTTATACTTCTTATAGGCAGACTCCTTTTCTTTTATGATCGTGCTGACTTCCCTAGTAAACCATAGTGGTTTCTTCTTCCTTCTTATCTTGCTAGTTTGTTTTACATATTGCTTAATTGCCTTTAAGATGGCCATTTTTAATAGTGACCACTGGGCACTCACTTCTGCTCCACTGCTCCACTCACCTAATTCCCTTCCTACATAGTCCGCCATTTCCTTTAAGTTTGTTTTCCTAAAGTCTAACACTTTGGTTCTGATGTGTGATTGTCTGTTTTTATTCTGAACAATAAGCATTGATGGTCACTGGAACCCAGATTTTCTTCAACCCTGACCTTGGACACCAGATCCCCACTGGTCACTAAGTCCAGAATGTTATCTCCTCTAGTTGGCAATGTCACAAGTTCTCTCAGATTCTCAGCAGCTGTACTATCAATGGCTACTACTACTACGTGGTAGTAGCCATTGATAGTACAGCTGCTGAGAATCTGAGAGAACTGCTGTGAAGGTAGCTGTGGAACTAAACTGCCAATAGATGATAGATGGCTGGGGTGAGCTCTGGTAACTTGCAAAGAATTATCTACAAGATCCACATTCAGAAAAGCACACAAATCGATCTTTCTCTTCGACCATATTACACGGTTGTCGCCACTGACCAAAGAGGAGGATGCCGATCAGCACAGACCCTGGAATAAGACAACGGAGATTTATTTGAGACAAATGCCAATTTATCAATGTTGGTGGAAGTATAATTTGTGGAGATTATCGATTGTTTTAACCCTCCCTGAAACCGTACCCTAGGAGGTGGAGCCTATTGGAGAGATCGTTTTTGTGATCATTACAATCGCTGATTGTACCAACCATTTAGGGTAAGGGTACTAAATCTATGGTGGTGGTGCACGAGTGGATTGCTGATGCACATGGTGGAATTAGAAGAATACTTTGGAGGACTTTAAAGAGGACCTTAATTAGTTTATACTAGCTCTGTGCCGTTTTGTTGGTTTTAGTTCACATACTTAATGTTGAGATTTGAGTAAAGCACGTGGAGCTGGACACACGAACATTTATACACAATATTATTAGCATTTATGATTTCAAAAATTGTTTATTTATAATTCACAGCGCGGTATTTATATTTGTATATTTTAATGTCACAAGTTGTTTTAGATATACTCCATTAAGGACCTCTAATATATTCCTGCTCTTGCATGTCGATGCACTTGGGATGTTCCAGTCCACATCAGGCATTTTGAAGTCACCTGTAATTACAGTGTCCCCCTTCTCTGCCATTCCACTGATTTCATCTATTAACAGGTTATCTAGATCCTCAGAATGTCTGAGGGCCTATTTATCACACCAATTCTGACCACAGCTCCCTCCTTAGTTTCCATGGTAACCCAGGGAGTTTCTAGTTCTATGTTGTTGGTATTGTATTCTAGTGTGTCCTTGATCTTTTCCATCTCTACCCTACCACTGACCAGGTTTCCTAAAGTGCCAATGTCCTGCTTCATCCTAAACGGTAGGGGACAGAAATCACCCTTACAAGTTAAATCTCTGCCCCCTTCCTCTAGTTTAACTCTCTATCAAAAATAGTTCCATTCCAAGTTCTTCTGTGAAGGATGCAAGCCATCCCTCTTGTACAACTCCTTGTTTGACCACCTTCCAACATCATGACTAATACATCCAAAGCCTTTGTTTTCACACCACTGACTTAACCACAAATTGAACTTGTCGATGTTGAGTGCCTTTTTTTCTTGATTACATTCTGGCAAAACTTCAGAAAAGGTGATGGAACCTGTTATTTTGCAAAGTTCCTGACTAAAAGTTTGGAAGTCCCTTTGTACAACAAACAAATCTTTTTGGGCTAAATCATTTGTGCCAAGATGTAGCACAATGTCCACTCGGTTATATTTGCTTGCAGCCTTGACAATATTTAGAATATATTTCTTATCCCTATTAACAGTGGCACCTGGGAGACACCTCAGCTCCATTAGCTCATCTTTATCCTGTCCAAAGTCCACACCTCTAATTGTTGAATCACCAACCAGAATATGCCTTCTCCTATTGGTTTGCTTGGTAACTGCTCCTTTCTGTCCTTTTGCACTCATTTTATTTTGTCAGTTATTTAAGACCACTTTCTTTGATCTTTCCAAAAAACTGAGCATTGCTTACATTAGCAGATACATCCACATCAAGCTCAGAAAGAACAGCAAAGGGTTACATTGGCTTAGTCCAAAATTTGGATGTTTTTGTTCTATATTACGCAATCTTCCAGAGCCAACAGTTTTCCATACTGCCCCTCTCTTGTGAAGTCTTTGTGGTAGTGGTGGCTGTATACAAAGCTGTTTTACTGGCTGGGATAGCTTCACAACTTCAGACTTAAAAGTAGAAACTAAAGACTGTAATCTTGAAATCTTGTCATACAACCCTGACATCCACATACAAATTGGACAGCATCGCAAGTTCCACAGAATACTATGAAACACAACGGCCAGGCAAGTGTTACACTGCACCAAGCCAGACATTCTAGATAACAAGAATAGGTATGGCTAGAAAGTAAATGCTTTACTCACCACAATGTTTTTTTTCCCCTGCTGTTTTCAAACTACTGCAGTTTTTAAAACTACACACTTCTGTCCTGCTGCACTAATGTCAAGCTGCTCTCACACAGGCTGAAACTCCCCAGAGCAGCTCACCTGTTTATATACAAGCCCCTCTTAGTTAAGCTAATGAGAGATTGCTATGTTAATTAGAACCCGCCCTATTTAATCCACACCGCCTTAGCAAGCAGGCCAAAACAAAAATTTTATTACCAATGCAATACTATCCAAATCACATTTAAGACAAATTAAAACAGTACACTTTTGAATATTCAAATACAAAAACAGTTACTTACCAAATCCAATGTAACTACTGCAGTTTTTAAAACTACACACTTCTGTCCTGCTGCACTTATGTCAAGCTGCTCTCACACAGGCTGAAACTCCACAGAGTGGAGTGCTTCCATTGCTGCCAATCCTATACGAGATCAGCTCTCCTGCCTCACAATCATTACATTTGAAAGTGACTACACAAGGTTAGCTCTCCTACCCTCCTCTGTTTGTCTTTTCACTCCCTCCCCTTGCCCAGGCACTGAAAACTTATCCATAGCTCATTGTAGTGATGGCTGTTCAGGGCTTCATGCTGCCGATATAAAGGCTCAGACAACACAAGGAAACACACTATCAAAATGCCATGTGTGTGAGAGAGGTGGTTCCCTATTGTGCTCCTGTTCAGCCATACTGTAACTCCTTCACTGCCAGGGAGTGTAGTGTGAAAGACACACAGACATGCTGCTGCTTCTAACTGACCCCCTATCAACTGGCCCACAGCCCCCAACTCTATCTGCATCCTATGTATCTGTACCTCAATCCTATATGCATCCTATGTATCTGTACCCCAACCCTGTATCCTATGTATGTGTACCTCAACCCTATCTGTATCCTATGTATCTGTACCCCAATCCTATCTGCATCCTATGTATCTCTACCCCAATTCTATCTGCATCCTATGTATCTTTACCCCAGCCCTGTATCATATGTATCTGTACCCCACACTATCTGCATCCTATGTATCTATACCCCAACCCTGTATCCTATGTATCTGTACCTCAGCCCTATCTGCATCCTATGTACCTTTACCATAACCCTGTATCCTATGTATCTGTACCTCAACCCTATCTGCATCCTATGCATCTTTACCCCAACCCTATCTGCATCCTATTTATCTGTACCCCAACCCTATCTGCATCCTATGTATCTGTACCCCAACCCTATCTCTATCCTATGTATCTGTACCCCAATCCTATCTGCATCCTGTGTCTGTAACCCAATCCTATCTTTATCCTGTGTCTGTACCTCAACCCTATCTGCATCCTGTGTCTGTACCCCAACCCTATCTGCATCCTGTGTCTGTAACCCAATCCTATCTTTATCCTGTGTCTGTACCCCAATCCTATCTGCATCCTGTGTCTGTAACCCAATCCTATCTTTATCCTGTGTCTGTACCTCAACCCTATCTGCATCCTGTGTCTGTACCTCAACCCTATCTGCATCCTGTGTCTGTACCCCAACCCTATCTGCATCCTGTGTCTGTACTCTAACCTTATCGGCACCCTGCATCTCTACCCAACCCTATCTGGACCCTGCATCTCTACCCAACCCTATCTGGACCCTGCATCTCTACCCAACCCTATCTGGACCCTGTGTCTGTACTCCAACCCTATCTGGACCCTGTGTCTGTACTCCAACCCTATCTGTATCCTATGTATCTGTACCCCAACACTATCTGCATCCTATGTATCTGTACCCCAACCCTATCTGCATCCTATGTATCTGTACCCCAACCCTATCTGCATCCTATGTATCTGTACCCCAACCCTATCTGTATCCTATGTATCTGTATTCCAACCCTATCTGGGCCCTATGTATCTGAATTCTATTTATCTGTGCCCTAACCCTGTCTGCCCTATGTAGCCCAGACCATGTAATGTAAAGTTCTTGTAGAATAGTCTTCCACCTCCTCATGTTCTTTGCATTTTATCAGATTTTGTTTTATCACCAACATTTGGTGGTGTATTGTCCAGCTCACTTGCTTATCCGCACAGCAATTGCTGAGGTTTAGAGGGGACATTGGATGTGGTGTAGAAATGCAAAGTGACTGGAAAATGGTATACTTACCTGGCTCCTGTGCTAAGGTTGTCATGGTTCAGGAAGGTGACATAAGCTGTTTTTGATGTCATGGTGGATGGAGGATGAGAAAGCTGACACTGACCACAGACAACTGTTAAGCTTCCTAGCCTGCACTCTGCACTGCACTTGGCCATGGGACCCTGTGGCACTCTGCATATTTATTTTTGGTTTGTTCCATTTGCACCCTGCAAAATAATATTTGGGGTGTTGGCTGAAGCATCTGTTCATGCTCTGCTATTTATAGTTTGGAGGTGGTTCTCAATACCACTAGTGCATATTCTTGGGGGCTGGGGCTTCTTCTCCCTCTAGCTAATAAAAATCTGGGACTGGGGAAATTCACTTGCTTTCTGTCTTTTTCATTTTGGGACCTGAAAGGTATGGGATTTTCTCTCACTCTGCTCATTTAATTTTGTGTCATATTACCTAAAAATGGACTAAGTCAGACACTGGTTACATTTTGGGCAATGTGAAGGTGTAGAATCCTTGTGAGTAGCAGTGCAGGGCAATGAAAACAATGTTAAAATACATTTTTGGTGTAATCTAGAAATCCCCCAATATAACTGAGGAGGAAATAGAGAGTGATCTGCATAAACAGATAGAGTGGTCATCACAGGCAGGCAAAGTGGTGATAATGGGGATTTCAACTTCCCAGGTATTGACTGAAGCCATGGATCTGCTTCAGCTGCAAGGGGGAGAGCAATCCTCCGTTTGCTGAAATATAACTTAATGAGCCAGTTGGTGGAGGCACCTACTAGGAATGATGCTCTCTATTGGATCTGGCTGACACTTTAAGTTAAAAGGGCAATAAAATACAACAAATGGGCATTTAAAAAGTACAAATCAGATCTCTCAGGAGTAAGCTTTGAAAAGAATAAAGCAATAAATAAATCATGTAAACAAGTAATAACGCTGGCAAAAGCATATAATGAAAGAGATATGGGCAAAGAAAACAAAACCAACCCTAAACATTTCTTTAAATATATAAACTCAAAGAAAACAAAATCAGAACAGGTAGCTACCATAATTTATGGTAACTGGGAATTGGTCACTGTGGGCCAAAAAAGGCAGAGCTGCTAAATGCGTTCTTTAGCTCTATGTGCACAAAGGAGGCACAAGGTACCAATTTAGGCAATGCCACTACAAATAATACCCCAAGCATAATTCTTAACTGGCTAAACATGGATATCATCCAAGAAAGACTGGTCAATTTAAATGTTAATAAGACTCCAGGACCAGATGGTCTTCACCCAAGAGTTATTAAAGAACTCAGCTTAGTTATTTCATCACGTCTGCTCTTGTTCCTTAAAGACCCATTAACAACTGGTACAGTACCAATGGATTGGCACAAGGTAAATGTGGTGCCCATTTTTAAAAGGGCTCTAGGTCTTTTCCAAGTGATGCCCATTTTTAAAAAAGGGGCTCTAGCTTAACATCCATTGTAGAAAAAATGCTTGAGAGACTCCTAAGGGCATACATATAGGATTATGTAACTATGCATAATATTATAAGTGACAGCCACCATGGTTTTGCTGAGGACAGAAGCTGCAAAACTAACCTGATTGGCTTCTATGATGAGGTGAGTAGAAGCCTGGACAAATGATCAGCTGTAGATATCGTTTTTCTGGATTTTGCAAAAGCATTTGACACTACCCCCTATAGATGCTATTAAGGAAAGGAAGGACTTCGGGGTTAGAATATACAGTTTGCGAATGGATTAAAAATTGGCTGAAAGATCGTGTACAGAGAGTTGTGGTTAATGATACCTACTCTGGATGGTCCCCGGTGTCCCCTGTTATTCAGTTTATTCAATAATCAGTTTACAAATGATATAGAAGATGGCATTAAGAGCACTGTCTCTATTTTTGTGTATGACACAAAGATATGTAGCACAGTGCAGTTTATTGAAGATGTTCACAAGCTTCAAGCTAACTTTAAGTGATTGCACATCCACTTGGCAAATGAAGTTGGCAAATGTGGAGAAATGTAAAGTAATACACTTTGGGTCTAATAACCTGAAGGCCACATATGTCCTTGGGGGAGTAAAACTGGGAGAGTCACTAGTTGAAAATGATCTGGGGTTCTGGTAGATCACTGGCTTATCATGCATTAAAAGAGACATGGAATCACAGGATAGGGATGTAATTTTGCCTCTTTACAAGGCACCAGTTCACCCTCACCTGGAATAAGCCTTTCAGTTCTGGGCACCAGTTCGGAGAAAGGATGCCCTGATTTTGGAAAGGGTGCAGAGGAGAGCCACCAAACTGATAAGGGGAATAAAGGATCTTAGTTATGAAGAAAGATTACAGGAATTAAATCTGTTTAGTCTTGAGAGAAGATTTCTGGGGGTGGAATGATTGACTTGTATAAATATATAATTGGCCGATACAAAAAATATGAGGAAACTATTTCAGCTAAACCCTCTCTAAGGACAAGGGGATTTTCTGTCTGAAAAACGAAAGATTCAATCTCCGGAGGCATGAATCATTTTTTGTTATAAGAACTATATATCTGTGGAATAGCCCCCCACAGAAGGTTGTCACAGCATCAACAGATGACAGCTTCAAAAAAGGAGTAGAGGCTTTTCTAGCAGAAAGTAACAGTCACTATTAGCTAAAAAAAAATAAAAGTCCAACCCCATCCCTTGGTTGAACTTGATCAACATATATCTTTTTTTCGAACCGTACTAAACATGTAACTATGTAAGTCTAGAAGACACAGGTGTAGCATTCAGCGCCGAATCCATAAATGTAAATTTGTTATATTGTTCTTGCTAGGCAACTTGCTTCATAAAAAAAGGCATCCGCAGGAGTTGGCGGCTGTAATCAGGAGTATGCAGCTCCACGCTGCTGATCTGTGTGGCCATCAGGGAAACAATGCTTAAGTGTGTTCCCTTAGATTTTTTAATAAAATAGTGCAGGGCTAATTACATATACATTTAGTGTGGACCAGCCAGCTAAATAAAATCTACCTAAAATTACAAATGACAAAGGTCCTTATCTTTAAAGGATTGTTACTGAATATCTATCTGCTTTTTTCTGTAAAAAGTGTCAAAATATCACCCACAATTAGCTTTAGTCAAAATGCTCTTTCAATTAACTTAACAAGCAAAAAGTAAAATTTTTCCCCTTCACCTGAAAGTTAGACTTGCAATAATTACAGACGAGAGATATCATTAAAACCGAGTAGAGAGCAGTACAAAGAACCCGCATGAATTTGCAGGTTCAACAAACCATCCTAGCAGTTTTCCACTAATAATCTCTTTCAGGTTCTTTGCAAACATACCAATTTATTTTTTTTCTTCATTGTCTCTATATTAGAGCACTATTGATTTCCTGTGCTCTGCTGCTTTGAAATCTGCATTGTGGTAGAAAATTGCAGAACCCTTTTGTGCTGGTTAATTTTGCAAAGAAAGACATTCTGGCAAATACATTGCTTTTTACGTAACTTGTATGCTTGTTTCAGTAGTCAACGGGAATGTCTGTTTTTGCTCATTACGCTATAGTCTGTAGATACAAAGAATAGCAACCAAAAAGGGATGTACCACTTTAGCAGTACTTATTACACAATAATATAATATTATTAAATATAACAAGAAACTTTTAACTCTTAGACACCGAAGACTATTATCTCATTTTCATACACATTAATAAAAAGACAATTTAAAGCCAACCCAAAGGTTCTATTTCCTAAGTGCAAAGACAATCATGTCTGTAAAGTAATAGCTGTTTAATGTGTGTCTATATGTATATGTATGTGTGCATGGCTATATTCTATCAAGTCTGCTGATCTTGGCATCAGACCTAGGGAACCAAATCTAGCTTTTTGCAGCATCTCCAGTTCCTGAGATTGTCATCCAATGCATTTCACCCCTTCTACAGCTCCCCGTAGACCTTTTCTGATGTATTGTTTAGTTATTTTTCAACCTACTAACAAATATTTATGGAACTGTAGCCATGATTAACCAAGTGTTGGTTTTCTAATTGGATGATGCTTGAGGATTATTATTATTATTATTATTAATAATTATTATAATTATTATTAATAATAATAATCATTTATATTATGCCAAGATATTCCACAACACCAAATACACAATAGCAACAAACAAGTCAGCAATAGAAACAAAAAGAATGATGACTCTGATTGCAAGAGCTTACAATCTATAAACAACATATAAACAAACTGGATGGGTTAGACTCCAGCCAATATATTTTAGTGCTTTTGGGTGTGAGTGTTTGTTGGATGGTATTTGTTAGATTATTTTGGCAGAATTATGTTAAAGCTGGGTTAAAGAAGACTTAAATCAGGGGATGTGGTTGGCTACCCTTAAGAATGCATTTTTAGGAAGTGTCTAAAACTGTTGATGTGAGTTAATCTAGATGCTGGGGAGGAAGGGAATTCAAATGAGCTGGTGCAGCTCAGGAAAGGTCTTGTAGAGGGGAGTGGTTAGGGTTACAGTGGACCAAAAGGGTCCCTGGAGTCTATAAGATTAAGTTCGGGATGCCCCACTGCCCCCCCCAGTAAATTCACCTTCTCCCTGATCCAACGGCACAAGTGCGTTGCATGGTACCCACCTGCTATACCTTTAGGACGTGCACCCGTGCCAGACATTTGTGGATGGCCGGTGCAGGCACACACCACGCTAGAGGGTAGCAGGGATGTGGCCACTGGCATGCTTGGTCCCGCTAGACTCAGCTGGAGCCGACCTTAGACTATTTGACATCAGCGCAGTCAAGTGGGCTGATTGGATGAGAGGCCCTGCATGCACCATAAGACCTGGGAAAGGTGGGTTTTGGTGGGCGACCCGGGGTGTTTCACACTGTGGGGCATCCTGCATTGGGATGACCCGGAGCAAGGACCAAAACCCGGGATTTCGACTTTAAGATGAAGGTTAGCCATAAACATTTGCTGAGCTGATACTGATACTTACCTCCCATCCAGTGTCCCACGCTGCTGCAGATGACAGTTGTCGGCAGTGATCAGAGCAGGGAGGGTGGCAGGCAGGGAGATCAGAGCCACCCTGCCTGCCACCCTCCCTGCTCCGATCGCTGCTGACAACTGACAGATCGGAGCCCGGGTGCCAGTAACCCGAGGAGCGGGATGACATCATCGAGTGGGTGGAGTTAGGGGTGGGGCTAGGGGCGGGGCCAGCACCAGCCGAAGAGGATGGTGATGGCCCGTTTCTGGGCCCTCACAAGCAGCGTGGAAAGCCCAGGGGGGGGGGGATCGGAGCCCCCCCTGGTGAAGAGAAGACCCGGGGAGAGCCATCGCGCTGCCAGGTGAGTAAATGTCATTTACTGTTTTTTTTTTTTTTTCAGATATCGGCGCCGGCGGGGGGGCCTATTCCGGGCCCCCTCCTGAAGATCAGAGGCCTGGGGGCGGAAATCTAACAGCGGATTCTTATACAGAATCGCTGGCCCTTTCAAATGAGGGAAGGTAAGTCTGTATGTTTTTTACTTTTTGTTTTATGGGCCTCTAAAGTCAGCTACGTGACTCTCACGTAGCTGGCACTTAACGGTTGGAGAGGCAGCTACGTGAGAGTCACATAGCTGGCACTAGAAGGGTTAAAAGCTTTGTGGGTGAGAAACAGCAGTTTATACCTCTGCTTTTTGGACTACCAGTGCAATGTCTGGCTGAGGTTTGTGGCTAACCCTTGATTTGAATGGCGTTTGTTATCTACAGTAGCTTGCCACTTTCCCTTTTATGATTTTTTTAATTTATAATTTTAGCAGCAGCTTGCCACTGTCTACTTTGTGCTTTTCTGTTTATAGCTTCTATGAGAACAGAACAGAAACAAGAAGCTTTTCATAAGATTGTGCCAAAAAAGTCTATTTAATCTCTATAAGTTTACAAGAGAGTCTGATCACAGGTGCCACTCAACCTACATCATAGTAATCCACTATCGTTATTAACCTACTGCTCCAAATGCTTACTGTCTGTTTCAGTTTGGGGGTTTATTTAAGAAAGACAAAGGCCACATATGGCCTGATGCAGAGCCTCCCCTGAACTGACCTTAAAACCTTCCGATTGTCCGGGGCTCCTGTTTGATTCGTGGCTCAAATGTGATGCAGAGCCTCCGTCGGAATGGCTCCCTAACTGATCCGTCAATTTGACTTCACTCGGGAAGTTTTTTTTGCTCTCTCGGGTGCCTTCAATTTGATCGGGGCTTCCGTTCCCGTTCACACGGGCAGCCCGTTTTTCCCTGCTTTTTCCTTGGTTTTTGAACGTACCTGCTTGGTTTCCGTCGAATTTGACCTTCTATTTAGTTTTTTTTTTCAAGTATACTTACATCTCCATGGCTCTTCAGTTGCCAATCTGACTACACGCAAGCGCACATCCCTAAACCTCCATTGGAATATACATATGGCACCAACGGCCAATTTGACACATATATATATTGTCAAATATAATTTTTGGTGTTCCTTCTTCCTTGCCATTAATGCATACCTTAATCTCCTTGGTGTCCCTTCTTCCTTGCCATTAATGCATACCTTAATCTCCTTGGTGTCCCTTCTTCCTTGCCATTAATGCATACCTTAATCTCTTTGGTGTTCCTTCTTCCTTGCCTTTAATGCTTACCGTAATTGTTTGTGATTTTTTCGGTTTTATTGTCCCATATCTAAACCTTTTGTGTCATGTAAATGTGTGATGATGTTGTGTGATTGTACATTTGCAGGAAAGACAACTCACAAAATCTGTTTATGTTTTTTTTATTCCAACGTTGTATTTGTTTTTGTTTGGTTTTGGTTTTTTCATATATTTTTTTTTTAAAAACAAAAATAAAAAAATTTTAAAATATTTTTGCAACAATAAAAACATTAGGCCTCGGGGTCTTGAGCATGTGATTTTCTTGGATCTGTTAAAGAAAAACAACATTAGTTTAGCATTGTTTTTATGGTTTGGTTGGGCGTGTTTTTTTTGGGGCCCATTTTAAACCGGACCTTCAGCGTGATTTAATGAAAAGCACAAACTATTATAAAAAAACGATTCCGCAGCATCTAAAATTAATATATTGTAAGTTTTTAGTCACTAACTTATTATTCTTTCCCCCACTGGGCTGCAACTCTGTTCAGGAATTTAGGATACGGGCGCCGCCATCTGGACTCAGAAGCATCACACTTACTGATGAGAGGAGAGTGGGATAAGGTACAGGGGGTGGGTTATAGCTGTGCTTTGCTCAGACAGAGCAGAGCTGTGCTCTTGAAAAGGTCAGCAATCCCAGAATGCAGAGCAGCACAGTTAGAAGGCACTTCCTGTTTGCAGGCTGCCCGATAAGATGGCGGCTTCCATAATCTGCCATTTTGGATGTTTAAAGGCTCATAACATGCACTAGGTGCAGGTAGGATGATTTTTAATGTGGGCAATCTGTATGTACAGGGTGTGGGAAACATATAAGATAGACTATTATTCAGAGTGAAGGTCCGCTTTAAGGGCTTATTTTACAAATTTTTTTTTTTTTTTTGGGGGGGGGGGGGTTGGTTTATTTGGGCCAATGGAATAGTTTGTTCATTTACTTTTGTAAAAAAAAAACACCACTTACAATGTTTTTGGCGCAGATTGCGTCGGGGGCGGAGTCTCTATTCTTCCTCCCTGGGTTGCTGCTGTGAATCTGTTTGGATGACAAACACACTGATATTAGAGACTGTTGTTGTATCATGAATATCATATTAAGTTAGGCTTCTAGGTATCAATCTACTCACCTTCCCCAGCCACCTCTTCCTCGTCGCCCCCTTCCTCGCTCATCGGTTGGGATGTCCCTGCGACGTCCGAATCTGCAACTAACAATAGTGCACATGAGTATCTGTATTTAATGCATGTATTTCAACATATCTAAATATTTGTCCCTTACCGGAGTCAGGTTGAGGGTCATTTAGGCTCGACTCCCTACCGTCAGATTCCCCCCTCCCCTGCATGCTGAGGTCCAGTGGCTCCTCATAGTCACAGAGGAGGGGGTGGCCGTTGACACTGGCGGTGGACCACCTACACCTTCACCTGTTTCGCCCAACACTGGGCTGCGTGTCCTGGTCCGGGTGGGGCGGAACCGCATATTCCATTCATGTACTGAAATACAAACACAATCATAAAACCATGCCCAGGCAAGGCCAGGGTTATAGGTGCATTTACATTTTCCACACTTACATGGGAAATGTTTTGCGAAGTACCGCCTCACCCGGGGCTTATGCCTTCTCTTTAAATCAGACCAGTGTTGGGCGATCTGGGTGAAGGTATAGGTGGTTTGTGATCGGCGTGCGATCACGTCCACCACCGCCAGGGCCAACGTCCGCTTCTCATAATCTGACGGCAGGAAGTCGTTGCGATTCCTCAGCATCATCTGTTAAAAAAAGATACAAGGACCCACCATTAATCCCCAAAATACAATAACAAGTTTCCTGGCCTAACTAAAGTCACTTTATTAACCTCTTGCTGCCTCACATTGCCCTAGTTCTTCTATCTGCATGTAGCCTAGTTTGTAGCTGTGTACATGTGTTAAACTAAGGTGGGCTTGTATTTAACGTGACAAACTAAGTTGTTTCAGACTATTCTTGCGCTTTGTTTTTTTTTCTATTATAAGGAATGTGTGCGCGCACATAAACGCACGCTCGCACGCTCGCATACTCACATCCATGATGATGTCGTCCTGCTCCTGTGTAAAGATGGCGGGCGACATCTTTTCTTGGTTTTCCTGGTATAGCTCTGACGTTCCCCCGCGGTGACGTGCGTGCTTGCGTGCAGGCGCCCACCCGCTGTTGACCACGCCCACACGGGACACATATTTAAAGCACAAGGCACTCAGCTCTGTGTTGGATACCATATCATTATGGGCAGACCTAAAGGGAGCAAAAAGAGCCAACCAAGGCCCGAGGCACATAGCAGCCGCACACATGCCTCATCCTCCAAAAGACAGAAGAGCAGGCACCAGACACAGGCAGAACATGCCCCAACTAAATTGCTGGATACTCCACACACACAGGCACATTCAAAAAAACGCAGGACCAAGGAGACATTAACCCATTCACCACCACCTGCCAAAAAACGAACACACAAGGGTGCCAAATCGAGTAAGACCCTGCAGCATCCTCAGCCTCAACACACCAAGCATACCCACAAAACAAAACACATCAGCAAGGGAAAGCGTATTGCCAGACCCACCACCCCACCAAGGTCACCCACCCCTCCACCTCAACCCTCTGGTTCTCCCAATTCCAGTACCTCACATTCCACATGCAGCTCCACATCTGATATCTCAACAGGAACCCAGACATTAAGCCATAGCAGCACACACACAACATCACCCTCCCCCATAAGCCCCAGAAGCACACACGACTCGCCAGATAGCCAACCATCAATTTCCACAGATGCAGGGGACACCACACACCCATGAGGCCGACAACTACACCGTGGCTCCCTAACTGCACGTTTTTGCGATGCTCAAAGCATGGCTGTGGCAAATGCAGTTTGTGAGCATTATGATGCCCTATTTGGCAGGAGCTCCAAATCAACCACTAAGCAGGCTAAGCTGGAGATCTGGACGAATATTTGCCGCCAAGTAAATAATGTGGGATCTGTCCGGCGAGATATTCAACAAATCAAGGAAATTTGGGGACCTGAAATACTACAGTAAAAAAAAAAAATTAAATGCATTTGTAGTCGCATTGTTAACAGGATGTCACACTTATTAGGTGTAATTTAATCTTCCCCAGCCAACAGACAGGGGGTGGAGCAGAGGTAAAGGGCAAATTAAATGCATTTGTAGTCGCATTGTTAACAGGATGTAACACTTATTAGGTGTGATTTAATCTTCCCCAGCCAACAGACAGGGGGTGGCTTACCCACTAAAATAATCCTTACACCCGCCGAGGAACATGTATATACATACATACATCCGGCCAGCATCCAGGGCCTGGCAGAGGCACAAGACACAGACCGGAATGTAAGGTCCCAAGGTGAGTCTGAATTTGCCATGACCTATTACAAAATGTTCGATAAGGCAGTGTTAGGCTACACAACACACTGTACTTGGCCATTTAGCTAATCTTCAAATCTACATTCTAAGGACCAAGTCAACAGGACACACCAGGCCCCCAAACCCCTGCGTTAGCACCGAGGCCAAGGGCACACCAGGCTTCTACACCACGAACCCAAATTGTGGATTGCGATGAGGTAAGTCAATGGTCATTGGTGTGTACTTTTAACATTGATCTTTGAGAGCTTTTGTGGAGAGAAATAAACTAAAAGCAACCTATATTTCTTTATAGACCACAGGAAGCCCACCCATCATCGACCATATAAGAGATTTGGAGGAGGACACCCCACATATGTCACTAACCACTACGGAAACAGTGGCAGCAACGCAGTCAACCCCGGCACAACCACCACATCCACAACCACCTTCAGAACCAGAACCAACCACCCGTCCCACTGCTCCAACCCAGTCCAGACGCCATATTTCCCAAAGAAGGCAATTTCAAATTTTGGAGGAAGCATGGAGGCAGGAAAATATAGCCTTTTTGGCGACAACACAGCAATTCAATGAGACTGTGTGCACCCAACTCACAAACCTCAACGCCCAATTAGAGGTATTAAACAGAAATATCTCTGCCCTAACCAGCCATATGGGTGAGATTAATCAAAGCCTGGCCCACATTGAAGCCAATTTGCAGGCACAACATAATTCCTCGTCACCATGCACCCCGACATACCACTAATTTTTGGGGAATACATTTTCTTACCCCACGTGTAATTTTTCTTTTGTTCCAAAAAAAAAAAAAAATGAAACAACAAAATTTGTTGGTAAAATAAAAATAAAAAAATAAAAAAAAAGTTTGGTCTCTGAAAAAACACTAAACAATAGTTGTGCACGGATGGTTTGCGCGGTGCCACTTTGGGTGCCAGAAAAAGGAGGGGTGGGGACGTCTGAAACTAAAGGTTGTGGAGTAGCCCACAAGCCATGATTAGGCCCTTATTTAACAAGGGATCACCGCCACGAGAACGCCGGCTCCCCTCCGCAATCACACATTTATCAAGCCGATCCTGCTTAGCGACTGACAGAGCGCCAGATAGCGAATCATTCATCATTATTCCAGCCTCGCCCCACAGCGCCAGCGAGCGACCTTGAACAGCGACAGGTATGACCTCTCGCTACCTGGCGCTCTCCAATGCATTTCAATGGAGAAATCTTTAAATATTCTTTATTAATTGCTATTAATGTTTTTTTTTTTTTTTTTAAATGTCAAAAATTCTGTGACCACTTCTGCAATGTTAGATATTTTTTTTAAGGTAAAAAAAAAAAAAAAATTGTGCAGAATTGATATTACAGGTCTGATATTAATGTATTCATATTACAAAATGTTTTGAAAAACACGTTTTTTTTTTTTTTTTTCAAAAAATATGGTTGTTTGGGGGTTAAAAAACTACTTTTAACCCATCGCTGCCAGCGCTCTGGGGTTTAAACAAGCATTTCACAGCGCGAGAATTTTTTGATCGTGATTTGTTAATGAATATGCTGGGAGCCGTTCGCTATGACCATTCGCTGTCATGCGCTCCCATACAGCGCGGAACCTGTCAAACAGCGACTCCTAACCCCGTATTCAACATTACCGCACACCGACGGGGTCGCTGTCAACAGCCGAACAACGGCCAAGCACAGCGAATACTAGCGTGCGCTGTGAAAATAACGCTACTGTCGCTCATCTGTTGCTACCTGGCGCTATTACTGAATCGGCCTCCCTGTTTTAGGACCGTTGCAGGCGTCTATTGTAGTGCCCCCCCAGTCTCATCAAGACAACGGAACCTCATCTTCAAGAGACCAAAGCCTCGCTCCACCACAGAGCGAGTCCTCCTGGGGGCAGTATTGTAGCGCTCCTCTGCCTGTGAAGATGGGTGCAGGATGGGGGTCATCAGCCAGGGGAGCAAAGATAGCCAGAGTCTCCTGCCAAAGCAAACAAAAAAAATTAAAAATAAATAAATAAAAAAAAAGGTGTGCATTGCAACAATAGAAAAGAGGGACAAATAGGTGAGGTAGGGTGGGAGGAAAGGACATTTCTAATGAGACTACATGCACATCCAACCTGTACACTCATTAAAAAAGTCTGGGGAATACTACTTACATAAGAGGGCAAGAACATGACGCAATAGGGTACAATCACTTAACCCATTTAATTTGTAGCTCAATAATTAGGCTCAAAATATACTACGAAAATAGTTACAAAATAGTGTGTAGTTTCATACACATACCCAGTAGCCAGCCACCAAAAAGATCGCCAGATTTGAATTGCTCATCTAGGCAGGAATTCCTCAAGATGTGCGCATCATGCATCGAGCATGGAAAGCCAGCAAAACGACTCCCAAAAACCAATTCAGGGCCAGCCAGTGCCTGCACATTTATGCAATGTCCCTTCTTTCAGTTCCTGCACACAGGCAATAAAAAAAATATAACAAATACTCATGCCATCGATGTCCACTCAGCAGGACAAGACCGCGGAGCTGGCGCCGCTGATGTGCTCCAACAGAGGACTGCATATTATTGCCCGAGTGCAAATACGGCTGCTCTGACTGCCCATAAGTGAAGGCTCGGTGGCCTCGTTTTATTAGGGTGATTTCAATCGGAAATCAAGGCTCTGCATCACTGAAAAAAACGGACCAATGAACGAGGCGTCCGTTTTCCCGGGAAACAGCCTCGTGTGAGCCGACAATCGGAAAGGCGGCTGAGCGCACACCTGAGTGCATAAACGCACACTAAAATCAACGTAGCACCCTTTCCAGACCCGATCAAAGCCCAAAACCAATGGGAAAACGCACGGGATAGCTGAACGGGGAGGCTCTGCATCAAGCCAATAGTGTCAGATAGTGCCAGATGAACATCAGGTGAATGGCAGGACCCAGTGCAAATGGTGTAGTTATCAAGTCAAAAAGCCAGAACGCCCCTGATAGTGCCAGGTAGTTTCCCATCTATCATCAGTAATGGGATAAGTGCCAGTGTGGAGTTCCCTACAGTGCCAGATTAGACCAAACACTCACCATGCACTGTGTGGCCTTATCTCATAAATGTCAATGGGCTGGGATGGTAATCATTTTAGCTTTTTTTATTTTTATTTTTTTTGGGCTAGTGCACGTGCCACCTGGATTGTTTGGGATAGTTTTTTTGTATGCATTTTAGTCACTTTTTTGTTGTGCAGAAAATGTGTGATTTGGGCTGTGAAAAAGCTGTGTCATGTCTTTCAAGCGTCCCCATTGCAATTTCAAATTTTGTTTTTTAAATTTGCTACCCTGAGCCTAAAAAAAAAAATATAGGGATTACAACAAGTGCTGTCTTCCCGGAATCCAGTTTTTAGAGCGCCCCTGCGAGCGCTCTGTATTTACATCATAAATATTTTAAACTTGAGGCACTCCCGGCCGGTGCTAGGTGTTGCTAGGGCAAATAAATAAATTACAAATAATTTTCACGCAAAAATGCAAAAAAAAATTGTGGGGTCCCTTATCTAAGCATTACCAACCAGGCAAATCAAGCAAAGGGCTTGCAATTTCAGGGCTTAAGGGCTGCCTAGCCAGCCCCTAGCCCTGACCATTGCAAACCCTTGTGCCCTATAGCACAGGTCCAGTTCCCTGCACCGCCCCATGCTATCCAAGTGGCGGCGCAGCCACATCTACATGCTGGAGGAGGCCCCAAAGAGCCCCGAAGAAGGAAGAGAGTATGGCGCGGGACAAAGAAGACCCACTGGACCTGAGGAAGACAGCGCCTGTGGGACAGAAGATGGAAGACTGGGATGAGTGAATATAAGTTAAATTAGGAACAATAAAACTATTTTTGGTGTGTTCTTTTTCACTTGGGGTGAACTGGTAAGGTATCCATGGGACCCCTATACCAGTTAACCATGGTCAGGAGCTGGCATGGCAACTGTCAGGCTCCGTGGGTGCCCTGCCAGTAAAATTACATATTACCTACACCTCCATTTGGGCATCAGGGTTGTGGCAGAGCCCGGTGCCCATTGGTGTGGGCTCCGAGCCCATACCAAAGGTCATAAGGGCTTGTAACTTGCAGGGACAGCCTCTGAGCCTCTGTGCTTGGTACCAGCGCCAGTAACCTTTGAGGGGACTTTTTTAAATGTTAGAAACATTAAAAAATAAATAAAATATGATTCCCCTATTTCAATTTCCCAGCTTCAATGAATGCTGGAAGTGGCATTCAATAAAACAAGGGAAAGCGACAAAAGAAATAAATTCGGACAAATATTTTTTCATTATTTACAAATTGTCTCTAATGATAAATGCCCAAAAATATGAAACAAAAAAACCCACGTTTTAAATGTTACATGGAATTGCTTTAAAACAACAACAGTTAAAACCTAAAAAAATACAATTAAAAAATAAAAATCAGGAAAGTGTCTAATGAAAAAATGCCAAATGAATACCAAAAAATGAAATAAATAAACCTGCATGTAGTTTTAATGTTAATGAGATGTATTTAAAAGTCGCAATTAGTGAAACTTAAAAGAAAAATATAATTAAAAAGTCAGGCTATCGTTCGTTAGATAAAAAATTTTATCTTTCCAAAAATGCAGAAGAAATTACCAAAAAATATAAACAAAATAAACCTCCATAAAGTTTATGTTAAATGGCATGCCTTTAACTTTTAAACTGCCAGCCTCTTGTCACCCTCTTTTTCCAGACCAGTCACTGTTTTGCGCTACTCATGTTTTTTTTCAATATTTTAAATTGAAATATATGCAAAAAAATGTTTTTTACAATTTGTAGATTTTTTTTGCAGCAAATAAAAAATGTTGCAATGGTACCACATGTGTATTGGTAGACATCCTTTCCTGCTCAGGAGACTCACCCAAACTGTACAGCTTTAGGAGATTTTCAAATGAAATATAACCGCTATGCGCACCTTGCAGTTTTTTAAAATAAATAACCCTTTATATTGGGAATACCCCCAACAAATATATTCTCTGGAAGTACAAACATCAAGCTTTCTAGGTGTACCAGGTTTGTTGATGTGGGTGCAGTTTTCTGGTGATCACTCAATGAATTTTTGGATGCACAGGGTTTAACTAAAACAAATATAAAAAGTAGAATAAACACATTTTCCTAAAATGTTAATATGCATCAAAGGAAGAGTTGCCAAACACTCCAAAGTAAAGAATGTGCTTAACAGTAATTTTACTTGAATATTTCAACTCTGTGTCACGAGCACTGTACAGAACCCTGGACACTCACCTGCCCTTCGGTCCCACGTCGGCGGCTCCCGCTCGGCCAGCGTGCGGGCTGGGCGGCGTCTCTGCCAGGCGGCGGCTCGGCGTCTCCTCTCCCCGGCCGCCGCTCGGCTATTTCCGCCCCGAGCTGCCGCTCGGCTCTTTCCGTCGCGAGCGGCTGCTCGGGCGGTCTCCTCTCCGGCGGCTTCGGGAGCGGCCGCGCCACGGCCGTCTCGGCGCGCTCCCGGCACGCAACTCCATACACGCGCGCGCGCGTCACTTGCTGCTGTTTATGCTCTCCGGCGGCGCTGCACACAGGGCGCCCGCCGGAGGTAATTAGATCGGGCCAATGAGCCCAAAGCTTGGCAGTTTGAATGGGGCAATCAGCCTCAGGTTCCTATGTTGCACCAATCAATCCCCCTTTCCTGTTCCATCACTCCTATAAAGCTGCTCACTCTGCACTTGTTCCTTGCCCGTGATAGGTAGCGTGCTGCTGGGTGTGATTGTGATTGCTATTTTCCTTACGATTCTGCCGTGTATGACCATTCCTGATTGCCGCCTGGACCGACCTTGCCTGTTTTTGACCACGATTCCTGCCTGCTCCTCTGTACCGCGTATCTCTGACCTCCTGGTGTGACCTTTGGCTAGCCCTGACCATTCTTCCGTCTCAATCCTCTTGTACCGTGCTTCCTTGGACTGATCACCTGTGTATGACCTCTGCCCGATTGTCTTACCAGTCTTGTTCCTGGTTCGTCCACCTTCCCCTGCATAAGTCAGCATCCTTTGTGCTAACAAGTCCTGGGGGCAACCGTGTCCGGTGAGGCGTAACCTGCGTCCCGGCAAACGGGGGCTTGGCTATAGGCGAAGAAAGCAGCGGAGATTGGGGGTTGCTGACTTATTGGAAGGAAGACGTCCCACGGGACCTGACACTCTGCATACAACTAAAACAACCTTTTACATTTGGAATACCCCTCATAAACTACATATTCCCTGAAAGTACATATGTTAAGCTTTCTAGACGTACTAAGCTTGGTGTAGTGGGCTCGTCTTTCTGGAAGTAATTCCTTGAAGAATTCTTTGGTTGCACTTATAAAAAAGGCAGAATAAAAAACACATTTTCCTAAAACATAAATATGCAAACAAGAAAAAATACAGAACAATACCCAACATAGGTACTCTCTGTTGCGGGTCATTGTTCACCATTTTGCGCTATGTTTAACTGTGATTTTTGCGAGAATTTCCAGAAAAATGGCATATATTTTTGTGGCAGAGTTTAGGCTTTAACATGAAATGTCTTGTTTGTAATTTTTCACTGTTTTTTAGATATTTTTGAGTAAAAAAAAAAACAAAGAAATTCATTTTAAAAAATGTGTGTCCTTTATTTTAAATAAAACATATTTTGTATCAAAGAAAACCATATTGCACATGAAAGCCCCATTTCTCCCAATTTCAACAGAATCACATATGTATCGTCAGCCCCTCGTTCCTGCACAGGAAACCTCCCAAACTGAAAAGAGCACTTTATAACATTTACAAATAAAATACTACTATCTATACAGGGTTAAATTAAAAACATTGTGTGGGCTCCCCATTCCAGGGGTGGGGGCATTTTCGAGGAATTGTAAGGGTTAAAAAACAATATAAATCCCCCAAAAATGGCACATAACTAGCATAACTAGCCCAGGAACCAGGATGCAGGGGCCAGCTCCGGTAGCCCTTGGCCTGCAGGCTACAAGCTTGCACAGCCTAAATGATCCCCAGCTCTTCTAGCCACCCACTAGCTCCAGGTGGCTTGCCAGCCCCCGAAGCCTTGTGAACTGGTATAGGGGTTTCATAGATCCCTTACCAGTTCACAAAGGGTTAAATGTAAAAAAAACACACGAGAGAACAGAGACACGAGAGAACAGAGACACAGAGAAAAAATATATTATTTTTTTGAATACTTACCTCCCATCCACTGTGCCCCAAGCTGATCACTTTGGCTTCTGCTCTCTTGCTTCTGGAAGCCTTTTATACATACTGGGTGACAGTAGGTATTTATTACTGGGTAACAAATTAAAAAAAAAAAAAGACACATGGCTCCCCCTACCAGGGACAGGGGTGTCATTTTTTGGGGGGGGGGGATTTTAAGGGTTAGAAACCCTCCCCAAAAATGGTGTGAGGTGTCCCATACCTAGCATAACCAGCCTGGGGACAAGGTATGGGGGCATATAGAACAGGTAGCAGAAGTGAGCTTTGGCAGCCTTTAACTCTGCAGGCTACAAGCCCACACAGCCTAAATAGCCATGGGCTCTTCTGCACCCCGGGCTTTGGGAAGGCATGTAATGAGAGGCTGGGGGGGTTAATAGCAAGTCTCACCTAAGCCTTGTGAACTGGAATAGGGGTCTCATGGATCCCTTACCAGTTCACAAAGGGTTAAGTGTAAAAAAACACACAGAAATCAATGACTTTTATTCATTTTTTAAACACCCACCTCCGATCCTGTGTCCCCCAGGGATCCTGTCCCATGACAATCTAATGACAGCTGCTGGGGGTGATCCATGGATGGGGGCTGGGGAAGCAGAGGTTCACAGCCTCCTACCACTCCAACATCCCTCCAGTGATCACTTTTGGCATCTGACAACTTATGGGAGTGGCATAATGTCACAGCAGAAGCCGGGAGAGGCCTCTTTTGGGCTTTCTCCTCACCACAGAAGAGCCCGGGGGGTCTGAGCCCCCCCCCCCCCGATTGAAGGGGATACCCGTTGGAAGGGATCACGCATGGAGGTAAGCAAATGTCTTTTTTTTATAGTAAATGCTCGAGGTGTCAGATGAGTGTCTTTTTTTGTCCACTAGCAGGGGGAAAGCAGGTATGTAAAATTTACGTAGCTGGCAGTTAACGGTAGGAGAGGCAGCTATGTAAATTTTATTTAGCTGGTGTTACAAGGGTTCATTTAAAAAGTTAAAACCTGAAAAATACAATTAAAAAATAAAAAGTCAAGCTATTGTTTATTAGATAAAAATTATATCTAACGAAAAATGCCAAAAAATTATCAAAAAATATCAAAAATTTACCTGCAGTTAGTTTCAAATGTTTAATGGGATGCATTTAAAAGTCGCATTTAGTAAAAAGCTTAAAATGGAAAAATACAATTAAAAAATAAAAAAGTCAGGCTATTTATTAGATAAAAATTATATCTAATTAAAAATACCCCACAAATTAACAGAAATGCAGCCTATAAACCAGCTTTTTTGTTCAGGTTAACGCCAAACCCGGCATGGACTTCTGGCTGAAATCTCTGTTTGGGTCCGGGGATAAAGTACAGGAGGCAGGGTTATAGCTGTGCTTTGCTCAGACAGAGCAGAGCTGGGGTCAGGAAAAGGTCAGCAATCCCAGAATTCAGAGCAGCACAGTCAGAAGGCACTTCCTGTTTGCAGGCTGCCTGATGTCCCATGAGCCGCCATCTTCAATGTATAAAGGCTCATAACATGCAGTAGATGCAGGTAGGATGATTTTTAATGTGAGCAATCAGTATGTACAGGGTGTGGGAAACATATAAGATAGACTCTTATTCAGAGTGAAGGACCGCTTTAACCAGTCCCTACTTTGTATGTAAAAAGCCATTTTCTTTGATGATGCACTCATCAATACTATGCAAGCAATTTAACGGGATACAGGTAAAGTCCCCAGCACCCCATATTTTGTGCTTTTTATTTTTAATGAATTTATGTCTTTACATTAAGTTGTACAATTGAACAATATGTATCCTTCTTGGCCCAAGAAAAAAATCACACATTCCCTTTATCAATATTCTTAGATTCTCTGAACATGTTACATTTGTATGCACAATGTCTTGTGATATTTACACAAATTCATCCAACACATCTTAGATCTTGACAGCAAGACAACTATTCCTTTGGAGTGACTGCCTCTGATGTCAGAATTATGGCAGAGCAATTTTTAGAATTGACAGTCACTTTAAGCTCATGTGTCTCAAGAGCATTGAATTCAGTGAACTGTTTGATGTAGTCAGCATATATCGAAAAACTAAATAATCATGTTTAAAACAGTTGCACCTTTAAAGAGTTCAAGACTGCACAAACATTTGGCACCCTTGTTGACAGGTTTTAAGGGAATGAACAAAATGTTTGGCATATTCATGGAATAGTTCAGGAACAAAGAAATGCTCTACAAAGCAGCCGTCGCTTTAATCTTCTTCATAGTAATACTCAAAGTAGAATAAAGCACTCTGCATTAAAATATGCATGTAAGTCAAAGCAAATGATTCAGTTCAAGCAAAAAATACTTTTCCAGAATTAAAACATCATAATTTGGCAAAGCTAACATCCAAAAATAATCTCTGTGTCTTATACTCATTGCAGTCACTGTGTATGCGTTAGTCTGTTTTGCTTTCAATAGTTTTTATTAAGCAATCATAAAATGCAATACAAACAGGTCTCAAGCATCCAAGCACATAAGAATATCCCCATACATCTTCTTAAGATACATAAATGTCAACCAAAAAATGGTAAAAAATAGATGCAAGCCATAATATGCAACCGAAGACCATTTCAGAATTAGACATGGTCTTCCGAGTTTGCCCATACAACTCGACCAAGTGTACAGTGTTACAGAAACACAGCACTCGAAGCCTAATACAGATCAAAGAAACAATTAAACAAGAGATTGAACAGAGCGGGCCAGGGAACACACAACACAATGTTGATAAAACATGAATTCACCAGACATAAGAAAGGGGAGTGAGAGGAAAGCAAGAAAACAAGGCTGTCTTGAATGCCAAGATGTTAGAAGAACAAAAACAAAATTAAAGGGGTGAAAGTGAATAAACCAAGTATCCCAATTATCCTGGAATCTCTGGGATGTATCGTTTAAGGAGGTGGCAAATTTCTCAAAAACATAATTCCATTTATGTGAGTGACCAGTTCCCCAAGTGGAAGCTTATGAAACCAGTTCCATGATCCGGCAATGATGCCTTTGGCACCGGTTATAATTCGCTTGAGAAGTGTAAGTTTCTTAACAGGACACTTGGAGGGCCGAAGGTTTAAAAACAAAATAGACAGCGAAGATTTTATATTAGGTTCAGGTTAGGTAAATGTGGCAAACATACATATGATATGGAACACTTTAGCCCAGAAGCTACAGGCGATCCAACAGTTCCACCAGATGTGTACCTGGGTGCAAGTGTATAAATAGCCTTGACACTGGAAGATAAAAGGGAAGAGCTTTATGAATATAAGACAGCCCCAGACACCATCTGAGCAAAACTTTAATATTAAATTCTAGTGCATTAGTGTTAAGGGCATAGGATAGGGCTTTGCGGGGTAGGTAAAAGTAAGTGGTATTACATGGAGATAGCACCTTACTCAAAAAGCACCTCATTACAAATTCTTTGAACTAAAAAGAGCCAATCCATGTCTAAGCCTGATACGAAATGGGTAATCTGCAAATGGGGAAGAATTTTCCTGGAAGAGGGCAGTGCACAGTCTTGAGACATTCAAGGGGCTTAAGACGTGAATGGGAGGTCCGGGATTTGACAGTATGGCGGTTCCCTGGGGAACGACATAAGCGGCGCATGCAGTGATGCTAGCTTGGAGCGATGATTAGCTGAGTCCCAGATAGATAATGAATGTTTATGAACTGGATTAGAAACTCGCCATCTCAGTTTAACAGTGACACCAATTGGTTCATAGCAATATTCCTCTAGGTCTACACAGATTAGTCTGAATGATGCAGCAAAAAACATGGAAAGCTGCATGATGTGGTAGGCTCAATAGTATACACTGCTGTTCAGGACTGCCTTTGAGTCATTCTGGCCAATGGCTTAATGGCTAAAGCAGAAAGAATAGTATTAGTAATAATAATAGTAATAGGAATAGATAGTCCCAGGCAATGGTGTCAAAGGCCTTACATATATCTAAAGCCAGAAGCATAGCCTGATGGTGATGTGGCTAAGATTAATGATTTTCCTGATGTTGTATCCCACCTGCCGGGCTGGTATAAAACCAAAAACTTCTCTTTTGCAACTAGCATATCAATATATCTATTAAGGCAGGCAGCTAATATCTTGGCTAGGATCTTAACATCTATGTTTAGCAACGAAATGGTCCTGAAGTTAGATCAAACACTAGAGTCTATGTTGGGTTTAGGGATCATACTAACGCCAGCAATGTGTGTACTAGGGCCTCAATTTTACCCACAGAGAAGTGTATTTATAGAGGACAGTAGGTGAGGGAAGGGTGTCTGAGTGAACTTGCAGTATGTGGCAGTGAAGGTGTCTGGGCCAGACTGCTTGTTCACATTCAGGCCTTTCATGGCACTGTGAATCTCAGACAGCTCCACTTCCGCATCTAGGTGAAGTTTTTCTTCCTCTGAAAGCCTTCCTTGCTAGGTCAAGCAGTTCGTTGGCAAGAGGGCTCTTGTTTGAAGGCCTGTTGGCCAAGTGCTGCTCTAGAAGATCAGAGAATTTCTTTGTATGTTGTTGTTTTTGTCTAGAGCCTATTTGTATAATGATACCTCCCACATACCTACTGGTGAGTCTACCAAACCCACATTACAAGTGAAAAAATCTTCCAAGTTGGCCTGGTTGCAATTGATTGACTACTGAGACTTCGCTCAAGAGCAAGTTGCTCAATTAAAGAAGAGAGCTCAATTGAAGAAAGGTTGTGTTCCAACCAGGCTGTGGGAACAACAGATGCTGAAGACATAAGAGGGATAGAAGCATTTGTATAAAGATATGGTCTATCCTTGCATGTAGATCATGAGGGTGGGAATAGTGGGTGATGTCTTGTTTGGCCGGATGGGACTCTCTCCAAGTATCAACTAATAGAAACTGATCCAAAAGATCCCTAAACCATTTGTTGCCCTGTCTGACATGGGGCGGCCAGTGCATTTACCGCCAGTTTCTTTGTCTATATGGGGGTAAAGGACCTGGTTAGAGTCACCGCAGACGATCAACAGGCCGTTACTATACTGATAAACTAAATTCACGAGGTTCACAAAAAATAAGCTTTGGTCAGTATTAGGTGCATAATAGGTGACTATGGTTATCAGAGAGTCTTGAATCTTACCAGTAAAAAAAAAGAACCGTCCATCAGGGTCTTTAACTTCTGAGTCTAAAGTAAACTGTAATAAGTGCCTAACCGCGATCAGTAGCCCTCTCTAGTCATTGCGGAAGCAGTAAACAGAAGAGGATAATCACCACTCAAGTATTTAGGATATTGGTTTTGAGTAAAATAGATCTCATGGAAGGGGCCAAATCTGCATGCGGAGTTCTTATTTGCCTAAAGGCTTTACTCACTTCTGATGGACAGTTACTCCCTGCACATTCAGAGAAACAACTTTGACTATCATAGCTTTATCATACTGCTAGCTAGGAGCACACTCAGCATCAATGAGGAGAAGTAAGGGGTGGGGGGTGAGAGAGAAGAACCAGGGAAAAACAGGAGGAAGGAAGAGCAGAGAAGATAAAAGCTGAAAAGCAAGGAAAAACACTTATAAATACCAAAACACTGGACCCAACGGTTCATGATTACATAAAGTAGCAAAACAGTAGCTAATATAACCTTGGAGTCATGAAGATAAAAACACCCCAAAGCGCGCGGGGGGGGGGGGGAACATACGACTAGGGCAAGCCTAATGCAAGGTAACGGGGAGGCCGATTTATTAATAGCGCCAGGTAGCGACAGAGGAGCGACAGTAGCGTGATTTTCACAGCGCCCCCTAGTATTCGCTGTGCTTGGCCGTTGTTCGGCTGTTGACAGCGACTCAGTCGGTGTGCCGTAATGTTGAATACGGGGTTAGGAGTCGCTGTTTGACTGGTTCCGCGCTGTATTGGAGCGCATGACAGCGAATGGCCATAGCGAACGGCTCCCAGCATATTCATTAACAAATCACGCTCAAAAAATTCTCGCACTGTGAAATGCATGTTTAAACCCCAGAGCGCTGGCGGCGATGGGTTAAAAGTAGTTTTTTAACCCCCAAACAACCATATTTTTGTAAAAAAAAATAAACATGTTTTTATAAACATTTTGTAATATGAATACATTAATATCAGACCTGTAATATCAATTTTGCACAAATTTTTTTTTTTTTTTTTTATTACCTTAAAAAAAATATCTAACATTGCAGAAGTGGTCACAGAATTTTTGACATTTAAAAAAAAAAAAACATTAATATCAATTAATTATGAATATTTAAAGATTTCTCCATTGAAATGCATTGGAGAGCGCCAGGTAGCGAGAGGTCATACCTGGCGCTGTGATGGGATTAGCAGCGGCGCTGTTCGCTGAAGTCTGCAACATGATGAATCCCGCGCTAGCTGACGCTCTCGCCGGCGCTAGCCTCATTTAGCGTGATAAATGCGTGATTGTGTCCGCAGCCTGGCGTTCTGGAGACGGTAGCCGCCGATAGCTGGCGCTACCTGGCGCTAGTGAGACACTACCTGGCGCTATCCCTTGATAAATAAGGCCCTAAGTTAATCCGCACTCTTAGTAGTACACTGAGAGATGAGAAGTATGGAGCAAACATGCTAAAAAGCACCCAGGGGCATGGCCCCTAAATTAAAGCAGCACCATAGGAGAACAGCAGCATATAAGCAGCTGGACCCTAGAGCACATTCTGTAGCCCCAGTGCTGGGGGAGCCCTGTAGCCAGCTAAAATACCAATTAAGCTAGGGGTATGGGTAAATAACATCAGCTAGTGCTTAGACCATAACAAACAGAAAACATCATCAGTAACTTAGTTATAAAAAGTAGTTATAAAAAGTCCAGCGCTCTGGGTGACCCTGCAAAAAAAGTGGAAAAAGTGAAACCTGGCCCAAAGACTAGACGTATTGTATGCACACCAAGGGTATAAATAACAAAATGTGAAAATGGTTCATTATGAAAATGTGCCCATGCTTAGAGTGTGAGGTATAACAGATGAAAAAAAAAACGGGACAGGGCATACAGTCCTTGGCACGATCTAGGGGAAACTACACAATGTTACGATGACATGAACGGGCGAAAAGATGGGGAAGAGGAGTAGGGACTATGAGCAAACAGGGGCTGGGTTAATCCAGGAGGAGGACAAAGAACATATCAATCCTGGGATTTCCTCCAGGGGGCAACCCAGAGATGGAGCAAGTGGGCATTTCAGACGCAGAAGAGTCACCCCTCTCCCTCTGCGGCTTGCTGGAATCTGAGAGACAAGGCAGTAGAAGACTTAGCATTCCCTGAGCACTGCTCCAGTAACGACGCTGAAATTTCAATGCTGGCGAGGAGGATAATGCATGTGTCTTCTTTGGTGGGCCAGCGGTGACCTTCACGACCAGCTTTAATTCCAGGGTGTCAAAGTAATCCACTGGCTTCCTCAGTAGCAGTGATAGCATACCATTGCCCTTTGAAGTTGCATTGACATTTAAAAGGAAATCTGTAAATTATGTTAGCATTAGGGATGAGCGAATCGATCCGGACGACCCCGGATTCGATCCGAATTTCAGGAAAAATTCGATTCGGATCGAATCCGAATTTCCCCGCGATTCGATCACTCGAAGTTTTCCTTTAACATCCATTCATTTACATTTACAGGCATTCTAAGATGGCGGACGGGACATGTCTGGACATGTATCCCGCGCCAGTGCAAGCTGGGGCAGTCACATGCAGCCTATCAGCAGCCAGCAAGCCCGGTGACGTCACACAGCGGTATTTAACGGCGGCCATCTTGCTTTTCCTCATTTCTCTATTGCATTCGTGACAGACAGACAGAACGCTGTGTAGCTGAGGCAGTTAGACAGGCTGGAGACAGGGACAGACAGGGACAGGCAGGAGACAGGCAGGAGACAGACAGGAGACAGACAGAAAGCCAGGGAAAGGTAGGAAAAAGGGAGATTTTTTTTTTTCATCCAGCCTTTGTTAGCGTTTTCAGGCTGCTTATAGTAACTAACTGTGCATATATACTGAACTGATCTTAAGTCTGCTGTGAGGCATCCCATTCTGTGACTAAAGCAGCCTCTGTTTAAGACCATATAAGCATTTGCTCTTATCATATTTGAAATTAGGCCTGATAAAGACACTTTTGCTGGCCAAAGCACTACTGGACCCTGCCAGGTCCATTCCTGCCCAGGGCATCCCATTCTGTGACTACAGCAGCCTCTGTTTAAGACCATATAAGCATTTGCTCTTATCATATTTGAAATTAGCCTGATAAAGACACTTTTGCTGGCCAAAGCACTACTGGACCCTGCCAGGTCCATTCCTGCCCAGGGCATCCCATTCTGTGACTAAAGCAGCCTCTGTTTAAGACCATATAAGCATTTGCTCTTATCATATTTGAAATTAGGCCTGATAAAGACACTTTTGCTGGCCAAAGCACTACTGGACCCTGCCAGGTCCATTCCTGCCCGGGGCATCCCATTCTGTGACTACAGCAGCCTCTGTTTAAGACCATATAAGCATTTGCTCTTATCATATTTGAAATTAGCCTGATAAAGACACTTTTGCTGGCCAAAGCACTACTGGACCCTGCCAGGTCCATTCCTGCCCAGGGCATCCCATTCTGTGACTAAAGCAGCCTCTGTTTAAGACCATATAAGCATTTGCTCTTATCATATTTGAAATTAGGCCTGATAAAGACACTTTTGCTGGCCAAAGCACTACTGGACCCTGCCAGGTCCATTCCTGCCCAGGGCATCCCATTCTGTGACTACAGCAGCCTCTGTTTAAGACCATATAAGCATTTGCTCTTATCATATTTGAAATTAGGCCTGATAAAGACACTTTTGCTGGCCAAAGCACTACTGGACCCTGCCAGGTCCATTCCTGCCCGGGGCATCCCATTCTGTGACTACAGCAGCCTCTGTTTAAGACCATATAAGCATTTGCTCTTATCATATTTGAAATTAGGCCTGATAAAGACACTTTTGCTGGCCAAAGCACTACTGGACCCTGCCAGGTCCATTCCTGCCCAGGGCATCCCATTCTGTGACTACAGCAGCCTCTGTTTAAGACCATATAAGCATTTGCTCTTATCATATTTGAAATTAGGCCTGATAAAGACACTTTTGCTGGCCAAAGCACTACTGGACCCTGCCAGGTCCATTCCTGCCCGGGGCATCCCATTCTGTGACTACAGCAGCCTCTGTTTAAGACCATATAAGCATTTGCTCTTATCATATTTGAAATTAGGCCTGATAAAGACACTTTTGCTGGCCAAAGCACTACTGGACCCTTCCAGGTCCATTCCTGCCCAGGGCATCCCATTCTGTGACTACAGCAGCCTCTGTTTAAGACCATATAAGCATTTGCTCTTATCATATTTGAAATTAGCCTGATAAAGACACTTTTGCTGGCCAAAGCACTACTGGACCCTGCCAGGTCCATTCCTGCCCAGGGCATCCCATTCTGTGACTAAAGCAGCCTCTGTTTAAGACCATATAAGCATTTGCTCTTATCATATTTGAAATTAGGCCTGATAAAGACACTTTTGCTGGCCAAAGCACTACTGGACCCTGCCAGGTCCATTCCTGCCCGGGGCATCCCATTCTGTGACTACAGCAGCCTCTGTTTAAGACCATATAAGCATTTGCTCTTATCATATTTGAAATTAGCCTGATAAAGACACTTTTGCTGGCCAAAGCACTACTGGACCCTGCCAGGTCCATTCCTGCCCAGGACATCCCATTCTGTGACTAAAGCAGCCTCTGTTTAAGACCATATAAGCATTTGCTCTTATCATATTTGAAATTAGGCCTGATAAAGACACTTTTGCTGGCCAAAGCACTACTGGACCCTGCCAGGTCCATTCCTGCCCGGGGCATCCTATTCTGTGACTACAGCAGCCTCTGTTTAAGACCATATAAGCATTTGCTCTTATCATATTTGAAATTAGGCCTGATAAAGACACTTTTGCTGGCCAAAGCACTACTGGACCCTGCCAGGTCCATTCCTGCCCGGGGCATCCCATTCTGTGACTACAGCAGCCTCTGTTTAAGACCATATAAGCATTTGCTCTTATCATATTTGAAATTAGGCCTGATAAAGACACTTTTGCTGGCCAAAGCACTACTGGACCCTGCCAGGTCCATTCCTGCCCAGGGCATCCCATTCTGTGACTAAAGCAGCCTCTGTTTAAGACCATATAAGCATTTGCTCTTATCATATTTGAAATTAGGCCTGATAAAGACACTTTTGCTGGCCAAAGCACTACTGGACCCTGCCAGGTCGATTCCTGTTGGGGCATCCCATTCTGTGACTACAGCAGCCTCTGTTTAAGACCATATAAGCATTTGCTCTTATCATATTTGAAATTAGCCTGATAAAGACACTTTTGCTGGCCAAAGCACTACTGGACCCTGCCAGGTCCATTCCTGCCCAGGGCATCCCATTCTGTGACTAAAGCAGCCTCTGTTTAAGACCATATAAGCATTTGCTCTTATCATATTTGAAATTAGGCCTGATAAAGACACTTTTGCTGGCCAAAGCACTACTGGACCCTGCCAGGTCCATTCCTGCCCGGGGCATCCCATTCTGTGACTACAGCAGCCTCTGTTTAAGACCATATAAGCATTTGCTCTTATCATATTTGAAATTAGCCTGATAAAGACACTTTTGCTGGCCAAAGCACTACTGGACCCTGCCAGGTCCATTCCTGCCCAGGGCATCCCATTCTGTGACTAAAGCAGCCTCTGTTTAAGACCATATAAGCATTTGCTCTTATCATATTTGAAATTAGGCCTGATAAAGACACTTTTGCTGGCCAAAGCACTACTGGACCCTGCCAGGTCCATTCCTGCCCAGGGCATCCCATTCTGTGACTACAGCAGCCTCTGTTTAAGACCATATAAGCATTTGCTCTTATCATATTTGAAATTAGGCCTGATAAAGACACTTTTGCTGGCCAAAGCACTACTGGACCCTGCCAGGTCCATTCCTGCCCGGGGCATCCCATTCTGTGACTACAGCAGCCTCTGTTTAAGACCATATAAGCATTTGCTCTTATCATATTTGAAATTAGGCCTGATAAAGACACTTTTGCTGGCCAAAGCACTACTGGACCCTGCCAGGTCCATTCCTGCCCAGGGCATCCCATTCTGTGACTACAGCAGCCTCTGTTTAAGACCATATAAGCATTTGCTCTTATCATATTTGAAATTAGGCCTGATAAAGACACTTTTGCTGGCCAAAGCACTACTGGACCCTGCCAGGTCCATTCCTGCCCAGGGCATCCCATTCTGTGACTAAAGCAGCCTCTGTTTAAGACCATATAAGCATTTGCTCTTATCATATTTGAAATTAGGCCTGATAAAGACACTTTTGCTGGCCAAAGCACTACTGGACCCTGCCAGGTCCATTCCTGCCCGGGGCATCCCATTCTGTGACTACAGCAGCCTCTGTTTAAGACCATATAAGCATTTGCTCTTATCATATTTGAAATTAGCCTGATAAAGACACTTTTGCTGGCCAAAGCACTACTGGACCCTGCCAGGTCCATTCCTGCCCAGGGCATCCCATTCTGTGACTAAAGCAGCCTCTGTTTAAGACCATATAAGCATTTGCTCTTATCATATTTGAAATTAGGCCTGATAAAGACACTTTTGCTGGCCAAAGCACTACTGGACCCTGCCAGGTCCATTCCTGCCCAGGGCATCCCATTCTGTGACTAAAGCAGCCTCTGTTTAAGACCATATAAGCATTTGCTCTTATCATATTTGAAATTAGGCCTGATAAAGACACTTTTGCTGGCCAAAGCACTACTGGACCCTGCCAGGTCCATTCCTGCCCGGGGCATCCCATTCTGTGACTACAGCAGCCTCTGTTTAAGACCATATAAGCATTTGCTCTTATCATATTTGAAATTAGCCTGATAAAGACACTTTTGCTGGCCAAAGCACTACTGGACCCTGCCAGGTCCATTCCTGCCCAGGGCATCCCATTCTGTGACTAAAGCAGCCTCTGTTTAAGACCATATAAGCATTTGCTCTTATCATATTTGAAATTAGGCCTGATAAAGACACTTTTGCTGGCCAAAGCACTACTGGACCCTGCCAGGTCCATTCCTGCCCGGGGCATCCCATTCTGTGACTACAGCAGCCTCTGTTTAAGACCATATAAGCATTTGCTCTTATCATATTTGAAATTAGCCTGATAAAGACACTTTTGCTGGCCAAAGCACTACTGGACCCTGCCAGGTCCATTCCTGCCCAGGGCATCCCATTCTGTGACTACAGCAGCCTCTGTTTAAGACCATATAAGCATTTGCTCTTATCATATTTGAAATTAGGCCTGATAAAGGCACTTTTGCTGGCCAAAGCACTACTGGACCCTGCCAGGTCCATTCCTGCCCGGGGCATCCCATTCTGTGACTACAGCAGCCTCTGTTTAAGACCATATAAGCATTTGCTCTTATCATATTTGAAATTAGCCTGATAAAGACACTTTTGCTGGCCAAAGCACTACTGGACCCTGCCAGGTCCATTCCTGCCCAGGGCATCCCATTCTGTGACTAAAGCAGCCTCTGTTTAAGACCATATAAGCATTTGCTCTTATCATATTTGAAATTAGGCCTGATAAAGACACTTTTGCTGGCCAAAGCACTACTGGACCCTGCCAGGTCCATTCCTGCCCAGGGCATCCCATTCTGTGACTAAAGCAGCCTCTGTTTAAGACCATATAAGCATTTGCTCTTATCATATTTGAAATTAGGCCTGATAAAGACACTTTTGCTGGCCAAAGCACTACTGGACCCTGCCAGGTCCATTCCTGCCCGGGGCATCCCATTCTGTGACTACAGCAGCCTCTGTTTAAGACCATATAAGCATTTGCTCTTATCATATTTGAAATTAGCCTGATAAAGACACTTTTGCTGGCCAAAGCACTACTGGACCCTGCCAGGTCCATTCCTGCCCAGGGCATCCCATTCTGTGACTAAAGCAGCCTCTGTTTAAGACCATATAAGCATTTGCTCTTATCATATTTGAAATTAGGCCTGATAAAGACACTTTTGCTGGCCAAAGCACTACTGGACCCTGCCAGGTCCATTCCTGCCCAGGGCATCCCATTCTGTGACTACAGCAGCCTCTGTTTAAGACCATATAAGCATTTGCTCTTATCATATTTGAAATTAGGCCTGATAAAGACACTTTTGCTGGCCAAAGCACTACTGGACCCTGCCAGGTCCATTCCTGCCCGGGGCATCCCATTCTGTGACTACAGCAGCCTCTGTTTAAGACCATATAAGCATTTGCTCTTATCATATTTGAAATTAGGCCTGATAAAGACACTTTTGCTGGCCAAAGCACTACTGGACCCTGCCAGGTCCATTCCTGCCCAGGGCATCCCATTCTGTGACTAAAGCAGCCTCTGTTTAAGACCATATAAGCATTTGCTCTTATCATATTTGAAATTAGGCCTGATAAAGACACTTTTGCTGGCCAAAGCACTACTGGACCCTGCCAGGTCCATTCCTGCCCGGGGCATCCCATTCTGTGACTACAGCAGCCTCTGTTTAAGACCATATAAGCATTTGCTCTTATCATATTTGAAATTAGGCCTGATAAAGACACTTTTGCTGGCCAAAGCACTACTGGACCCTGCCAGGTCCATTCCTGCCCAGGGCATCCCATTCTGTGACTAAAGCAGCCTCTGTTTAAGACCATATAAGCATTTGCTCTTATCATATTTGAAATTAGGCCTGATAAAGACACTTTTGCTGGCCAAAGCACTACTGGACCCTGCCAGGTCCATTCCTGCCCAGGGCATCCCATTCTGTGACTAAAGCAGCCTCTGTTTAAGACCATATAAGCATTTGCTCTTATCATATTTGAAATTAGGCCTGATAAAGACACTTTTGCTGGCCAAAGCACTACTGGACCCTGCCAGGTCGATTCCTGCCCGGGGCATCCCATTCTGTGACTACAGCAGCCTCTGTTTAAGACCATATAAGCATTTGCTCTTATCATATTTGAAATTAGCCTGATAAAGACACTTTTGCTGGCCAAAGCACTACTGGACCCTGCCAGGTCCATTCCTGCCCAGGGCATCCCATTCTGTGACTAAAGCAGCCTCTGTTTAAGACCATATAAGCATTTGCTCTTATTATATTTATATTATAAGACACTTTTGCTGGGCATAGGCTTACTGCTGCCTGCCAGGTGCACTTCTGTTGAGGCATCCCATTCTGTAACATAGCATACCCCTCTTTATTTACACTAAGCAGCTCTCTTATTTACACTAAGCAGGCCTGTTGGAGGCTGAGTGTTACTGCTCACTTTTGGTGTGCATTATATTCTGTTTCATATAGACCCACCGCTGCCCGGGGTTTTTTTAAATATCACCTACTACCACGCCAGTTAGACTATGTCGGGCAGACAAGTGCCTGGAAGTGAAAAGAGGAGTGGCAGAGGCCAAGATTCCGCAGGCAGAGCTCGCATCAGACTGGGGGCCAGTAGCAGCAGGAGTCACGCTGAGAGACCTAATCTGCCAGTATCTGCTAGCGGTCGGGTCTCCACCAGTAACGCATCTGCCGTGGTAGATTGGTTGACGCGCTCATCAACAACATCATCACAACTTACGTCTGAGACCCCCAGTCTAGGGTCGGTAGGTTCCTCTGACACAACCCTGAGTTGGCATGCCCCGAGAGCAGTCCCTGTCCTCCCATTGCCTCTGGCCTACGCCGTTCCCTCCCCCAGCGACGTATCCTATGCTTTGGGTTCAGCTCCACTCTTTAGTGAGGAGGACCATCAGATAGAGGACAGTCAGCAGCTACTGCCCAGCCAAGAAATGGAGGTGGCTTCTTTAGCTAGGCAGACAAATAGTGATGTGGACAGTGTCGTGGGTGCTGCGAGCATTCCAGCTCCTGCGCCAGACACTGTTGACGAATCCACGAACATCAGTGACGTACAGCCACAACTCGGTGATGATGATGATGATGACGATGAAGCCGATCGCACTTGGGAGCCGGGTGATGAAGGGGCTTCATCGTCATCATCAGGAGAAGAGGGGTGCAGGTTGCCCCGGAGTCAGCAGCTGAGGCAGCAAGGTGGTAGCAGTCAGCATGGGGGCACAATTCCAAAGGCTGGAGCCGGCCGGGGCCGGGGCCGGGGTAGAGCACCTGCTGTGCGGCAGTCTACCTTATCGGGAGGTAGTGGAGCAGGGGTTCCTGGAGTTGGCAACAGCAGCAGTGAATCAGTGAGGCCAGGGGGTGGGAAAAGTAGCTACTCGGCAGTGTGGCAGTTTTTCCTGAGGCATCCGCAGGAGGGTAACATGGCCACATGCAAGATATGTAGGCAAAAGGTGAAGCGTGGCCAGGGTCCAAATGTTGGCACCACGGCCCTGCGTCAACATATGATGCGTCACCATAAAACGACCTGGGAGAACCGAGGCTCCCAAGGGGTGGTCCAGTCTGCTTCCTCACCAAGTGAGCTCCCAATTTCTGCCAGCCAAGGCTCCAGCACCTCAGCCGAAGGCAGCTGTGCGTCATACCCATCCTCTGTCGCTCCTGCTCCTCCTCCTCCAAGTCATGCATCCCGCCAGCAATCCATCAGCGAAGCCATGTCCAAGAGACAGCAGTATGCGCCCACTCATCCTACGGCGCAGAAGCTGAATGTGCTCCTGTCCAAGTTGCTGGTGCTGCAGTCGCTCCCTTTTCAGGTGGTGGAATCTGCACCTTTCAGAGAACTGATGGCTTGTGCCGAGCCGAGGTGGAGAGTCCCAAGCCGTCATTTCTTTGCCAAGAAGGCAGTACCAGCGCTGCACACTTTTGTTGAACAGAAGGTGGGCCAGTCCTTGAGCCTGTCGGTGTGTAGCAAAATACATGGCAGCGCCGACATCTGGAGCTGTAACTACGGTCAGGGGCAGTACATGTCGTTTACGGCCCACTGGGTGAATGTGGTCCCTTTGCAGCAGCAACTTGGACAGGTCACGCCGCTTCGGCCTCCGCGCTCTCTGCCCATTGGGCCTGTGACACCGTGCGACTCGGCCTCCTCACCCTCCGCCATCTCCTCACCCTCCACTGTAGGCTCAAGTCTCAGTGCCCCTCCAGTCTACCATGTGTGCAGGGCACGGAGGTGTCACGCAGTGCTTCACATGGTTTGTCTTGGCGAACGGAGTCACACAGGGGAGGAACTGCTTAAATGTATTCATCAGGAAATCCAAACATGGCTTACTCCGAGAAAACTTAAAATGGGAATCATGGTTACCGACAATGGGAAGAACATTTTGTCTGCGCTGCGCCAAGGAAGCCTGACCCATGCCCCCTGCATGGCTCACGTCTTCAATCTGGTTGTCAAGCGGTTTCTGAAGTGTTCCCCCCATCTGCAGGACATCCTAACAACTTCACGGAAACTTTGCATGCACTTCAGCCACTCCTACACCGCCAAACACACCCTTCTTGAGCTACAGCGTCAGAATGGTATCCCCCAACATAGTCTGATTTGCGATGTTTCCACCCGTTGGAATTCCACCCTTCACATGTTGGACCGATTATATGAACAGAGAAAAGCCATCACGGATTTCCTGATGATCCAAGCAGATAGGGGGACTCCCCTGTGTAACTTCAATGTCAACCAGTGGCAGCTCATACGTGACACCTGCCGTTTGTTCAGGCCCTTTGAGGAAGCCACTTTATTTGTCAGTCGGCAGGATTACGGGATGAACGACGTGATTCCACTGCTTCATGTACTACAGCACATGTTGGAAACCATGGCTGGTCAGGGCACTGGAGACATGGCGTTTACATCTTACGGCCACATGAACCCCGTTGGAGCTGAACTGGAGGAGGAGGAGGAGGAAGAGGAGGAGGAGGAGTTGCCCAGCGAAACACAGTTTAGGCTTGGCGAAATGGCTGGTTTATCTAGTCAGCGGACAGGAGAGGAGGAGCAGGAGCAGCCAGAGGAGCTAGAGGTTTTTGAGGAAGGAGAGACAGAGGACCCGGGCACACCGTGGCAGTATGCAGTGGAGATGGAGACAGGTAGTCCATCCGAGTCACTTGCGCAAATGGCACGAAGCATGCTCACATGCTTGCGTAGTGACCCCAGAATTGTTTCCATCTGTCGGCGGGATGACTTCTGGCTGTCCACCTTATTGGACCCTCGCTTCCGGCACAAAATGGGGGCATTTTTTAAACCCACCGAGAGGGAGGACAAACTCAACTACTACAAAGACATTCTACGTAGGCAGTTGGCCGATGCCTATCTGCGCCATGGTCCATACTCTCGCAGGTCTGACTCGAGGGGACCTCTGCGCTCACCTTCCACTGCCATGGCCGCTGGGGGGGTTGGCAGCAGCAGCAGCAGAAGCTCCATCAGCAGCAGCAGCCTCAGTCTTCAGTCGCTAATGAGTAGCTTTCTACACCCGCATAGTGAGGCTACTCATGAGCAGCAGGAAGACCTGGAGCAGGACCTGAACCAGCAGGTCATGTCATACTTTGACATGACCATGCCAACACACCTTGAGGATCCGCTGGACTTCTGGGCAGCCAAACTTGATTTGTGGCCGCAACTAGCAGAGTTTGCCCTGGAAAAGCTGTCCTGCCCGGCAAGTAGCGTGCCATCTGAGCGGGTGTTTAGTGCGGCGGGGGCCATAGTTACGGCGAGGAGAACTCGTCTGTCAACTAAAAATGTGGAGAGACTCACCTTTGTCAAAATGAATCAGGGATGGATCAGCCAGGATTTCCACCCACCAATGCCTGATGCATGCGACTAGATTCAGCATGGTGCCACGTTTTACACTTTCCAAATGGTGCAAAACATATTTATGTCTTTAGGCCATTTTTTGGGCTCCTGCTGCTGCTGCTGCCAACTCCTGCCAACTCCAGGGTGTGATTCATCCAATTTTTGGGCTCCTGAGGCCAACTCCAGTGTATATTTGGGCTCCTGCTGCTGCTGCTGCCAACTTCTGCCAACTCCAGGGTGTGATTCATCCAATTTTTGGGCTCCTGAGGCCAACTCCAGTGTATATTTGGGCTCCTGCTGCTGCTGCTGCCAACTTCTGCCAACTCCAGGGTGTGATTCATCCAATTTTTGGGCTCCTGAGGCCAACTCCAGTGTATATTTGGGCTCCTGCTGCTGCTACTGTCAACTCCTGCCAACTCCAGGGTGTGATTCATCCAATTTTTGGGCTCCTGAGGCCAACTCCAGTGTATATTTGGGCTCCTGCTGCTGCTGCTGTCAACTCCTGCCAACTCCAGGGTGTGATTCATCCAATTTTTGGGCTCCTGAAGCCAACTCCAGTGTATATTTGGGCTCCTGCTGCTGCTACTGTCAACTCCTGCCAACTCCAGGGTGTGATTCATCCAATTTTTGGGCTCCTGAAGCCAACTCCAGTGTATATTTGGGCTCCTGCTGCTGCTGCTGCCAACTTCTGCCAACTCCAGGGTGTGATTCATCCAATTTTTGGGCTCCTGAGGCCAACTCCAGTGTATATTTGGGCTCCTGCTGCTGCTGCTGCCAACTTCTGCCAACTCCAGGGTGTGATTCATCCAATTTTTGGGCTCCTGAAGCCAACTCCAGTGTATATTTGGGCTCCTGCTGCTGCTGGTGTCAACTCCTGCCAACTCCAGGGTGTGATTCATCCAATTTTTGGGCTCCTGAAGCCAACTCCAGTGTATATTTGGGCTCCTGCTGCTGCTGCTGCCAACTTCTGCCAACTCCAGGGTGTGATTCATCCAATTTTTGGGCTCCTGAGGCCAACTCCAGTGTATATTTGGGCTCCTGCTGCTGCTGCTGCCAACTTCTGCCAACTCCAGGGTGTGATTCATCCAATTTTTGGGCTCCTGAGGCCAACTCCAGTGTATATTTGGGCTCCTGCTGCTGCTACTGTCAACTCCTGCCAACTCCAGGGTGTGATTCATCCAATTTTTGGGCTCCTGAAGCCAACTCCAGTGTATATTTGGGCTCCTGCTGCTGCTGCTGCCAACTTCTGCCAACTCCAGGGTGTGATTCATCCAATTTTTGGGCTCCTGAAGCCAACTCCAGTGTATATTTGGGCTCCTGCTGCTGCTGGTGTCAACTCCTGCCAACTCCAGGGTGTGATTCATCCAATTTTTGGGCTCCTGAAGCCAACTCCAGTGTATATTTGGGCTCCTGCTGCTGCTGCTGCCAACTTCTGCCAACTCCAGGGTGTGATTCATCCAATTTTTGGGCTCCTGAGGCCAACTCCAGTGTATATTTGGGCTCCTGCTGCTGCTGCTGCCAACTTCTGCCAACTCCAGGGTGTGATTCATCCAATTTTTGGGCTCCTGAGGCCAACTCCAGTGTATATTTGGGCTCCTGCTGCTGCTACTGTCAACTCCTGCCAACTCCAGGGTGTGATTCATCCAATTTTTGGGCTCCTGAGGCCAACTCCAGTGTATATTTGGGCTCCTGCTGCTGCTGCTGCCAACTTCTGCCAACTCCAGGGTGTGATTCATCCAATTTTTGGGCTCCTGAGGCCAACTCCAGTGTATATTTGGGCTCCTGCTGCTGCTGCTGCCAACTTCTGCCAACTCCAGGGTGTGATTCATCCAATTTTTGGGCTCCTGAAGCCAACTCCAGTGTATATTTGGGCTCCTGCTGCTGCTGGTGTCAACTCCTGCCAACTCCAGGGTGTGATTCATCCAATTTTTGGGCTCCTGAAGCCAAATCCAGTGTATATTTGGGCTCCTGCTGCTGCTACTGTCAACTCCTGCCAACTCCAGGGTGTGATTCATCCAATGTTTGGGCTCCTGAGGCCAACTCCAGTGTATATTTGGGCTCCTGCTGCTGCTGCTGCCAACTTCTGCCAACTCCAGGGTGTGATTCATCCAATTTTTGGGCTCCTGAGGCCAACTCCAGTGTATATTTGGGCTCCTGCTGCTGCTACTGTCAACTCCTGCCAACTCCAGGGTGTGATTCATCCAATTTTTGGGCTCCTGAGGCCAACTCCAGTGTATATTTGGGCTCCTGCTGCTGCTGCTGCCAACTTCTGCCAACTCCAGGGTGTGATTCATCCAATTTTTGGGCTCCTGAGGCCAACTCCAGTGTATATTTGGGCTCCTGCTGCTGCTGCTGCCAACTTCTGCCAACTCCAGGGTGTGATTCATCCAATTTTTGGGCTCCTGAGGCCAACTCCAGTGTATATTTGGGCTCCTGCTGCTGCTACTGTCAACTCCTGCCAACTCCAGGGTGTGATTCATCCAATTTTTGGGCTCCTGAGGCCAACTCCAGTGTATATTTGGGCTCCTGCTGCTGCTGCTGCCAACTTCTGCCAACTCCAGGGTGTGATTCATCCAATTTTTGGGCTCCTGAGGCCAACTCCAGTGTATATTTGGGCTCCTGCTGCTGCCAACTTCTGCCAACTCCAGGGTGTGATTCATCCAATTTTTGGGCTCCTGAGGCCAACTCCAGTGTATATTTGGGCTCCTGCTGCTGCTGCTGCCAACTTCTGCCAACTCCAGGGTGTGATTCATCCAATTTTTGGGCTCCTGAGGCCAACTCCAGTGTATATTTGGGCTCCTGCTGCTGCTGCTGCCAACTTCTGCCAACTCCAGGGTGTGATTCATCCAATTTTTGGGCTCCTGAAGCCAACTCCAGTGTATATTTGGGCTCCTGCTGCTGCTGGTGTCAACTCCTGCCAACTCCAGGGTGTGATTCATCCAATTTTTGGGCTCCTGAAGCCAACTCCAGTGTATATTTGGGCTCCTGCTGCTGCTGCTGCCAACTTCTGCCAACTCCAGGGTGTGATTCATCCAATTTTTGGGCTCCTGAGGCCAACTCCAGTGTATATTTGGGCTCCTGCTGCTGCTACTGTCAACTCCTGCCAACTCCAGGGTGTGATTCATCCAATTTTTGGGCTCCTGAGGCCAACTCCAGTGTATATTTGGGCTCCTGCTGCTGCTGCTGCCAACTTCTGCCAACTCCAGGGTGTGATTCATCCAATTTTTGGGCTCCTGAGGCCAACTCCAGTGTATATTTGGGCTCCTGCTGCTGCTGCTGCCAACTTCTGCCAACTCCAGGGTGTGATTCATCCAATTTTTGGGCTCCTGAAGCCAACTCCAGTGTATATTTGGGCTCCTGCTGCTGCTGGTGTCAACTCCTGCCAACTCCAGGGTGTGATTCATCCAATTTTTGGGCTCCTGAAGCCAACTCCAGTGTATATTTGGGCTCCTGCTGCTGCTGCTGCCAACTTCTGCCAACTCCAGGGTGTGATTCATCCAATTTTTGGGCTCCTGAGGCCAACTCCAGTGTATATTTGGGCTCCTGCTGCTGCTACTGTCAACTCCTGCCAACTCCAGGGTGTGATTCATCCAATTTTTGGGCTCCTGAGGCCAACTCCAGTGTATATTTGGGCTCCTGCTGCTGCTGCTGCCAACTTCTGCCAACTCCAGGGTGTGATTCATCCAATTTTTGGGCTCCTGAGGCCAACTCCAGTGTATATTTGGGCTCCTGCTGCTGCTGCTGCCAACTTCTGCCAACTCCAGGGTGTGATTCATCCAATTTTTGGGCTCCTGAAGCCAACTCCAGTGTATATTTGGGCTCCTGCTGCTGCTGGTGTCAACTCCTGCCAACTCCAGGGTGTGATTCATCCAATTTTTGGGCTCCTGAAGCCAACTCCAGTGTATATTTGGGCTCCTGCTGCTGCTGCTGCCAACTTCTGCCAACTCCAGGGTGTGATTCATCCAATTTTTGGGCTCCTGAGGCCAACTCCAGTGTATATTTGGGCTCCTTCTGCCCCTCATAGTGATGCCACTTCAACTCTCTGCAATTGTGCCGCTCTGCGATTCTATTAGCGATGCCTCTGATCTGCATGTGATATTTCTTCAAAGTATTATTTAACTAACCCAGCACGCATCCTGTGCGTGTTACAGCAAGGCTGAATGGTTTACAACCCTATTGAGGCTGTAGGAGGCTCAGAAATAGCCGTTTTTAATAGCGATTCGTCGCGAATTTATTCGGGTCGAAACGATTTTTGTCGGAAAATTCGGCGAATCAGTCGAATCGAATTTTTCAAAAGTTCGCTCATCTCTAGTTAGCATGTAAACCATCTAGAGATTGTTTGAGAGGCAAGGTCATCAAAAAGCTGGTACTTAAAGGATTGGAAATAAAGATCCCCCTTATTGCATGCCGCTTTCATGAGCTGGCCCTTTGTGCAGTAGAAATGGAGCCTCACAATGACATCTCTGACCTCTCAAAGGGCACCAAAGGGACTAGTTCTTGAAATAAAGCAGTCACTGTAGACTGGAGGTCTAGGATAAATTATGGAGAGCCACAGATCTTGATATTAGCATGCCAAGAGTGATTCTCCATATCCTAATTTGGAGGGGAGGGTTAGATTTTCAAGTTGGAGCTCCTCAAGCGCATTGCCTTGTTTGCCAACAGAGAAGGATTGACTTGTGGCATGTTGTTCTTGGTTGGATACCCTCTGGCCCAATTCATTGAGATCACTAGAGAGTTTAGAATTGATATGGGCTGTAATAGTATGGGCCCACCGCCCAAGTATTTTTTCCAAATAGGCTTCATAACCTTGCAAAGAGGGAGGTTGGGATTTGGCCAGGGAGCCATGTAAGGACTCGTCCAACCAGAAATCTTCTTCTGGCAGGAGATCATTAGCCAGCTGAGACATTGCAACATACAGTATGAGCAAGCTGCCCCGAAGCACAGATGAACTTTAATTGAGGCTCCTGTCTCAGAAAAGAGTTGTGGGAAGAGGCACCCTAAGTGGTAGGTTTTTGAAGGGGCTTATCGCTGTGTTGACAAAGAGTTCCTGAGATCAGATTGGGAGTTTAGATATGGGAAATCGCAATCACTGAAACAGCAGGATAATTGAAATTTCGGCCTGGTAAGTGAAAGTCTCCATGCTGCTACAAAAGGCTGTGAGAAAGGTACCAGGACCATGGACCACAGATCACAAGTTATCATAGTTAAATAAGCTTTGGGGATACAAGTGGTGAATCAAATGCCCGACTGGGCACTTAAAAATAAAAGCCTGAAAGCAGGCTAGGAAGGCAGTGGCTGACTAAGTCAGGGAATCAGGTGCCATGCTCACTGTTAGGGGGTCTCTGCTCTTCACTTCTGGTGGGCCCGGACGCACCTCATGATGAGCAGAGATGTCCACCTCACACCATAGCGAAGCGGTATGCTCTAGTCTAGTTATATAGATAGCTGCAGTGTGATAAAGCTGCAATCACCATGCATGGTTAGAGCTAAAATTACTCTACAAGTATACTCTGCATTTACTGTGAATGTCTGCTTCTAATAGGACCTGTTTGGCTAAAAAATGATAAAAACAGCAATACTCACTTTTGTATAGCCAAAAGTCACTAGTCCAAATATATGTGTACCTGTGGTGAAGACCCAGCCCTGGGTTCCAGCCGGAGAACTCTTCAGTGGCCGAAGAGTGCAAACAGGTGCAGCAGAACTCTGCCCCCATCAACATCACAATAAATGGAGTGTGCATGGCCTGAATCTGTAAAGGCTCATAGTCACTCTTTAAAATTATTAGGCGTGCCATCCTCACCTTCAATCTCTCCACTCCCAGGATGCAGACACTTCAATCTCTAATTGCAATGGCTATTGGCCCCACGATCAGAATAAACTGAAAATAAACTGAAACAGAAAATAGACAAATGGTAATGCTGGGCCTGTGTATATATCTAAAATAAATTTTTTTGACAGCATTAAAGCAGACGCGCAAGTGCGGGTGTTGGTCCCCGCCACTGTGAGACAGTCTGAAGGGGGTTAATATAGTGCGCAGTCCAGATAGACAGTGAATAACACCACATTCATTATGTTATTTTAAGATTTTATGAATCATTTGACATTTCAGCATGGCTGAGAGTACTGGGGTCAATTCAGCGACATTTGTGAAAAGTTCACCAGGTGCTAAATTGACCCTTAGATAGACAATGAAAGTGAATGTTCTCCTAAATAATTTTGGGCATTTTTTGCACCTGGTTTCAAATCAAAAGGGGGGATATAGCATAAGGTGCAAAGAGTCCCATTCCCTTTATTGCCGATCTATGGGTCAATTAAATGCCAGGTGGGTCCGGACGCACCTCATGATGTCCACCTCACACCATAGCGAAGCGGTATGCTCTAGTCTAGTTATATAGATAGCTGCAGTGTGATAAAGCTGCAATCACCATGCATGGTTAGAGCTAAAATTACTCTACAAGTATACTCTGCATTTACTGTGAATGTCTGCTTCTAATAGGACCTGTTTGGCTAAAAAATGATAAAAACAGCAATACTCACTTTTGTATAGCCAAAAGTCACTAGTCCAAATATATGTGTACCTGTGGTGAAGACCCAGCCCTGGGTTCCAGCCGGAGAACTCTTCAGTGGCCGAAGAGTGCAAACAGGTGCAGCAGAACTCTGCCCCCATCAACATCACAATAAATGGAGTGTGCATGGCCTGAATCTGAAAAGGCTCATAGTCACTCTTTAAAATTATTAGGCGTGCCATCCTCACCTTCAATCTCTCCACTCCCAGGATGCAGACACTTCAATCTCTAATTGCAATGGCTATTGGCCCCACAATCAGAATAAACTGAAAATAAACTGAAACAGAAAATAGACAAATGGTAATGCTGGGCTTGCCTGTGTATATATCTAAAATACATTTTTTTGACAGCATTAAAGCAGACGCGCAAGTGCGGGTGTTGGTCCCCGCCACTGTGAGACAGTCTGAGGGGGGTTAATATAGTGCGCAGTCCAGATAGAGAGTGAATAACACCACATTCATTATGTTATTTTAAGATTTTATGAATCATTTGACATTTCAGCATGGCTGAGAGTACTGGGGTCAATTCAGCGACATTTGTAAAAAGTTCACCAGGTGCTAAATTGACCCTTAGATAGACAATGAAAGTGAATGTTCTCCTAAATAATTTTGGGCATTTTTTGCACCTGGTTTCAAATCAAAAGGGGGGATATAGCATAAGGTGCAAAAAGTCCCATTCCCTTTATTGCCGATCTATGGGTCAATTAAATGCCAGGTGGGTCCGGACGCACCTCATGATGTCCACCTCACACCATAGCGAAGCGGTATGCTCTAGTCTAGTTATATAGATAGCTGCAGTGTGATAAAGCTGCAATCACCATGCATGGTTAGAGCTAAAATTACTCTACAAGTATACTCTGCATTTACTGTGAATGTCTGCTTCTAATAGGACCTGTTTGGCTAAAAAATGATAAAAACAGCAATACTCACTTTTGTATAGCCAAAAGTCACTAGTCCAAATATATGTGTACCTGTGGTGAAGACCCAGCCCTGGGTTCCAGCCGGAGAACTCTTCAGTGGCCGAAGAGTGCAAACAGGTGCAGCAGAACTCTGCCCCCATCAACATCACAATAAATGGAGTGTGCATGGCCTGAATCTGAAAAGGCTCATAGTCACTCTTTAAAATTATTAGGCGTGCCATCCTCACCTTCAATCTCTCCACTCCCAGGATGCAGACACTTCAATCTCTAATTGCAATGGCTATTGGCCCCACAATCAGAATAAACTGAAAATAAACTGAAACAGAAAATAGACAAATGGTAATGCTGGGCTTGCCTGTGTATATATCTAAAATACATTTTTTTGACAGCATTAAAGCAGACGCGCAAGTGCGGGTGTTGGTCCCCGCCACTGTGAGACAGTCTGAGGGGGGTTAATATAGTGCGCAGTCCAGATAGAGAGTGAATAACACCACATTCATTATGTTATTTTAAGATTTTATGAATCATTTGACATTTCAGCATTGCTGAGAGTACTGGGGTCAATTCAGCAACATTTGTAAAAAGTTCACCAGGTGCTAAATTGACCCTTAGATAGACAATGAAAGTGAATGTTCTCCTAAATAATTTTGGGCATTTTTTGCACCTGGTTTCAAATCAAAAGGGGGGATATAGCATAAGGTGCAAAAAGTCCCATTCCCTTTATTGCCGATCTAAGGGTCAATTAAATGCCAGGTGTAAAAAGAGCACATCTATTCAAATATTTTCCCAAATCTGCTGAATCACCCCCCACCCAATGAGTGTGGTTGTGCTGCCAATTTATGTGTAAATTAATGCTGATAGGATGCTCACAGAGAGGTAGGCACTGTTGTTCATATATTGAGTACCTTTAACAGTCTTAGTTTCTTTCTGTTTTCCAGACTAGCCAGAGACTGACACTGGTTAAGGGAAGTATTGCTTTGCTATAAATAAGATTGTTTTAACCCTTTAAGTGCCAGCCTACCTGCAGCATTTCCCACTCCCTGTTGCCAGACTGAGTTTCACTGTTTCGCGCTACACATGTTCAACTGTCATTTTTGAAAGGATTTCCAGGGATTTCCCAGGAAAATTATATATTGTTTTTTTCAACAGAGTCTGGGCTTTAACATGAAATGTCTTGTTTGTATTTTTTAGGTGTATTCTCAACATTTTTGGGTGAAATGTGTGAAAAAAATTAAAAAAAATATATTTTTTTACAATTTGTAGAGTTTTTTTGTAATAAAAAATGTAAGTTTGTCAATAAAATCTTATTGCGTGAGAAACCCCAATTTCTCCCGGTTACAGCGATACCACATATGTATAGGTAGACACCCTTTCCTGCCCAGAAGCCTTTTATAGCTGCTGGATGACAAATGGTTAATTAAAAAAAAAAAATGACATAGGGTCCCCCTTCCCGGGGAGGGGGACCCCATTTTTTTTTGGATTTTTAAGGGTTAAAAACCCTTAAAAATCCAAAAAAAAAAATGACGTGGGGTCCCCCTTACCCAAAGTAACCAGCCCGGGACCAGCTATGGGGGCTTGTAGGCACAGAGTGGGGGGGCCAGCTTTGGTGGCCCCCCCCACCCTGCAGCCTACGAGCCCACATAGCCTATGTGGGCCCGGGCTCTTCTGCCCCCCCCTGGCCTTTGGGGAGGCAGGTAATGGGGGTGCGGGGGTTAATGGCAAGCCACCCGCTAGGGCAGGTGACTTGCCACCCCCCCAGCCTTGTGAACTGGTATAAGGGGTCTCATGGACCCCTTACCAGCTCACAAAGGGTTAATGTGAAATAAAAACACCACACAATAATAAAAAGTATTTTATTCAAAAAAAAAAAAAATTTTTTAACTGTACTTACCTTCGATTGCAAGCTCTTGTCCCTCGCCGCTCAGCTGACAGATGCCTGTGATCGGCATCCAGAGAAGGAGAAGGCAGGAGATCAGAGGATCTCCTGTCACCTCCTTCCAGGGCACCGATCACCGGCATCTGAGAAGCTGAGAAAGCTGAAGCCGGTGATCGGGACCGGGATGACGTCATAAGCCCCGCCCCCAAGGGGGCGGGGCTTAGAGGCAAGATGGCTGCCACCATCGTGAAGAAGAGAGGAGAGAGCCTCCCAGGCTCTCTCCTGAAGATCGGTAAGTCCTGGGGGGGGATCGGAGGCCCCCCAGGTGAAGAGGAGGGACAGCGGGAGCCAGCGCACACACAGGTAAGTGAATGTCATTTTTATTTTTTATTTTTTTTTACAGTTAGCAGCTGCTGCTGCAGAAGCGGGGGGGGGGTGGCCTATTCCGGGGGCTCTCCTGGAGCCATCCGACCCCCCACAGGGGATCGGATGGCACCAAATTAAAGAGGAGACCCGGCCGGATCCAACAAGGGGTCAGGTGAGTATTTTTGATTTTTATTTTTTAAACTAGAAGCGAGGAAAGTCAAGCACGTAACACCTACGGGCTTGGCACTTAAGGCCCAGCCAAGCCAGCACGTAGGTGTTACGTGCTTGGCAACAAAAGGGTTAAAGTGTGTTTAGGAGATTTTCTGAGTTCTGGATATCCGAATTTGATCCAAACACAAAACCCATTGAAGTCAATGGGGACCTTACATTGGGCATTGGGGGGCCAAAAATTACAGTAAAATGGGGGTAATAAGGAGCAGATGGCTGTAATTGGGGGTAACACTAGGCTGATTGCCCTGCACAAAGTGGGGTAGGGGTAATGCTTATGTATAGTTATATTATGTATATTAAAAAATAAGAACCCCCCCATAAGCGAGTGTGAGGCAGGATACCCCCCATCACCCCGTAGCAGACTGTGTGACAGGACCCACCATTACACTATAGCAGACTGTGTGACTGAGACCCCCATCACTCCATAGTAGACTGTGTTACAAAATCCCCCCATCACCCCATAGAAAACTGTGTGACAGAGCCCCCATCAGATGGTTACCTTTGTTTTGGATTCTGTAACCATTAACATTGTCACTGTATCCAACAAAGATTCTGTTCCGAGTTTTTGAGCTTGTGCATTCTCCTTTGGAATGCAAATTAATGCTTTACATCCAAAAACTCCTAGGTGTATTTTGTGGTAGTCCAGAGTCTGTCAGCATACATCTGATCATTTCAGTCAGCATTCAGCTCTTTCCTTCCGCTATCCCATTTTGCTCTGGTGTGTATGGCACTGTCTTTTGATGCTCTATTTTATTCTGCTTTAGGTACTCTTGTATTTTGCGTCCTGTAAATTTACCTCCATTATCACTCCGAAGTATGAGAGGTTTCCTCTGACATGTTTTATTTGCGTTTACTACATAGTTCTGTAATTTGTCAAGAACTTCACTCTTCTGTTGCATTGGGAAATTGACTGTGTATCTTGAATAGTCATCTATGAAAGTCATTATGTACATGTTGCCTACAGGTGTGGGTGGGTTTATGGCACTACATATATCACTGTGAACTAGGTCAGGTGGCCTTGAAGCTCTATTCTGACTGACTATAGGAAGTGTTGTTCTTGTAGCTTTGGATTTAATGCAACATTCAAACTTAACAGTCCTTTGTAGTTTATGTATGCATTCTTTTTTTCCCCCACTCAGTATTGATCTCTATTTAGTTTCTTAAAAATTCCTTATCATAAGCAACAAAATCTTAGAAACATTATTGTGGGAGGAAATGCATATATATGACAATTAGAGATGAGCGAACTTTTGAAAAATTTGATTCGACTGATTCGCCGAATTTTCCGACAAAAATCGTTTCGACCCGAATTTATTCGCGACGAATCGCTATTAAAAATGGCTATTTCTGAGCCTCCTAGAGCCTCAATAGGGTTGTAAACCATTCTGCCTTGCTGTAATACGCACAGGATGCGTGCTGGGTTAGTTAAATAATACTTTGAATAAATATCACATGCAGATCAGAGGCATCGCTAATAGAATCGCAGAGCGGCATAATTGCAGAGAGTTGAAGTGGCATCACTATGAGGGGCAGGAGCCCAAACATTGCTTTAAAGAGACACTGGAGTTGGCAGCAGCAGGAGCCCAAAAATTGGATGAATCACACCCTGGAGTTGCAAGCAGCAGCAGGAGCCCAAACATTGGCTGAAAGAGACACTGGAGTTGGCTGCAGGAGCCCAAAAATTGGATGAATCACACCCTGGAGTTGGCAGCAGCAGCAGCCCAAACATTACTTTAAAGAGACACTGGGGTTGGCTTCAGGGAGCCCAAAAATTGGATTAATCACACCCTGGAGTTGGCAGCAGCAGCAGGAGCCCAAACATTACTTTAAAGAGACACTGGGGTTGGCTTCAGGAGCCCAAAAAATGGATGAATCACACCCTGGAGTTGGCAGCAGCAGCAGGAGCCCAAACATTACTTTAAAGAGACACTGGGGTTGGCTTCAGGAGCCCAAAAATTGGATGAATCACACCCTGGAGTTGGCAGCAGCAGCAGCAGGAGCCCAAATATTACTTTAAAGAGACACTGGGGTTGGCTTCAGGAGCCCAAAAATTGGATGATTCACACCCTGGAGTTAGCAGCAGCAGCAGGAGCCCAAATATTACTTTAAAGAGACACTGGGGTTGGCTTCAGGAGCCCAAAAATTGGATGAATCACACCCTGGAGTTGGCAGCAGCAGGAGCCCAAACATTACTTTAAAGAGACACTGGGGTTGGCTTCAGGAGCCCACAAATTGGATGAATCACACCCTGGAGTTGGCAGCAGCAGCAGCAGGAGCCCAAACATTACTTTAAAGACACACTGGGGTTGGCTTCAGGAGCCCAAAAATTGGATGATTCACACCCTGGAGTTGGCAGCAGCAGCAGGAGCCCAAATATTACTTTAAAGAGACACTGGGGTTGGCTTCATGAGCCCAAAAATTGGATGAATCACACCCTGGAGTTGGCAGCAGCAGCAGCAGGAGCCCAAATATTACTTTAAAGAGACACTGGGGTTGGCTTCAGGAGCCCAAAAATTGGATGATTCACACCCTGGAGTTGGCAGCAGCAGCAGGAGCCCAAACATTACTTTAAAGAGACACTGGAGTTGGCTTCAGGAGCCCAAAAATTGGATGAATCACACCCTGGAGTTGGCAGCAGCAGGAGCCCAAATATTACTTTAAAGAGACACTGGAGTTGGCTTCAGGAGCCCAAAAATTGGATGAATCACACCCTGGAGTTGGCAGCAGCAGCAGGAGCCCAAACATTACTTTAAAGAGACACTGGGGTTGGCTTCAGGAGCCCAAAAATTGGATGATTCACACCCTGGAGTTGGCAGCAGCAGCAGCAGGAGCCCAAACATTACTTTAAAGAGACACTAAAGTGGGCAGCAGGCACCCAAAAATTGGATGAATCACACCCTGGAGTTGCAAGCAGCAGCAGCAGGAGCCCAAACATTACTTTAAAGAGACACTGGAGTTGGCTTCAGGAGCCCAAAAATTGGATGAATCACACCCTGGAGTTGGCAGCAGCAGCAGGAGCCCAAACATTACTTTAAAGAGACACTGGGGTTGGCTTCAGGAGCCCAAAAAATGGATGAATCACACCCTGGAGTTGGCAGCAGCAGCAGCAGCAGCAGGAGCCCAAATATTACTTTAAAGAGACACTGGGGTTGGCTTCAGGAGCCCAAAAATTGGATGATTCACACCCTGGAGTTAGCAGCAGCAGCAGGAGCCCAAATATTACTTTAAAGAGACACTGGGGTTGGCTTCAGGAGCCCAAAAATTGGATGAATCACACCCTGGAGTTGGCAGCAGCAGGAGCCCAAACATTACTTTAAAGAGACACTGGGGTTGGCTTCAGGAGCCCAAAAATTGGATGAATCACACCCTGGAGTTGGCAGCAGCAGCAGCAGGAGCCCAAACATTACTTTAAAGACACACTGGGGTTGGCTTCAGGAGCCCAAAAATTGGATGATTCACACCCTGGAGTTGGCAGCAGCAGCAGGAGCCCAAATATTACTTTAAAGAGACACTGGGGTTGGCTTCATGAGCCCAAAAATTGGATGAATCACACCCTGGAGTTGGCAGCAGCAGCAGCAGGAGCCCAAATATTACTTTAAAGAGACACTGGGGTTGGCTTCAGGAGCCCAAAAATTGGATGAATCACACCCTGGAGTTGGCAGCAGCAGGAGCCCAAATATTACTTTAAAGAGACACTGGAGTTGGCTTCAGGAGCCCAAAAATTGGATGAATCACACCCTGGAGTTGGCAGCAGCAGCAGGAGCCCAAACATTACTTTAAAGAGACACTGGGGTTGGCTTCAGGAGCCCAAAAATTGGATGATTCACACCCTGGAGTTGGCAGCAGCAGCAGCAGGAGCCCAAACATTACTTTAAAGAGACACTGGAGTTGGCAGCAGGCACCCAAAAATTGGATGAATCACACCCTGGAGTTGGCAGCAGCAGCAGGAGCCCAAACATTACTTTAAAGAGACACTGGGGTTGGCTTCAGGAGCCCAAAAAATGGATGAATCACACCCTGGAGTTGGCAGCAGCAGCAGCAGGAGCCCAAATATTACTTTAAAGAGACACTGGGGTTGGCTTCAGGAGCCCAAAAATTGGATGATTCACACCCTGGAGTTAGCAGCAGCAGCAGGAGCCCAAATATTACTTTAAAGACACACTGGGGTTGGCTTCAGGAGCCCAAAAATTGGATGAATCACACCCTGGAGTTGGCAGCAGCAGGAGCCCAAACATTACTTTAAAGAGACACTGGGGTTGGCTTCAGGAGCCCAAAAATTGGATGAATCACACCCTGGAGTTGGCAGCAGCAGCAGCAGGAGCCCAAACATTACTTTAAAGACACACTGGGGTTGGCTTCAGGAGCCCAAAAATTGGATGATTCACACCCTGGAGTTGGCAGCAGCAGCAGGAGCCCAAATATTACTTTAAAGAGACACTGGGGTTGGCTTCATGAGCCCAAAAATTGGATGAATCACACCCTGGAGTTGGCAGCAGCAGCAGCAGGAGCCCAAATATTACTTTAAAGAGACACTGGGGTTGGCTTCAGGAGCCCAAAAATTGGATGATTCACACCCTGGAGTTGGCAGCAGCAGCAGGAGCCCAAACATTACTTTAAAGAGACACTGGAGTTGGCTTCAGGAGCCCAAAAATTGGATGAATCACACCCTGGAGTTGGCAGCAGCAGGAGCCCAAATATTACTTTAAAGAGACACTGGAGTTGGCTTCAGGAGCCCAAAAATTGGATGAATCACACCCTGGAGTTGGCAGCAGCAGCAGGAGCCCAAACATTACTTTAAAGAGACACTGGGGGTGGCTTCAGGAGCCCAAAAATTGGATGATTCACACCCTGGAGTTGGTAGCAGCAGCAGCAGGAGCCCAAACATTACTTTAAAGAGACACTGGAGTTGGCAGCAGGCGCCCAAAAATTGGATGAATCACACCCTGGAGTTGCAAGCAGCAGCAGCAGGAGCCCAAACATTACTTTAAAGAGACACTGGAGTTGGCTTCAGGAGCCCAAAAATTGGATGAATCACACCCTGGAGTTGGCAGCAGCAGCAGGAGCCCAAACATTACTTTAAAGAGACACTGGGGTTGGCTTCAGGAGCCCAAAAAATGGATGAATCACACCCTGGAGTTGGCAGCAGCAGCAGCAGGAGCCCAAATATTACTTTAAAGAGACACTGGGGTTGGCTTCAGGAGCCCAAAAATTGGATGATTCACACCCTGGAGTTAGCAGCAGCAGCAGGAGCCCAAACATTACTTTAAAGAGACACTGGGGTTGGCTTCAGGAGCCCAAAAATTGGATGAATCACACCCTGGAGTTTTCAGCAGCAGCAGGAGCCCAAACATTACTTTAAAGAGACACTGGAGTTGGCTTCAGGAGCCCAAAAATTGGATGAATCACACCCTGTGGAGAGTCATGTGGAGAAAAAGTAACTTAGTTAGTAATATCTACATAAAATTATGAATAAACAAATGCAAAATTATTGCCAAAGTGAAGTTTTGTTTGAGGGTGTGTTTCCACCTTTTAATTAAATCAGAAACAACAAGGTATCATTGCCTCTGACTAATTAGCCCTCAAAAATTCTTGGAATTTTTAATCTGGAATCATGTCTGATCCGTCTTATCCGAAGAACATTAATAAAAACTTAAAAAGTAACAGTAACGTAAAGGATTTTTTATCAATACTTACTTGTGGTCCGATGCGGAGGAATGTCTGTAACTGGAGAGCAGCGCCTTAAATCTGTTTTGCACGATCCATCTTTCTTTAGTGTTGGTCTGGCCCCGTCATCTATCTACTGGAATACATCAGGCATTGTTGGGAGGAAAGCTTGGCTGATCCATGCGCCATTCATTTCCACGCAGGGCAGTCTCTGGAAAAAAAGAAACTATGTATAAACCAGGGTCTTTTTCATATAAAAACAAATGGTTATTTTTGCTTTTAAACCATATGTTCCACAGCTTTACCAGTCATTGTGTCAGCCAATGAAGCAACTTTGTCTGGAAGTGCTGCAAAAGCAGTCCACTGCATCACAAGTGGCATCTGACCCCAACTGTCTGTTGTCTGTCTGTTATGCTTTGGGTTCAGCTCCACTATCCATTGATGAAGATCTGATAATCATAAAATTCAGCAGCTATTGCCCAGCCAAGAAGTGGAGGAGACACTCGCCTCTTCTTCCACTAGCCGGCAATTAGTGATGAGGAGAGTGTCGTGGGAGGAGGTGTTGCAAGCCGAGGTAGTGGAAGAGGGTCCCTGGAATCTGCGGTGGTGGCGGCGGCAGCAGCAGCAGCAGTGAATTATTGGGGACTGTTGATAGGAAAAATCAGCTACTCAGCGATGTGTCAGTTTTTCATGTTGCATCCACAATCCTGTGGAGAAAAAGTAGGTTAGTTAGTATATATACATAAAATTATGAATAGACAAATGCAATAGTATTGCCAAAGTGAAGTTTTGTTTGAGGGTGTGTTTCCACCTTGTAATTAAATCAGAAACAACTAGGTATCATTTCCTCTGAATAATTAGCCCTCAAAAATTCTTGGAATTTTTAATCTTGATGTCTGAGGGATTTCTCCTCTCAGACAGCGTCACCATAAGTCCAGCCTGCTGCATTACCCAGTGGTGGACCTTTCAGAGAACTGATGGCATTGGCTTGTACCGAGCCGAGGTGGAGAGTCCCATGGTATCATTGCTTTGCGAAGATGGCAGTACCTGCCCTGTAAAATGTTGTTGAACAGAAGGTGGGCCAGTCCTTTAGCCTGTCAGTGTGTACCAAAGTGCACAGTGTTGTCTACGTCTGGAGCTGTAACTATGGACTCATGGTGGACAATATATCTCCTTTTAAGCCCCCTTGGTGATTGTGGTTTCACGCTGTTCTTCACATGGTTTTCCTTGACCAACAGAGTCACACATGGGAGGAACTACTAAAAATGAGAACTCAATCCATGAAAGCATTGCTTAATCCACGAAAACTGCAAATTTGGACCCATGGTGACTGACACTTGGAAGAACATCTTGTTTGCGCTGCGACAAGGAAGCCAGAGTCATGCGTCCTGACATGGCACATGTGTTCAGTCTAGTTGTCAAGCGTATTCTGAAGTCTTCCGCCCATCTGAAAGAAATCCGAACAGCAGGAAAGAAAGTTAGCATGCACTTCTGGCACTCCTACACCACCAACCACAACCTTATTGAGCTTCAGCGTCAGAACGGTGTACCCCAACATAGTCTGATTTGCCATATTTCCACCCATTGGAATTCCACCCTCCATATGCAGGATCCACTATAGGAACAGAGAAAAGCCATCACGGATTTCTGGATGATCCAAACGGATAGGGGGACACCCCTGTGTAAATTCAATGTAAACCATTGGCAGCTCATACGTGACACCGGCCGTTTGCTCAGTCCCTTTGAGGAAGCTACTTTATTAGACAGTTGCCAGGACTATGAGATGAGCGATGAGATTCCACTGCTTCATGTACTACAACACATGTTGGAAACCATGGCTGGTCAGGGCACTGGAGACATGGCACATACATTTCACAGCCACATGAAGCCTGTGGGGGCTGAAGTGGAGGAGGAGGAGGGGGTGGGGCACAGCAAACCACAGTTTAGGTTTCACAAAAATTACCATTTTATCTAGTCATCTGACAGGAGAGGAGGAGCAGGAGCAGCCACAGGAGCTAGAGGGTTGGGAGGAAGGCGAGACAGAGGACCCAGACACACCGTGGCAGTTTACAGTGGAGATGGAGACAGGTAGTCCCTCCGAGTCACTTGCACAAATGGCACGATGCATGCTCACATGCTTGCATACTAGTGAGCGCAGAATTGTCTCCATTTGTCAGCGGGAAGACTTCTGGCTCTCCAACTTATTGGACCCTCGCTTCCGGCACAAAATGGGAGAGGGAGGACAAACTGACCTACTACAGAGACATCCCACGTAGTCAGTTGGGCGATGTCTATCTGTGCCATGGCCCATACTCCCACAGGTCTGACTCGGGGGGACCTCTGCGATCACCTTCCACTGCCATGGCTGCTGGGGGGGTGGAAGGAGCAGCAGCAGCAGCAGCTCCATCAGCAGCAGCCTCAGTCTTCAGTCGCTAGTGAGTAGCTTTCTACACCCGCATAGTGAGTCTACTCATAAGCAGCAGGAAGACCTGGAGCTGGACCTCAAACAGCAGGTCATGTCATACCTTGACATGACCATGCCAACACACCTTCAGGATCCACTGGATTTGCTGGGAAGCCAAACTTGACTTGTGTCCGCAACTAGCAGAGTTTGCCCTGGAAAAGCTGTACTGGCCGGACAGTAGTTGATTTAGATGGCAACTGGGCTGCTCTATATAATGAAGCAAAATGGCAAATTTACCTCACAATATAAGCTATTGCCCCTCAGTTTTACACAGGGGCTGCTCCATATAATGCTGCAAAATGGCAAATTTACCTCACAATATAAGCTATTGCCCCTCAGATTTACACAGGGCCTGCTCTATATAATGAAGCAAAATGGCAAATTTACCTCACTATATAAGCTAATGCCCCTCAGATTTACACAGGGGCTGCTCTATATTATGCTGCAAAATGGCAAATTTACCTCACAATATAAGCTATTGCCCCTCAGATTTACACAGGGCCTGCTCTATATAATGAAGCAAAATGGCAAATTTACCTCACTATATAAGCTAATGCCCCTCAGATTTACACAGGGGCTGCTCTATATTATGCTGCAAAATGGCAAATTTACCTCACTATATAAGCTAATGCCCCTCAGATTTACACAGGGGCTGCTCTATATTATGCTGCAAAATGGCAAATTTACCTCACAATATAAGCTATTGCCCCTCAGATTTACACAGGGGCTGCTCCATATTATGCTGCAAAATGGCAAATTTACCTCACAATATAAGCTATTGCCCCTCAGATTTACACAGGGGCTGCTCCATATAATGCTGCAAAATGGCAAATTTACCTCACAATATAAGCTATTGCCCCTCAGATTTACACAGGGCCTGCTCTATATAATGAATCAAAATGGCAAATTTACCTCACTATATAAGCTAATGCCCCTCAGATTTACACAGGGGCTGCTCCATATAATGCTGCAAAATGGCAAATTTACCTCACAATATAAGCTATTGCCCCTCAGATTTACACAGGGCCTGCTCTATATAATGAAGCAAAATGGCAAATTTACCTCACTATATAAGCTAATGCCCCTCAGATTTACACAGGGGCTGCTCTATATTATGCTGCAAAATGGCAAATTTACCTCACAATATAAGCTATTGCCCCTCAGATTTACACAGGGCCTGCTCTATATAATGAAGCAAAATGGCAAATTTACCTCACTATATAAGCTAATGCCCCTCAGATTTACACAGGGGCTGCTCTATATTATGCTGCAAAATGGCAAATTTACCTCACTATATAAGCTAATGCCCCTCAGATTTACACAGGGGCTGCTCTATATTATGCTGCAAAATGGCAAATTTACCTCACAATATAAGCTATTGCCCCTCAGATTTACACAGGGCCTGCTCTATATAATGAAGCAAAATGGCAAATTTACCTCACTATATAAGCTAATGCCCCTCAGATTTACACAGGGGCTGCTCTATATTATGCTGCAAAATGGCAAATTTACCTCACTATATAAGCTAATGCCCCTCAGATTTACACAGGGGCTGCTCTATATTATGCTGCAAAATGGCAAATTTACCTCACAATATAAGCTATTGCCCCTCAGATTTACACAGGGGCTGCTCCATATTATGCTGCAAAATGGCAAATTTACCTCACAATATAAGCTATTGCCCCTCAGATTTACACAGGGGCTGCTCCATATAATGCTGCAAAATGGCAAATTTACCTCACAATATAAGCTATTGCCCCTCAGATTTACACAGGGCCTGCTCTATATAATGAAGCAAAATGGCAAATTTACCTCACTATATAAGCTAATGCCCCTCAGATTTACACAGGGGCTGCTCCATATAATGCTGCAAAATGGCAAATTTACCTCACAATATAAGCTATTGCCCCTCAGATTTACACAGGGCCTGCTCTATATAATGAAGCAAAATGGCAAATTTACCTCACTATATAAGCTAATGCCCCTCAGATTTACACAGGGACTGCTCCATATAATGCTGCAAAATGGCAAATTTACCTCACTATATAAGCTATTACAGCTCTATATAAATAAAAATAAATAAATAAAAAAAGGGCCTGTAGAAGCTTATTTAGTATAACAGATAGGGTGACATGTTCTGGTTTGGGATGCCCATATGGGCTAGTGTTTTGGCAGCAGTACAAAAACCAATGCAAAATGCAATAGCTTAATAAAGCTGATGCTGATCAACGCTTATTTAGTATAACAGATGGGGTGCAACATGCAGGTTTGGGATGCCCTGCGGCCTGGTGTATTTAAAGCAGACCAAAACCAATTCTAAATGCAATAACTTAATAAAGCTGAGGCTGTAGATGCTTATTTAGTATAAACAGATAGGGTGCAACGTGCAGCTTTGGGGTGCCCTGCGGCCTGGTTAGATGAAAGCAGTCAAAAAGGAAGTGCAAACTGAAGTAGCTTAATGAAGCTGATGCTGATCAACGCTTATGCTGTATACCAGATAGGGTGCAAGGTGCAGCTTTGGGGTGCCCTGCGGCCTGGTTTATTAAAAGCAGTCAAAAACAAGTGCAAACTGAAGTAGCTTAATAAAGCAGCTGATGCTGATCAACGCTTATGTTGTATAACAGATAGTGTTAAAATAGCATTGCCTTGGGATGCCCGTGTGGCCTGGTATATTTTAAGCTGAACAAAAAGTAACAATAATCCAAGTACGAGAAATGCTTGTGCTTAACAAATAGGGTTAAACAGCATGTGCCTTGGGATGCCCGTGTGGCCTGGTATATTTTAAGCTGAACAAAAAGTAACAATAATCCAAGTACGAGAAATGCTTGTGCTTAACATATAGGGTTAATCAGCATGTGCCTTGGGATGCCCGTGTGGCCTGATATATTTTAAGCTGAACAAAAAGTAACAATAATCCAAGTATGAGAATTGCTTGTGCTTAACATATAGGGTTAATCAGCATGTGCCTTGGGATGCCCGTGTGGCCTGGTATATTTTAAGCTGAACAAAAAGTAACAATAATCCAAGTATGAGAAATAATTTTGACCTTCTTTACAGCGCCATACTTTGAAAAAAATCCTTAATTTCATGCCGATCAATCCAAAGGTCAATGCCCCCAACAAAAATAGTGTTCGGCATAAGTTTTCCTTCTGGAAGGACGTAACCTTTAGTTTACATGGTTGGGGTAGGTTATCTTACAAATTGGGATACCCCAGGCAGCAGTGTCATCGAAAGAGACAGATTGTAATGCAGGCCATACGCAAGCAGAGAAACTCAGGCTGCAACAGGCCTCTTTAGTTTACATTGTTGAGGTAGGTTATCTTACAAATTGGGATACCACACTGTATATTAAAACGAATATAATGCACACCCAAAAGTGGACAATCAGCATCCAAGAGGCCTGCTTAGTTTAAATAAGAGAGCTGCTAAGCTTAAATAAGAGAGCTGCTTAGTGAAAATAAGAGGCCTGCTTAGTTTAAATAAGAGAGCTGCTTAGTGTAAATAAGAGAGGTAGGTTATGTTATGTTACAGAATGGGATGCCCACAGCAGACTTGAGATCAGTATATATGCACACAGCAACAGTGTGTAAGCAGGCTGAAACAAGCCAAATTACTTTAAATAACTGTGCAGCTTACAGTGAATGCAGAGGCTAATGGTATGTTACAGAATGGGATGCCCCAAAGCAGACTTGAGATCAGTAAGTATATATGCACACAGCAACAGTGTGTAAGCAGGCTGAAACAAGCCAAATTACTTTAAATAACTGTGCAGCTTACAGTGAATGCAGAGGCTAATGGTATGTTACAGAATGGGATGCCCCCAGCAGACTTGAGATCAGTATATATGCACACAGCAACAGTGTGTAAGCAGGCTGAAACAAGCCAAATTACTTTAAATAACTGTGCAGCTTACAGTGAATGCAGAGGCTAATGGTATGTTACAGAATGGGATGCCCCCAGCAGACTTGAGATCAGTATATATGCACACAGCAACAGTGTGTAAGCAGGCTGAAACAAGCCAAATTACTTTAAATAACTGTGCAGCTTACAGTGAATGCAGAGGCTAATGGTATGTTACAGAATGGGATGCCCCCAGCAGACTTGAGATCAGTATATATGCACACAGCAACAGTGTGTAAGCAGGCTCATACAGCCCAAATTACTTTAAATAACTGTGCAGCTTACAGTGAATACAGAGGCTAATGGTATGTTACAGAATGGGATGCCCCAAAGCTGACTTGAGATCAGTATATATGCACACAGCAACAGTGTGTAAGCAGGCTCATACAGGCCAAATTACTTTAAATAACTGTGCAGCTTACAGTAAATGCAGAGGCTAATGGTATGTTACAGAATGGGATGCCCCAACAGCCAGCAGTGCACCTGGCAGCAGTACTACTATGCACAGCAAAAGTGTCTTTATCAGGCCTAATTTCTATTAGAATAAGTGCAAAGGGTTATAGTATTAAATAGAGGCTGGTGTAGTCACAGAATGGGATGCCCCAACAACCAGAGAGCACCTGTGAGCAGTACTACTATGCACAGCAAAAGTGTCTTTATCAGGCCTAATTTCTATTAGAATAAGTGCAAAGGGTTATAGTATTAAATAGAGGCTGGTGTAGTCACAGAATGGGATGCCCCAACAACCAGAGAGCACCTGTGAGCAGTAGTACTATGCACAGCAAAAGTGTCTTTATCAGGCCTAATTTCTATTAGAATAAGTGAAAAGGGTTATAGTATTAAATAGAGGCAGGTGTAGTCACAGAATGGGATGCCCCAACAGCTAGCAGTGCACCTGGCAGCAGTACTACTATGCACAGCAAAAGTGTCTTTATCAGGCCAAATTTCTATTAGAATAAGTGCAAAGGGTTATAGTATTAAATAGAGGCAGGTGTAGTCACAGAATGGGATGCCCCAACAACCAGAGAGCACCTGTGAGCAGTACTACTATGCACAGCAAAAGTGTCTTTATCAGGCCTAATTTCTATTAGAATAAGTGCAAAGGGTTATAGTATTAAATAGAGGCAGGTGTAGTCACAGAATGGGATGCCCCAACAACCAGAGAGCACCTGTGAGCAGTACTACTATGCACAGCAAAAGTGTCTTTATCAGGCCTAATTTCTATTAGAATAAGTGCAAAGGGTTATAGTATTAAATAGAGGCTGGTGTAGTCACAGAATGGAATGCCCCAACAACCAGAGAGCACCTGTGAGCAGTACTACTATGCACAGCAAAAGTGTCTTTATCAGGCCTAATTTCTATTAGAATAAGTGCAAAGGGTTATAGTATTAAATAGAGGCAGGTGTAGTCACAGAATGGGATGCCCCAACAGCCAGCATTGCACCTGGCAGCAGTACTACTATGCACAGCAAAAGTGTCTTTATCAGGCCAAATTTCTATTAGAATAAGTGCAAAGGGTTATAGTATTAAATAGAGGCAGGTGTAGTCACAGAATGGGATGCCCCAACAACCAGAGAGCACCTGTGAGCAGTACTACTATGCACAGCAAAAGTGTCTTTATCAGGCCTAATTTCTATTAGAATAAGTGCAAAGGGTTATAGTATTAAATAGAGGCTGGTGTAGTCACAGAATGGGATGCCCCAACAACCAGAGATCACCTGTTAGCAATACTACTATGCACAGCAAAAGTGTCTTTATCAGGCCTAATTTCTATTAGAATAAGTGCAAAGGGTTATAGTATTAAATAGAGGCTGGTGTAGTCACAGAATGTGATGCCCCAACAACCAGAGAGCACCTGTGAGCAGTACTACTATGCACAGCAAAAGTGTCTTTATCAGGCCTAATTTCTATTAGAATAAGTGCAAAGGGTTATAGTATTAAATAGAGGCAGGTGTAGTCACAGAATGGGATGCCCCAACAGCCAGAGAGCACCTGTGAGCAGTACTACTATGCACAGCAAAAGTGTCTTTATCAGGCCTAATTTCTATTAGAATAAGTGCAAAGTGTTATAGTATTAAATAGAGGCTGGTGTAGTCACAGAATGGGATGCCCCAACAACCAGAGAGCACCTGTGAGCAGTACTACTATGCACAGCAAAAGTGTCTTTATCAGGCCTAATTTCTATTAGAATAAGTGCAAAGGGTTATAGTATTAAATAGAGGCTGGTGTAGTCACATAATGGGATGCCCCAACAGCCAGCAGTGCACCTGGCAGCAGTACTACTATGCACAGCAAAAGTGTCTTTATCAGGCCAAATTTCTATTAGAATAAGTGCAAAGGGTTATAGTATTAAATAGAGGCTTGTGTAGTCACAGAATGGGATGCCCCAACAGCCAGCAGTGCACCTGGCAGCATTACTACTATGCACAGCAAAAGTGTGTTTAACAGGCCAAATTTCTATCAGAATAAGTGCAAAGGGTTATAATATTAAATAGAGGCTGGTGTAGTCACAGAATGGGATGCCTCACAGCAGACTTGAGATCAGTTCAGTATATATGCACAGTAAGTGTATAAGCAGCCTGAAAACGATAACAAAGCCAGTCAGCCAGCCAGTAACACTCAGGCTGGATGAAAAATAAAAAAAATCTCCCTGTGACTGCCTCAGATTTTTCCTAACTTTCCCTTCTTCTTGCTGACTTCCTGCCTTTCTCCTGCCTGTCTTCTGTCTGTCCCTGTCTGTCCCTGGCTCTCTGTCTCTCCCTCACTACAGCAGCGTCCTGTCTCTCACGAATGCAATAGAGAAATGAGGAAAAGCAAGATGTCCGCCGCCTTAAATAGCGCTGTGACGTCACCGGGCTTGCTGGCTGCTGATAGGCTGCATGTGACTGCCCCAGCTTGCACTGGCGCGGGGTAGATGTCTGGACATGTCCCGTCCGCCATCTTAGAATGCCTGTAATGTAAATGAATGGATGTTAAAGGAAAACTTCGAGCGATCGAATCGCGGGGAAATTCGGATTCGATCCGAATCGAATTTTTCATGAAATTCGGATCGAATCCGGGTTCGTCCGGATCGATTCGCTCATCCCTAATGACAATGTTTTTTTTTCCTTTTTTTCCTCTCTTTTCTTCCTCCCTTCTATCTGTTGTTTAGATTTCCTCCATTTAGTTATCCTCCAAATATTCCCCTCCCCCACCCTATGCCACTTCAATTCAAGCCAAAAGAGGGAAAAGATGACCAAAAGAGAGAAAGTATGACCAAAAGAAAGAGAGGGTGAGGGGAAAAAAGGTTTAATGCCCTACTGGGCCATTGAAGTCACCCTTCAGTTTTTCCAGGGTTAGAAATTGCAGGTCCGATTTCTAATTCGCCTTTCACCACATGTTGGAGGTCTTAGGCTTCACCAGCAACTGGCTATTTAGTGTCTTGTATCCATCATGATAAAGGTTATTAGAACCCCCCCTTTTGTGGTGGGCTGGTTCGACCTATGAAAATTTTAAAGGATTTTAGATTTTGTCAGGGGTATGTTTATTTGTCCACATATGTTGACCAATTTTATTATTTCCTCCTGTAGAATTTTTATGTGCTTACAGCCATAGATGTATTACCTTGCTGGGTGTTCTCCACACCACCAACATAGTAAGGGTGCCATCCTTTTATTATAGTCAACAGTTAATATCACATTGAAAACTTGAAATTGAAAATGATTTAAGGTTATGGATCGTATAAGCATGCTTTCTTTATAGATATTTTGCCGGCCTGTTCTGGTTAAACGTTATTGGATAGCTATTCTGTCATTTCTTACAGTATTTTGGTGCATCACAGCCTCCCTAGTTGAACATATCTGGATCTTTTGTATTTATGAATGTGTCCTTTTCTTGGAGATATAAGACACCCCACATACTTGAGTTATTGTGTTTATATATGTATATAAAATTAATTGTCTGTATATTTCATGTGACCACCATCTTTTTCAAAATATAAATTTTTGCAAATCATCATTATTTGATGTGCGCCTACCTACATATTTATTTATTAGCCGGCCTGTTAAGGTTAAAGATTTTCCAATGTCATGTTCCCATTTATTTTTATAAGAGTTTTATTATTATTATTATTATATTCAGAGAGAATCTTGTAATATAAGGACAGTTGTTTTGAAAAGGTTTCGAATGTGAAGAATAGTTTTTGAAAGCTTGTTAAAGGTGTTAAGTGGTTTGGGTGGCTGAGTGCCCTAAGTATATTTTGAGTTTTGATATATTTATTGAAAATATTTGTATCGTTCTCTTTGGGATACAACAGGGCTAACCCTAAATCTTTGGTCCAGATATGCAGTATATGTGTTGGTAAGATGCACAACAACATGGCTGTGGTGTGATTGTCTGTTATACTCTCACAGACCTGATCTGAGTTGTGCAATCACTTCCAGCATGGAATTTATATGATCCTGCATGTCTTGCTCCTTGCTAAGCCTCATTTTGTAAAGTTTCCTCAACAGAAACAACTTGCTGTTTAAACTGGATCGTTCATGCAGTATTTTCAGTACATGCCTTTTGCTGTATTCTCATTGCATATGTAAATAAGCTGAGCAAAACGTATGGTGGCCCGTGCCTATCTGTTTTTCCTCTCCCAGTCCTGGGACCTCTCTGTAGTGATAACCTTCCACAAGTCATTTCCCCAATTCCACTTTTAACTTCCATAGCTGATAATTGTCATTGTTCAGCTTGGCCACTGAAAGTTTAAGCTCTGAGCTGCTGGCCATTCTCCCTCCTTTATATATAAGAACAGTCTTAAGTTTACACAGGAGATTTTTTTATTTCAATCTCTGCATTGGATGCACTCTCTCCCTTTTGGAACGTTGCTCTGCAAGGGCATTATCTGGTCTCTGGGGCTTTATCTGGTCTCTGGGGCTTAATTTGGTCACTGGGCCCTTAACCTGTTGCAGAGTGTGAGTGCTGCATGCACTGGAGTCAAATCCAGATAGACATTAGTTGTGTATCAGGAACTGGCTTTACTGGAACATGAGTGCAGTAAGACTAGGTCACCTTACATGGTGGAAAATATATACAGGAAAAACAGTCATAGAGGTCACCTCAATGTAGAGGAAACACAACATGCAGTAGAGAATGCCTTACAGAGACTACACATAGATATCTGTAACAGCGCTAATCAGTAATTTACACCTAGTTGATAGGATGTTGTAGAAGGGCTAAAAGGTTATATAGCTTCCATACTCAGAATTAAACATACTGATGCAAAAACACTGACCCTCTGCCCCACTCCATCTCTCTTTTTATATGCCGACAGTATGTGTGAGTAGAGTCAGTAGTGGACTGGGGCCGATAATCAGCCCTGTATTTTACCAGCCCATGGCTGGCCGAAGACATCCTTGCTTAGGCTCCAACCAGGGGAACCTGGGGGTCCTTGGCTTGTGGGTACAGTGGGGCTGGGTGCATGGGGCTAAATGGGAGACTAAGGGGGCAGGGATTAAATGTGGGTGTTAAAAGCAGAAGCCCAACTGGCCCCAGGGCAGTGCGGCCCACTGGGCATTGCTCCTGGTCTCCCTATGGCCAGTCTGCCCATGAGTAGAGTACATGGGTTGGGCTTGTATGTCTTTTTGAGCAAATTTTTAATTGAACTACTTAATTTTTATTTAATTTTATTGAGGTATTATATAGAGATTTCTGTGGTCTTTTTGCTATTCTTGGACTAGTTTTTCATAGATATTACTTTTATGACAAAACTAATTTTTTATATGATAAGCTGTGGTCATAATAATCATCACTGGATTAGTGCTCCTTTTTGGTTGGTGATCAGTCCCAGGTTGGGTCAGTGATTTCATATTTAAATTATTCCTAGTTTGACTCGCCCTTCTTGTCTATATTTCCCATAAATTGACCCAGTGAACAAAAAATGGTTGTAAGTTGCTTGGGAATTGATGTTGAAACAAGATTATTTGACTTTCAGTGTTCTATACTCTATACTCTCTGATGGTAAAGAGTTTCAAGCCTTTTTCTATCACTCGTTTGCACAGTATGACCACTGCACGATCACTACTCAATTGCTTGTACTAATCTGTGTAAGATTACGTTGTGTTTGGCTGTATCCTTGGTTCACAATAATTAAAATGTGTGACTGGTATGTTGATTGTGTAAAGATTAATGTCAGCATTGCACTTGCTATAGGCATAGACAAACCCCCAGAGCCAGCAGCAGGGGTCTGAATGGTGTTCTGGCAGATAACTGCTAGTGGCTAGATGGCAGTGTGCTCTTGTATCAGTGTGTGTGTGTGTGTGTGTGTGTGTGTGTGTGTGTGTGTGTGTGTGTGTCTTAGTTATGTCTGAACTATGGGTTTGTGTTTTAGACTGATTTACCAGTGGGTTGGTGAGTCTACAGTGATTATTCATGGCCTGTGATACAGTGTGTTTCAGCTGGCTTCCACTCACTCTTGTAACTTAGAACCCCCATTACTGACCACATAAAGGCCTAAGAAAGGTAGAGCTCCCTTTTGAAGTTAAGAGTAAATTTGTAATAATAAAATAAGCCGGTGGCAGTGCTTCGAAACCCGAGAGGTCAGGGGGCCCCCATGTATCTAATTTATAGGATTTATGCCCAACATGACATCCTGTATTTTAGTTTAGTTTAGTAAGAATAACGGATACTATATGAGCCACGCATGATCACCCCTTATTTTACATGGGTAGAAGTACCCGGTCACTAGAGATGAACAAATGATTCGCCGAATTTCTCCTTCTCCCAAGTAGTTCCAGCGGTGGGATGTTTTTGCACTTTGTATAGCTAGTGCCAGAAACCCAGGCGACCACAGCCGGCCAATCACAGTGCTTTATTTCTCTACGGAACAGCTGGGCAGAGGACACAGATCCTTTGGCATGCAAGTTTGACCCCTCAGCGCGCTCGCACCTCACCACAGGTAGCCCTGCCCAGGTGGTAGAAGCCCAGTGCCAGACAGAGGATCTGTGTCTTCCATCCGGGTGCCAAGCGCAAAAGACACTGGTACCGAGGAGCTGCAAGTCAGAAGGGAAGTAAGTCACTTGAAAAAGTGCAGAGCTAGAAAAGAAAAACAGCAGATTATAGCTGTCTATAGCGACAAGATTAAAAAATAAAATTTTTAATGGATGTGTTAAAAAAAAAAGCTAAACTAAAAAACAATAAAAATTAGTCAACTTCCACCCCACATAGCATGCTATGAACATGTATCCAACTCACCAATGTCCTTTAAAAAATACCTTTTACTAATGCATTTAAAAAGAATATATACCCAGTGCAAGATATATGTGAAAGGCTACCTGCCCCTGGCTGAGATGGGTGACGCGTTTCAGGGTGGGGGCCTCTTAGTCTTAAGGTTTGCAGATATTCCTCCTTGCTCCCAATGACCCTGTTATGGGAATTTTTCTGAGCTGTTATATATTTTTGAAGCACATGTGCCTTGCCTTATAGTGCTTGTGGTTGGTTGAGCTGGTCTGATAGCTGCGGTATGAGCTCTGGCCCCAGTACACGTCCCTACTGCAAGTCAGCAGACTGGCTCTTTGTTTGGTTGCAGAGGGGGCATAATGAGAGTTTCCACTGCTAATATGCTATCAGCAGTGGACACTCAGTTGCTCTGTGGTGGCTGGTTTAGAGAGTTGCAATCAGCCAGGGTCAGCCTGCATGACTACATCAGGTAAGTAATGTACTTTTGGCTAGACAGTTCCTTTAACTAGATTACAGATTTGATTCATTTTTTAAAACATTTTTTCAGATATTATCACTTTTCACATAAAAATAATAGATTGAGACATTGTAATTTGGCATTATCTATTGAATTAAGAAAATGAGTCATAGGACCTTGATTTGCTATTGTGTGATTTTGAAGCTGTAATTTATGAAAAAAATCATATTTAATAAAATGATTAAAACACATTGAAAAACCAGAATTGCTTTCAAAAAATGAAACCCCAACAGTGTTCATGAAGAATGTTTAAAGGAACACCCCCTCCATCCCAAGCTGTAGCCCCGGCAGTGGAGTTGTTTGCATTCTGTATAGCTAGCGCTGGAAACCCTGGTGAAAGGTAAGATTTCTACAATCCTGCACCGCTAATGCGCAGTTCTCCCCCGTGGTACTTTCAAAAACCTGTCACCCCTGTTTTCCTTTCCTCCTGTGAACTCTGTCACTTTCCTTTTCAGAACTCTGTTTTCTGTTTTCTACATGCAAATTATTCTTGGCATTTGAGTATTCTTTGTAGCACCCATCTATGGTACATCTATGGATCGACCCATGTGTCTGCACATCGCAATTTTGCAGTTTTTGCCGGTCAGCAGTTTGTTTGGCGTAGGGGCGTGGCACGCCGGGCACTGGTCAAAATGATGCAATTTTAAGACTAATTTACAAAAGGTTCACATCAGAAGAAGACCATATTGTTTTGTGCCGGTTGCACTGAGCTGACACTACCTTTAGCTCGCTTCAGCGCTGTACTGGTGTTAGAGCGCCCAACATCCATCACATTCATCAATGCCGGCCAGGATACTACAGCGACTGAGCCGCTATGTTACAGCGCCGATACATGTTTACAGCATTCAATAGTGGTTGCTCTAGGCGCCGCTATACAGACCCTCATCTGCCGATACCTGGCGTTAGTAGTGAATCAGCCTCCACAATTTTTTTACCGTTGCTTTTCTCCAACTAGCGTTAGGTTGTTTCCCTTTGTTCTATCATTAAAGTGGAACAAAAGCCACCATTACCCGCTGCCCATTGTATTTTATTAATTTTTGTATGTAGGTTGTCCAGAACTGCACATAGTATTCACATCACATCTTCCTACTGGTGATGCCTTGAGCTATGCAGCCAAGAATCCTGCTTGCTTTCTTTGCTGCCTGCCTGCATTGTACACTCATATTACAGCTTTCAGTAATCAGTATCAGTATTTCTCTCTCATCCGAAGTCCTGGCTAACACAGTATTGCACATAAGGGGCTGTCATGGCCTGGTGTTTAGGGAATCGATCTAGTGCCAGGTGGATTGCAGGACAGGTTCTCAGCTGGGGTATGACTGAAGTCCTCTTAAGCAAGGCACCTAACCTCCAACTGCTCCCTGAGATCTGTGGCTAGGGCAGCTCACTGCTCCAGGCACATGTTTGCACTCACTGCCCATAGTGTGTTCACTGGTGTGCTTCACTTCTAATATGCTCTAGTGTGGGGTTGATGTTGTGTGTTGCACATTTGCAAGAATGGCTAAAAAGTAAAGTGGAGTTATCATCATTATCATTCGATACTCAGGGATTCCTTATACCAAAGTGCATAATTTTACATCTAGAGACATTAAACTCCAGTTTCTATTGTTTTGACCAGTGAAGCCAAATCATTTCCATGTTGCAGACACTTCCAGGAACGTCCACCTTTGTTAATTTGGCAAACAGGCAAACTTTACCTAACATTGACAAAATCAAAAATATAGCCAGCTCACCAACCTTATTGATAGCATGGACGGGGAGATCCCAGGCACAACTCCTCCAGGGTAAGGAATAGCAGTGGTTTGTCCAGCTTTCCATAAAATATAACTTTTAATCAATCCAGTTTAAAAACAGCTCTTAAGTAGAAACGTTAAAGCATGTGAAGACAATGGCAACAGCAACAAAAAAGGCAAGCACCTAGTGACGCGTTTCAAGCCTGGCCAGGCTCTTAATCATACCAACTTTACCTAACAACCTTCTCTTATGTCACAAATCTCCCTGTGGCTTCTGTACCGCCACAGGCTTCCTGCACACCAATACTCTTCTCGTGGCGAGTGTGCATACACTGGGTGAGATACCATAAAAATCCTTAGGAGTAACTTCAATGGTTGCCAGCAGGGACATGGGTATTTGCAAGCACTGCTGGAGTGTTACACAGGTGAGTGTTTCAGGGCGATTGTTAAATGCCTTTCTATCCTGACATCCACAGGGATACTGTTAGCAGTTGTCTATAGAAATAACTTTACAGACAGGTTAGCAGTATCTATTTTTTTAGGTTAAAATGATAAAGCAGCCCTCGCCATGTCCTGCTGGTATGGGGTACGCTAAATCACAAGTAAAATATTTTCTACGCCACGTGTTCTATGCCTACACAGCTTGCTGTACCGCAGATTAAAATGTGGGGCACTTGAATATTCTAAACAGCTCTATAGAGCAGCAAATGACCCACTCAGACACAGTCTGAAGAGCAGACATTTTCAAGGCTCATAGAAACGGCTTCTTTGTGCTTTTTTAACTGCTGCTACTCTGGAGATCAGTTTATAGGATTACATTTAAATCTAACCTTATTTGGCTACAGTACAGCTAACTACTGTATACTTTATTATTTCTTGTATAACTTTATTTTCCTTGCTATATATTAAAAATATAACTGATTGAGCTTTTTCTATAGACATAACAGCTGAGCTCCAACTCAAGTCACCAAAGAGAATCATCTCCCAATTTTATATTTCTGAGCAAAATAATTTAAATGCCACACTACTAGCTATAGTAACTGTGTAACTGTGTGCTGATCTCCACTTGACGTGCCACCCAATGTATAGGAATAGGGTTGAGCAAGGACGAGCTGTAAAGTTCAAATTTGTAGCAAACTTTGCGAACTCAGGCCCCCGAACCCAAGCATGGACTTCAGCAAAAAGTTCATGGCCAGGTTTGGTGCTCGACCGAACATGGAAACCATGAAGCTGGTTGATTGGATGCTTGTTACAAATCAAAACCACAGCTATGCACATGTTAGGCATGGCTGTGATTGGGAAGTTGGGACAATTCGCCCCGGTCTATAAAAGGCGGGCTGATGCATCACGCCAATGTCATTCCAGCAGGGACAGTGAGAGGTGCTGTTTCTGAGTCAGGGTCAGATAGGGCTGAGAAAAGAGGCACTTATTGTCATTGTTAGGATAAAAAGGAGGGGAGAGGAGGCTGGCTGCTTCTTAAACTGTTTTTCTCAGAATGTGTAGCTAGGGAGGGACAGATATGGAGAGGGACCCTTTTGACATTGATAAACTATTTAATTGTGGGCACACCTTATATTAGACCCTTCTGGCTTTGATAAACTACTTAATTGTGGGCACACCTTGCATAAGACCCTTTTGGTCTTTGATAAACCCTCCCCAGGGCGATTTAGACTGATGCACATAAAAATGAATTTACACTTTTCTAACTCTTGCTGTGGTAAATGTATGACAGTTCAATCCAGGCAGCAGCATGGCTGAGATGCTGGGAAGGAAAGCTCCAAAATGGCTGCTACCATTTCCAACTGTGCCAGGCTGTTGATCTGGTTTAAGCGACATTCTCTTAGACATTGATAAACCAGTTATTTGGCACACCTGAAGTTACACCTTGTTAGGCAGTGATAAACCAGTTACTTGGCCCACCTCAAGTTACACCATCTCAGGCTTTGATAAACTATTTACTTAACACACCTTGCATTAGACCCTTTTGGTTATTGATCAACCATTTACTTGATAAACTAGCTACTTGTACTTGTACTTGTAGGCACAGCTTGCATTAGACCCTCTTGGTGTTTCATAAACCAGTTACTTGCCACAGCTTAAGTTACACCCTCTTGGTCTTTGCTAAACTAGTTACTTGTAAGCACAACTTGCATTAGACTCTTTTAGTCTTTGATAACCAGTTACTTGGCACACCTTGCATTATACACTTTGGGTCTTTGATAGACCAGTTATCTGGCACACCTTAAGTTACACCTTCTTGGTCTTTCATAAACTAGTTTCGTGTAGGCACACCTTGCATTAGACACTCTTGGTCTTTGATTAACAATTTACTTGGCACACCTTGCATTATATACTCTTAATCTTTGATAAACCAGTTACCTTGCATACCTTAAGTTACACCCTCTTTGACAAACTAGATGTGGACACACCTTGTATTACACAGTCTTGGTCTTTGCTAAACTATTTGTTACACCCTGCATTGGAATCTCTTGAGCTTTAATAAACCAATTATTTGGCACACATTTTTGTTATTGTTATGATTATTATGGAAATTAATCAAAGTCAGATTTTTTTTAAAGTTTTATTTGAAAACATGTAGGAAGGTGATCCCTTTCATTGTTAGCAAGCTAGGTTATTTTCATGTACTTGCGCTGGTTAATCAGTTTCCCCATTTGTTTTTAGCTTCATTCTGGTTTTGTTTACTTGTTTGTGTTTTTGTACCACCATTTATACCTGCACTTTTAATGTCTTCAGCCATGGACTACAGGGAGTGGGGATATTTGAAGTACTGGACTTGCTAAATCCTCCTCCCCCCCGTTGGCTTAGCAGGTCAATGAGGTTACTATTATACCTCAGGCGTCAAGATGCTACAATGTGCCTGATTGGTTATAATACATGCCCTTGTCCATTGGCTGAATGCCTCGAGCTGAGTATCCGATTGGCCCTCTCTGGTCTAGTCGCTCATTGGCTGGAGTTCATAGGCTTCATATTGTCTCGGAATGTCAGCACCATTTAAACGCTTGATAAAGGGGCTGCTTGATAAAGGGGTGTCCCCCAAAACACATCGCCTTTCTGGGGGATTAATTTTGTCATCCCGGAGCTCTTGTGCTGAAAACTTTCCCTTTGATGTTACATGCTTCTGAATGGGCTTAGCAGCGGCCTTCTTTTTCATACACTGGGGTCTCCGCACCAGATTGATACCTTAGGCTTATTGGAGCTGCATTTATCATTTGGGGCTCTTTTTGATAAACCAGTTACCGGGCACACCTTGTGTTACACACTCTTTGTCTTTCATAAACTAGTTACTTGTAGGCACACCTTGCATTAGACTCTCTTGATATTTGATAAACCAGTTACTTTGCACTCCTTGCATTACACCCTCTTGGTCTTTGATAAACTAGATACTTGGCACATCTTGCATTAGACTTTCTTGGTCTTTGATAAACTAGTTACTTGTTGACACACCTTGCATTAGACACTCCTAGCCTTTGATAAACCAGTTACTTTGCACACCTTAAGTTACAACCTCTTGGCCTTTGATAAACCAGTTACTTGACACACCTTGCATTATACCCTCTTTGACTTTGATAAACTAGTCACTTGTGGGCAAACTTGCATTAGACCCCCTTGGTATTTGATTAACCAGTTACTTGGCACACCTTGCATTAGACCCTCTTGGGTTTATAAACTGTGTCCAACAATGCAGAAAGCAGCAAATAATGGACAGGAATGGTGCTGCTGCAGCTGGCAATGATGGAACTGGTGCTGCAGGGAGAGGACATGTCTCATCTGTGACTACTACACCCTCCTGTGGGGCAAGCAGGCAACCGGGTTTGTGGCTAAGCTGTCTCAAAGGATGTACAGAGATGACAAGACATGGGTCATCATTTGCACGCTGTGCCATCAGTCCCTGAAGCGAGGCAGAATGCTTAATAATCTCTGCACCATGTCAAAAACCAGGCACCTGCAATCCAAACATGAGCTGCAGTGGCAGAGACCAACAAAAAAATATGCAAACGCCTGAGGCTCCCTCTGCTGCATTAGTTGACTCAGCTGCTACCACCATCTCCCCAATGACAGGCCACCTGTCTCCCCACAAAAGGATGTGAGACCACCACCAAGCATGTCCACACCATCCAAGGAAAGAGTTCACAGCTTTCCATCCCGTAAACATTAGAGAGAAAATGGAAGTTGGGCCCATCTCACCCATGAGCCATGGCCCTGAATGCAAGCATTTCCAAGTTACTGGCATTATAAATGCTCCCATTCCACCTGGTGGGGCGGCTACTTTTTAAGATCTGATGGCGACAGCTGTTCCACAATATGCTATTCCCAGCCACCACTTCTTCTTTTCTCACCAGGCCATCCCTGCCCTGCACCAACAGGATGTTGAGAGAATAAGGTGTGCACTGGGCATTAGTTCCAGTGTCCACATGACACTGACATGTAAACAAGTAATCATGGGCAGGGACGTTACATTTCTAACTGCCCACTGGGTGAATGTAGTGGCAGCTGGGACTGACGAGGGAAACATTTTGGTGCATATCCTTCCACCACCAATGATTGCTGGACATCAGTCAATGCCTCCTGCTGCCTCCCCCTCCTACTCTACTTCCTCCTCTGGCAATCAGCACAACCCCTGCACCACCAATTTGAGCACTGCCATGTGGAGATGGCAGCATGCAGTGCTTAAACTCATATGTCTGTGGGAAAGAGCCCCACACACCGCCCAGGAGTTGTGGACCAGCATCCAGGAGCAGACAGAGGAGTGACTGCTGCTGTATCCCCTGAAGCTCTGCAAGGTGGTGCGTGACAATGGGCGTAGCAGCCTTGGGCTGAGCTTGGTTGACACCCCTTGCCTGGTGCATGTGCTCAATTTGGTGGTGCAAAGCTTACTGGCCCATTATCCGACGATGCCAGAGCTGCTGCATTAAGTGCGTTGAATGTGTGGCCTTTCCACCCTGCTGCTGCTCACCTCTCTCCTCTGCAGAGGAACTCGACATTCCCATCGCAATAGTCGATTTCCAGCTCCAAAATTCCCCGGGTGAGCAGAGGCTCAGACCAACAGCACTCCATCACCATTGAGTGGGCCTCCATGAGGGACATCTGCACAGTGCTGCAGTGCTTCAAGGACACCATTGATACGGTCAGCACTGCTGATGCCATCATCAGCACTACAATCCCTATCCTTTGCCTGCTGGAAACAAAAAAACCATCAGGCTATGACGGAAGATATATTGGTGCCACAGAAATAAGCAGAGGAGAAGGAAGAAGATTCATTTTCCCAGGTGTCAGGGCAGTGCACACAAGGCTTTGCAGGGTGGGTTGCTGCACCATCACTGGAGCATGCACCGACATCACTGGAGCATGACTGAAGGGAGGAACAGGAGAAGGAAACACTTGACACAGAGGACAGCTTCTCCTTGACTCAGAGCAACCAGCGATTAGTGGGAGGCCACTCTGCTGGATCCACGCTATAAGGACAACATCACCTCCTTTATTCCTGCACTGGTGCACCATAAAAAGATGAGAGAGTACAAAGCACTCTGGTGGATGGACTATTGGCAGAGTTTGCAGCTCTCAGTAGCGTCATGAGGCCGAGGATGAGCAAGTCGTCAATGCAGCAGGGGCACCTCACAGGGGAGGGTAAGCATGGCCACAATGTGGAACATCTTATTCTATTGTCAGTCACTTCCACCACTATCGGATATTGCCGGTAGTACCAGGAGACACACTTTGACTTGCATGGTGGATGACTACCTGTCCACGCATCTCCTGATACTGAGCGTTGGGTCCTCCATATTCAGTTTCTGGGTTGGTAAAATTGACCCGTGGACTAGCCCTCTATGCCTTTGAGATGCTGGCATGCCTTGTAGCAATTGTCCTGTCAGAACATGTGTTCAGCACCGCAGGAGGTGTCATTACCAACAGGAGGATCCACCTATCCACAGCCAATGTGGACATGCTTACATTTCTTAAGATGAACCAGGCGTGGATCCTATGGGACTTTACTGTGCCAGCACCTGAGTGAGTAATAAAAGAGTTTGCTACCTCCTCCTCCTCCGCCTCTTGCATTTAAAGCGGACCAGCAGTCAAAAAGGATTTAAATCAGACCAATACAACAAACATTGCTCATATGCATCCCTCCCCAGGACAATGCAAATTGTGGCACATAAAAATTGATTTACCTTCTTCTAACTCCTGCTGTAGTAAATTATAGAAACAAAATGTGGGCTCATGCATTTTCACGCCACCTGCAAACAGAAAGTGCTGCTGGGCTTCCTGTTACTGTGCATTGTCAGTTATTTTAGTTGAATCCAGGCAGCAGCATGGCTGAGATGCTGGGAAAGGAAGCTCCAGAATGGCCACTGCCTTTCTTTTCCAAGCTGTTGGTCCGGCTTAAACCACATTCACCTCCACCCCTTTCTCTTCCCCCCTCCCCAGACCTCTGACACCTGTAAAAATATAACATTTTATTTATATATATATATATATATATATATATATATATATATATATATATATATTTATTTATGTATTATTATTTTTTTTATTCATGTATGCATTTTTGTATAGCTTTCTGTTATTATTTTGAGCACTTTTCCTAGCCTATTTTGTGCAGGGCAATCACCCAGGTACCCCCCTCACTCATATGGCCCCAACACCCTTAAAATACTAATATTTTCTTTTTTTTATCTATGTATGCATGCATTTCTTTATTTTTTTTAGTTTTCGGTTATTATTTTAAGGTACTATAACCCATTTTGTTCAGGGCATTTGCCCAGGCGTTTCCTCTCCAATTTGGCCTTTGTCACCTGTAAAAAAACGAATATTTTAATGTTTTTTAGTTATGTATGTATTTGTTTTCTGTTATTTTGCGAAGGTGTTTCCCCTCCAATTTGACCTTTTTTATTTATGTATGTATATGTATGTATGTATATTTTTTTTTTTTTTACTTATGTATGTATTTATTTATTTTTTTGTTTTCTGGTTTTGAGTATCTTCCCTAGACCATTTTGTGCAGGGCAACCGCCCTGGTGTTCCCCTCCATTTGAAGCCCTCTAACCTTTGCTTCCCCCATTTTGCAGCCTTTTCTGGGCTCCCAAGTTTGGGTCCCCATGGACTTTAATGGGGTTTGGGTCGAGTTTGGGGGACCCAAACTTTAGCAGCAAGTTCAGCCAAAATCATTGAACATGAACTTCCACAGGCTTGCTCATCCCTATATAGGGTTCCTTACTACATTACATAGTTAATACGGTTGAAAAAAGACATATGTCCATCAAGGGTCATAGTTGGGGAAAGTTATTTTTATTATTTATTGATAACCGCTCATAGTAACTGTAATAGTATGGAATAGTAACAGTACTGGAATAGTAAATGTTATTTTCTTCATGCAACGTTACAAAGTTAATATAGTTGAAAAAGTCCATCAAGTTCAACCAAGGGTGTCGGGGTATGGGAAGTCATTTTTTGTTTTATTTTTTTTACTGATAACAGCTAATAGTAACTGTTAAGGTTATTTTCTTCTACATAAACATCTAATCCTTTTTTGAGCCTGTCAGCGGATGATGCTGTAACAAGTTTTTGTGGGAGGCTATTCCACAGATATATAGTTCTTATGGTAAAAAATGAATGTCGACTATGGGGACGGAATTTTTTTTTTTTCAGTCGAAGTGGCTCTCCTCTGCACCCTTTCCATAGTCAGAGCGTCCTTTCTATGAACGGGCCCCAGAATTGGACGGCATATTCCACCTGTGCCTTGTAAAGTGGCAAAATGACATCCCTATCCTGTGATTCCATGCCTCTTATAATGCACAATACTGTCTTGGTGACCTTGGAAGCAGTTGCTTGACATTGCATGCTTATTGAGCCTGTGATCTACCAGTACTCCCAGGTCCTTCTCAACAAGTGAGTCTCCCAGTTGTACTCCCCCAAGGATATATGTGGACTTCAGTTTATTAGATCCCAAGTGCATGATGTTGAATAATAGTGGGCCCAGCACTAAGTAAGTATCATTAACCACAACTCTCAGACATTTTTCAATCCAGTTGCAAACTGTATTTTCTAAACCCGAACATCTCAATTTCCCTAATAAGCGTCTATGGGGGAGAGTGTCAAATGCTTTTGCAAAATCCAGAAAAACTATATCTACAGCCGCCTACCTTTCCAGGCTTCTACTCACCTCCTTATAGAAGCCAATCAGGTTAGTCTGGCAGCTTCTGCCCTTAGTAATAACGTGCTGGTACAAGTTTCTGGTTGATCCTTGGGGTTTTACACAGCGGGGCAGGAAACCCAGCATCATCAAAATCCAGTTTTTTTTCTGTTGTAAAATACATAAATATTAAAGGGGCCACAGTATTCAACCCTGTTAGCAAGCAACCAATCCTATAATCGCTTTCTAAAATCTGGTACAAAATAGAGGGCTGGCACACTTCCTCTATTATAGTGAATATAGCAGGTGCAGCTAGTCATTGTGACTGATGCAAGGGGACTGATATAAGGCTGGTAAGTTTCAAACTACTGGCACTTATTTATTATGTTTTGGTTGATCAACCCCACAGTAAATTGGACCGAGTTGACAATTTTATCAAGCATAATACAATCAATATGTTTTAAAGTGGACCAACACCCAGGATTTTGACCCGATCGGGGTGCCCCGCTGTGTGAAACCCCCCAGAAACCCCGAAAAACTCACCTCTCCTCGCTCCCACGTGACCGCCGCTGCCAATCCAAGCGGGAGGCGACGGACAAGAGAGCGCGCCCGCCGCCGCCTCCCGCGCGTCACTCTTACAGGGCGCGTGCCCGCATCGGCCATTCACAAACGGCCGGCGGGGTTGCGCGTCCTGCTAGAGGGATGCGTGGGAGGCGGCGGCAGGCGCCGCTGTATCGTGGATGAGGTAGGGATTTAGGGGTTTCTGGGGGGTGTCCCGGGCAGATCATGGGAGGGTGTTGGTCCACTTTAAGCCAGTATATAAAGTCAATCTGCCCTCTAAACTAGGTGCTCTGGTTTACATTGTACTAACAGCCCTTGCGTTCTGCTTGTTTAGTTGGGAAACATTTCTTAGTTTTTAACTTGTGTACAGCTCCATTTCTCAACTGATACTGTACAGATGGTACACATTGAAGTTGAAACAGCATATTTTACATTGTGTGAAAAGATCTGAGTGCTAGCAACTCGGAAACCATAAAATGGTTATATGATACAGTAAAATTCTATCTACTGTCTAGATAGATTACAGGCTTAACGAAAAGATTTTATCTCATCTCAAAGCAGATTTCAGACAGAGACTATGGTGGCGCAAACTACTGTAAGGGACGGGGGTCTTCTGCAGGACCAGTATGTGTCCCTAAATGCATGATAAAGCTTCTTGGTGCAAGTTTCAGTAGAGTTTTACTGTGTGTGTGTGGCATCTGCCCAGTCATATTGCTGGAGTTTGTGCAGTTAATGGGGCAATGAGGGTGGAGTGAGGTGGATCTAATTTAGCAAGATTAACTTTTTTAATATTTATTAAATTATAAGTAATAGCCACTTAGTTCTCTTCCTAACCTCAGCCCCTCTAAATAGCTTCTCCAAAGATATCCCACTGTACGTGCAGCAAGTTACTAGTGCATGCCCAAAAGTTATGATATAGATCTGCTTTCATTTGACCACATTTACTGTAAACATCAGAAGATGGACATTTTAGTTGATAAGATCAGGCCAGAAAAACATAGTTTTATTGAAATTGCTTTAAAAGCATCTCTCTGTGGGAGGATAACTGTAAGGTCGCCCAATATCTGTAATTTTTCAGCAGGTCAACGGCTTCCTTATCATGGAAGTGATTTTATCAAGTGCAATGACCTGTCTTGGGGCATATATGTTATCAATTAATAGTCTCTTTAAAAAAGGATCATTTTTGGAAATGCATAAATAGCTTACCCATAATTTCCTATGGACATTAGTAGAGATACTTTTGCATTTGTTATAGGTAGCGTAGGTTAAAGGTAATTAACAGTAAAATGTCTCAAATTAAATGTTTCCCATTTTTCAATCTGAGAATTGAGGTGCACCAGGCAATGCGATGGCAGAGCACCTTGTTAAAGGGTGGAGGGAGGCACTGGGTATCACTTTAACTCACAGCCATGTTTCCTAATTAGCGGGGGGCACAACTTTGTTTGTCATAGAGTACCTGTCTACCAGGGGACATGGTAAGCTGTATGTCTATTTGCAAACAAAGTTTTGAACTCTATTGCAGTTTGGAATGTCTGTAAGGTTGGATCCTCTGTTCTCCTTAGTTTGTTGTAGAATCCTACTCATAACTGCTTATTGTCCCTAGCAGAATCTTTAATAACTTTAGCTTTGTGTAGGAGTGGGATTAGAAATTTCAGGAAAAAATCTTTCAAATCAGATATGTTTAAGTGTGAGAGGGTCTGCATTGCCCAGTTACCCAAGTCCCCTTAGATGTTTGATGTCCCCTAGTGACAGGGTCTTATAATTCATATAATTTTGCAACAGACTTAAATTACATAGGGGAGCATGTCCAGACAGGCTCATATCCTGTATTGGTGCCTTTCTGGTGGCCCATTATCTTCCTCTCAATTCCTATATACTATGTACTATTATACTAATATGTTGTTCATATTTTTTGATCAGTGTTTTCCACTGACGGAACCCAAACTGATCTGCTGCCATCTATAATTTACCTAAGACAAATTTGCTCCATAAAAAGTTTTCAAAAGGCAATGAAAACTATTGATATGCATTTTTGCATATTTCATGCTCATTAAATGGTGGCTCAATGTACAATTGTAGGAGGTTGGTGACCCAGATTTATCATCCAGGTGGTTCTTGGCATCAGAAAACGAGAAGTGCTACTTGATAAAAATAGACTGGGGACCCTTGTTATACATTCGCTTGTTCAGAGGTTAGTTTTTAAACTATGTTCATGTTTTCCCTGCACGCCTGGCTGTTCTGCTTATTGCTTCTGGTTTGCAGGATACACCATTCCTCACCCCTGTTATATATATGCTGGAGGCTTGGGTCCTCAATACATAACTGTTAAGACGATGGTAAATATTACATTAGGGAACCCCTTCCTGGAAACCCTGCTGGTCATTGCTGCCTTCTTTTTTCTCTGTGCTTGAATTAAGTATGCTACAGTATAGGTTTCATGCACTGATTCTCTCACCTACATTCACTTCCAACGCAGAAGGGTCTTTTGCGGAGGGGTGCTTTATTTTCAGTTGTGTAATTTGCATAGAAACATAGAAGGTTGACGGCAAAAGGAGACCATAGGGTCCATCTAGTTTGCCCTGTAACTGTATGTTCTCTTTATCTTAGGATAGATGTGTGCTTATCCCAGGCATATTTAAATTCAGTGACTGTTGATTTTTCAACTATCTCTGCTGGAAGTTTGTTCCAAGCACCTACTACTCTTTCTGTAAAATAATATTTTCTAACATTGCTCCTGATCTTCCCCCCGTCTAGCTTCAGGTTGTGCCCCCTTGTTCTATCATTAAGTTTTTTCTCAAAATCACTTCCCTCCTGAACCTTATTCAATCCTTTCACATATTTAAAGGTCTCAATAATGTCCCCCCTCTCCCTTCTTTCCTCCAGACTGTACAAATTAAGTTCTTTAAGTCTCTCCTGATAAGTTTTAAGTTTAAACCAGACCTTCACCATGATATATTGAAAAGCCCAAACCCTTAAAAAACGATTCCCCAGCATCTAAAGTTAATATATTTTAAGTTTTTAGTCATTTTTTAGTCATTTACTTATTATTCTTTCCCCCACTGGGCTGCAACTATGTTCCGGACTCCAGGATACAGGCGCTGCCATCTTAACTCAGAAGCATCACACTTACTGAGGAGAGGAGAGTGGGATAAAATACAGGGGGCGGGGTTATAGCTGTGCTTTGCTCAGACAGAGCAGAGCTGGGGTCAGGAAAAGGTCAGCAATCCCAGAATGCAGAGCATCACAGTCAGAAGGCACTTCCTGTTTGCAGGCTGCCTGATGTTTCATGAGCCGCCATCTTGGATGTTTAAAGGCTCATAACATGCAGTAGACGCAGGAAGAATGATTTTTAATGTGGGCAATCTGTATGTACAGGGTGTGGGAAACATATAAGATAGACTCTCATTCAGGGTGAAGGACTGCTTTAAGTCCTTCCACCATTTTTGATGCCTGCCTTTGGACCCGTTCTATTTAAATTATGTTTTTTTGCAGGAAAGGTCTCCAGAACTGCACACAGTATTCTAGCTGTGGCCTTACCAGGGCTCTATACAGCGGCATCACAACCTCCCTCTTCCTACTGGTGATGCCTCGAGCTATGCAGCCGAGCATCCTGCTTGCTTTTCCCACTGCCTGGCTACACTGTCCACTCATCTTGCAGCTATCAGTAATCAGTGTCCCTAAATCTCTCTCCTCCGAGGTCCTGGCTAACACAGTGCTGCCCATACGGTACTCAGAGCAGAGATTCCTTCTACCCAAGTGCATGATTTTACATTTAGAGATATTAAACTCTAGTTTCCACAGTTTTGCTCATCTATCCAGTAAAGCTAAATCATTTTGCATGTTGCAGACACCTCCAGGAATATCCACCCTATTACTAACCTTTGTATCATCAGCAAACAGACAAACTTTTCCTACCAGGCCTTCTCCTATGTCACTTACAAATATATTAAAAAGAATGGGGCCCAGGACAGAGCCTTGTGGCACACCACTTGGAACTCGCCTTTGTTCAGATTCCACACCATTAACAACAACTACTTGAAGTTTGTCTTCCTAAAGTCTAGCACTTTGGTTCTGGTGTGTGATTGCACAATAGCCTCGATTCAGAGACACATTCGTCGAGACTTCGGTAGCTGTCTGTGAAAGTTTTGGTGGGTGTTTGCCATTTTTTTGCTTTTTTTCGTTCATTTTTCATTCGTACGAACGTTCGGGAATGCGCTTTCGATGAACAGAAGCAAATCAGAACATTTCCGTTAGTTTGGATCATTTTCCAAACAAAATCGGAAATTTTCCGTTCGTTCAGATAACTTCCGTTGTTGGGATGGGTTTCTGTCTGATTCAGAGAGCTGATTTCCGACGGATCACCACCCTATAAATCCGTTTAATTTCCGATCCACTTACGGGACCTTTGAGGGCTCGGATTGCTATTGTTGAACATGTTTTGCGGCTATGTGGAGGAGTCTGCGCGCCTTTAGCACCAAGGCATTGCATGTATCAGCATGGCCGAGGCCATAAATTGTATAGCAATGCATACCTGAATCAATACATTTCATGTATGCCTTATAGATGTATTTTAATGCTGACCTAAATTAGTCCTTAGCATGTAAACCTTTATTTTCCCACACATCCATATAATTGCTATTTTTTTTTAGACTTATGTCCTTTGTGAATTATATTTGGATTGTTGAACTTGAATCTTAACTTGTTGTAGGAGTTATTGTTTTAGTTGGTTACCTTTGCTATGTGTAATTATTTTAGATTTGGTCGCAGGAACTGCAAGATGTGCCACTCGCCTTGCTCCTGATGCCCATTCTTTGCCTGCAGAATGCTGGCCAGGGGTTCTCTAATCGGGCACTATGCAAAACCCGGCCCGTGGTGAGGCCCTCTGGCTTTTGAAGTCCAGATTTAGGTGTTTGGACCATACGGGGGGGGGGGGGAGGGGGCACTGCAGTATGACCCCTACAAGGTTATACCAATATTTTAATTTACCTTTTTTTAACAGGGACCACACGTGCCAGAGTGGCACAACTGAGTGTCAGGGTCCTTCAATTGGTGGGCGAGATGCAGGAGCTGCGCAACTCGTTGGGGATCACAGATGAAGAATAATGTTCAGTGGCCTGCCATTGCTATGTATTTTGTTTTTTATAGTTGAAAACATTTTAAATTTTCAAAATTTCTTAAAATGTTATATTTTATCATGGAATAAAAAAAAAATGTTACATTGTCATTTCATTTACAAAATACATTAACACAAAACTAATGGGCCCAGAAATATTTAAAGATGAATATTCACATGACCGAGAAGTGATTTGGGTAAGTTTTAGGGGGCTAAAATGGAAGAAGAACCTAACCGAGAAGTGGTTTGGGTGAGCTTTAAGGGTCCAAAAGGGAAGATGGAGGATAGTGCTAAGTGGTTTGGGTGAGCTTTATGGGTCCAAAAGGGAAGATGGAGGACAGTGCTAAGTGATTTAGCTAAACATTGTAGTAGAAGTGAGGGTGGCAAATATGTAGGCGAGCACTTTAATGAGTTAAGTTTGTAGTGCGCAGACGCAAGATCGTAAGGATTTCCGTCTGGACGATTATTTATTGAAAAAGGGAAACAGAAACTAACGGGAAACGTAAAGGATTTGTTGGAGGATACGATGGGAAAAGGGCAAAAACGAAAGCCTACGTTGTAACATGTGAAAATGAAACGGAAAAGTCTGGATGGAAAATGACATTCTCGTATTCGTCATCTGCCGTACGAACGGACGGAAACTTTACAGAAGGTTTTCAATGCATGCATAGAATCGCTCGTACGCTCATAGGAGAACGGAAACATTTCCAAAAAAAAACGGATCGGAACTAAAACGGAAGTTTTTTTTGTCTCTCTGAATCGAGCCTAATGTCTGTTTTTATTCTGAACCATGAGCATTGATGATCACTGGAACCCAGATTTTCTTCAACTCTGACCTCGGACACCAGATGCCCATTGATCAGAACTTAAAGGCAGACAGAGACAAAAAAAAAACTTCAGTTTTAGTGCCGATCTGTTTTTTTTTTTTAAATGTTTCCGCTCTCGTATGAGTGTACAAGCGATTCTATGCATGCGTTGCAATCCTTCTGTAAAGTTTCCGTCCGTTCGTACGGCAGATTCCGAATACGAGTATGTCATTTTCCAGCGTGACTTTTCTGTTTCATTTTCACATGTTACAACGTAGGCTTTGGTTTTGGCCCTTTTCCCATCGTATCCTCCAACAAGTCCTTTACGTTTCCCGTTAGATTCTGTTTCCCTTTTTCAATAAATATTCGCCCAGACGGAAATCCTTACGATCTTGCGCCTGCGCACTACAAACTTAACTCATTGAAGTGTTCGCCTACATATTTGCCACCCTCACTTCTACTACAATGTTTAGCTAAACCACTTAGCACTATCCTCCATCTTCCCTTTTGGACCCTTATAGCTCACCCAAACCACTTAGCACTATCCTCCATCTTCCCTTTTGGACGCTTAAAGCTCACCCAAACCACTTCGCAGTTAGGTTCTTCTTCCATTTTAGCCCCCTAAAACTTACCCAAAACACTTCTCGGTCATGTGAAGTGTGTGGTCCATTAGTTTTGTATTAATGTATTTTGTAAATGAAATGACACTGTAACATTTTTTTTTCCATTATAAAATATACAATTTAAAATTTTTTTTAAAATTTCACATTTTTACAACTATAAAAAACAAAATACATAGCAATGGCAGGCCACATAACATTATTTTTCATCTGTGGTCCCCAACGAGTTGCGCAGCTCCTGCATCTCGCCCACCAACTGAAGGACCCTGACACTCAGTTGTGCCACTCTGGCACGTGTGGTCCCTGTTAAAAAACGTAAATTAAAATATTGGTATAACCTTGTTGGGGTCATAGTGCAGTGCCCCCCCCCGTATGGTCCAAACACCTAAATCTGGACTTCAAAAGCCAGAGGGCCCTCGCCACCACGGCCCAGGTTTTGCATAGTGCCCGATTAGAGAACCCCTGGCCCGCATTCTGCAAGCAAAGAGCGGGCATCAGGAGCAAGGGCAGGAGTGGATATCCAGAATCCCCTGAAAGAATTTAAAAATACTAACATAAAATACACATTCTAAGGTACAATATTGTTTAACATTTCATCAAGGGCTAAAAACAGCCATAGGTTATGAGTCATCAACTATATTCATTGCCATACAGTAAAAATGGATTGATGGAATGTGAGCAAACTTACCCTGGAGCCATCCACCAGATAATTCTCCTGACTCAAACTGACGAAATAAGCCGGAGCTCTGCAATATATAAGCATCATGGGACGACCCTGGATGCCCTGCAAGAACACTGAGGAATCGCATAGCTGGACCAAACACTGCTTGTATGTTGTGTGAGTGGCACATCTTGCGGTTCCTGCAACCAAATATAAAATAATTGCACAAAGCAAAGGTAACCGACTAAAACAATAACTCCTACAACAAATTAAGATTCAAGTTCAACAATCCAAATATAATTCACAAAGGACATAAGTCTAAAAAAATATAGCAATTATATGGATGTGTGGGAAAATAAATGTTTACATGCTAAGAACTAATTAAGGTCAGCATTAAAATGCATCTATAAGGCATACGTGAAATGTATTGATTCAGGTATGCATTGCTATATAATTTATGGCCTCGGCCATGCTGATACATGCAATGCCTTGGTGCTAAAGGCGCGCAGACTCCGCAAAACATGTTCAACAATAGCAATCCGAGCCCTCAAAGGTCCCATAAGTGGATCGGAAATGAAACGTATTTATAGGGTGGTGGTCCGTCAGAAATCAGCTCTCTGAATCAGACGTAAGCCCATCCCAACAACGTAAGTTATCTGAACGAACAAAAAATATCAGATTTTGTTTGGAAAATGATCCGAACTAACGGAAATGATCCGATTTGCTTCCGTTCATCGAAAGCGCATATACACATTTTCCCGAACGTTTGTACGAATGAAAAATGAACGAAAAAAAGCAAAAAAATGACAAACACCCACTAAAACTTTCACAGACAGCTACGGAAGTCCAGACGAATGTGTCTCTGAATCGAGCCTTAAGTCCAGAATGTTATCTCCTCTAGTTGGCAATGTCACAGGTTGTTTTAGAGATGCTCCATTAAGGGCCTCTAATATATTCCTGCCCTTGCATGTCGATGCCCTTGGGATATTCCAGTACACATCAGGCATGTTGAAATCACCTGTAATTACAATGTCACTTCTCTGCCATTCCACTGATTTCATCTATTAACAGTTTATCTAGATCCTCAGATTGTCCAAGGGGGACTATATATCATCCCAATTCTGACCACAGCTTCCTCCTTAGTCTGCATAGTAACCCAGAGAGTTTCTAGTTCATTATGTGTATGCTGAATTATTGTTGATTGAAGGGCAGTCTTGACATAAATGGCTACTCCACCGCCCTTTCTATCCAATCTGTCTTTTCTGTACAATGTGTAACCAGGTATGGCTATCTCCCAGTCATTGTTATCCTTGAACCAAGTCTCTGTTATTGCAACAAGATCTAATTCATCTCTGGATATGATGGCCATTAATTCACAGAGCTTGTTGCCCAAGCTGCGAGCATTGGTACACATCATGTGGATGTTGTTGGTATTGTATTCTAGTGTGTCCTTGATCTTTTCCACCTCTACCCTACCACTGACTGGGTTTCCTAAACTGCCAATGTCCTGCTTCATCCTAAATGGTAGGGGACAACTCCTTGTTTGACCACCAGCTAACATCATGACTAATACATCCAAAGCCTTTGTCTTCACACCACTGACGTAACCACAAATTGAACTTGGCGATGTTGAGTGCCTTTTTTTCCTGATTACATACTGGCAAAACTTCAGAAAAGGTGATGGAACCTGTTATTTTGCAAAGTTCCTGACTAAAATTTTGGAAGTCCCTTTGTACAACAAACAAATCTTTTTGGGATAAGTCATTTGTGCCAAAATGTAGCACAATGCTCACTCGGTTATGTTTGCTTGCAGACTTCACAATATTTAGAATACGTTTCTTATCCCTATTAACCGTGGCATCTGGGAGACACCTCAATTACTTTAGCTCATCTTTATCCTGTCCAAAGTCCACACTTCTAATTGTTGAGTCACCAACCAGAATATGCCTTTTCCTATTGATTGGCTTGGTAACTGTTCCTTGCTGCCCTTTTGCACTCATGCTATTTGGTCCCTGATTTAAGCCCACTTCCTTTGATCTTGCCAAATCCTGCCCAGACTGAGCATTGCTTACATTAGCAGATACATCCACATTAAGCTTTAAGCATTAAGCATTAAGCAGAAAGAACAGCAAATGGGTTATATTGGCTTAGTCCAAAATTTTTATGTTTTTGTTCTACATTGCGCAATCTTCCAGAGCCAACAATCTTCCACCCTGCCCCTCTCGTGTGAAGTCTTTGTGGGAGTGGTGGCTGTATACAAAGCTGTTTTACTGGCTGGGATAGCTTCACAACTTCAGACTGAAGAGTAGAAACTAAAGACTGTAATCTTGAAATCTTGTCATACAACCCCTTCATTTGCATACAAATTGGACAGTATCGCAAGTTCCACAGAGTACTACGAAACACACCGGTCAGGCAAGAGTTAAACTGCACCAAACCAGACATTCTAGATAATAAGAATAGGTACGGCTAAAAGGTAAATACTGTACTCACCACAATTTTTTTGTTTCCAACCCCTGCTGTTTTCAAACTACTGCAGTTTTTAAAACTACACACTTCTGTCCTGCTGCACTTATGTCAAGCTGCTCTCACACAGGCTGAAACTCCACAGAGTTTGCCTTACATTTATTATTACATTTATGAGAGTGTATTGCCTTTGCAAAACATTTAATTCTTTTTGAGGCACATGAATCTGCACAGCGTTGTTGTTTTGTTTAATTAAGTTTGTATTACTGACCATTTATTGCAAACTAGCAACGCCTCTTCTTGGACAGACTGGGACTCGGACTGTTATGTCATCGACCCACAAGAAGGACTGACTCTGGACTCACCCTATGATGGCAGGTCCTGCCGAGGAGGGAGCATTACTGGAATGTCTACTGGAACGTCTATCGACAGATTCACCCTATCTGCATACCAGGCTCTCCTCAATCAATTTAGATCAATTAAAATTATAGTTTTAGTATCTACTTTGACCACAGGTGACATAGAAGGCGATGTATCAGTGTAAGAGGAGGAAAAGTTCTCTATACCATGTTAAACTGAGACTGAGGTATTACTAGGGCATCCACTCTTACTCTTCCTACAAAGTTCATTACTTTGTTGAATCTGGAATGAACAAATTCCAAGTGCTCCAATGATCACATATGAAGTTGAATATCTCTATATTCAGATCCCACTTCTGATGTACCTCTTGATGACTTAGAAAGCCTGCTGATAAATTCTCTGATGAGCAAGTACGGTGGATATAGCTGGTACAAGGGCTTCCAGCCAACGTAGAATCAGCTCTGCCACCACCATGGCTGCAGAACTTCTCATTCCCACCTGGTGATTTATATAAGCTACCACTGTTACATTGCCTAATTGAGTCCAACTGGACAGCCGGTCAGTTTCTTCGCCCAATGTCATAGTTGTCATCTCCTGTGAAGACAACAGAATCGCTTTCAGTACGAGGACATTGATGGATTGTAGTCAAATTGTAGTCACCTCCTTGGAAATCCCTTGAATTAGTAGGTCTTCCAGTTAAGGAGCATCCTTAAACCGGACCTTCAGCATGATTTCATGAAACGCCCAAATCCATAAAAAACTATTCCCCAGCATCTAAAATTATTATATTTTAAGTTTTTAGTCACTTACTTATTATTATTTCCCCCACTGAGCTCCAACTCTGTTCAGGACTCTAGGATACGGGCACCGCCATCTTGACTCAGAAGTATCACATACTGAGGAGAGGAGAGTGGGATAAAGTACAGGGGGGCGGATTATAGCTGTTCTTTGAACAGACAGAGCAGAGCTGGGTTCAGGAAAAGGTCAGCAATCCCAGAATGCAGAGCGACACAGTCAGAAGACACTTCCTGTTTGCAGGCTGCCTGAAGCTCCATCTTGGATGTTTAAAGGCTCATAACATGCAGTAGATGCAGGTAGGATGATTTTTAATGTGAGCAATCTGTATGTACAAGGTGGGGGAAACATATAAGATAGACTCTTATTCAGGGTGAAGGTCTGCTTTAAGGTGCATCTTATAGAGCAAAAATACGGTATTTTAAAACACTGACAAAGAATAAAAATTCATGAAGTGGAAAAAAGGCTTTATGTATTCGTATTGTATTCGTATGATGTATTCATATTGCAATCATAGTGTAACTGTGCCACAGTAGGCATTTTGCAAGCACGGAAATTAGAATCACATATATAAGCACTAAGAACCCACAGGACTTATTGTTATATAGCCAGAACCCTTTGGGATTAAAAAAATATCCATGTGGGCATTTAATAAATACATGCGCTGATAGATTACACATTTTATTTAACAGATATTGGTAAAGCCGAGTATACCAGTAACAGGGTTATGAATATGAGATTATTGCACTCTCCTATCTGCTGACAAACACCTATATTTTACTGTCATGAAGGTAAAATTATATTATACAATGGTATAATAATATAATAAATATATAATATTATTTATGCCATAGCTGCTAACCATTGACAAATACCATGTTATCATAACGGGATTATCCCTGTACAGATAAATGAAGCTAATGACCACTCTTTTGACCAATCATTTATACTGTCTATGTACAGGGATAATTCCCTAATGCTGATGTGGTTCTTACAGCTAATCTATATTTTGCCACATATTGTCACTGCTTTTCAGCAAAGGAAAAATTAACCCTATCTTAGATCGACAAACCTTATGCCATATATAGTTTATTTTCACCACAATAAAATATATGTTTGTCAGCAGTATAGCAGCATGTAATATTTATGCATTTATACCCCATTTATTTATGTACATGGCTCTACTGAAACCAATTACCTAGCATTATGACGAATCCACTTACAATGTATGTACAGCATTTAATGAATCCCCACAGGGAAATTTTTTCAGGCCCAGTGGGTTCTGGCTACCAGGTGAAACACCATGACAATGCCACACCATGTACTGAAAAATATATAAACAATTTATTATGTACAAACAAGACAACTTACTGAATACCCCACTCCTATACAATAATCTAAGTATGTCTCAGTGAAAAAAAACATACAATATAAAGTACACCCGCCATTTCACTGAAATAGGTAGGTACTAGATAATCAAAATACTCAAATATAAGTATGAAATTAATGTATTTATATACAGCAAAACAGTCCCCATAACACATTAAAAAACACTTAAAAACAATCGTCAACTTAACCAAAAGAGGGCAGTGTTAATATGTCTTATGATGTTTCTTAAAATAAATAAATAGATAAAAACCATACAGTGCTGTTTAAATTATTAGTAGCGGTATGGCAAAGACATCACACTCTAAGATACATATACACAAGGAGGTCCCCCAGGGAGTGAAAAAAGAAAGTTAAAAATTGACAATTGTTTACATAAGTAGATGAATATGTAACATAATCTCTCAACTTTAACAATAAATTTGCACCGTCTGACCCTGGAAACTAAACGAAATTAAGGGCTAACTGTTAGCATGCCCCCAGGACATCCAAAATTGGGATACCCTGTTGTGTGGAACCCTCTGGGTCACTAGTAAACTCACATTTATCGGAGGCACCTAGGACACTGTCTTTGTCAATGGCTGCATCCCCGGCCTCCTGTAGCTGTGGCACATTCCTGAACCCAGACGGGAACAAGGTATACGTAACTGAACATTTAGCAGTGATGCTTATTTAAGGCTGCCCTTATTAGCCATAGTAGAGAATATAATGTTACATAATATAATAAACACATACCAATTGGATCTGCTGCAAAAAGGGGTCCTAGTCCCCATGTTTCAGTTTCAGTGCAAGGAGGTGCCAAAGGACAAGCTTTCGGGTAAAACCCTTCCTCAGGTCAGCAGCGTTGTGATGCTTTCAATGCTCTGAATAGATGCACTGGCAAACACCTCAAGAAACAATTCTGTTCATTTTCATTATCACTTTAAGGATTGCTTAGATATTTATTTACAGTATTTATAGGAAAGCATAGTGTTTTTTTATGTATCAACTTAAAATTAGGGATGGACGAACCCGCTGAAGTTCGACTGAACTTGCCGCTAAAGTTCGGTTCGGTTTGTGTCATGTTACCGGCATGCCTCCCCCAGCCATGCCATGTCTGCTCTCCCGCCGGACGCCATCTTCCTCTGGTCTGGAGGGGGACTTAATTGTCCCATGCCATCTCCTCTTCCTTTTTTGGGGCTCTTCAGGTCCCCCTCCAGCATGTAGATGAAGGCTCCCCCTTCTTTCATCCTCGCTAACCAGCAAGGGACTGAAGTGAGGGCCGGGGGAGCTGACTTTTATACTTGGAGACATGACCTCCATGGAATCTCCCTGACATCATGACTCCAGGGCTCAAGCCAAACCAGAATGTTGGGGTTAGGGTTTGCCCAACCCTACTCACAATGATTAGTTGCATTTGTTACACTCACCCATGAGTATTGGCGGGGCCCAGCTATCTGGCACAACAATTTGTCTATTTACACATGATGACCTGATACAGGAACTGTACCCAAAGGTTATTCACTTGGTAACAAAAATAAATACAGGGAGCAGCATGCTTTAGACAAACCACTATGTTCATTTATTTTATTGTATTATTGCACTTTTATTTTATTATTGCTCTAAGATTATTAGGATGATTTTATACAGAGGCATCCATGCACCCTAAGCTACCAGAACAGCAATAAACACCTAGTGCCTGGTCCCTAGTTTATAGAATCTGTTTGGCTTTTGGTCCATCATAGAAATGTAAAAAAAAATCTGCCAGTTCTTTGTATTGGCTTAGTATATGCTTATACATTCTTTATTGATTAGATATTCTCTAAGGCCTCTAGTTTCTAAACAACACCAGTGTTTAGTTTCTCTAAGCTTTCATTGTAAGAGAAACCTCTTATCCCTTTTAATATTCAAGTTATCCTCCTTTGTATCATCTCCAATCCCATTTGCCTTTTAAGGCCCTATTTGGCTTAAACCAATCCAATCCAATCCAAAGTCCCAACATAGCATAGCTCGCCCCCTCTTGATGTCAGTGCCTTTTTATTAACTATTTAAGTGCCTGCCCAAAACATAATAATGACCAAAGTATGGAGAGGTCTACAGGTGCCAGGGTTTAAAATGTTCTGTTTAATATTAAATAATTCTCATTCCAGGCTCTTTTATTAGAAGCTTAGAAATCAGCTGGAAGCAAATTAGTCTTGGCATTACAAGAGATATTTGCAATGAAGGGTATGAAGATGTGCCACATCTTATTGACAAGGGCTGTCTATAAGATTGTCCTTCAATCGCCCTTCATACAAACAATACATAATTGGAATAGCTGTCTTCTAAAATTGTGAAAGTCAAATATAAATATAAAGTTTCATTAGGAATTTAAGTCACTGATGAAGCTGCTGCAGAGCCTGTTTCCCCGAAGCATCCTGTGCTAGTGTGCATGCTGTGGTCAAATCAAAATAATAAAAAAGTGATGGAGCAAAAATGAAACCATTTTTGTTATGTATTTACTGCAACAAAAATGTTTTTTTATGGTTTTAAAGCATGAGGAAGAGTAAGAGTGACACGGATGTTCTTGCCACTGCGGAGATACTTTCTTTTGTGCCGTTCATCTAAAAGAAAAACAACTGTTTGCTCAACAAGATGCAAAAGTGCATGGAAAATGCCCGTGCATCTTATAGGGAGAATATGGTGCTGGAAAAGTCTCTTCACTTTACCAGTGCTCCCACATCCAATCAGCCCTGGTTTCGGCTGGTGGGTTGGTGTGGCCTGTGTAAGGTCAGCTTTATTGAAAACAGGTAGAATCTTCTTTTAAATTGTGTGTTTGGTGTGATGCAGCAGAAAAAGGAGGATGGGCAGCCAGGCAGCACACTGCATTTTATGGGGTTCTAGGGGGGTAATAACAGACACTGTCTATTATTAAGCTCTTGGGGTGGAGCAGGATTTTAGCATATCATTTGGTTCAGAATATTGATTTCATTATTTTCCACCTCTAAACCCTAGGTGCAACTTATAGTCAGGTACGTCTTATAGTGTGAAAATTATACCAACCTAGAGAGACAGTATTCAAAAAAATATCTGACCCTAGTAAACCAACAGGAACAATGCTGTCACAATTAATGCTGCAGTGCATTTTTGCAGAAAAAAAGAAATAGAAGATAAAAGCAAACTGCTCAGAGAGCAGAGGAGCTGGAGGAATGCACTGAACCTTGGGTCATGCTAATATTTTGATGAAGCACGGGTAACTCTGGTTGCATATTTAGATGTGAATTGCAACACTCATCTCTTTGAGCTAGTCGGGGGGAAGATCAGAAGCAATGTTAGAAAATATTATTTTACAGAAAGAGTAGATGCTTGGAACAAACTTCCAGCAGAGGTAGTTGAAAAATCAACAGTCACTGAATTTAAACATGCCTGGGATAAGCACACATCTATCCTAAGATAAAGAGCACATACAGTATACACATAAGGGCAGACTAGATGGACCGTATGGTCTCCTTCTGCCGTCAACCTTCTATGTTTCTATGTTTAAAATTCCAATGAAAAATATTTAACATTTGTCTACAAAATTCATCTTGGAACTTTTAAAAGTGGGGTACTTCGTTTTTTCAATGAGGTAAGAGCAATATTTGGGGAGTTTGGAAACCAACAAACCACAGCACTCTGTGGGCTATGAGAAAACAATAGTAAATTCTTTTGTGTGAGACGCGGGTTGAAATTCACATCAAAATGTTCACAAAGAGTTACACTTTTGCTGCCAATCATCCTTGATGAATGTGATATCCACATTGGGGGCTTTGTTAATTATTACGTTGGGTGTGAACTGAAACGTCTGAGTGAGCATTAACTTTAGCACACCTGCAATAAAAAGATTTTGCTCTGAGGGGGCGTGGCTGGCTGCCGAGAGAGATGGTCGCACTGTAGTTCAGCTCAGCACCCCGGGCAGGCAAAAGGGCGGCTACCTAGAACAATCCGGTGCCAGGAGACTCAGACAGTGCCTCTAGACCCTGCGGAGGCTGGCACCATCTTGATGGGCAAGAGCGGAGGCGGAGGTAGGAGGAGGACGGCGCCTACGCACCAACATAGTTCAAGGCGCAGCGCGGGTCCAGCAAAGATGGCGGAGGGAGACGGCGCACATGACTTACAAGAACAGCTGCGCCAGTCGGGTGATCGTCAGACAGAGCTCGCGAACGGGCCTGCAACCAGCCAGCAGGTGCTCCCTGACAGAAGCTGCGACGAAGGAGGCGCGCCACATTTGGCGCGGACGGCCATGGCGAAATGTCAGCAGTCGCGTTTGGCGGGAAACAACGGCGGGGGAGCGGGAGAGGCGAATGGCGGCAGCGACAGTAGCAGGGCTGGCAGCCCGCTCCTTACCATCGCACAAGACCCATCCAGCACCCCGGTATCACCTACGAGGCTCCCTCACATGGACAACGCAGACTCCATCAGCAGCCCATCAAACAGCAGCCCGCCGAACAGTGAGTCTTCTCTTTTTTCGGGTCCCCGCAGCCCCTGTGCCCCGCTCCCGTCCCTGGAACCGGGGAACCATGCCCAGCCAGCCCCAGACTTGGTTGAGCTCAGAGACGCCAACCTACTAGCAAAGTTTAAGCTGCTCTTACAGCAGGAACTGCAAGCTGTCCCAGATGCATGGGCCACCCCACTGAAAGCGGAGATCCATGGCTTGGGGGAAAGAACAGAGGCCCTAGAAAGTAAAATGGAGCACACTCTAGCCATCGTACAATCCCGGGACAGGGATATTGAGGCCATACAATTAAAACTGGAGGATCTGGAGAATAGGGCCAGAAGGGGCAACCTGCGTATCAGAGGCCTGCCAGAATCCATGCTAGATGTAACTGTGTCGGTGACGGCCTTGTTCCAGGAATTGGTCCCCAACCTGCCGATAGAGAGACTGGAGCTGGACCGGGCCCACAGAGCACTGGGGCCCAAACGCAAAAATGAGCTGCCCCGGGATATTGTCCTAAAACCCACATATTTCCGCACAAGAGAAGCCTTATTACGGGCAGCAAGGGAGAAAAAGGAGCTAACTTTTCAAGGCCACAGCTACCAGCTTTTTCAGGACTTGGCTCCCCAGACCATACAGAGAAGACGGGAGATGAGGCCGGCCCTGGAAGCCCTGCGGGCACATAATGTTATGCTTGGCAGTCCCCCGGGAGATCTCTTGACTCCTGGCGCCTTAATGAATCGCTCTTGACAACCAAAGATACTTGCGACAAAATCCAGAAACATCTAGCTGATTATTTTATGCACAATGTGGGATCGGTGGACTCTCCAGTCTCCTTATGGGAAGCCCACAAATTGGTGATGAGAGGGCACATAATACAAATAGCCACAGCAAGAAAGAGGGAAAGGGAGGCCAAAGTGAAGGAATTATCAGACCAATTTAGGAAGGCCGAGGAGGAGTGGAAGGGCAACCCATGTCAGACCACCAAAGACAGAGTTGATTTGGCTCGCTTGGAACTTAACTTGCTCCTGGACTGCCAAGCAGAAAAGCAGCTGCGGTGGTCCAAACAGCATTTCTACTCCAGGGGCAACAAGCCGGATTCCATGATGGCCAAACAACTCAGGCTGAGCAAACCCAAAAGCCAACCCATTCAATTGAAGTTACAAGGGCTCACAACTGCCAATCCCTTAAAGATAGTGGATGCCTTCAAAACTTTTCTGGCGGATCTCTACTCCAGTCCGGGGGGGACAACTCACCAAAAATTGAAGAATTTTTCTCAGGCATTGAACTACCGGTTGCCCCTCGGGACTGTCTAGATAGTATGGAAGAGCCCATCACAATACAGGAATTATTGGTTGCAATTAAGACCATTAAACCCAAAAAGACCCTGGGTCCAGATGGTTTCTCGGGACTCTATTACAAGAAATTTGCCCCGATATTGGGGCCTCACCTGGTGGCACTATTCAACTCCCTTAGATTAGGCACACATCCCAGTCCTGAGTCATCAATGGCTAATATTGTCATGATCCCCAAACCGGAGAAAGATCCCTTGCTAACCTCTAACTATCGGCCAATTTCATTACTCAATCAGGACGTCAAACTCCTGGCTAAAATCCTGGCCTCGAGACTGAATTCCTTCCTGGGCTCGCTGGTCCATAGAGATCAGTCGGGCTTTGTTCCTTCCAGACAAGCTAGCGATAACGTTAGACGTATAACCCACTTAATTCACTCCATTCAGACCAGAAGAATTCCCGCTTTTTTACTATCTTTAGATATCTACAAAGCATTTGATACAATCTCTTGGGAATACATGCATACAACGTTAGAGAAGTGGGGTTTTGGTAGCGGGTTTTTACAGTGGATCTCGGCATTGTACCACCAACCGTCAGCGAGGGTCAGATACCTTGGTTTCACTTCAGACAGGTTTGGTATACAGAGGGGCACCCGCCAGGGATGCCCCCTTTCCCCCATCCTATTCATTTTGGCCATGGAGCCCTTGGCGCTCAAAATTAGAGCTAATAAAAATATTTAGGGCATTAATATTGGAGGGGTCCACCATAAAGTTTCGCTTTTTGCAGATGATGCTGTCCTGGTTTTGTCGCAACCTATCACTACTCTGCCTAACCTTCTCGGGGTGCTGGACGAGTTTGCTGAGATCTCTGGGCTTAAGATAAATAGATCCAAATCGGTTGCCATGAATGTAGGGCTCTCGGCGGGATCAGTGTTGCACCTCAAGTCCACATATGACTTTAAGTGGACCTCAAATGGCCTCCCCTATTTGGGTGTTCGCTTGGCACCCACATATGGGGGCCTCTACGCAGCCAACTACCCACCTCTGATACGAACTCTGAATTCTTTGATGGAATCTTGGGCAGACCTTCCCATATTGTGGTTGGGACGAGTGGCCGCGGTCAAAATGACAATCCTCCCCAAAATCTTGTATTACTTTAGAGTACTACCTGTCAGGATCCCGGCCTATATGCTCCGAATCCTTCAGAGACGGATATTCCAGTTTGTTTGGGGTACAACTAGACCCCGAGTGGCACGATGCACAATGTATGCTCATAAATCTCAGGGAGGGTTGGGGGTGCCCAATATTGCCCATTACTATAAAGAAGCACAAATAGCGCAGTTGTCTCAGCTGCATGCAGCGAGAGATCTACCGTTGTGGGCCCTGCTGGAGATCCCGAACCTGGGGGAGTCGCCATTAGAAGCTCTGCTATGGACAGACCCCCGTTATAGACCAAAAGACCTCAGCCCCTTGATGGTGCACTCCCTTAAGGTTTGGGACTCAGTAAAATATTCTTCGGGGTTAATGTCACCTCACGCTCCTCTCTTGAACTTATGGGATAATCCCCTATTCCCACCAGGTCTCCGGGGAGGGGTGTCCTTTTCGCATTGGGTGTCGGCGGGTATCTGTGCGATTCATCATCTCCTGACGGACAAAGGCCTTATGTCATTTGAGGAATTGAGGGATAAATATGGGCTCCCACGGACAGAATGGTTCCACTACACACAGTTGAGCCACTGGCTTAGACCTAGGCTTGCTGGACTAGACACGTATAGGAAATGGACTAAATTCGAGTCCTTGTGTGTGGGGGAGCCGGATAGTCCAGGGAGGATCCCCTTACTATACTCTTCCCTTAATGATTTTCCAAAACCTCTTGATCATAAATATGTTCGAGAATGGAGGGAGGACCTGAGATTGGAAAGGGAGGAGGTGGATTGGGCAGGGGTGTGGAGGGCGACTTGGAGCTGTTCAATTAACTCGCTCACAGTGGAGTCAGCTTATAAAGTTTTGTTACGCTGGTATCTGGTCCCTGCTAGAATCCATAAAATGTATCCCGCTTACCCAGAACAATGCTTCAGGGGCTGCTCGGTAAAAGGCGATGTGCTTCATACATGGTGGACTTGTCCCTTTGTATCACGCCTGTGGCAACAGGTCTTCCGCTTGGTAGCTGAGATCATGAATGTTTCCCCCAAAAGGGACCCCTGGGTGGCGCTGCTACGCCATAAGGCCCCTGAACTTAATAAGCTGCAAAACAAGCTGTTCTCATTCATTATGCTGGCCACTAAACAGATGATTGCAAAGGCCTGGAAACAGCAGTTGGTTTCTATATCGGAGGTTAAAGCTAGACTTAATGGATTCTTGATAAATGAAAAACTTACCAGCATCCTGAATGATAAACACGAGCACTTCCTAGAGGTTTGGGAGCCATGGATCCAATTTGCAACCCCTAACATATCGATGCTAGCATTGAATTGATGAATATGTTCAGAAGCTATTAGGAGCGGACCAGGGACTCTTATCCCCTTTCCCCTCCCCTAGTCGCCCCCCTTGTGGTTCTCCTTCCCCTCCCCTTTCCTTGTTGAAACCATATCTTTGATTGATGTTGGATCCAGATTGACATGATTCTTGTATTATGTATTGTGTAGTGTGACATTGCTGGTCTGGGCCCGAGATGGTGGGAGGTATCTCCGGAGATGGAGAAGGGGAGGCCCCCCTTTGTGCCTCCGGCCTCTCGGGTTGGACCAGCCCGCTTTCACATTATGTATCTGGCTTCAGATAATAGTCAGTATACTTTCTTGATGTCTTTAACACAGTTCTTCTTTTATTATGAATGTAACGCTGCTGAATTCAATGAGAATCTTGTAATATTGTGTTGTCATGAAAACTCAATAAAAAGATTGAAAGATAAAACGATTTTGCTCTACTTTTTCCCACAAAAATCACCTGTACCTGTAAATAAGGCAATTTTTGCAGGTGGGTTACATTGATTTTTTACAGTGATTTAAGGATATATATTTTCTAAGTTTTTAAACAATAGCACCCTATGGGGTATACAAACACAATTGGTGAATCGTTTAGCTTAGCCCATAGGGTGCTATTGTTTCCGAACCTTCAAAAATGTGTCCTTATCTCATTGAAAGCCCATCACTAGTCATAGGTGTTTCCCTGTATTTCCCCCTGTTACTTAACCATGCATTTTAAATCATCCACCACTGAGCCTGCTCTAATTGTCCAGTGGCATGTGTCACTATTGGCAGTCACTTACAAGCAAGGATTTAAACAATTTTAACCACAAAATAGATCCAGAATACTTTTGACTACCAAAAATATTCTAAGTTAGTTGCAAGCAGCTAAAGTGGGCCAAAACACAGGATTTTCATTATCCTGGGTTTTGGTATGTGTGAAACCCCCAGGTCCCCCGATCTCACTTACCTTACACTTAACAAACACTACATGATTAAAATGTACTTTAAAAAACATGTAACTCCTATTTACACTGTCTGAACCTACTGCTGCCAATACACCTATTTTAACATGGTTAATGTGACACTTGATTTATATCCTTAGATACCTAACACATATACTACTATATACTACATAAAATGCATGTGCTCAAAAAAAGTGCATCCATTTACAACAGTTCATCCAATATAAAGTGCTTCAAATAATGAAAAAAGTAAGTACATGTCACACAATTTTGTGATCAATTTTACATGACTTAGGAATCAAGCAGCACCCAGACACCCCCGGAGAATGGCCAACATGTTTCGTGACAGCCTCCCTGTCACTTTCTCAAGGCAGTGTGTGGCATCTTTACCTGTGCCCGCATGCCATTATACTCACCCAGACCTGTTCCCCCGTGACATGACTAAGTAGACTCATGACCCTAACCAGAAAGAACATGAGTGCCACCTGCAACTCACACAAATAACCTTATATCATTATGCTGTAACTATTAACGGACTATTACAACCTGTTCCCTCTGTAGAAGCCGCATCTTTATGTCTCCTCCCCGGGGACCCATGCTGACATTCTCTAGGGCAACCACCCTCAAACCTTCCTCATTCCCACCTTGTCTCTCCAAAAAATGTGCTGCCACCTGGGGTACTACCTTCCCTTGTTCCCTGTTTCATGGGCAAGCCGTATTGAAGATAAACAGACTTGTATCCATGCATTCAGGGCATTCTTTGTCTCACCCAGGTACATCTTTAAACAACCACATGTATATCACTCCAGATGTTCTACAATTTATAAATTGTTTGATTGGAAACTTCTTCCCCATATTTCTGTTCACCAACACCTTCCTTTTCTCCATATGTGGAAAGACAGAACAGTTACCCCATAGGTAGCTGCCTGCCACATTCCTACTCTCCTGTAGCCAAGTTTGCAGCCTTGAATAGTGACTTCTGCAAATCCTGTCCCATATATTGGGAGCCCTTTAGGCCACCAACTGTGGACCACCTCTTGTCCACCTTGCCAAATACGGGTCACTCCTTAAGATGCCTCAATGTTAGATCATAATTCTCTTCAAATGTTCCCAGGCATTATTATAACGTGAAATAAATCTCACCTCATCTGGTCGCTCTCTCCTTTAGAATAGAGACAGCAGTATCAGTGTGAATACCGGTAGGTCAGTTTTTGTGGCTGCGAAGAAATGGTTCATCGGCTGAAGAATTTGCCCACCAGTCTGTTGATTTGGTGGATCGGTTTCATAAGAGGGGGTATCCTAAAAGGGTGGTGAGAAATTCCCTGGATAGGGGGCAAAGGAGACCCCAAGAGACACCCTCTTAATTCCCCAAAAAAAAAGCGAGAGCGACCAGATGAGGTGAGGTTTATTTAAATTCAATTTATTGTTCGCCAAGTACATTATGAGATGAACAAGGAATTATTTTTGGCATATACACAGTGCAAAAAACAGTTAACAGTTAACTACAGTTACAGTAACATAGGAAGCGGAACATAGAAACAGAGATACAGACACAGATACTCTTCCAAAGTGCAAGTGATAACGGCTTGAGCCTGGGCCTATGATGCCTGGCTATTGTTGAGTATGCGGACAGCCAAAGGAAAGAAACCCTTCCTAGACCTAGAAGTCCTGCAGGCTGGTACCGCAAGCCGTCGCCCAGGTGGTAAGTGCTGGAATAGGGCGTGTCCAGGGTGGGAGGGATCCCAAAGTATCTTTTCTGCCCGAGTGTGGATTCTGCGTTTGTGCAGTTCCTGCAGGGATGGTAAGGGGGCTCTAGTTATTCTTTCTGCTGTCTTTATTGTTCTTTGTCTTATCCCTTTTTGTAGCTCCTTCGAACCAGACAGAGAAAGAAAAACATAGTAAAGAACCAATGACGGCATTGAAGAAGAGTACTAGCAACCATTTTGACAGACCAGCCTTCTTCAGTTGCCTCAGGAAGAAAAGTCTCTGGTGTGCTTTCCTCAGTAGAGCCATGGTGTTCGCAGCTGAGGTTGTTGGAGACGGTCACACCCAAAAATTTCATCTCACTTTCTCTTGATTTCCACCCCCTTGATGGACAGGGGTGACATGGGTGCCGGATTCTTCCTGAAGTCCACTACCATCTCTAGGGTTTTTGAAGGGTTTATAACCAGGTTGTGTTTAGTGCACCAATTGACAAGCTCCTCCACTGTTCCTCGGTAGGTATCCTCTTTGCCGTTCTTGATCAGGCCTATGACGGTTGGCCAAGGAGGTGTGGTCGTTGGTGTAAATGGAGAACAGGAGAGGTATTTCATGTTATAATAGTGACTGGGAACATTTGAGGATAATTATGATCAAACATTGAGGCTTCTTAAGGAGTGACCCATATTTGGCAAGGTGGACAAGAGGTGTTCCACAGCTGGTGGCCCAATGTGCCCCCAATATATGGGACAGAATTTGCAGAAGTCACTATTCGAGGACCCAAACTTGGCTACAGGATAGTAGGAATGTGGCAGGCAGCTACCCATGGGGTAGCTGTTCTGTCTGTCCACAAATGGAGAAAAAAAGTTGGTGAACAGAAATAGGGGAGAAGGGGATAGACGTTTCCTATCAGTTTATCAATTGTAGAACATCTGGAGTGATATACCTAATGGTTGTTCAAAAATGTACGTGGGTGAGACAAAGAACGACCTTAATGCATGGACACAAGTCCGTTTATCTTCAATACAGCTTGCCCGGAGAAACAGGGAACAAGGGAAGGTAAAAATACCCTTTGGGTCATATGTCATTGGGTGTTCAAAAGATATTCACTCTGTTGAGCTAAGGCATCTCATAATTGTGTACCTCAAATCTATGTATTTAGAGTTAGGTAATAAAATCCTGTGTAATTGTAGTATATATATTTCTGACTGTTTGTAAGTGATCAATTAGGTGTATTTGTTTTTGTATTGTACGACCATATAATCAAGCCTGCCCAATACCCACAGGTAGCACTCACCTCCTGCTCCGCCAGTCCCGGTGCCACCTGCACCTCGTGCGCTCCCTCCCAGCCTGTAGGGGTAGACAAGCGCTGCCGGGCCTTGGACGTCTGTTAGTGGAGAACGCCTTGGGCGTCTGTCATTGATGCCGCTTCCATGTTCCACACTGGAGCACGGATCGCCGTTTCCTGTCAGGGCGGCTGAAGCACTTTTGCCCGAAGTGCGTCTGCCTATCACCGGCAGCTGCCGTGGACGGGGGAACGGGTCTGGGTGAGTGTAAAGGCATGCGAGCACAGGTAAAGATGCCACACACTGCCTTGAGAAAGTGACAGGGAGGCTATCACGAAACGCGTTGGTCGTTCTCGGGGGGTGTCTGGGTGCTGCTTGATTCCTCAGTCATGTAAAATTGATCACAAAATTGTGTGACATATACTTTCTTTTTTCATTATTTGAAGCACTTTATATTGGATGAACTGTTGTAAACGGATGCACTTTTTTGAGCACGTGCACTTTATGTAGTATATAGTAGTGTATGTGTTAGGTATCTAAGGATATAAATCAAGTGTCACATGTTAAAATAGGTATATTGGCAGCAATAGGTTCAGCACCCCCATGTAGAAGACAGTGTTAATAGGATTTACATGTTTTTTAATATACATTTTAATCATGTAGTGTTTGTTTGTTTTGGCCTAATAAAGTATGCATTTTATACATTAATTGGGTAGTGCAATCGTCAGTCTTTGGTGTGAGGGCAGCTTCATGTTGGGGGTTTATGGGCACCCCCATTGGTTGTTTTAGCATAGTCAAGGGTTGCCAGCCTGAGCAGGGGTCCCCTAGCTTTGTATTTTAGTTGGTGCCGCCCGTTTCTGTTGGTGATTAACAGACATAAAGTACTCACTCCTTTTGATGCAGGAATAGAAGAATCATAAAGGAAGGCAGTTACTTTAATCAGGTTTATTACATTCTAACTTGAAGCTTGATGAAGGTGGACCCCCTCAACCGGAAATGTATTGCAGTGGTGAGGTTGGAGAAACGGAACTGTTGGCAAGCGGCGGACAATGCGAGACGCCGCTTGATTTCTGCTGAGACTGCAGGGGATTAGATGTAATATTTTTTACTCTTGTGTGTGTGTTTTTTTTACAGGTAGCACAAGGCACAAGGGGCTGGCCGCAGGTGACTTGCCATTAAACCCTGGCGCTGTTACCTGCATCCCCAAAGCTCCGGGGACGGGGGGACAGAGGAGCCCACTACCCGTGGGCTATGCAGGCCGGTAGCCTTGGGCTACCATACCCGCATAGCTTGTCCAGAAATACAATGTCCCCCCATTTTACTGGATGGGGGGATCCCACGCCTTCTTCTTTTCCATTTTTAAGGGTTTAACCCTTAAAAATTAAAAAAAGAAGTGTGAGTCCCCCCTTCCTGGAGAGGAGGATCCTGTGTCTTTTTTTTAGCTTTTAAATGTTTAACTCTTAAAAATAACAAAAATAACATAGGGTCCCCAGGAATGGGCGAACTCCACCTTTTTTTTAATTTTTAAGGGTTTAACCCTTATATAACTGAAAAAAATGACGTAGAGTCCCTCCTATCTAATAAAACAGCACCGACTATGCAGGTCTGATAGCCCAAGGCTATCAACCCCTATAGCCCATGGGCCATGGGCTTTTCTGCCGCCGGGCTTTAGGGGGCCAGGTAATGAGGCTGGGGATTAATGGCAAGTCAGCCACTTGCTGCAGGTGACTTGCCAACCCCTCAAGCCTTGTGCACTGGTATAGGGATGACATAGACCCCTTACCAGTTCACAAAGAGGTACATTTAAAAAAAACACACTGATGTCACAGGTCACTCCTAATATAAATGTCCAGCCAGGGCAGCCAGCACCATCATCACATTACAAAAAGGGTGATATCTTGTGGACAAATTTTTAACTAAAACAGACTAACCACCTGTACTACGGTACGTCTTAGCTATGCCTGATAAAATTGTGAACCTAGTATGATTACAAACTAAAAAAGGGGGAAGGTTTAGAACCTCTTCCCTACACAATAATAAATGACAAAGAGAACTAAACTATGTTTGCACATTTTGAATTCCCCAAAAAGTGGATAGCAGGGCACTTTTCACATTTATCCATACTTGAATAGCTTACTGTTTTCAACTTTATACCAAAGGTTGAGGCCCGAAGTCTGATATTGGGGGTTATTCATGAAGGGATAGCGCCAGGTAGTGCCTCATAGCGGCAGGCAGCGTCTGGTGAACGCTGGGCGCTGTACGCAATACCACATTTATGAAAGCGAATCTGGTGAGCGACTCTAACAGCGCCATGTAGCGTACAATTTATTATTACAGGTGGCTCGGCATATAGCGCCGGCGCTCTAGCTTCCAGAGCACCAGGTATTACCTGTCACTACCTGTCGCTTTCCCATACATTGCAATGGACGTTTCTTTTGTTTGTTTAAACAGGGTTTTTTGTTTTAATTGTTTTTTTTTTCTCTCAAATAATTGTGTGACCTCTCCTAGCCTAGAAAAAGTCATTTTTGAAAACTTTTTTTTGCTTTTTTATATTTTTATGCAGAATTGTCATTACAGGTCTGGCATTAAAGTGTTAATGTCACGATGTTACAACAATGTAATTCCGCTTTGTTACTGGTGGATATGTGCTCAAATACAGACTTTAATCACACAGCGTCTGATGCTCTATGCTATAGCGACCAGATTCAGAGGGACTACGCTCTGTGAGTCTGTTTTTTTGTTAAATATGGTGTAAGTCGCTGAGAGTCGGTCGCACTGACCTGGCGCTACCTCTCTCTCTCTGCAACGCTGTACTGGTGTTCGAACGCCTAACATACATCTCATTCATCAATGCCGGACAAGTTCCTACAGCTACTGAGGCACTCTTTTACAGCGCCCGATAGCCGATACTACACAGCATATACTACTGGTCGCTCTAAGCGCTGCTATACAGATGCTCATCTGCCGGTACCTGGCGCTAGTAATGAGCTATAAACCCTCAACTCCTGAGGCATTAGAGTGGAAAGTCTCATTCTTCTTTCTGGATCTCACAGCAAGTATGTGAAGATGCGTGATAGTCACCATTTTCTTTCATTGCATTCAGGAGAATCAGGCCTTGCTTTCAATCTATTCTGCAGTTCCCGCTCTGGCTCCTCACTAGTGCTGAGGTGAAAAAGCTCTCCATATAAAACACATACAGAATACAAGAAATCCTCTAGATCATTAGTAAAGGTTGAGCAGTCACTAGTTATTTAATACTGAAGTCGAGTTTTGTGACATTTATACCAACCTATTATATGTGAGTTGAATGTTGTTAAGTGCTAAAATATTTCCCACTATCTGCTAGTAATTGCATCCCATTGACATTCCTGATGCCTGCAAAGATTCTTCTTTTGTATTGAAGTAATTAAAGTGACTGATAAATACCTATATGGTCTTACGCATCTGCTTGCCTTATAATTGAACCGAGACAGCAATTTATTTTTTTCTCTCAGAGGATTTTTCTTTCAATTTCCTCAGAATAGCAAACAAGTACTTGGTGTTTGAAGGCCCCAGAAGCAACCTCTGAAATGTCTCTCCCATTAAAGTGTAAACCTGCACAAAGCCTTCAAAGGCCCAATTGTTTCACAATGCAGCTGATGAGACCCTTTACCCTAATTCAAAATCAAAGATTTTTCTTCACCGACAAAATATATCAGGTAGGAAGATCTCCTGTGAGTAAAATCTATCACCTGTATTACCTTAGTAAAAAAATAAAAAAATACCTCATGGAAGTTTCATGGGGGGTTTGAAACTAACTTTAACTAGTAAGAATGCATTAGTAATCTTCAAGATTAGGAATATATATATATATATATATATATATATATATATATATATATACATACTGCCCTAGGTACTGTTTGGCCATGCACCCCTATTTTTAAAAAGTACAGGAACATCCAGAATTGGGAATCCAGAGGTAAATAAGAAAAGGTTTACACTACTAACCTCAGCTCAGCAACTCCTGAAAGCTTTCCCCAGTGGCATTTGGGATGTTCCGCTGTGTCCTCTGATTGCTTACTTTGCTGCATATTCCCAAAGAACATGCGCAGGCCTCCTGGAAACATGTAAACTCCTTAAAGTGGATCCAAAGGTTAGTAATAGGGTGGATATTCCTGGAGGTGTCTGCAACATGGAAAATGATTTAGCTTTACTGGATAGATGGTCAAAACTGTGGAAACTAGAGTTTAATGTCTCTCTAAATGTAAAACCATGCACTTGGGTAGAAGGAATCCCTGCTCTGAGTACCGCAAGATGAGTGGACAGTGTAGCCAGGCAGTGGGAAAAGCAAGCAGGATGCTCGGCTGCATAGCTCGAGGCATCACCAGTAGGAAGGCCACAGCTAGAATACTGTGTGCAGTTCTGGAGATCTTACCTGCAAAAAGACATTATTCAAATAGAACGAGTCCAAAGGCGGGCAACAAAAATGATAGAAGGGCTTAAACTTATCAGGAAAGACTTAAAAAACGTAATTTGTACAGTCTAGAGGAAAGAAAGGAGAGGGGGGACATGATTGAGACCTTTAAATATGTGAAAGGTTCAGGGGGGAAGTGTTTTTAAGAAGAAACTTAATGATAGAACAAGGGGGCACAACCTGAAGCTAGTCGGAGGGAAGATCAGGAGCAATGTTAGAAAATATTATTTTACAGAAAGAGTAGTAGATGCTTGGAATAAACTTCCAGCAGAGGTAGTTAAAAAATCAACAGTCACTAAATTGAAACATAAGCACACATCTATCCTAAGATAAAGAGAACCTCAGTATACACATAAGGGCAGACTAGATGGAGAGTATGCTCTCCTTCTGCCGTCAACCTTCTATGCTTCTATGACCAAAACCAATGGCCCGATGTCCCTCGCCCCAGAATCATGATGCCCCATTGTGTGAAACTCCTCAGGGATATTCTCACTTTCTCCTCCGTCCAATGGCACCTGTGCCACGTATTTTAAATAGCCAGTGCAGGCATGCTCCCTGTTAAAGGGAGTAAGGGCACCGGACACGCTCGGGTCCTCTCCCTTAGATGAAGGAGCAGAAGCAGATCCGAGCACGCTGATTGGATGAGAGGGCTCACATGTACCATAAGACGGGGGAAAAGTGAGTTAGATTGGGAGACCTGGGTGGTTTCACACAGGGGAATAGTCAAATTCCTAGGTTTTGGTCAATTTTAGGGCTGCATTGAAGGTTGCTTGGAATGGAAAAAAACCCGGGAAAGTCAAATTCCCAGGTTTTGTTCCACTTTAACACATACGCACAAAACCTAGAAAAATCTGTACCCACATTCAAAGCACCTTAGATATCCTGATATGTAGGCACAAGGCACTTATTTTCATGCAAAGGCGACACAGAACTCTGGAGGCTTTGCCTGCACTGCTCTGCCCCTGTTTTAGCCACATGAGTCCTATACACACAGAACACTGTTGCTATGGCCACTGCTGAAGTGAGGGAGCTCAGTCAACCTTACACAGGCTCAGCAGCAGTGTTCTGTGCAATTATCTGCAATCTGTTTCTATTGGCAACATGCCCCAAGAGGCTGATTCACTATTAACGCCAGGTATCGGCAGATGCGTCTGTATAGTGGCGCTTAGAGCAATCACTAGTAGACGCTGTAAACATGTATCGGGTGCTGTAACAGAGCGCCTCAGCCGCTGTAGTAACCTGGCCGGCATTGATGAATGTGATGTATGTTGGGCACTCTAACTCCAGTACAGCGCTGCAGCCAGCGAAAGGTAGAGCCAGCTCAGTGCGACCGACTCTCGGCGCTCCACACCATACTTATCAAAAAAGGACACACACACAGCGTCGACGCTCTAAATCTGGTCTCTGTAGCATAGAGAGCCAGACGCTGTGTGATTAAAGTCTGTTTTTGAACACATATCCACCTGTAACAAAGCGAAAACACATGGAATCACATTGTTTTAACATTGTGACATTAACACTTACTGCAAGGCCTGTAATGACAATTCTGCATATAAATAAAATGTAAAAAAAAATTCTAAAAGTGTTTGTTTGCAGCCAGGAGAGGTCACACAATGATTGGAGCAAAAAAAAAAAAATGTTTAACACGTTGTTTAAACAGAAGCAAATAACGCCCATTGAAATGTATGGGAGAGCGACATTGAGCGAAAGGTAATACCTGGTGCTCTGGAAGCTAGAGCGCTGGCGCTGTACGCTGAGCCGTCTGTAATAATACATGTGATGCCACATGGCGCTGTTAGAGTCGCTCACCAGATTCCCTTTCATAAATGTGGTTTTGCGTACAGCGCCCGACGTTCACCAGACGCTGCCTGCCGCTACGAGGCACTAACTGGCAATATCCCTTCTTGAATAACCCCCTAAGTCTGCACTTGGTGTATGTTGCCAATAGTAACAGATGAAAACTGCTTCCAAAAAAAAACACAATTGCCAACATTAGAAAAAAATAAATAATACTAGATCAGCTCAGCACATTTAAGACATAATTTTGCCACACAAAAATATACACTTGAAAAAATTCAATGTCAAAGTGCTCTCAGACTGTGAGTTTGCATTAGTTTGATGTTAAATGTTAATGTTAAATAAACATAGTTTAAAGTGTCATCAGACACGCGAATGAACACAGCGCATCACACTTTGTCCATGGATTCCATGGTCTTGTTACCACCAATTGAATGAATGCTTGCGAGAAGAGCAAGGAGGAGCGGCGCCAGCCAACACCCAGCAGCGAGATGGAGGTACTAGAGGTGAGCGGCAGGAACTGCTCACAGTTTGATTGACAGCCGAGTACACAAACAGACTACAAATACCATCACGTCTGATTTCTTCAGGCGGTTTCTGGGTTCATCTGACCTGGGTCACAGGGGTGAGTCCTTTGCAACCAATCCTTCCCTGCTTTCAAAATTTAGAAAGTCTTAAGGAAAGTGTCAGCAAAGTAAAGAACTGTATTCTTTTAATATATAGCACGGTCTAATTTTCACACACAGTTCACTGTGTACGATACTTCAAAGTGAATTCAAGTTTGGCAGAAACCCTTTCATAGGATTGCAATGTGAACTGACGTAGTCTGAGATTTGGGTATGCTAAAATCTATACTTATGTTTAGGGATAAGCAAGTCCATTCAGCTACCGAAAGCTCGGCCGAACTTGCTACTAAAGTTCGGTTCGTATCCCCGGACCCAAAACGAACCCTAATGAAGTCAATGGGGACCTGGAAGTGGGGACCTGTAAAATGGGGGTAGCGAGAGCTATAGGGCTACAAATCAGGGTGAAAACTAGGTCGGATGCCCTGCACAAAATGGGCTGCGGATAGTACTCAAAACAGTCAGAGGCTAGTTCGGGGGTAACACCAGGGCAATTGCCCTGCACAAAATGAAAGTACCGAAAACAATAACATAAAACAAAACAACTACAGAAATACATACATAAATACATTAAAAATACATTTAAAAAATAAAAAATATATATATTTTTTTAACAGGAGTTAGAGGCAAATTTGAAGGTTACCCCAGGGAGATTGCCCTGTGCAATATGAAGTAGCGAAAGTAAACAGAACAATAATGAAAAACAAAAAAAACGTAAAGACATACATTCTGAAATAAATAAAATTAAAAACAAATAAAATATTTTTTTTTTCATAGGTGTCAGGGGCCAATTTCGGGGTAACACCAAGGCAATTACCCTGTACAAAATGGGGTAGGAAAAGTACTTGAAATAATAACAGAAAAAAAAAATTAAAAATAAAATATAGATTTTTTCACAGGTGTCAGAGATCCAAGGGGGGGGAGTAGATGTGGTGGTGTAGGTGGAAGAAGTAGATAAAGAGGTGGAGATAGCCAACACTAAAACCACTTACTTAGGAGGTGAACAGTCCCTGTTTCATCTTAAAGGAGCAGTATCGCGAAGTTTTCTTGGTGACTTATATTTAAATGGTACTTGGAATGTAGGAGTAAGAATTACAAATGTAGAAAAAATGATGTGTGTGTTGTGCAGCTGGAGACTAATAGCTCATGTTTATGTCTTGTCAGTGTCGGCAGCCGACACTCTTCGCCTGTTCCATGCTGAGGAGAGGGGGAAACAATGTATCAGTTCCACGCTGAGGAGAATGTATCAAAGTCTCAGCTGTTCAGTGCTGGCAGCCATCCAGCATAAGATAACATTGCAACATTGTCTGGCCAGAACTTATATATCTAAAACAGAGAGAAAAGCTCTAGAAGTCATTTAGCTGATTTTGACAGTTTTCCCTTCATGTTGGCTCTGCTGCAGAATCTTTTTACCATTTTTTTTTTATCAGTTTACCATTTTCTCTTTCATATTCTTATTTTTCTTTTTTCCATATGATCTTTCTTTCAGCTTTGTGTGTTTTGAGCAAAGCCCAACCCAGGATCTGGAGTTTTGTTTTGTGCCCCTAGGGGCATCCCGACTTGGGATGCCCTGATATGTGAAATCCCCAAGTTCGCCTGTGAAAACGTACCTTTCCCTGTCCCACAGCGCATGCGCAGGCTCTCATCCAATCAGCTCTGTTTGCACGCAGATGGGAAGCCTGAGCAGTAACCTTCCTGGCCGCCCGGCCTGTCTAAATGACTATCTGCGTGAGCGCGCCAGAAAAAAGGGGGGGACCGTGGTTATCCAGGGGTCGTTTCACACAGTGGGGCTTCCCGACTTAGAATGCCCAAGGGGGAAGGTCAATGGCCGGGTCTTATAGACTTCAGGGTCGCCACTCAGTGTTTTGTTCCACTTTAATACCTTTGGATTTTCCTGCACAGTTATTCAAAGAAGAATTTCAGTTATTTTCAGTCAGTTTAGTTTATTTTGTATAGATTTTACACATTTGAGTCACCTGGTCTCATAACAAAAGCAGCACCTCACACACAGCCGTCACAGTGTCAGCCTCTGAGGTAAAGTGTTGCTAGGAGACCAGTGGGCTAAATAAAGCAGCTCACTAAATACAAGCCAGCAGATCCCCCTATTCAGCAAATGGACTGAGCCATTTTAATTATACAATTTAAAAGAGAGGCATATATTTTTTTCTTTTTCTATCGCCAGATTATTCATACACATGGTATAAGCTATTGTGTGGCTCTTTAATTATTTATCTTTTTTAATGCAAATTTCGCGATACTGCTCCTTTAAGTTACGCAATGAAGTCCACGTTGGCTGTGGATAGGCGGATCCTCCTGTTGGTGATGAACACACGTTCTGATAGGACACTTGGCACAGGACAGGCCAGAACCACCATGGCATAGAGGGCAAGCTCTGACCACGTGTCCAATTTAGCAAACTAGAAATTGAACGGGGAGGACCCATCCATCATTACCAGGAGACATATCGACAGACAGTCATCCACCATGTGAGTCAAATTCTGCCACGCTCCAGTGATGCCCGTGAGCTGCGCTGGGTGCCATCTTGCTGTCGGAGAAAGTCCTCCTCCCCCTATGAATCCTCCAAAACTGTCAGCTGGCTGGACAGTAGAGTACCTGGCCGCTGTCAGCTTAGCTACTCAGCCCTGCAAGCCACCTGTGCATTGTCCTGACGCCTAGGGAAATGAGTCTTCCTCTTCCTCCTCTACTTTCTTCTGTGCCACCATCACATCCTCTGTCATGGCTTGAAGGTTTTTTTCGAGCAGGCAAAGGATGGGGAGGGTAGCACTTACTATGGTGTTCACCATATTGGTGGTGTACTGGAAGTACTGCAGCACAGCGCAAATGTCCCTCATGAAATTCAACCTGGTTGGATTTTTTAAACTATCCATCTCCACCAGGTGTAATGGGAGCATTTCAAAGGCCAGCAATTTTGAAATGCTTGCATTCAGGGCCAGGTCTCGTGGGTGAGATGAACCCAACTTCTGCTTTCTTTTCAAAGTTGAAGGGATGGACAGCTGAACGTTTCCCTGGGATGGCATAAACAGGCTTGGTGATGGTGCTGCCGCTGCTGATGGTGGTGATGGTGGTCTCATATCCTCCCTGAGGGGAAACAGGTGTCCTTGTCATTGGGGAAAGGTGGTGGAGACTGAGTCAATCAAAGCAGCAGAGGGAGCCTCAGGTGTTTGCATGTTTTTAGGTGTTTCTGCCACTGTAGCTGCAGCTCATGTTTTGGATTGCAGGCACCTGATCATGGAGATGGTGCAGAGGATTTTAAGGCTTTTCCTTCACTTCAGCGTGCAAATGACCATTGTCTTGTCATCTGTGCAAACAATGGGACATCCTTTGCAACAGCTTTGGTGTGCTCAGTCCCTGGGCGTAGTAGGGCAATTGGCCGATCGATGAGGGTTTGCGCCCATCCTCCCTCTTCTGCTGGCTGCTTGGAGCTATGTAACCACCACCTTTTCCTCCAAACTCAGCCTTCAGTCCATGTTGGGTTTAGGATTTCGTTATCACCCCTGGCATTGTCTTCCACCCCCTCCTCCACGCTACTCTCCCTCCACATTGTAAAAAGTAGCAGTTGGCATTAGGGTTTCATCATCATCGTAGGTCTCGGGCAATGGTCAGCTGGCCACGTCCTCATACTCCAATAGAAGTTGCTGTGCATCTGAGAACTCTAGGTCTGTAACTGAAGTAGGGGCAGGTGGATGGCCCGTGATATGCCAGCTAGCAATGTTATCATAGAACTTTAATGACCTCATGACCTGTGGCTGGGACGGCCTTGCTGATTTTAAAGGGGGGTGTGAGCTGGAGGGCTCTGCACTTTCGGCAGAAGTGGAGTGGGTGGAAGATAATCCCATGCAACTGTTTATCTACGACTGCCTCAAATTGTTCTGGCCTCACCAATCTGGCAGCGGTACTGGGGCCTACAAAAAGATGCTTCAAACCCTGGCACGTGATTGCACTAGAGAAAGGTGTAGCAGGCACAGATGAAACATATCCTCTTACTGCAACACCAGCTCCATGACCACAGCCACAGCCACATCTCTGTCCCTTATTTGCTGCTTTCTGCATTGTTCGACACAGTGTAATTGCAGACTGTCCCAGGAAATAAAATTAAATTAATTAAAGGTCAAATGTGGTGTACAATTCCCACTAAACTGTAGTATGTAGATAAAAGGTGGTATACAATTCCCCCTGGTTGTACAATATAGATCAAATATGGTATAAAATTTCCACTAAACTGTAGGATGTATATCAAATGTGCAACACAATTCCCACTAACTGAAGAATGTAGATCAAATGTGTTTATACAATTCCCACTTAGCTGTAGGATGATGATTAAAACTGGTATACAATTCTCCCTGATTGTACAATATAGCTCAAATGTGATATACAATTCCCCCTGATTGTACAATATAGATTAAATGTGGTATGCAATTCCCAATAAACTGTAGGATGTAGATCAAATGTGTTATACAATTCCCACTAAGCTGTAGGATGATGATCATCTAAATTCAATCTAAATCTAAGTTCAATCTAAAACACATTTAAAGTAAAAATGTATAATGGAGGTTAAAGTGAAAACTGGAGAGGAGTTGGGTAAAAGTGAAGCAGGCTGCCTTCTCTAGTATTGCAGTTTTGCCGCAGAGCCCTGCTCCAGCTGTCTGCTTAAATTTATCCCATAATTTAAGTGAAAAGATGTTTTTTGTCTAAATTTATCGTCATTTTTAGACATGAAAGCTTAAATATAATTTGCATTTGTTAACCTTTGAAAACCTGAGAGTTACCTGCACTTTGCATTTTTAATCACATGCCTGAAATTTTTTTCATGATTAAATGCATTACTCTCTCAGATTCAGCAGCATGAATGCCAGGACAGATCTGCCCCTGGACACTCAATTGATGACCTTAAGGTGACAATTTTGAGGGGAAATTTTAAAACACAGAGAGACTGTTCAATTTGGGAATTTAAAGCTATGAAAAAGTTTCATATCATGCAAATTGGACGGGCAGGCTGATTCATTACTAGCGGCAGGTAGCGACAGCTGAGCGTCTGTAGAGCGGATTTCAGAGTGACCGCTAGTAATCCCTTTGCTTGGCCATGGTTCGTTGTTTCAGAGCAACTCAGTCGCTGGCCAGCATTGTTGAATACGTTATGTGATTCGCAGTACTACACTGTATTGGAGCGAATGGTAGCGTCAGCTCAGTGCGACTGATTCACAACACATTCAACAAAAAAACAGCCTCAAACAGTTCCGGCGCTCAAAATCGGGTCGCTGTAGCCCACACTGCCAGAGATTGTTTGATTAAAGTCTGATTTGGAACATGTATCCACTAGTAACAAAGCGAAAACATATGGAATTACATTGTTATTACATTATAACATGAACACTTTAATACCAGACATGTAAGAACAATTCTGCATAAAAATGTTATTGATCAAAAAAATGTCATTTTCTTGCCCAGGATACATATCAGAAGGTTTGTGGGGTTTTTTAGGGGAAAAATTGGGATCAGGAAAGGGATTTAAGCCATGTGCGCACCCGCGCCCGGACTTTCTAAATGGGTTGCGCAGGCATGCGGTGGCTAGGAGGTGAGAGAAGGACGTGGCTGATGGCACACTTGGCTCCCTTCGGCACCACTCACTGCCTAGCCTTCCAGGCGGCTTAACCGTCAGCAGAGAAAAGGTTCCGTAGTCAACTCCAGGGAAGAGTCAGTGTAGTCGGTTCAGGATCATTTCTTGTCAAATACATTTGAGTGAAGCTGTTTACAAGCTACAGCTTTTATTCCCAACCAGGTTTTGAGGTCAATTGGTTATTGAGAAGCTATTCAAGTGAAAGTAAGAAGCTCCCCAAAAATGTAGGAGCAAAGATTCAAACGATTAAAACAAAAAAAACTGTTTAAGTGTTGATGTGACGACGCTCTGCAAGTGGTGGAGACTATTTTAAGTCAGGGGCAAGTTTTTTTTTTAATGTAAATGCTAAATGTAACCCGTTCTCTTTTTTCAGGGCAGTGCTGTTTCGGTGCTGTTTTACTAGCTTACCCTGCTTTTGCATCACTGTATCTTCATTAAAATGATTAGAGCCACTCAGGGGATCATGCAGGACTAATGACTAGTGTTGGGCAAACCCGAACCACAAAGTTCAAGTACATGCCGAACTTTGCAAGTTCAGGTTCCCAAACTTCAGCCAGAAGTCTGTGCTCAAGTTCAACGCTCTGCCAAATTTAGAAATGCAATCAGCTTTTAGCCCATAGTGGCGAGTGAGGGATGTACTTTAAACTAATGCAGCACATAGAAAGCGGCTGTGGGGACGACCAACTTATTGACGCCCCAGGTCCCCATTGATTTTACTGGGATTCAAGTTCACGTACCCAAATCAAACTTTTGTTCAAAGTTCAGCCGAATTTGCCAAACTCAAACTTCTAGGGGTTTGCCCAACACTAGTAATGGCCTTACTTGCATTTGCCACTTACCGCACCACCCAATAAAATGCAAAACAAACAGATACAAATAAGCCAAATCCATCTATAATTTTTTTTGAGAATTCGACATCACAAGCAGCATATTGTATCTTGTTCTAGGCCATTTACAAATATCAGAATGCAAAAATTAATTTCCAAAACATTTACACACTTATAGCTAGAAATACTTAAGACAGTATAGCACGGACAGTTTTTATGGCAGAATTCTTCTGTTACAGTCTTTTAAAAAAGCATTGTATTCTCTTCTTTTTTCGGTTGTAATATACACAAAAAAATATCAGAAGGTTTGTGGGTTTTTTTAGGGGAAAAATTGGGATCAGGAAAGGGATTTAAGGATCGTCCATAGAAATGTATGGGAGTGCACCAGGTAGCGAGAGGTAATACGTGACGCTCTGCAAGGCTGAACGCCGGCACTGTACGCTGAGGCTGGGATAATGATGAATCAGACGCTACATGGCGTTGTTCTAGTTGCTCACCAGATTTGGCTTCATAAATGTGTAATTGCGTGCCGTCTGCAGTGTTCACCTGACGCTACTTGACGCTACCTGCCACTGTACAGGCACTACCTGATGCTATCCCTTAATGAATAAAGCCCTTAATATTCACTCCAATTTCATGTCCCACTATATCTGAGGGGTGGGGAGGTGGGGTGATGCCGTTTGTGGACTAGCTGGGTATATTTAGGGGTGGGTTTTAGGAGGTGCCTGGGTCTCTTCGTCGGACATTATGTTCATGGAAGTCATGTCTGATGAGGGGACCTGGGTGTTCTCGGGAGCTCACCTTGAGAGCATACCACACTTTTCTACTATTCTTAATGGACCAAGAAAATACTGCTTGCCGTTATATCTGAGGAATTAAGCATAGGCTATTTCTTGTTTTTTCCTGACAAGAAACAAACACCATCAAGATTTAATGTGGACTCTTCATGTCTGGCTAATCCAAAATGTATGTCCCCGGATGATTGTAAATAACTTGCTTTAAACTACCCTCTTATCTCCTGATGTTTAAGGCTTTTCTTTCAACATTTTTTGATGTGTGCTGGTTTTCTGTATATAAATGCTTATGGTTCCGTTGTATATCAAGTCTAATGAAGAGAACTAGGTATTCTCTAAAGCTCACCTTAAAATATACTCATTTTTTCCTACCAAGGCTATCGCCTTTTTTTTCACTTTTTTTTACTATTCTCAATGGCTAACACGGTACAGCACAATACCGCTAGCATTAAATCAGTGGAATAGAAACTGAAAACAAAAGAATAAAAGACTCAAATGGATTGGAGTGTCTAACACAGTTTTTTTTTCCTGAAAAATGTCATAAAAATGGTCCTACAGCATTTCTAGAAAGCTGCTTGGTTAAAAAAGATGTGTACCAAAATCGTAAAATAGGGTGAAGTATTAGAGAGGGGGTAAGTGGTGGCTGACTGCAAAATCAGAAATAAACCTACTGTATCTTCTGAAGCAGGAAGCCACCATCAGCTATTTGTCTTAGTGCCTGTTCATGATTTCATGATATTGTGCTTTCATTTCATTTTACCCCCCAGAGCAATTTCTTTCCCCACCAAATTACTTTTATTCATCAGATGATGCCAGTCCTCACCCGCAGTATCATAGGTAGAACTGCTAGCAGGCAAAAAGTTCAAGAATTCACATCATTGAGGATAAATATATACTATCAACAGAAATAGAAAGGGAATAGAAAACAGAAGATAAAATGACTTTATTACCAAGTTGAAATCATTATCATCAAAACTTTTTGGGGGGTCTAAGGGGCACGTTGTTGTTTTGTTCCACTTCAAGGGGTTTACCGCAGGAAAGCTGTAACCTTAAAGAGACTCTATAGGCATATAAGGTCATAAACTGTCATTCAGAAGCTCTCCTCATCATTGTTGCACTCTCCCTTACTGTCAGAACGCAGCTGCTTGTGGAAGCAGAAGCAAGGCAAACAGTAGTGGCACACCCCCTGAACTCCTTTGCCATAGACCACCACTCATAGGGCTAAGATGGTGGTCTAAAGCTCTACATCATCAGACTCAGAGAACAGCCAGGGTGATGAGAATGTCTGTCTTACAGACCCACCCATTATGCTGATTATTATGCGGTATCACAGAGCCGTTGCCCATGCCCAAATATTTCAAAAGATAAATCATAAGGTGAAACTGTAAACCTAAATATCTTGGCAATTTCTTCTTGAATACAGAAACGTAAAACATTTTAGAATAATGCCAAATGTAGCAGGTCACAATGGTCTAACAATTGCCTTTGACTTCTGTATCCCTTTAACCCTTTAACTGCCAGCCTATCTAGAGATTTTGTCACTTTCTTTTGCCAGGCCATTTTTAAACATATTATATATTGTTTTTTTTTAGCAGAGTTTGGGATTTAACATGAGATGAAAAAAAAATGAAGTTTTTAAAAAAAACCTTATTGCGTGGAAAAGCCCCATTCCTCCTGATTACAACGGTACCACATATGTTACAATAGCCACCCACTTTTGCCCAGGAGACACCGAAAACTGAAAAGAGCTCTCAATGAGATTTTCAAATCACTATCAATCACTATAAAATGCACTATCAAGGGTTTAACCCTTATTTTTTTTTTAAATGGCATGGGGTCCCCCCTCCCCAGTAAAACCAGCCCGGGCATCAGCTATGTCGGCTGGTAGACCATGGTCTGGAAGCTTTCTTTTAACCCCCCCCCCCCGGGCTTTGGGGACACAGGTAATGGGGTACGGGGTTTTGGCAAGCCATCTCTTAATGACCTCTTACCAGTCATGAAGGGTTAAATGTAAAAAAAACACAAACAGCAGTAGAAATAGTCCTTTATTAATTTTGTTTTCTACTTACCGCCTTTAATTGCTTTACTGCTGTCATACCCGGAATCCGTCGATCACTCTGGCCTCTCTGCTCACTGCCTCTGCTCAGAGGGGCCTTTTATACCAGCTGAGTGAGCTGTCAGGAGCAAAGAATGCATTCTTTGCTGCACTAAAGTCCCTGGGGGGGGGGGGGGAGGGGGGAATCAGAGACCCAAGCAGGAAGGAGGAGAATCCCATCACTGGGTCTCAGATGGAGGTGAGCATGTTTTTAAATTTTTTTGGGCTGCAAACCCAGGAAAACCAAGGAATCTACATGCTAGGCACTTAAAGAGTTCCATCAGAGCACCATCAGAATTCCACTCCTTGGGGCATCCTGAATTGGGATGCCTCGCTGTGTAAAATCCCCCCTGAAGGCCCTTTTCACTCACCAGAGCCCTCACCACTTCACCATAATCCTGGCTCACCCTTTAGCCATGTGCGCACCCGCGCCTGGACTTTCTAAATGGGTGGCGCAGGCATGTGGTGGCTAGGAGGTGAGAGAAGGACGTGGCTGATGGCACACTTGGCTCCCTTCGGCACCACTCAGCTGCCTAGCCTTCCAGGTGGCTTAACCATCAGCAGAGAAAAGGTACCGTAGTCAACTCCAGGGAAGAGTCAGTGTAGTCGGTTCAGGATCATTTCTTGTCAATTACATTTGAGTGAAGCTGTTTACAAGCTACAGCTTTTATTCCCAACCAGGTTTTGAGGTCAATTGGTTATTGAGAAGCAATTCAAGTGAAGGTAAGAAGCTCCCCAAAAATGTAGGTGCAAAGATTCAAATGATTAAAACAAAAACATTGTTTAGGTGTTGATGTGACGACGCTTTGCAAGTGGTGGAGACTATTTCAAGTCAGGGGCAAGTTTTTTTTTAAATGTAAATGCTAAATGTACCCCGTTCTCTTTTGTCAGGGCAGTGCTGTTTCAGTGCTGTTTTACTAGCTTACCCTGCTTTTGCATCACTGTATCTTCATTAAAATGATTAGAGCCACTCAGGGGAGCATGCAGGACTAATGACTAGTGTTGGGCATACCGAACTTTGCAAGTTCAGGTTCCCAAACTTCAGCCAGAAGTCTGTGCTCAAGTTCAACGCTCTGCCGAATCTAGAAATGCAATCAGCTTTTAGCCCATAGTAGCGAGTGAGGGATGTACTTTAAACTAATGCAGCACATAGAAAGCGGCTGTGGGGACGACCAACTTATTGACGCCCCAGGTCCACATTGATTTTACTGGGATTCAAGTTCACGTACCCAAATCAAACTTTTGTTCAAAGTTCGGCCGAATTTGCCAAACTCAAACTTCTAGGGGTTTGCCCAACACTAGTAATGGCCTTACATGCATTTTCCACTTACCCCACCACCCAATAAAATGCAAACCAAACAGATACAAATAAGCCAAATCCATCCATAATTTTTGTTTTGAGAATTTGACGTCACAAGCAGCATATTGTATCTTGTTCTAGGCCATTTAAAAATATCAGAATGCAAAAATTCATTTCCAAAACATTTACACACTTATAGCTAGAATAGGCAGTATAAAAAGGCAGTATAGCACGGACAGTTTTTATGGCAGAATTCTTCTGTTACAGTCTTTTAAAAAAGCATTGTATTCTCTGCTTTATTCGGTGGTAATATATACTAAAACACCTGCTACAAAGTTTTTGCCATGAATGAAAAGCTGTCAAAGGCAGCGAAATAGACAGCAGTGACAGCAGCCAGTCTCCTAGTCCCAGGCTTGTGTTGAATGCAGCTTCAAGTCATTCGAAGAAAATTGAATGCATCCCACCCACCAATCAGCATCCTTCAGGGGAGGAGAATTTTCACTTCAATATCTTAGAAAGGCAACTGGTGCTCGGTATCACACAGCAGCCTTCTCCCTTACTGAATGGACTCGATTCTTTGTGAAAGTGCTTGAAGAGGAGCTTTTCTTGTTATATTCTTCTATTTATTCATAACTGATTTTGATGTCTTCTGCTAGAGCATCTTGTTGTTTTTGCATTTTTTTACATTATTTTTGTATTTAGTATAATCTGTGTGTCTATCTATATATTTTATCTTCAATGTATATTTTTTTTGGCTTTATTAACTCATTAATTTTCCAAAGTATGCTTTTATAGGTTTTATGCATGTAATAATTTTCTATCTTTAAACTGCCATTTATACTGATCTGATATCAGTTGCTTATTTAAGTTTGCTTTCTTTTATGGGGATTTTGGCATTTCAATATTTTAAATTATAAAAACAAAGTGAATTCTGTCTGCACACTGAAGTCATGGATGACCAACAGAACATCAGTTCTGCTTGGCCAGGTCATCTCCTTCTGTCTGATCATAATCTGTTTAGGTATTTAAACAGCACAGAAGAATACCTTGCATATTTTTATGGCCCAAAACGCAGCCGTTTATCCCTCCCTATGACTCTTGTATATGCTGTAATATTCTTGGTGGGGGTCAGTGGAAACATGTTAGTGTGCCTGGTAATCTTAAAGCACCACAACATGAGAACTCCAACCAACTATTACCTGTTTAGTCTAGCAATATCTGATCTTCTTGTCTTGCTCCTTGGGATGCCTTTTGAAGTATATGAAATGTGGAACAACTATCCTTTCCTTTTTGGTGCTTGGGGTTGTTATTTTAAGACTGTACTTTTTGAGACTGTCTGTTTTGCCTCAATCCTCAGTGTGACCACAGTGAGTGTGGAGAGGTATGTGGCTATCATCCATCCCTTTCAAGCCAAGCTAAAGAGCACCCGAAGAAGAGCTCTTAGAATCTTAATCACTCTTTGGATCTTCTCCATACTTTTTTCAATCCCCAACACTAGCACCCATGGAATTCATCTGGAGTATTTCCCTAATGGAAGCCTTGTTCCAGATTCTGCTACCTGTGTTGTTGTTCAGCCCTTGTGGATTTATAACTGCATTATCCAGGTGACATCATTACTCTTCTACGTGCTTCCAATGGGAGTCATCAGTGTCCTCTATTGCCTAATGGGTTTAAAAGTAAGTTCAATAACATTTGTTAACTATTGTTGAAGCATCATTATAATCTGCCTTCATATGAGTAAATTAAGATGTGTCTTGCAAGATGACTAGTTAAAGTACAATTGAGTAGATGAGTATCTACTTTGGTGAAACAGAGTTTAGTTTGTCAGTGTAATTTTAACACCATAACTCATGCATGCCACATTTTCTTCTGTATTCTTCCCCTGCTTCTGACTGGAAACACCTGGATACAAATTACAGGGTTAATACTGAGAGGAGAGTTGAAGTGTTTTTAAATAGTCAGTTACAGGATCAGAAACCCAAAGTTGAGATGTATTACCCTAAAACTCCACTAGGAATGCTCAATATAATCTTATTTGAGCAATATACTATTTATTGGACTTATTCCAGTTCTGTTTCAAACATAGCTTTTTCAGTCTATGCTCTGAAGTTTGGAAATCGGTCAAGTGCAGGGAATCACCCCCTGATTTCCCAGGCTATGCAGGTTGTTGAAAACCAATGATGTGGAATGTATTGCAGTTATTTTCCTCTATACATGTATGGGGTGACCTTGAGAAGTGTAGTTTTGCCAAGAAAGGAGGGGGGAAGGTACTACCACTTATGGTGTTCCCTTGTAACTGCAATCTCTGTATTCTGTTCAGAAGCAGCATTATTATGCCAATTGGTAGATTACATTATCAATGGCTCCATCACCACCTCCATTATCAGCATGGATCACTGCTTCCCACATCCTACATATTTGATGATATTCTATCAAAACTTTATTTACTTACCTACATTTACATATTACCCCTAATTCACAACTTGGAAACCTAACCGAGACAGATCATAGTTTTTCCTCTCTAAACCCCAAAGTTGGTCATGGAAAGACTTGGTTTGTTTTCATGAATATGTAGGTGCAACTTTGTCCAATCAGTTCAACAAGTCCAAAACACTGCAATTCTCTAGGTTTGCCTAGCTTTGCTTCCAATACATTTTCACTTAAATCAATTCACCTGCTACAGTAAATTTGGTTGAACAAAAATGAAATGGGTAAGTACTATGTCATTAACACAATTAAAACAAAAAATCTCAGCAATAGCAGATTCGTGATTAAACTTGTCATTCTTACCAAAATTCTTTGTGGTTCTTAGAAAACACAATTTTGATATAAGACATCTAACTGGTTTATGAGAGGGTGGTTTTTCACCGAAGCCTTAGTTATATAAAATTTCTTGCCTGTCTTAAACTCAGCTTGGTAGAAGAACATTATGTTATATAATTCAATACAGCATAGCTGATGTTTTGCTCTAAGCTGTTGATGTGAACATGAAAGCACAAATCACATTAATTTGAAGAAGTCTTCATACTAAATGAAACCCCATCGCACTCATTAAAGTAAATTCACTTTTGGTAAATTAAAAAGGTTAAATAAATATGCATAATGCAGTTGTAAAAAGAGAAACATTGTCCACAATACCCTTTTTCAGCTCAAATTATGAATGTAAGCTGGCGTTGATTTCTAGTAGTTATCTATTTTAAGGGGTACACAGTCCAGTTAATACATGCTGAGTTAGAGAAATTAGAATTATGCTAATTTTATAATGTGTGAACAGTTGCATGTAACCACATAAATAATGAACGCTTGTATTCTACTAGCGAGTGATACAGAGCAAGCCTTGGCCACGGGTATTTTGCCCCTATGGTGGTTCCATATTGCTGGGCAATGCCTTGTTGCAACCAGTGGCATAAAAAGTTCCCCACTCACTAAAGCTGAATTTATAGAAGAAGCAGCAATAAAGTTAAAAGAGTCCACATTGTGTTTTACTGTGTAACTGAGAAACACCTTCATATTGTCATCCTTCCAATCTCTCTGACTTGTAAGGCAGCATAAAGCAAGACAAGAAAGCATTGCACTGAAGAACATAGTTCTGCACTAAACAATTTAGATTATTTTTTCACCTATGTACAGAGGAGACAAACTTCACACAGTCCAATCCATGACACAGCACGATTCACACAACACATTGCAGTTTATGCTATCTGTAAGGTATTTACATTCCAGTAGTGGGCTCATTGCTGCTTTACAATGTATACCGACTGATTACAATGGAAACAATTAACATAAATTAGCTGCTCCTTGACTGTAACAATGTAAAACTCAAAGTAACTCACACCAGGGTGCTGTCATGTTTTTTAGATTGACTAATCTTGTTTGTTATAGTCTCAGCAGGAGGGAAAGTTATCTCCTACCAATATTTTAACCTCCCATTCCAATATATGGCTCTTCGAACCCTCTGCCTCTGTACCATTAAAATAAAAAAGATCAAACCCTGGAATATTTACCATCCTAGACTTTGGCTCTTTTCTCTGGGATGCCCTGCTGAATTACCCCACCCCTGCAATCACTAGGAAAACTCACCTTTCAAGTGATCCCACTCTCAGCTTTCCAAGATGGAAAATTGAGACCATTTTTGGCATTAAAGAAAATGCAAAGTGAAAAAATACTTTGCTTCCAGTCATCCCTGCAACAGGGAGGGATTATGATTTGCCCCCTGCATCTCCCCTCACCTCAAGCCCAAGACTGGACATGCCAATACTCACTACTTTCTTGTTCCCTTGAAGCTAATCTGCTGCTCCGTGTGACCACCAGCAACCAATAATGTTCACCAGGTGGGCGTTTAGGAGTCGTGTGTCCCACCCAACCAATAAATGTGATTGTAGAGAACGTGAAAGTGGTGAACATCGACATTCCCAGTCTTGGGCTTGTGTTGAGGGCTGACACATCAAGTGGGTTTGAGTTTACTACCTCTTTAAAGGACTTGTACTTATTGTTTAAACACAACGGCATCTGACTCTGTGGCCAGTTTTTACTACTTACCATGAACATCTGGCTCTGAGATGTCCAAACTCTGTAATTCTTCTGGAAATAAGTTCAAAGAGGAACACCAACTCTGCCACTATCACAGTAAATGGAGCATGCTAAATGCTAAACTGTTCACTGTAACAGTTGCTAAGTGGTGAAGGTGGGAAAGCATGTCAGTGGACTAGTTCTTCAAGTAGGGTAATTATTGAAGAACCAGACACCTAGTCCACTTCCACTGGGGAGAAAAGTGGGTATGTTTTTTTTTTACTTAAAATATATCTTTATTAGAAAATAATTTTACTGTTTTTTAAAAATAAACTATTTACCCATTAAACCGGACCTTCACCATGATTTATTGAAAAGCCCAAACCCTTTTAAAATGATTAAAATTAATATATTTTAGGTTTTTAGTCACTTACTTATTATTCTTTCCCCCACTGTGCTGCTGCTCTGTTCTGGACTTTAGGATATGGGCGCCACCATCTTGACTCAGAAGCATCACACTTACTGAGGAGAGGAGTGTGGGATAAAGTACAGGGGGACGGGGTATAGCTGTGCTTTGCACAGACAGAGCTGGGGTCAGGAGAGGGTCAGCAATCCCAGAATGCAAAGCAGCACAGTCAGAAGGCACTTCCTGTTTGCAGGCTGCCTGATGTTCCATGAGCTGCCATCTTGGATGTTTAACCCTTTAAACGCCAGCTACGTAAAATTCACGTAGCTGCCTCTCCTGTCATTAAACGCCAGCTACGTAAATTTTACGTACCTGGCTTTCCCCCCTGCTAACTGGCAAAAAAAAAAAAAGACACTCACCTGACCCCTCGTTTGATTCGGCCAGATCTCCCCTTTAAGATGGTGTGCTCCGATCGTCCGTGGGAGGGGAGGGCCCGGAATAGGGTGCCCCCCCCCCCCCGTTTTAGCTGCCACTGGCTTTCCTGTAAAAAAAAAAATAAATAAAAATGACATTTACCTACCTGCATGTGCGCTGGCTCCCGTCGACCCTCCTCTTCACCTGGGGGGCCTCCGATCCCCCCCCCAGGGCTTGCCGATCTTCAGGAGAGAGCCCGGGAGGCTCTCTCCCCTCTCCTTCTCGATGGCGGCCGCCATCTTGCCGCTAAGCCCCGCCCCCTTGATCGGTGATCGGTGCACTGGAAGGAGGTGGCAGGAGATCCTCTGATCTCCTGCCCCCCCCTTCTCTGGATGCCGATCACCGGCATCTGTCATCAGAGCGGCGAGGGACAAGAGCTTGCAATCGGAGGTAAGTACAGTAAAAAATGTTTTTTTTTTAATAAAATCATTTTGTGTGTGTGTTTTTTTTTTTACAGTTAACCCTTTGTGAGCTGGTAAGGGGTCTATCAGACCCCTGTACCAGCTCACAAGGCTCTGGGTCTGGCAAGTCACCTGCGGGCTAGCGGGTGACTTGCCATTAACCCCCAGCCCCCCATTACCTGCCTCCCCAAAGGCCAGGGGGGGGCAGAAGGGCCCGGGCCACTATGGCTATGTGGGCCTGTTCTACAAGCCCCAATAGCTGGCCCAGGTCGGTAACGCTGGGTAGGGGGACCCTACGTCATTTTTTTGGGGGGATTTTTAAGGGTTTTTAACCCTTAAAATTCCCCCAAAAAAGGGGTCCCCCACCCTGGGAGGGGGGACCCTATGTCAATTTTTTTTTAATTAACCCCTTATGTCCTGTCACCCAGCTGGTAATAAATGCTTCCAGCATTTTGTGGTGTGGTGTGGTGTTTTTTTTACATTTTAAGTGGACCAACACCCAGGATTTTGACTTTCCTGGGTATTGGTCCTTTCCCCTGGGGCATCCCGATTGGGGATGCCCCGCTGCGTGAAACCCCCCCCGATCACCCACAATAACTCACCTTACCCGGGTCCTACGGCGCATGCGCGGCCGCTCGTCCAATCAGCGCGCTCAGAGCGGCTGAGTTATGGACGTCTAAGAGACATCTAAGCTCAGCCGCTCTGAGCGCGCTGGCGGCCGCATCCCCCATTTCCCTCTAACAGGGAGCGTGCCTGCAGCGGCCATTCATAAATAGCCGGCCTGGCACGCGTCCTGCTAGAGGGATAGCGGGGATGCGGCCCGCGCATGCACCGTAGAACCGGATTCAAGTAAGTGGTAGCAGGTGTTCCGGGGGGTTTCACACAGGGGGGCATCCCGATTTTGGATGCCCCAGGGGGAGGGAATAGAACGGTCCAGGAATCTTATAGATTCCGGGGCCGAGCAGCCCTGGGTGTTGGTCCACTTTAACCCATTGTGAACTTGTAAGGAGTCCATGAGACCCCTGTACCAGTTCACAAGGCTCGAGGGCTGTCAAGTGACCTGCGGCTAGCGGGTGACTTGCCATTAACTGACTGGCTGATTTAGGCGGTGCTGGCTTGTACTTGGCAGGGCGGGGGGCCACCAAAGCTGGCCCCTGCGCCCTGTTCTACAATCCCTGCATAGGTGATCCCTGGGCTACTTATGCTGGATAGGGGGGACCCCATGTCATTTTTATGGGAATTATTAAGGGTTTTTAACCCTTAAAATAAAAAAATGGGGGTTACCTCCCCCCCAGGAAGGGGAACCCCACACCAATTATTTTTCTTGATTTAACCCTTTATAGTGTGGATTGTAGTTGTATTTTATTTTTACATGTTATAAAATGTTTTTTCAGTTTGGGGGGTCTTCTGAACAGTAACAGGGGGCTACCGATACATATGTGGTACCGTTGTAATCGGAAGAAATGGGGCTTTCACATGCAATATGGTTTTCTTTAATAAAACAAATGTTTTATTTGAAATAAAGGAGATAATTTTCTAAAAAAAAATTTTTTATTTTGTTTTGTTTAATTTACTCAAAAATATTTAAAAAAAACTGTAAAAAAATTACAAACAAGACATTTCATGTTAAAGCCTAAACTCTGCCGCAAAAAAAAAATATATGATTTTCCTGGAAATTCCTGCAAAAATCACAGTTAAGCATAGCGCAAAATGGTGAAAAATGACCTGTCAAGAGAGGGTGACAAAGCCTAAAGTAGGCTGGCAGTTAAAAGGGTTAGTAGTACCTATGCATGTTGGGTATTGTTCTGCTCGGGGGATTTTGCGCTTTCAGATTTAGCTTGTTTTTTCTTGTTTGCATATTGATATTTTAGGAAAACTCATTTCTTATTCTGCTTTATTATACATTTTTTAAGGAAACCCTGTGCGACCAACGAATTCTTTGAGAGATTACTTCCAGAAAGATGGGCCCACTACAACATGCTGGGTATGCTTAGAAAGCTTATCATGTGTACTTTCAGGGTTGTTTTGGTAGAAAAAGCGTAAGGTGCCACTTTGTCTGCAGAGCTGAAATTTTCAAGCAAAATTACTGTCTCCCCAAGCTTTACTTTGGGGTGTTTGGCAACTCTTCCCTTGACAGTAGCTATGCATGTTGGGTATCGTTCTGTTCGGGGGATGTTGCTTTTTTAGATTAACTTGTTTTTTCTTGTTTGCTTATAGTTTTCTTTAGAAAAATGTGGCTTTGATTCTGCTGTTTTATCCTTTTTTAGGGAAGTTCTGTGTAACCAAAGAATACATTGAGGGAGAACTTCCAGAAAACTGTGGCAACATCAACAAGCCTGGTATGCCTAAAAAGCTTGAGGTGTTTACTTCCAGAGAATATATAGTTTGTGGGGGGTATTTCAAATGTAAAGGGTTGTTTTTATTGAAAAACTGCAAGGTGCACATAGTGCTTAGCATAGCTGTATTTGATCTGAAAATCCCCTAAAGCGCTGTTTCAGTTTGGGGGAGTCTCCTGGGCAGGAAAGGGCATCTACCAATACATATGTGGTGCCGTTGTAACCGGGAGAAATTGGGATTTCACACGCAATAAGATTTTATTGACAAACTTACATTTTTTATTACAAAAAAACACTACAAATTGTAAAAAATAGATTTTTTTTATTTTTTTGCACATATCTCACCCCAAAATGTTAAGAATACACTTAAAAAGGGTTAAAGACCCATAACATGCAGTAGATGCAGGTAGGATGATTTTTAATGTGAGCAATCTGTATGTACAGGGTGTGGGAAACATATAAGATAGACTCTTATTCAGAGTGAAGGACCGCTTTAAGAGAATTTGAAAGAAAAAAGCAAGTTTAAAGGATGGCTATACCATACATTGGTAACATAAAAAATCAGAAAATTAGTAAACGTATTGATGGATATATATCATAAAAATGTAACATTTTTTAATCTCTGGTTTACTTAGATACCACAAGTGACAAGATGTTCAGAAACACTGAACAGTAATGAATGTGTTTGGATGTAATGAGTAACTAAACATGTCATGCTACAGTAATTCTCTACTTTTTTATCCAGAAGATGTATTTATTAATTAATCCCTTAATCCCCCTTCAGCAGAACCAACAGATCTTCAGAACGGTTCATGTTAAATTAGAAAAACCCCGGTTTTAAATGTATTACTGGTTTTCAAAAAATCACCCCAACAGATTAACCAAATTTCCTCGGAGAACCAGAAAAACATATTCATCTGTGAGCCCCAACCAGGGGCGTACATACAATAGAGGCAGGTGACGCAGCTGCTACCAGGCCCTTGGGAGAATGGGGCCCCATTCAATCTACCCCCCCCACCTTGCAGCATCTGTGGCAAATCACTGGACTGGTGCTGGCCCAATATGCATTATTGGTGATCTGTCTGCTGAGAGTGCCAGGGACCAGACACGTGGGATCTGCTGCCAGCAAATTGTTTACCCACGGCGCTCTGTGTATAGAGCACTCGGTGGGAAACAAGATGCTGACACCTTGATTCCACCCTGTGGAACCTACATCTCTGTCCCCGGATTTTGGCAGCTCATGGAGCTGCAGGCCATCTGCAAAGAGGAAGTTTCCTGCCTCTGAGCATTGTGGGGTCATGTCAGTTAAATTCAAGCAACAGCACAGCTGAGATGCTGAAAAAATCTGCTGCTACCAGGAGAACATCTGTGAGGTGGCTTTTCAGCTTTAAATGTAGAAGCAAATGTGATTTAGTATCATGCATTCAGAAAGGGCAAGTGAGTTTTGGGGAGTTTTTTTTCAAATGTCCAAGGCTGGTGGTCCGGTTTAAAGTGATTGACACAGTCACACAAAAGGAAAAAAAAAAAAAGGTACTCACCTTTTGTCCCAGCCAGAGACCAGCAACTTACCCAATAGCTGAAACTAAGCCTGTACTGTAACCCACAATAGCTACACTGCCTGGGGTCTGTATATGGAATAGTGATTGATGGCATGTCGGGCTAAGCCACAGGAGCACTACTACACCCTGTCCATTCATTGCAATGAGTGTGTGGTGTGTGGGGCCTGACAGGCCTCCTTGTAGTTAATGGAGAGGGTACCACCACACCCCTGTTCCTGATAGCTGTTTGGGCCCAGGCGGTGCAAGACCACATCCAGCAATCAGGTCAGTTACTGATCGCCTGGTTTGGACCAATAAGCTGCACAGGAAAATATATATACACTAGATTCCTTCCCCCTGGGGCATCTAGAATCGGCATGCCCCGCTGTGTCAATCCCCCCCGGGTCGCCACTATCCCTTTAGCAGAGCGTGTGCCCTCGCCAGGCATTTGTGAATGGCTGGCCCAGGCATGCTCCCTCTTAGATGGTAGAGTGGGGTGCGGCCATCAGTGCATTGGGATCTGCTTGCCTTAGATGAGCTCTTAGACAAAGAGATAGGAGTGGATCTGAGCGCGCTGATCGGAAGAGAGGCTGCACATGTGCCGTAAGACAGGGGAAGGGTAAGTCAAATCGGGTCGACCTGGGGGGATTTAACACAGTGGGCCTTCCCCGATTGGGATGCCCCGGGGGCAAGAACCAAAACCCAGGATAGTCAAAATCCACAAAAATTACATGGAAGTTACTGTATTGATAAGTTTGAAAAAGAGTTATTTATTTGGATATATGTTAATTACTTTGGTCAAGCTGTGACCCCTTAGACAGACACCATTACCACTGTTAGTACCTGAGCTCCTATCTAGTGGTACTTGGCCTGATCTGCTGCCATTTTGTCTATACCCAACTCTTATTTGCTCGATAAATACAAAACTGCACCGAAGAGCATGATGAAGATTTGTGAGTTTTGAATATGGTTAATGACCGACAGCCCATACATCCCACCCAGGTGGTTCTTGAGATAAATAGAAAATGGAAAGTGGTAGTTGATGAAAAAAGGTTAGGAACCCCTGATATGGTATATTATAAGCGAGTGTGTGTTAATCTCCAGTTGTGATATCACAGATTGACAACACCATCAATCTAAACTGCTAAAATGATCATTATTAATTCAATATGTAATGGTAATGTGTGATAACCCGTGACATTCAATCAACATTCACCTTATTTATTACTCTGGATGACATAAACTGATAAATGTTGAATATGAATGACTGCCACATTTCTCTCCTTCATGCTGCTCCTCTGAAATACAATAGACTGGCGATGCTGTATTTTCAGCTTTCCATTAGCTGAGTATTATCTTGGGCAGATGCTTTTCGGATATCTTCTCTCTTCTGAAGTAGTTTGTATGGGAAGTAAAAGAAAAATCTGCCCCTCCTTACCCATCCTATGGTGCTACTGCTGCTCCATACCAGCTGCCCTGCTTTGCCTCCTGGGGAATGAAGGGCCTATATTAACAGTGTAAAAATGTATGCGCTAGGTGACATAATGAGGCAACAACTGCAGGGTAATGCTTGTGGTCTACTAGGCTAACTTATATAAATATAACAATGCTTTTATAATACTGTCAAGCCCCGTGGGACACCTGCCTTCTAGGTAAGTCCACAACCCCCAATCTCCGCTGCTAGCTTCACCTATAGCCAAGCCCCCGTTTGCCGGGACGCTTTATACGCCTCGCCGGACATGGTTGCCCCCAGGACTTCGTAGCACAAAGGATGTGGACTTACAGGGGTGAAGGCGGATGAACCCGAGGCAAGACTGGGCGATGTCTGGTAAGCCGGGGTCATACACAGGTATTCAGTCCTTACTAGCGCAGCCCATCGGGAAGAGACAAGAGAAGAGTCGAGGTCGAGGCAGAGGTCAAGCCGGGAGGTCACGGGTACGCAGCACAAAGGATGAGACGGATTCGTAGTCAGGAAACAAGCAGAGGTCGGTCCAGGCGGCGATCATGGGATGGTCAAACAAGACAAGGTTGGCAACAGAATTTAAACGAAGACAAAATCACACCCAGCAGCACGCTATCACAGGCAAGGGATACGTGTGGGAAACAACCTTTAATTGATGGGAGTTAACGGGATTGGTTAGAAGAGAATGTCGTAATTGGTGCAAATTGAAACCTTGGGCTGATTGCCCAATTTAAACTTTAAAGGGCGTTCTCGGCCATAACAGCTCTGGGCTCATTGGCCCTTTAATGCAGCCTCTGGCGGGCGCGCCATGTACAGCGCCGCCGAAGGTCACAAGAGAGACGCACACACAAGAGAGTTCAGAGAAGCGGCAGTGAAGAGAGGAGACAGCCGTGCTCGCCGCACGAGCCAACGCTGCTCAAAAATGTTGGGATACCCCACAGTGGGTACTGCTCCCTAAAGCTTGAGACTGGGCCTAGAGTTAAATGTTTTGTCTGGGCCCTCATAACATGTGATGATTGGACCCCAAGGAAGCAGGGCCTGGAACATGCTCCAACCATGGCAGACGTGGGGCCCAGTCACACCACATAAGTTATTTCGAAACCCATATAGATTAGATAAGTGTAGCATACAGCAACACAGCAGAGCAGGGGTTAAAGGAAAATTCCCTTTTTGTCAGGTTTTTGGTTTTTTGCTTTAGGATTTTCCCCTTCTGGGATATAAAATAAACATTTGTGTTAGGATTGTCATATCTGTGATTGGCTTATTAGCATTGCGGTTTCCAAGCTTCCTATAATCTTGTGTGTCTGTTATACTAAGATTGTTTTATTCTCTCGTACTGACTACATATCCCACAATCCTTCCACTGTAACAGGTGAGCACATTAGCAGCTTTGGCTAAGTCACACAGCAGTTATCACCTCCAGCTGGGAAGGCTGTTAGTAACCCTTTAGTTACTGAAATAAAAGATTGTGATCCTTCCTATCTGAATAAGTTGAATTACAGCAGAATGGGTATAACCTGTCACCTGTGTCTTAGCCAGTCTGATGATTAGCAAACTAGAGTGAGGAAGTCTCTAATTTGTTCATCTAATGCACCAGTTGTTGTACATTGTTAAGGTAAACACATTGTTTCTAGGGAAAATGGTTTTCTCTTATAACATAGAGTTGCAAACAAATAGAGAAAAATAACAGATAAGCTTAGCACATTGAAGACATTTTTTGGCACACGATAAGTTGAGTCCTATTGATCAGGCAGTGATTGGGTGGTAGCACCTAAGGCACCACAGGAGGTAAGGCATTTAAATACCCATGAGGACTTGCCCAACCGAAAACATTCCTTTCACCTGCAGATTCTCCCTACCTGCCTCGGCCCCTGTGTCTCCAGCCTCAGCGTGCAGCATGAAGCCAACCATATCAATAGCTCATGCTGGGGGCGGGGGCGGCAGTCCTGAACTGAACAGTCGGTGGTGCCAGAAACACACATCCATAGCTACAAGGGGCCCCTGCTGATCCCCAAATCAGTCACCATTATTTGCAGTCTTGTAGCAGCAGGCAGCAGCAAGCCAGGCAAGGCTACCAGTGGGGCCACCCAGCCTAGACCCAGGCCTCCCTTCATAGCCCAGGCCCCCAGACACCAGTCCTGGTTGTCCTACCCTGTTGGTGGCCCTGTGTTTGTGTGTAAGGAAACAAAAGATTTTAATGGAACAGGGGTTCTGATTTGAGTGTCTTGGGACACAGCACTTCTTATGAAATGTTTTGAGCAGGCATTTGCTGCCCCTTGTCTGGTTGCTCATCCCTGCTCTCTGCTGAAATCTGTCATTTCTCATAGCTCAAATGAAACTGTACCGGGCCCCATGAGTTTAGGGGGCCATTATTGTTCATCCTTATTTAGCATACTGCAAAGAGTGTTTTTTTTTGGGGTGGGGGCATGTACTTCTCTTGAATTTTCCACCTGAATTTCATCTGCCGCTGAATAAACTCCAGAGTGTTCCTCTCCTATCACGCCAGGGTGAGTGATCGGGCTTGCAAAATTTTGGCATGCAGGACTTTCAATCGCCAAATGCGTATGTGAAATGGCTCATATGTTATTATGGGCAGCACTTTCACTGGGATTGTGTGGCGGTTGCAAGCAGATTGCAATCGCTCAGAAAAGTGTATAAGAAACCTTAAAAGTATATAAAAAGCATTCAGAACATCTCCTCCCCCCGGGCACACAAATCATTTGGGAAAAAAATATATTTTAATGTGGGTTTAATATGGACCAAAACCCAGGATTTTGACTAACCTGGGTTTTGGTCCTTTCCCTGAGGGCACCCCTATCGGGGGTGCCCGGCTGTGTGAAACCCCCCAGATCAACGCAGCCAACTCACATCTTCCCAGTCCCATGACGCATCTAAGAGCAGCGGCTCTGACGGCCGCATCCTCCGTTTCAGTCTAGCAGTGCGCGTGCCTGTGCCAGGCATTTGTGAATAGCGGACACGCTCCCTGTTAGAGGGAGGCAGAGGATGCGGCCATCAGAGACGCTGCTCTTAGACGCGCCATGGGACCAGGAAGACGTGAGTCCGTCCGGGCGTCCTGGGGGGTTTCACACAGTGGGGCACCCCTGATCGGGGTAATCCAGGATAGTCAAAACTTTTGACTATCGTGGGTTTTGGTCCACTTTAAATAATCATCTAAAATGGTATAATTTCTTACTGGATCCTCCTAAAGAATTGTTTACTAGTACCACTCATTCAACTTCCCTCTGGTGTTACAGCCATTAATAGGGCTAGTACCACCATTCAACCACCATTCAACTCCCCTCTGGTGTTACTCACAGCCATTGATAGGGCATAAGATCGGCATTGTGGGTCAGATGAGAGGTCTCTTTGTGCCATGGAAGGTAAGTAATAGTAGATTCACTGAGAGTAACATTTCTGGAGGGGGGTAGGTCTGATTTAAAGAGGACCTATATTTTATGGAAAGGCTAGTTCTGTGACAATAATGCAGGTATCCTGCACTGCTTTTTAAGGTGGATCCAAACCCTGACTAAAGTCCAAAAGACTGCCCCACAGTATGACCCCTCCTGGTTTCTCAGTATACTCACTTTGATCCTTCATGCCACAGCACATTGACAGGCCTCTGGGGGCTTCCCCACATTGCTTCTTGCTGTGCCTCAACAAACGTAAATGTTTAACAGAAGGGCCGCACAGGTCATAGGGAATGGGGATGCTGTAGGGTGCTACAGCTTAGTGAAGCTGTGGGATTGAGGTGAGTTTACAGGGAAACCAGGGGGTTTCCCAGATTGAGATGCTCCTAACCTCTATTCTGCTCCATGTGGGTGTACCTGTCTTTAAAATTCTGTTACTTCACCTGGCCCTGCAGTGCAGACTTTCCTGTCAGTAACACTGGCATCCTAAGATGCTGCGCATCAGTGATCCTATAAAAGGATGCACTTTGTGGCTAATCATTAAAAGAGCACTATCGTGAAAATGTGTAATGCTAAAAACCCATATAAACACATTGGCTAACATGAGGAGGGGTCACTTATACACCCGGATTTTCTTTATAGGGTTATATTAGAGAGGTTAAAGAATTGCCAAGATAAAGGGTATTTTTTCATGTATATAATCATAACCATCTGGAAGTAATGGTGGTTGCCTTTGTCACATCAGATGCTGTCCTTGATTGCAGGTCTGGTGGTGGTTAAGGCTCCTGAACTAGAGGATAGTGGTTGGGTAGTTTGACCAATCACAACAAGATACCATACAGATCTAAAAACTAAAGCTATGTGATGCCAATATATGATATTGCAATTCCAGGGGTATAGCATGATGACTAAGTAAACAGAGTATCAATGTGCTTGAAAAGCGTCATGCTGTGGGTACTTTAGATTTTATAATGGAAGTTCCATTATAAAATCCAAAGTACCCACAGCATGGAACCTATGAGTCTACCATATACCGAATAAATGCTAAGCTTTATGGAACACTGTCTGAGTACTGAACACCTCCTTCCAATGAATGATGTATGGTAGATGACTGGACATTAAAAATCTGACCTTCAGTTTTGCAACCTCTGCATCAGAGGACACTTACGTGATACAGTTAAATAACAGGCTAGTGCTTGGGGATGCTAGGGTGGTGACCACCGGTGAAAGCTGACAAGCTGACATTTCTCTAGCTCAGTCCTAGACTTTGCAAGATTAAAGGAATTAATGAGGGAAAGTCGCTGTATATGTATGCACTTAGCTTGGTTGATTTCTTGGCTAGCTATCAGCCACAATGATAATTAAATGATCACTCGATAATATCCCCCTCTATCCTAATGTATTCTAGGTTACCACTGGGTGTTATTTTTCTTTTTATCAATACTGCTTTTATTATTCCACTATTAGCAGTGGACATACTTTTTTTTATTAATAGTATGAGTCTATAAAGTATAAAGTATAAGTCTGTATAAATCTTGGTAAATATTCTTCATTACATCCACTCTTAAATAAAAAATATCCACACAGTGAATGCACGTCACTAATATTCACCACATGTGGATCTGAATATGAATATTCCGTTATTATAAGCACATTAACATATACCAGCTGCAAACAATGTAGCTATAAACATACTCACATTGGACATGTAAGCTACACGTCCTATTATCTTTCCTGCTGTCCCTCCTGCTGGCAGTTGGCCCTGCTCCTGATATACTGTAAACAATAGTTTATTTCAACCACTCAATTATAGGTTCTCTTACCTTTCTTCTTCCCCCTTATCAGGTATAAACATAAACACGGGCTGGGTGCACCCCATTATGAGGAGAGGGACCCAGATAGTCTTGGTTCCATGTTCAGTGGCCCCTTTGTGCAACGGCATCCAATCATCATTGTTTATCCTACAGCTCCTCTGCTCAGATGGTGCATGTCTGTTCCAGATGCCTGAGGTCCACTGTGGAACACACAATACTCCTACTGATGTTGCATCTGCTACCATGCCTTGTGTCTCCCAGGAGTGCTTCCCACAAGTGCCTCATCCCAGCCCAGCAGTGTGTGGGACTCAACTGCCTATTAACTTGTTCTTCATCAAGGAGCATTTGGGTGCTCTCCACTGTCACAAGTAAAACAGTTATAGAGTGGAACCTATTCTATATGCATGCCATCATCCACACCCGGAAGGGGACAAACATAACAAAATATGTCCTACTGATTTGAGTTTGACCTACAGTTCTAATGTAGACCCTGTGATCCATAGACCCTCAATTCGTAGATCTACTTTCTTTCTGTTGCATTATCTTTTCTAGATCTTCTCCTTCACTTGCATAAAACCTTACTGGACCATAGAAGGATATACCTTCCATTCTACTGTTATGATATATTTAAAAGTGTCTTCCAATTAGTGTCCTGATATTATTATTTTGTATGATATACACTTTTACTATTATTTTGTCTGATATGCACTCATATATGCATGTTCTGAGCTGTTGGTTCTCCCAACATAGAAGCTCCCACAGCAGTACAATATTAGATAAGCAACATTTTGGTTGTTACAGTTAATGAAGTTGACTGGCTTCATCTTTTTCCAATCTGGAATGGTTAATTCCTTCCCTGATATGTATAGAGACACTACAACCTCCACATTTATAAGTCCTCAAGATTAGAAAAGATCTATCCATTTCCTTTTGGCTGTAGTGGCTCCTAACCAGAGTTTTTTGTATAGATCCCCCTTTCCTTAACAGTATATATGGTTTCTCCCTATAGCCAGTATTTTGCATTATCAATCTAACTGTATTAAGTTGTACTGAGTACGTCACAATAAAGGATACTGGAGGCGTGTTGCCTTTGTTTCCTTTTCTTTAAACGTATATATGCTATTTCCTCTTCAGGACAGTTTCTTGGTGAGTTAGTGCAGTGAGTTAAACCGAACCTTCAGCATCATTTAATGAAAAGCCCAAACCCTTAAAAAAACATTCCCCAGCATCTAAAATCAATATATTTTAAGTTTTTAGTCACTTATTATTCTTTCCCCCCCGGGCTGCAATTCTGTTCAGGACTTTAGGATATTTGCGCCGCCATCTTGATTCAGAAGTATCACACATTCTGAGGAGAGGAGAGGGGGATAAAGTACAGGGGTTGGGGTTTTAGCTGTGCTTTACACAGACAGAGCAGAGCTGGGGTCAGGGAAAGGTCTGCAATCCCAGAATGCAGAGCAACACAGTTAGAAGACACTTCCTGTTTGCAGGCTGCCTGATGCTCCGTGAGCCGCCATCTTGGATGTTTAAAGGCTTATAACATGCAGTAGATGTAGGTAGGATGATTTTTAATGTGGGCAATCTGTATGTACATGGTGTGGGAAACATATAAGATAGCCTCTTATTCAGGGTGAAGGTCCACTTTAAGTAAAAAAAATCTCCCCATTACTCACCCATCCTATGGTTCCACTGCTGTGCAAAAAATATGCTTCTTCCTTGGCATCTAATAGTGCCTTCTCCTATGAGCCCAATACAGGGTCATGAGGACTATGGCCCCGAACCACTAACATTGGCCCCGATCTATCTGTGGAAAACTCGCTCCCTCCCAACTTGCATGCACAATAGCCTTGGTGTCCAATCACCCCGCTCATCCACCCCTAGAAACAGCCCTGGCCCTCTTTAATATCCTCTCACTAGAACTCCTCTTTTGCAGCCTTTCCCTAATGCCTCTTGCCGCTTGCTGAAAAACTTCCAAGGAGGAACATTGTGCCTATACATTTTTCCCATGGGGGAATTTTTTAAGGAATCTGTTGCCCTCAGTATGTTATTTGCTGCTGTTGTTTTTTACAGAAATTGGTGGTTATTTTTCTATTAGTATCTTGTCTTATGTTTATGTTTATGTTCAGAAAGGGTACTTGTCACTGGTCATAATCTAATAGAAATTGGAATTTTGACGCCAATTATTTAATGAAGAAAAAATTTTACTTTGGTTGGGAATTGTGGTATGAAAAACAACCTTCATCAGAGTGAGCTTTTTCATTTCAACGCACAAGAAAATGCAAAAACTCGTTTCTATTTAGTTTAGTTAGTATCAATCTGTATAGTATAGTAGTTGTAATGGATTAAACTAGCATAGGGACCCCTAGTAAGGTAAGGTTATAGTTTTTTAAAGGACTCTCACCTGTAGTCCTGCATAGGGTGATATTCCTGGGTTTTGAGACTAACCCCCAGCAGAGATCCAGACCATGCCATCCCTGCATGGGACAATGGTGTGGTCACGTTGCTGCCCCCTTGCTGCAGTCCCATCAACAGTCAATGTGACTGGCCACAGCCGCTCTATTTACTTTAAAGAGGAACATTGCAGATATTGGGGAGTTAATAAAAACTCCCCAAATCTGGCTTGCTCAGCCCCCCTGCCTCTCCGGTTTAACAACTTACAATTGTACCTGTCCGGTCGCATGGTGTGGATGGCAGGGACGAGGTCGCTGATACCGGTAAGCACATTGGCCTAAAGTTGAGTACAGGGATTTTAAGTTTAGAAATAAAAGCACCCTATAGGGAACGCAGATTTTTTTTTTAGATTTTCATCTGCATACTCCATAGGGGGCTGCTTTGTTTTCTATATTATTGAAGATGTATTTTAGTTAAACCAGGCCAACACCCTTTCAAGAAACAGTGCTCATATGCATCCCTCCCCAGGGCAATTAAGATTGCTGCAAATAAAAATGATTTTCCTTAACTCCTGCCATGGTAACTTTTGCCTCCTATGGCCCTGCCAGTAGCCTGCAAAGAGGAAGTGCTGTTGGATTTTCTGCTGCTGAGCATTGTGGATTATGTTGGTTGAATCCAGGCAGCAGCATGGCTGGGATGCTGGGAAAGGAAGCCTTCCAGGTGCTCCAAGATGGCAGCAAGAAGTAAATCGGTGAGGCGAGGTTTCAGCTTTGAGTGGATGCAGGAGCAAGTGTAAGTGCTGACAATGATTCACCTGACCCCTTAGGTTTTGATGCAGTCGTGGGTGCAGGTGCCTAAGCACTACCACCTGTAACTGCATCTCTGGTAGGTACAAGTCTTAGTCAGTAGACCATGGAAATTATAGATCACCTGTCTAAATTGAGACATCTTTTAGAAAGTAAAACAGCAAGTCCAGTTTCTGTAATTTATTCCTATAGATCACCTAGTGCTCAGATAAGGCAGAGGCATATCTTTAGACCCATGCCCCTGAGGCCAGGAGGGCTATTTACAAATAGTTGTATGACTCAAAAACACATAATTATATTTTGTGTGGTTACATGACATATATGTTTTATAATACATTTTTTTATTACAAGTCACACATTGGAGAGACACTAACAGGATGTTCCTTTTCTTGATATACGGAGCTGTTAATCCATACTGTAATTCAGAAATAGCTTTTAGAAAGAGAGAAGGTAGACAAAATGGTCTCAAACTGCTGATGGCCAGAGATGTTTTTCGGATCAGACTGCCTAAATAAGCTGGAGTCATTTGGTGATTGGCTGATTGTGTAACAGTCATTTTGCAGTCATAATGGGAACACTGGCAGCCCATAAAACCTGTTGTCACTCAAACTGAGAGAGAGAAATGTATTTATTTATATGGTGTCCATCCATTTCCAGACCTGGAATACCAAAGTATTTGCTAATGATCCTTTATCCATTTTTTTGCCTGCACACATCAAGCTCTATACAAGTATCCTTCCTGCATGAGATTATCTTGCCTTGCGTAGATTTTGGATTTTAGCCACACACTGGCCTTCTGTTCCGATTAGAAAAACAAAACTCAAGCAGACATTGCCAATACCAGATTTGTTCTTTCTGCCTCTCTAGGCCAGTTAGTTTGGGCTTGATCACCACCTAGCTTAAATGAAGACTCAACAACACACACCCTGAGTGCGACAGCACATTTCTTAATTTATTAAAGCAGCACCCCCAGTTAAATAAGGGCAGTATTTTTTTCAACCAAACCTAAAAGTCCCTTTTATTAAAGAGGCAAAACACACCAAAACAGTTTAAACACATTTAGTGATAATGTAATACTTAATCCCAAAAATGTAATGAAATTAAATCCTCATTAATATAAAGTATAAGAATCCAAGGTATTCTTCTGTACATAATATGGACTCTAGATTGGGGTAAGTACTAAATTTGATCCAGATCTTACTTGTCCAAATAGGGGCAAGATCCAGATCAAATTATCAGATTTTAATTTCTTCCACCTTTTTTTCTAACAAAAAACATGTGACCCTCTCCCCCTGAGGCTACTAACTATGCCCTTCAGCAAAGGTCCAGTGCTCTTCCAGGGGTTCTGTTGACAACAGTTTAAAGTGTAGAGGGTTATCAAACCATATGTCGATGGGTGACTTGCCGAGACCCGCTGTACAATTTCCTGTACCCACACTGGGCACAGGGTATGGGAAAGTTTGTTGCCCATCAGCAATGATTTAGTGCAACAAATTAGCATTGAACAGCATAGGGGCTAGTACACTTGCAGGGATGGAGACCATCTACTCAACCTTCAAAACCCTGGGATACTGTCACGGACCGGGTGAAGTGGACTCAGGTGTGGATCCGCTTTAACCGTGGGACCGATGGCGGGTACCGTGTCAGGAGAGCGGAGTCTAAGGGGCCACCGGTATTCACCAGAGCCCACCGCAAGGCAGGTTGGTCTTGTGCGGCGAGTGACCCCCAGGTCGCTACCCCCCAACAGCGGCCCAGTCCCACAGTCAGCCGAGGTTCAGCAAGGTACACAAGTGGCAGGCAAAAGGCGTAGTAAGTACAGGCAGAGATCAGGGCTGGCAGCAGTAAAGGTGAGTAGCCGAGGTCGGGGCAGGCAGCAAAGGTTCAGAATCGGGGACAGGCAGAGGTCGGTACACGGGTGAGCAATCCAAGAATGTCTGACTTTCAACAAGCATGGAGAGACCAAGATCCGGCACTGAAGGAAGGAAGTGCCTCTTTAAATAGGGGAAGAGGATGTAGGATTGGATGACCAAACACCAATCAATGCTGTACAGGCCCTTTAAATCTCAGGAATCCAGTGCGCTCGCCTTCTAGTGGACGGAGACGTGCGCGCACCTGAGCATGTGAGGAGGAAGCATGGGGGGAAGGGCGGCAGCTGGATGCAGCCATGAGGGAAGTGCTGCAAGATGAATGACGGCTGCATGCAGCCATGGAGGTAAGTGACTTGCTGTGAGACAGGCGTGCAGCGCTCGCCCTAACAGATACTACTAGGGGGGTGGCAGCCACTCCGACCAATTTGTTGCCCATCAGCAATGATCTGGTGCAACAGATTAGCGTTGAGCAGCATAGGGGCCAGTACACTTGCAGGGAAGGAGACCATCTACTCAACCTTCAGAACCCTGGGATGCCAGTTTTTATAAAGGGATGTGGCAGCTGCTCAGACCAGTTTATTGCCCATCAGCAATGATCTGGTGCAACAGATTAGCGCTGAACAGCATAGGGGCCAGTATACTTGCAAGGATGAAGGCCATCAACTCAACCTCCAAGCCCTGGGTTACCAGTATCTATAAAGGAGGCAGATGCTCAGACCAATTTATAACTAACCTGAGCGGGGAAACTGGATTACAAAAATCCTAAAGGGGCCACAGCACTGATCTGTCTCTAAATTTGGTTAAAAACAGAGGTCAGTTTTAACCATATTTAGAGGCAGATTATAGGACAGCATCACCTAGGGTATTTGGATGGGGAAGGGACACAGGGGCTATTCTGCTTTAAGAGTACTTCATGTGCATACTGTAGCCACATACCCAGCCTCTTGTGTATTTCTGTCCATGAGCAAGCAGGCTTCCTGTACTCCCGGGGCTGCTTTTCTGATGTCATATCCTGTGTTGAACTTTTCCCTCTGGTTTCCTGCTTTCCATGACTTACCTGCCTTTCCTGCCATCTTGCTACAATTCTGACAGGCCTGCTTCAGAAAGACCCGGTTCTACCTTCATAATGATCCCAAATCCCATTGAAATAATACATTAGCTTTAGACAGAAGTAAAAAGCTATCTGTACCCTGTAATGACTCATCATTGCTCAGAATGTTCTTAAAACATTGTATTAACATTGTAAACAGCTGTTGTAATGCTTTACGGCAGCAAAGGCCATTGACTTACATTGACACATAGCTGCATTCATATCCCCTCTAGCAACTGGTGATTTAGTGTATGAGTAAATGACAGACATGCTGGTCCCTTTTCTGAAGTCAGGGTCTGATTTAACAAGCACTTCTGCCAGACAATGCCATTTCAGTGCAGATTAGAATAGTGCAAAATATGATTGATACATACATTGTTCAGAATGTTTCTGCACTGCTAATGTTTTAGTAATTGTGCTTCTTGTAGAGCAGCAACATGTGCAAGCATGGAAAACAATGTTTTTATTATATTTTTTAATACTCAAATTTGCACTGATGTGGCACTGTCTGGCAGAAGTGCTTGATAAATCAGGTCCTACATCGCTATCAGTTTGGTGTGGGATGCTTATAGCAAAACCCCAAGCTGCTGCCAGCCTGTATTAGGTGGAGAAACAATATCACACAGGCACTGCAGCCCTGCTGTACAATGCAGGCAGCTAACATTCTGCATGGAAACAAATACAATCTCTCTCTGACTGGTTGGGCTGATCGTATGTAAGCTCCCAGTTCAGCTGCAGTGGATATGTGTGCTAGAAAAGGCTCTCCACATCCTCCCACTCATGCACACGTGTAAGCAGGGCTCTCAGGTATAATCCAAGATGGCCGCACTCATGTAATTCTAGGAGTGCAGCTATTCCACAATATCTGTATGGGATTAAGCCCTCTCAAACAGCATATGGCACTGATTGTCAAACTACTAATGTTTATTTTCTTTCTGCTTTAAACTTTCTCTACCAATTTTTGAGACTTGCCACAGCTAGTAGGTTTGGGTTGCCTTTCGTTGCTTCCAGGTGGCATGAAATTAAAATAGTCCACTGTTTTTGTTTCATAAAATATCTGTTTTCTATATTCATTGAAGTCTAGCAACAAGTTTATCTATTCTATAAATTAGCATACAGCCCAAAAAGACTTTGAATTTAGAAGCCCGAGTTGCTCTTAAATGCATGCCCCCTGCGGCCTGGCAAGATTGATTTATTGGTAGTCTAGCACGGTACAACCTGTACTTCAATGTATACTTGTCGAGCTAATGACCACAGTCTCAACACAGTTGTGCTCTTGCATCTAATGTGCAAATGTTTTTGCTATTTTCCCTTCTTGTATTTAAATTTTACCTCTTTTTCAGCTTAGAGGTGATTGTTCCCTGGAAGCGGATAAAATCTCTGTAAACATCCAAAGACCATCCAGAAAATCAGTTACAAAGATGCTTTGTAAGTATGAAATGTACTTCAGTATGGCTAATGATTGCTTTTGTATAAACAACAGCAATATTTTGCAGCAGTAATATTATGAATGATAACAAAATGTCTGCATTGAAGAAAATGTAACACCTACAGTATGTAAGGAATATATACTACCTCTTTCAATCACCCTTCATTATGTGCAAAAGTGAATTAAAATATAATGTAATGGCATTAAATAAAAGGTCAGTGGCTGTGTGGAGTTAAGCACAGGCAGCTTTAGCTCGTGCTCACTTTCTGACCTCCAGCCACTGCACAAACTCAATCTGAAAACACAATCTGCCAAGAAAGTCTCAGCCCAACATTTATTGCTAGACGACCTTTAATTTACATAACTATTTGGATAACCCCAAGCGTTGCTGCCCACGCTCACCTAACCAATGTGTGTGGTTATTTGATCAAGACCAGCCTTTGGGGTGTGCAGAAGGAGCATCCAAACATGGCACCATTATCCTAGGCATGCCAGACTTACTAATCTTCATTCAGATTTGAATGTAGAGAAATCTTCTTTCTCGCTTTTCCCCTTTCCACCTTCTTTCTCGCTTTTCCACATTCCCTCTGTCATTCTCTCTCTCATTTTCTCTGCTTCCCTTTTTCAACATTTTCTCAATCTTTCTCTTTTCCACATTCTTAATCTTATCTCCATGATTCTTTTTTAGTTTACTCCTTTACGCATTTCTTCCCTTTTTCTACCCCAATTTCCTTCCCTTTTACTGCTCTTCCATCCATCTTTCTCTGTTTTTCAGATTCTCATCTTCTTTTTCTCTTTTTGCACATTTTTTTTTCAAATGTCCTCCCTCTCCTTTTTATATCTGATCTTTTATTTCTACCTTTTTCAAATATTTTTATTTATTTCTTTCTTTTGCAATATCTCAGTCTATCCCTTCATTTAACCCTTATTTTCTCATACTCTCTTATATGGTTTTAGAGAGTAAATGTATGTGTGTGTGTTAGGGGGGCACCATCCAAATTTATTGCACAAAGCACCGGCCCTGGTAGATACCCTCCCTATTTCTGTGTTGGGTCCTCAAGGTTTTTTTATTAACTTTCTCTGGACTGTTCCTATAACATATTTATTGCACGTAGAAAGCCTTTCCAACTTAATGTGGACCAATCACCAGGATTTTCACTATCCTAGTAACAGGTCCTCTTACCAGGGGCCTCGTAATGTGAAACCCCACTGAGAGCGTATGCTCTCCTTCTGCCGTGAACCTTCTATGTTTCTATGATTGTCATAAAACACACACTTTTCTGTGGATCCCATGGCACATGCACAGACTCAGTCAGTGCTGAGTGCCACAAATATTAATATACAGGGGCGGACTGGCCGTAGGGAAACCCGGGACAATGCCCGGTGGGCTGCATTACTTTGGGACCAGTTGGGCTGCTGCTTTTAATACCCACATTCAGTCCCTGCCCCCTTAGTCTCCCTCTCAGCCCCCTGTACCCACCAGCCAGTTAACCCCAGCCCCTAATGCTATAGCCCCGGCATCATGGTTGGGGGTGGCTCAGCAAGGATGTGTTGGGCCGACCAAAAAGGACAAAAAACATTATAATTGTTGCTAAATTACCTATTTAAAGAGACATATAAAAAATCAAAAAGTTCAAAAAACTTAAACCGGACCCCATTTTTTCTTTAAAGTGTGTTGGTCCTGCAGACAGCAAATAAAAACAAACATAACCCTTCTTGAACGCCTGATATCCTTACCTTCACCTCAAGCCAGTGCCGGGCAAATAGTCCTACGATTGGTCGTGGGGCGTTGACATGGGCCATGGTTGCGTCCTCAGTGCCCACCGTGCCGCACCGAGCCCACTGGCCAATCACGGGACTCTCTCGGTGCTGGCTTGAGGTGAAGTTAAGGATGATGTTGTTCTGGGCGTCGGCTCCAGCGTTCCGTTAAAGAAATGGGTGTTGGTCCAGTTTAATTGCAGATATTCTTGTGCTGCTCTCATATTCTCAAAGCCATGGACAAAATGTAAATAAAGAAAAACTGGGTGTAATAACATTTGGTGTAACTTGCAGCAGTAAGCACTACAACAGCTAAACCAGGGCACGGTGTGTCTATATGCCTCTATGCGCAACTTATCACAAATGCAGGTTTGATATTGCCACTGGAGACACCAATTTAAAAGAAGACCAACCATGGAAGACCACCTGGAATCTAAAAGACCCCCGGGACCAGCTACTTGAGTACCCATGGGGCATCCCAATTTGTGAACCTCCTGGAATCGCCCCACTCACCATTCAGGTGCTCCTACGCCACATTTACAAGCTGCGACCACATCCCTAGGCCTCTCTGCAATTGAAGTATGCTTCTGCACCCAGTCATTGTAATATGCTGTGGGTAGGAGTGCGCCACAGATTGCAAGGATGTTGGGGATGCTGACGCTCCTGTTTCTCTATTCTGGTGCCCTGCTTGTCTTGCAGTAATTTGCATGGCATACAGCGCTAATTGGACAAGAGCCTGCGCATGGACCAGTGGAAAAGTATGTTTTTGGAGGGATCACAAAATCCTCCAAAAAGTTGACCAAAACCCAGAATGATCAATTTTTTTTTATTCATCAATTCATTTATTGATCAATTCATTTATTAAATGGTGCTAGGGCTTTGCCACTGTGTTCCCCTGAGGCGCACACACTCGCACAGTCTGATCTAGCGCATGGTAAATCAGGCCCAATGTGTGCGGAGTTGCACAGGCTCTTAAAATTCATACTTACATCTATTCCTAAAACACGGGGTCTATATTTAACGCTCTTTGCTCCTTTTCAAAGAGGGAGAATAAGGAGAGATCTGACAATAAAGAAATCAGCACTGCAGGCACAACAGAGTATGGAAGGGATTTAGAATGAGTTGTTCCCTAGCTTTCCATGCAGAGGTGCTGTAAGCCTGCAAATCATTGACGTCTGGAGGAGCTAGCCAGAACACAGTATTTAAGAATTAAAGATTGGAAACAAAATGCTTATTGGATCCACTTTATACCTTACTAAGGGTGCAGGCTTTAATATTTGTGGAGCAAAGAAAAGAGAAAAGTGGAACAATATTGTAAATGCAGAGGCCAATCAGCCAGGGTTCAGTGATTTCATTGTTTCTTGGCAAATTAAAATGAAATCTCAATTTGTCACTTATTCAATTTCTCCAAATTTATTCACTTTTTAAACACAGCAGAAAAAAGGGTATTCACCTTTTGTCCTGCACAGCTGATCAGTCCTCCTCCGCCGATCAGCAACTCACCTGATTGCTGGATCACATCCTGTTCCTGTATGGTCAGAACACCTTTCACTACACCACGCCTTCTCCATTCACTGCAATGAACGGGGTGTGCCAAGGCCTGACACATGCACACCATTGTAGTGATTGCAGAAGATGGTGGACAAGGGCGGGTGGCCAAAAGGCTGTCTGTAAGCTTACATGGAAAAAATATGTAAGACTAAAGGCAGTGAATAAACAAGAAATATGGTGCTTCTCCCTTTTTTTAAATAAAGTATATTAGTAAAAAATGTTTCAAGGTCCAGGCTATCACAGTCCTCAGATCAGGTGGCTACCAGAGGACACAAGGATCCCTGCTTAGCTCTCACCTGCTCCAAAGACTTTGATCGATCTCCAGCAGCCCTGGTATACAAAGCCACACTTCTGGGTTCCGTCTTGCAGGTGGGCGTGCATGGTTTTTGTACGAAGCTTCCATTCTTCTCAATGGGAGCTTCATACACCTAAGGAGTCGATAACAATGATGATATTTCAAACTAGCATGGGAAAATCCACCATAATCCCAGTACCCATAAGCTCTTTACCAAATGATCCAAATTACTATAGGCCTGAGGCCTTAATACTGGTGGTGGCCTTGATTCCTGAGGAAGATCACAGGGGTGAAACTGATTTGCTTCAACTCACATACAGCTCAAACATGTTTGAATATGCAATGCAAATGGGCCTTGAAGCACAAGGCAATCCTGCCTTGCTATGCCAGGATCCTCTTTGGATGCTTTTAACACTATTCTGTTGGACATTTCTTGAAATATCTGTACCTAAACTAATAGAAGCCAACAGGTAAAACTTGCAAGTATAAGACCAATAAACAGTAGTGTCCCCCATGCCTGTTTACTGCCCCTCCTAGTGTTTTTCATATTTACAAACAACTATACCGACTCAGCAAGCACTATCAAGATCCTGAAATTGGCCTTACAGGGAATGAGGATTATAAGGCCTTTAGGAGGAAAATAGTAAATCTAGAGTAGTAGTACTCTGTGAACTACTTGCTATATAATGGAGAACTATCGCAAAAAATGGCCCAATGATAAAAAAAATTCATATAAATATGCTGGATGGTGGGAGGAAACGTCACTTCTACACCCCGCATCAAGAAATATCCAGCCAGGCTTGTTTTTTTTTTTCTTTTTATTATTTTAATGGAAAGAAGATGAAATCAGCGGGGACGGCTTCTGTCTCCTCTGATACATTAAACCTGTCACCCCTGGATTTTAGTCCTACCAGGACAGAATAAACCAGATGCTTGGCGGGAGCTTTATTCAGTTTGGGTGTATAAGTGACCCCTCCTCTCATTAGCCAAAGTTGTTATATGGATTTTTAATATTACACAATTTTGTGGTAGCGCTCCATTAACTTTATCAAACCATTATAGATGGCAGTTTTTTTCAGGCATACCTAAAATTACCATTTGGGGGGTATTTCAGAGGTGTGGCTTATCTATGGGCTGTATGGGCTTTTGAGGAACAAATATCTACAGCATTCTACAGGGTAGGTTTAGGCCTGCACCTGGGCACATATTTGTGGTTGTCAAGCCAATGCTCAGCAAATCCATGCATTCCACTTTTGCCATTCAACCAGGAAAGTTATACCAACTGAAATGCTGCTACACATAATGCCAATTGATAAAGATCTATGTATATAAATGTATATAGTTAAATCATATGTTAATCCCCAAGTCCAAAGTATCTCTAGCTTGTAAAAAAAATTCCTAGTATATACTTTGTATGTATGTACATGGCAACAATTAACTGATTCTGATATTCTTATAGCTCACACAAGCATCAATTATAACCAACTAACTCTACAGTGCCCCAATAGCTGTACCAACATCATAGCACCTATACGATCCATACAGCTACCCACAGCCCATCTACGCAACTATAGCGGCTAACCACTTATGCCCTTAGTCTACCCACTTTATCTAAAAGGAGTATCTGATAACCATAAAAAAATATGTCATGGCATCCATGTATGCTACACTACGAATCATGCCCAAATCCTTTTGTATTAATGAAAAAATGTCTCTTCCATAATGTACTATGCAGCATCTCCTGATGAAATGATCGCCAATAACAAAATGCATCGAGATCATCCCTGAACACTCCAGGAAGATCATTCCTCCGCTCACTACTTATCATTAAGCTGCAAAAAAGTCTTACTTGCTTAGATACTTGTACCTATACATACATTGTTTGTTTTTTTTTTATACATACATTATTTGTTTTCACAATTGTATTAACTATTACTTAAGTAATACTTGAACCTTGTAATTTGTATTCTTTAAGGCATGGGCCCATGCCAAACCCCTCCTCTCTTATAAAATACCCATATTCTGAGAGAGGCATGTCTTTGTTGTGCCCTTCAGTGCTGTCATTAGAGCAGCAATGTGTTTTTCCCACCACTTGGTATAGAGAGGAAGGGCATCCCCCATGACCATAAATTACCTATGTGTGAAAAAGGTTATCATATGGGGCTCATAGGATCCTCTCAAACATCTCTAACCAAGGGAATCTGTACTTAAGACATTTTGCATTTGGTTTTCTCCAGTGCAGAACCAAGATGTACAAAAATAGCTATTACCCTTCGGTAATATGATTGCTGGAAAAGACTTAGCATCCTCCTGGCAGCATGGGGGATAATACCATTATTGTGTTTATTGTGTAAATAAGCATTTCATGGTTATCGAGTATAGGTATTGGGAATAATTGCACATTTTGTATATAAATGGGGTTTAAAATCTCTGTCCAGACAAAAAAACACTGACCTGGCTGCCCTTAGATGTGAACCCATGGACTCCTGTGCTGCTGCTGCGGTTTAGTCTCAGCACACTTTTCTACAGTACGAACAGCGCACACCCCACCTGGCCCTGGTTCCTGCTCTTGCTGACGGTCACATAGGAGCAGGCTCCATTCTTGATTGGTAGCTTTACTTGAGCTTTCACGAGTGACCGTTAATATGTTCAATCAGTGGTGGACACTTGTATGCACAGCATGGGCTGAACATGGAACTGAATCTGTTCTGGGCAAAGTTATCCATTGTCTTCATCTGTTCTTGGCAAATATATTTATTGTCTGTATCTGTCCTGACCAAATAATAGTGTCTGTCCATGACAAAATAATGTCTGTATCTGTCCTAGGCAATATAATTCAACGTCAGCGATTGTCCATGGCAAAATAATATAATAACATATAACATTTCTGTGTACCTAACATACAATTGAATGGTCATGCTTCCATTTTGTTTTGTGCTTGTTATTAAGCAGCCTGATTATGCTGATGTGGACCCCTGCCCTAAGGATGGATTGGTGGAATTAGGACTTCTAAATATAGTAAATTGGCATCCAAGAGCCACAGAATACTCAGAATGTATATTGTTACTCTTTGACAGTTTGCTTAAACCAGCGAAGGTTGCTGTATACCAATAGAATTAGAGCTGTTGCTCATAATCTGGTTTGCATCAAATTTGTCTTCTCTTGACCCCCTTCTTTGGGTTCTTTTATGTAGGGTGCCAAAAAAATTTCTGAATGATTTTGCATCTGTATATATGAGAAATGGTGTTTTCTTGAACAAAAAGTATTTACCAAGCACCCAACACAAGAAATAATAGATTTGCCCACATCACTTCTTGCGTCCATGCAAATCATCCCATCAATCACGTGCAAATGCAGTAGTATTCCGTAAACTCACAAGCTTAATTTAAAGGAACTGTATTGCGGAATGTCTCAATATTGATCAATTGTATAAACATGTTGGACATGCTGGGGGTGGAGCTACTTCTGCACCCCAACTAAAAATAACTCTAGCCAAGCTTGTGGTTTTCTCCTGGTATGAATAAAAGCCAGGGGTGACATTTTTTTGGAGGGTACCATTCCAATTACAGAGGGGCAATCTGCTCCATTCCAATGCCCAGAATAGAGCAGATTATTCAGCTGCTGACCAACCAGCTTCACCTAAGGTTGCAGCAGCAGGAAGCTGCTGTAACTTACCTCTGCCCGACCCCCTTCTGCCAGTGTGGCTGAGTGGCAGTGGCAGCAGCAGCATTCGAAACCGGCCCTAGACGCGGCTACAAAAAGATGGCTGCCTGCTCCCATGAGTGAGGACACTCCTAGTGCTGGCACTAGAAGTGTTCTCACTTATGGGAGTCATCAGCCATCTTTCTGTAGTCCTGGCTGGGGCCAGTTTTAAATGCTGTTCGCCGAACCCGAACTTTGGGTCCATAATCCATAATGATGGATAAATGCATCTTCTCACATGAGAAGAATTGCAGTAGCAATTGGCACATGCTGACTCAGCAGAAAGGCCAAGAAAGTTAAAGGCAGAATGGTACATTTAAAACATGTCACCCACCCCAGATTCTTCTTCTGTCCATTAAAAGAAAGAAACAGTTGCAAAATCAGTCATTAAAAAGAATTGAAGATTTCAAGATACACACTTTGCCATCGCTATTTATCATTAAGAACTGTGATATATATATATATATATATATATTATATGTAGAACTATATATTTAGAATTTGAAGTATAGGCCAGCATGTTTGAACCAGACTGGATTTGATTGCCTGTCAGCTTTTTATTGCTATATAATAAAATATAGTCTCTCTGGTGACTAAATAACCTCATATATTTAAATAACATTTGCAGTTATGCAATGAATTCTTTTATTGCCAGTGATGTTCATAGCTGACCAAACTGCTGCAAAAATGTGTTAAATTCTTAATTTACTCCTTGCTTTTGCAGTTGTCTTGGTGATGGTTTTTGCCATCTGTTGGGCTCCTTTTCACATTGACCGGCTTTTCTTCAGCTTTGTTCATGACTGGACTGAACCTCTTGCCAATGTCTTTAATCTCATACATGTGGTATCTGGTAAGTGCAATATGTATGTTTACTGTTTCCCTCATTAGTGCTAGTTTATGTGTAAACTGTGCGTACTATAGGTCATGTCTCACACTAACGGCGTTCCTAAGGAGTCCAAATATTTTTGTGTAGGTCATCTTCCGATAAATATCATAAGAAACCAATTCTATTCTCATAATAACCTTATAATGAGTATTAGTATTGGAATTAGTATTGGAATTAGTATTGAAATTAGTATTAGTATTATTGAAGGACCCTTTGTGTACCAGACAAAGGCAAATATCTGTTGTACTTCTGCAGTGCAGTTCGGTTTGCTGTAATAGTTTTAGTAACAGTCAAATCGTAGGCCGTCTGTAGAGTGAAAGATGTACACAATGCACAGGATTCAAAATGAGAGGACTTTGTCATGACTGATAGGGACTCACCAGTCAAAGTTGAAAGAGAGAACAGGAAGGACCTGTTTAAAATAAAAAAAACTTTACACAGCTTTTCTCCCCCACATCTTAGCAGTTCTAGTTCAGCAGTATAAATCATACTAGGTTTCCAAATTCGTGTCCTATGCTTCAATAGCTGGCAACCTCCAGGACAAATGGCCGCCACCCCTTCATTCAGTGACTGAAGCACGCCCACACAATGCATTGCAATGGAGGGGGTGTGTCAGGCCATGACAAGCAATGCCTCTTTTAAAGGGTTTGTCCAGGCGAAAAAAAAATTTACTTATTAGGGATGTTGGGGTCCGGTAAGCTTTGCCGAACATTGAATACATTTTCATGTTCGGGGACCCGAACCCGGTCCCCACTGAAATCAATAGAGACTCAAACTTTGGGGGGTTGGCTGTGGGGGGGGGGGGCACAGAGTGTGCAGCAGTAAGTGTGCTACTGTAACTTACCTCAGCCCAATCCTTTTCCTCAGCAGCAGTGGTGGTGGCAGAGCAGCACTTTAATCTGGCACCAGCTGGGGCTACAGAAAGATGGGCACCGGCTCCCATGACTAAGGACACTTATAGTGCCAACTGCATTGTCATTGCCCAATTTTGGGGCCTGAGGGACCAAGGAAAAAGCTAAGATTTTAACGGGGGCTCCCCTGCACAGGGAACAGCACACATTTTGTGAAAATGGGTTTTGTTCCAGTTTTAAAAGACTGTCCAGTATAAAAGAAAAAAGCATAATACTCACCTCTTCTCCCCTGCATCTGCTGCATCTAGAAACTTGCTAATTTCTGAGATTGGGCCCCGCTGCATGCATACACCTTTTCCTTGGGCATTCATGCACTGCTCACCATCTTCTGCAAAAGAGGTAGTTGTCCAGCACGTTCCTCTGCAGCAGGCTCTGGGAGCATGGGTGGACATCAGGAAACCCACTTTTAGGACCTAGTATATTATAACGTCTAACATTTTAAAGACTATCCTGGTGATTGGTACTTGCCCAAGCGGCATCACAATTTGGAATGCCCCACTGTGTAAAAGCCACCAAATAGCCCACTCCACTCACCTTTCCCTGTGGAGTGCACAGTCCTGCGAGCCTGGCTTATCTGAATGGTTGGACGTGAGAGCGTGCACAGCTGCAGGGACTCCTTATACACGGCAGTGGCTCACGATCGTAGCGAGGGACCAGTGGAAAGGTAAGGGGTTTGTGATCTAGAGGTTCACTTATGGGTTTATTCATCAAGGGATAGCGGCATGTAATGCCTCGTAGTGACAGGTAGCGAACGGTGGATGTCGGCCGCTGTACGCAATACCACATTTATCAAAGAGATTCCGGTGAGTGACTCTAACAGCGCCATGTAGTGTCTGATTTATCATCACAGATGGCTCAGCGCATACCGCCGGCGCACTGGCTTCCAGAGTGCCTGGTATTACCTGTCGCTACCTGTTGCTCTCCCATACATTTCAATGAACGTTACTTTTCTTATCTTTGAACTGGGTTTTCTTTTTATTTATTTTTTATTTTTTTAAATCATTGTGTGACCTTTCCTGGCCTATTAAAACTCATTTTTATAAACTTTTTTGATTTTTTATATTTTTATGCAGAATTGTCATTACAGGTTTGGTATTATAGTGTTAATGTCACAATGCAATAACAATGTAATTTCATATGTTTTCACTTTCTTACTAGTGGATATGTGTTCAAAAACGGACTTTAATCACACAGCGTCTGGCGCTCTGGGCTACAGCGACTCAATTTTGAGTGCTGGCACTGTCTGAGGCAGTTTTTTTGATGAATATGGTTTGAGTCGCTCACACTGACCAGTTGCTACCGTTCGCTCCCAGATCTAGTAATGAATCAGCCTGCCCAATGAGGAATCCCAAATCGGCACCTAGTCAGCTAGAGATGGTGTTTTTTAAACTAAAGGGCCAGACACTGGGGTGATTGGTCCACGTTAAACAGATGGACCTATATGTAGCAGCTGCAGGGGAGAAGAGGTGAGTATTTTTTTTTATTTTAGCCTAGTCAGACCTTTTAACAGGGTTTTTTAAATTATTTATCTTGAGACAGATGAAGTGTAATTGCATTCTGTCGGCTTCCACACATTCATATTCTGCAGCGTTTGGCTGTAATATTGGACGCTTTATATGCAGAAAATCCTCTGGTGTCTTCATATGGAGCATGTCTTGATTAAATATCTCAGATCTGATGAAAAGCCCAGCATCCTTGTAATAAGAAATGGTTTAACACCTGCTGAACTTTGGCAGCCAACTGCACAAGCAGGGGCTCTGGATATGGAGGTGATCACCCTGTCCTTCATCCATGCTTCACTGGAATAAGGGTTTTGGCAATAACACCAGCTAGGAATTTTAGCATAGAAGTTGTTCAGGTTTCTGGATGTATTTTCCAACATACTTAGGGCCCAATTTACTAAAGATGTCCTGGGGTGAGCCAGTCCATTCCGACTTATGCTTGCAAAAGTAACATTTACTATACAATTTTCCTCTTGGTGGGTACACATGCTAAAGCAATTCCATATTTACTGTGGGAACATGGCCAATTTAGCTAAAATAGGGTAGCCTGATCCCAAAGATCATAATGGCATCATAATGTTATAGAGCACATTGCTCTTTTTGCAGTTTTACTAGGATTTTTGTAAAGCAAAATATATATTTATATGATATATATATTATAAAGAGCATTATTGTGTAGAAAATGTCCAATATTGATCCAATAATAAAAATGCATAATAAAAAATATGCTAGACCACAATAAACCATATTGGTTTATTTAAACACCCTGCATCAAAAAATCTAACCAATATTGTTTCTTTGTTTTACCATAAGGAGGAAGTTTCAGGATGTTCTGCTTTTACATGAATAAACCACTCAACTCTAATGTCCCATACGCTAGTCTGTGCTGTAATAAAAGTTTATTGCTATTACACCTCTTCTGAGGTGTATAGCTCTTTTTACCCATCATGCAATTCTTTGGGCAGATATGTAAGTGGTTAACACTACCTTTCCCACACAGTTTGGAGGAGGACACAAGTAGTTAGAGTTGAACAGTGATCAACTAATCAAAAGTTCCAGTAGCAAAGATTGATCAGACGGACATGGACATTTTGACAGGAAAGAGCTCTGACCAGATTGCAGGGCTCAGGTAAGTTGTACAGCCACTTTCTGCTCCTGCACACTCTGCATTAGGTTCTGCTGGTTAATGAGCTGTTCAGCAGCCCATCATCCAGCTTTTCTTTGTTCAGCCAAATGCCAAACTTGAACACAAACTTCTGGGTGAGATCCGTGTCTGTGTTTGGGTGCCCGAACACGCAAAGTTGAGTACGTACCCAAACGTACACCCATCACTACATGTAACGTGACAACAGTGCAACCAAATTATTCTAAAACTCTCAGAAGAGAACTCAACACACAATAAAGTGAAAAAATATTATCCTATTCTGCTATGGAAATGTTTGATAGAAATGTATTTTACCGCATATAGGGTTCTTATTTACAAAATTTGTAAAAAAAAATGTATCCCATTGGAAAAAAACCTGGTAGAGCTTCTTCATTACAAAACCTTAACAAGTACAGAATTTTTTTAGTTGAGGTGAAAAACTCCCTAAACAAAGCATTTAGGTAAGATGTAAAAAGCTACACAAATCTCTTAAAATCTAACTTGTAGTATTTCACAAAAACCAAGTCTATGTCCATTAGTTAATGTAATAAACAACCACTGATGTTTCAACGTTGTTTTAATTTGCTTTAATGGGCAAAATCCTTCTTGCCTGCTAATGTCATCTGGATAATTCATGCAATAAATTTCTGTAGTGATGAGCAATTGGATTTCCTGTGAATTCTTTTCTCAACTTAAATGACTGGTTGGGGTAATACTTATTTACCAAGCATTCTTGACTTAAAGGACATCAGTGGCTTTCCACTTGTCAGATATATGACAACCTGTATTATTGAGAAACTACACAGATATGCAAAAGATTGGTGAAAGAAAGCATATGCTTACTTCTATTTATATCTCTGCCTTAAACTTAGGGTTCAAGGGCTGGTAAGTGGCTGGATATATTACATAGGCAACCAAGGATATTGGAACCTGCTCTGTTTCAAGTCTCATAAAATTATAACATTTTATTCTTAATTCATAAAAAAACACTTCTTAGTCTCATCATAAATACAGAAAAAAATGTTACAAGACATTAAAAATAGAAGAGAGAAGCTTTTATAAAAAAACTTCTTTACAATGCATCTATTATGCCCCAAAGTGTATGCTCCAAGTGGACCTAATGGATGTACCAGTTTCACCCCTTTGGTTGCATGGGGCTTTTTCAACATTATACATTGTTGTCAAGCTGGTAAAAAAAAAAAACAACAACTAATAAATAAGGAACTGTTCATACATAAAAAAACACGGGCCCCCTTGAGCCCCCCCCCCCCGGGACGGACACTCACCCGGCCGGCAGCGGCATGCAGCAATGAGGGAGGGCCACTGAGGGGGATGTGCTTCTTGCAGTGAAGCCAGTCAGCATGGAGGCAGCATGGGCGGTTCCCCTTGTTCTATGGGCCTACACATGCCTGCCTCTATGGTATGTACGCCCCTGAGCGGTAATCGATTACACCTGAGATAAGGATCGCCACTTCTAGCCGAGTGACACAGGTAATTGGAACAGAAATAATGCTCTTGGGAAGCCATTATTCTAACAGTAAATGAATACATATAGTTACTTATAGCTAGCAACGCAACTCAGTAGTTAAACTGGAACCCCTTGCTACTAACCTTAAGGAGAATGCATATAACAAATGGCCCCAACAGATCACTGTCAAACACCACCTCTTTTTAGAAGTTTCAGGAGAGTGTTGGCGGTGAGTGGTCCACTTTAAGCTAAAGCAGAGTGTACAGCTGCAGGAAGTGGCTGTACACTCACCTGAGCCCCCCCGCGATCCGGTCAGCGCTCTTACCTCTGTCAAAATGGCCACGGCCAGGGCTTCAAGAAGATTGCTTCCCCATGAGTGACCTCACTCATGGGGCGGCCATCTTTTCGAAGCCCTGCTGTGGCCACTTTGACAGAGAAAAGAACGCTGACGGTATTGCGGGGCTCAGGTAAGTGAAGAGACGAATGTCTGTGGTTTTAAGAGAGGAATGTTGCTCCTTTTTTCTCTGATGTAGGATTACAGCTACAAAACATTTTCCATAATGCACTTCCAGCAGGCCAGTTCAGCATCCATACAATTTTTTTGGAGAGTCCAAGCTGTCGAGAAGGATTAAGTATATGATTTAGTGTTGTTAAAAAATGCAATGCCTAACCTGAAAGAGATGTTGTCTGGATGGATGCACATGTTCTAGAACCTCTGCAGTCAGCAAGATGTGTAATGTAATTATACAATAGGCAATGCTATACCATCAGAAATACAAGCTTTTGAACTTTGCACTGCTAACAAGCTGGATGTTCCCCCAGATCTTCCCCAGGACATGGTATCCATTGTTTCTAAAAATAATTTTAAATTTAGATATTTCAGTTTTCCATTTGCCTTGGTTGGAAAGATGAAGTGCTTCTGAATTGAATTAATATATAGCTTCTTCTTTGCATGAAACAGTTTTAACTTGCATTTGTGTGTTGCATGGTGACCTGTGTTCACAGACAATCATTTCTGAAAGTATTCCTGAGCCCATGCAGTGATTTGCAGAGTCATACCTGTTCTCAATTGCTGCCATTTTTGAATCAGTTTATACTTTTAAATAGATAATTTTCAGCTTTTTATATGTGCTCTTTTACATTTTACACAACTTTTTTTGAGTGGGTTTTGCAATTACAGAATATTAGGGTTGATTCAGAGACCTTTTCTCGCCTTTCTCGCCACTGAATCAACCCTATTGTTTTTCTCCTCCTTCCTTCCTCCTTCCAAATAAGTTGCTGCAGGAGGGAGGATGCGCGATAAAATAATGTTCAGATGTTTTCCTTGCTTTATCTGCCAATTTATTGCTTGTAATATGTGTCTTTATGCATATCATCCCTATCTATCAAGTTAATGTAATATAGGGTTGACAGTTCTTTTTTTAAATTATGCATTTGTCCTTGTCTTTCCAGGTGTCTTCTTTTATCTCAGCTCAGCCGTCAATCCCTTGATCTATAATCTTCTATCCAGACGCTTTCGCTCTGCATTCAGAAATTTTCTTCCACCAATTTTTAAACGCTGGACTCCTAAACTCCCAGTGCCAGTGTTGGCCCCTCAAAAAAGCACCTTGATTTTGGCTAAGCGGTGCCGCAAGGATTCAGCTGAAGAAGGCAGTCCCACATTTCCCCAACGCACTTCCATCTGCAGTTCCCATCTCTCAACAGTATTGTGACAGTGAATTGAACACATAAAACATGCACAAAACATTTTGGCAGACAATGGGTTATTGTTGTAACATGCGAGCTATCATTTCTCTCGAGAGAATAACCGGCTACAAAGACTGAATCCTAAAGTATGTCCGGACAAAAGCCAGAACAGCCATCACAAGAGGAAATTAATGAAACAAATCGCAGCCTAATTATTTTGTTACTAAATTATTGGAGCATGTAAATCATTGTGTTTTTTTGTAATTTTCTTATATGTTTTGGACAGTGATGTATTACGGAAGGCAAGTGATATATACTGTTGAGGACCTGACTTTATGTGAGACAGATTTCACAAGTTACTTTGTGGACTAAGCCATTAAAGAAATCTAAACTAAAATGCCATTTTAGCATTTGTTAAAGGGCAACTTTAATCAAAACAAATGTGAATGGATTCTGCCACCCCACCCTGTGCCTGTCATGTGACCAAGCTTTAGGTCTTCAGTCTTCAACATCTCAGTACCTTTATCTGACCATACCTTCTTTTAGCCTCAGATCAGTTTCAGAGGGAAGCAATATGAGGTTGCATACAGTAGAGACACCTCGGGGAACCCAGGACAACCAACATGGATTGCTCATCAGTAGACTTGAAAACCAGATTTCAGAGAAAATTCAGTCTACCGCTAAGGAGACTTTTGAAATTTGGTGGAGGTTCATGGGCTGCATGACCTACTGGATTCCTATATATATCTTGTGGACTCCCTTCATCATTCTCAAATTTCCTGGCACCAACCATAGATACAGATGCATGTATTATTTCTGTTTTTATTTGCATACATGTCTGACTCTTCTGAATTTTCAACCTTCCAAATTTATAATAGGGGTCTACCAGTAGCTGCATGCACAGAACGCTCTAAATGTCATCCTGAGCCTTTCTTGTGTCAGATTGGTTTTACTTACCATTGTTGGAAATTCTTTTTTTATTGCTATGCAAAGAGAGGGATGGCTAACTTTTTTCACTCTAAATATATATTGTGAAGTTAAATTAAGGGATCTTGTATTAAACACATATGTTTTGGAGGAGTTAAAAAGATAAGCTTTTGTCAGTCTAGTAATGTGTTAAATTGGACCTTTAGCTGTTATGAGCGTTAACATCTACCCAAAGCTCTTTTCAGGTTAGCTACCTCTGATTCTTCTTTCAATTTTTCCCCTCTATTTCCTCTATTTTTTCAGCACACTATCTACTCTTCTCCTTTTCCATCTCTGTACTGTATTCAAATGACAGTGGGTTCAATACCACATTTGAAACGCTAGAGGGCGCGCATGTATAAAATAGACTAAATTGATGGCCAGTATGCATGATTCAGAGGACAAAGGTTAAAAAAAGCAAGAGTTCAATATCACCCAGAGCTCTCTCTCTGCAAATCCCTGCTCATTTGTAAGCAAATGTATTAATTTTATACATAAATGGTGATCATGGAAAACAATATGATATAGCTTGTATTCCTAAATGTTTATTGTGCTTTTCTGTATTCTTAAAATGGTGGTCAATAAATGTACTGTATACATTCTATAGCATTTTGTTTTACTGCATGGCTAAAAGAAACCAACCTTTAATCCCATGCAGCTGTCCTCCTTTTAAAATAAGAATGCATTCTGATCAAAACCTTCTTGAAAAACAGGCTGTTTACTCAACTGTCTATACTGCAAGCCATGTGACTTCCTACTGCCAGTGGGGACTCCACTAGCTGCTATCTGGTCACATGATGGGGGGTTCTATTAGTAGCATAGACCAGTGAATATAGTGAGCACTACTTTACTGTGCTTTGTGGACATGTATGTCAGGCATCCTGAAGAAGAAGAGACGCAGCAGGCATGAGGTTGCTGTGCGTTTAAATCAGCATGGGCCTACTTTAAAGTCAAATTCAGGGTTGCTGCATTTATCACCCCCAGGGGTGCCCATCCACTACCAATGACCTTGAAATGCCAGTCAATGAGGGCTCTGCATTGATAAAGGAAAAATAGAAAATACAACCAACCCTGAAACATTCTCATTCCTAAAAAACAGTTGTGTTATTGATGAGTGCAAGACACAAAGCAATCTAATCTGCAATGCCAGCTTGTGCTAGCTACCATTATGTGGTGTTTCTACACATTTTGGAAGGAGCCAAACTGATACTTCTATGTCTAATAATAAACTATTGAAAGCAAAGCCACTTCACCAGCAGAACCGATAAAGAAATAAATCGGGTCATCCTTCCACCTAATGATTATGATTGCTGACATTGCGGTCAGATGAATAAGAACACTGTCTTTAAAATGCAAGAATATCGGTCCTCCCTTTGGATGTGGCACATTTTCAAGTCCTCTACTGGACGGCACTCCAGGGAAAAGGAAACTACAAATTTGATGTGGGTCATTCCAGCTGTGGACGGGCATAGATTGACTGTGGACCAGGACCCTTCCAGACACACAGCTGTGATGAAAGCTTAGCATCAAACCAATTTGGTTTGGGGGCATGGAGGCCCCAAATTTTAAAATATATTATTTAGCATCATAAATGAAACACATCGACAACATGATTGGTTAAACAATTTCACAACCTTTACATTTGTAGTATGGGCATCAAAAAAATTACTTACTAAAAGATATGGGAATGTATGTCCCTTGGATAAAAATCTATGGACTAGAGAATTAGTTATCCAATTAGAGATGGAAGATTAGTGAGGGAGCAAGAGAAAAAATGGGGGTGGAGTGGACGGATAATGGGGTGGGGTAGGGTTAGACAGGAGAGAAGGAAGGATCATTAAGGAGGGGGAGAGTGAAAAGGGAGGGGGGACGGGAAAGGGAGAAGAAGAGGGAAGCAAGGAGGAGGGGAAGGTAAGTAAAAAAAGGTGAGGAAAGGAAAGAATAATATCACAATCTATGAATTTTAACCACAATGATGATTTATAACCTCTCGCTCAAACTATGGTGCTGTCACCAAGCATTAGATGAGAATGGGGCATTGCTTTCTTTCTTGGACAGAGTGGAAAAAAGTTTAGGGTCTACTTTAACTGAGATACATACCAAGAAACCCATTCTTATTGAGGATAAGATTACAACTAGAGGTAGTGGCTACTGCATTCACTAGCATGGCCGACCTTTGGGGTGTGTAGATGGAGTGGCTGCATGGGTGCCTTCATTCTAGAGGAGCCACATTTTTTTCCTTCTTGGTATGTTTTCAGGGGTTAAATATAAAATCATCCATATTTATTTCATGGCAAGTGATATGCTCGGTTTGTGTCTATAATGATTATGATCAGGAAGCGGCTGGTCAAAAATGTGTTGGTATCACATGTGAATGCATTTAATTTATCATCTATGGATTATGGACAAACACTAAGAATATCACTTTCTAACTGCAAGTCATTAAATAATTGTTGATGACCCCTGCTTGCATCGTTTAGCGATTAGTATAGACAGTCATGGAACACCAAGAGCCTGTGTTGAGGAGTAGGGAGTTGAGGAGAGTCAGTGACTTGGGGTAGTTATGGATAATTACAAGAGTTCAGGGGCAGACTGACCATAGGAAGCATGGGCAAGAATTCCCACTGGCCTGCACTGCTTTGATGTCAGCTCGGTTAGGCATTTCTTCTAGCACACAGCCCACCTCACCCAGATCCTGTGCGATATGTCACTGCTCTTTTAAACTGACTACCTGCATCCCAAGTAACTCACCAACCTAAACTGACCAGATGTTCTATTTTGGTGGAACAGTCCCACTTTGAGGTGTTTTGTCCCACTGCCCCCCCCCCCCCCAAAAAAAAAAAAAAGCCTCTGGGGACACTTGAATGTCCCACTTTGCTGACATTATGGGGAAAACTGTTCCACTGAATCCAGGATGTCTGATCAACTTCCAATTGGGGCACATTGACTGAATGGTTGTACTGAAATGTATGTATTGGTTGAGCGTTACTGGAGGTGGGGCTACACCTACTAACACCCAGAGGAGTAGCAAAAATTTCACCTCCAAACCACACCCCAACCACACCCATTACCCTGTAAAGTGATCAGTTTAACTAAGTGTCCAACTTTCAGTCCCTCAAAAATGGTCTGATTCAGCAAAACCCATGGCTGATTTTGGCCCAGTCGGACCCTGCTGGAGGTATTGGATTTTGTCTAGGAAAAGTTGGATTTATCTAAGAGGGGCCAACCTGCTGCTGCAGGCACTTTAAAGAACAGCTAACAATATGAAATGAAATGATATTATATGATATCCTATAAAAAAATATTTATATTATATGATAGACTGTAACTTATTTTAAAATATCTTTAATATCTTTTTAAGTTAAGAAAAAAGCTGAATTAGTAGAAAGTGAACATAATAAACACAAAATTCTTTTAAAGTTATTCGTCCGGACCAAACCTTTAACAAAATCACTCAAAAAAATAAAGAAAACAAGCTTGCTTCCATCTCTGTTCCAGTACCGAGTTCTCATCCTCCGGCGCAGTCCCGCACTGGGCTCTCGGCATTTCTGCTCCCTGCCGCAGGGGGGCAAATGTATTGGAAGCTCATAAGCAATATAAATAGCCCCTCCCTGTGACTTGGAGCCGAGCTGTCACTGACAGCCGAAAAGATCGGCTGAAGCTCCCGCTGTCAGTGACAGCTCAGTTCCCCACCACAGGGAGGGGATATTCACCATATAAGATGCACCTGGACATAAGGCAAGGTGCAATATTCCCCAATTACAGACATTGTGTTTTTTCCCCTCCCGATCCCCAATATAAGCAATGTGGCATTCCCCCATCCCATTGCCCTAGCCAGTGTGTCATTCTCCCATCCCATTCTCCATATAGGCACGGGGCAGAAACCCAAATTACAGGCAGTGTGGCATTCTCCCCCTCTCATTCCCCATTATAGGCAATGTGGCACTCCCCCACTCCAGTGTGGCACTCCCCCATCCCATTCCCCATATAAGCAGTGTGGCACCCCCCATCCCATTCCTCATAGGCAGTGTGGAATTCCCCCATCCCATTCCCCATAATCAGTGTGGCACCCCCATCCCATTTCCCATATACAGTTAGGTCCATAAATATTTGGACACTGACACACATTTAGTTTTTTTACCCATTTACTGACACATATTGAAGTTATAGTTATATAATGGATATAGACATAAAGTCCAGATTTTCAACTTTCATTGAAATTGGATGGAGGGTTTTGGAGTTTCAGCTCCTTAACATGTGTTACTCCTTGGGCAGGCATGGGCTTTTCCTACATAATGCCATTCTCATTTAAGCAAATAAATGGCCTGGAGCTGATTTGATGTGTGGTGCTTGCTTCAGAAAGATTTTTCTGTGAACATGAGCTGAAAACATGCAGTCAAATGAGCTCTCCATGCAGGTATAATAAGCCACCCTTAAGCTGTGAAAACAGAAAAAACTCAGAACCCATCAAAGAAATTTCTACAATATTAGGGGTGGCAAAATCTTCAGTTTGGTACATCCCAATAAAGAAAGAATACACTGGCGAACTCATCAATGCCAAAAGACCTGGGTGCCCACGGGAAGACAAAAGGGGTGGATGATCACAGTATAATTTCCATGCTGAAGAGAGACCCCTTCACAACAGGCAACCAAAGTGAACAACACTCTCCAGGATGTAGGCGTATCAATGTCCAAGGCTCATAAGCCTTAAGAATAAAAGGGCTAGATTGGACTTTGCTAAAGAAAAGCTAAAAAAACCTGGAATCTGGAAGAACATTATTTTGACAGATGAAACCAAGATCAACCTATACCAGAATGATGAGAAGAAAAAACGATGACAAAGGCATTGTACAGCTCATGATCATGACAGCTCAAACATAGCACAACATCTGTAAAACTCGGTGGAGGCAGTGTGATGGCTTGTGCATGCATGGCTGCCAGTGGCACTAGGTGACTAGTGTTTATTGATGATGTGACACAGGACAGAAGCATGAATTCTGAGCTATTCAGAGATATAATGTGTATTTAAATCCAGCCAAACTGATTGGTCCGCATTTCATAATACAGATGGACGATGACCCGTAGCCAAAGATACCCAAGCGTTTATTAAAGCAAAGAAGTGGAATATTCTAGAATGTCCAAGTCAGTCACCTGATCTCAACCCAATTGAGCCGCATTTCACTTGTTAAAAACTAAACTCCAGACACAAATGCCCACAAACAAACAGAAACTGAAAACCACTGCAGTAAAGGCCTGGCAGAGCAATAAAAAAGAGGAGAAACAACATCTGGTGATGTCCATGAGTTCAAGAATTCAGGCAGTCATTGTCAACAAAGGGTTTTCAATAGGGATGTGCGAACAGAACTGCAAAAGTTCGGTACGAATCTAAAATTTGTGAGTTCAGGTCCCCGAGTGTGGATTTCAAATCTGTACGCACGTTCAGCCCAAACCCAGAAGAAAGCTGATTGGCAGCCTTCTTCCTGCACTAACAGTAATTGGCCAGGCTGGACGAAAATATTTTTGTGTATTGTCCATTGGTTCAGGGCATTTTTAGCTTTGATAAACTATTTAATTGTTTCACACCTGGCATTGAGCATTGATAAACCAGTTACTTGCCACATCTTGCATTACACCCTCTTGAGCTTTGACAAACCAGTTACTTGTGGGCCCACCTTGCATTATTCTCTTTTGAGCTTTGATAAACCAGTTACTTGGCAAACCTTGCATTATACCCTCTCGGGCTTTGATAAACCAGTTAGTTGGCACACCTTGCATTACACTCTCTTGGGCTTTGAACAACTAGTTACTTGTGGGTATACATCTGGCATTATATTCATTTGAGCTTTGATAAACTAGTTACTTGGCACAACTTGCATTACTCCCTCTTAGGCTTTGAGAAACGAGTTACTTGTTGGCACACATTGCATTATACAAAGAGGTACACATGAAGGCTTCAGAGTGCATTGTTATCAGTAGATGGCAACATAAACATACATGGATGCTGAAAGCTAAAATATAAAGACACCTAATGTAGGTAAATAGTATATACCAAAACAGTGCCTTGAAGGTAACAAATTTGTGTTTAAGAAAAACTTTTCATAATAAGCAGTCACACAACTCTTCCATTCGTAAGCGCTTTTATAACTTCCATTTTCATCGTATGTTCAGTTTCTTTCCTTATTTCGCTTTCATTTGTCAGAAGTGGTTTATTCCTATGTAAGGAAGAATTAATTGATGTAATCCGAAAATTAATTATCATAGTCTCTTAACTCCAAATAACTTACAATCTGAAAGTTGGGAAGTTTTCTATAAATATTACAATTGGTAGCTCCACAAAGCTCAAGAATGTCACTTAGGAGGTCTTCACCAAATCATATACATTAATATGGAAATCGTCATCAAACTTGATGAAGTACATTGAAGGTTTGGTTTCTACTCAATTAATTACCATGCCAGTCCTTTTTGAGCCATCTTCTTTGGCATATTCCACTTGCTTCCCAAATGGGCTGTCCTTAACCTGTTCTGGCTCTCTTTCCGCTGGGGGAGAATCAGAGTCAGACATGATGCAAATATCTCCTTCTTTATTATCATCTAAAAGGTGATACATGTGTAGAACAGGGTTTTTTTCATATGTTTTACAAAACTATGTGTTCATTATTGTTGCTCCAGCTAAAAACATCCCTCATCATTCATATTTGGAACCATCTTCTGTTTAAGCCATATGTTCCAAAGCTTTAGCAATCATTGTGTCAGCCAAATGGCATCGCTTATCCTGGATGAAGCAACTCTGTCTGGAAGAACTTCAAGAGCAGTCACCCTTTCATCATTGTGGAGTTCTAGTCCATAAACTCAGTCAAACCCATCATACTTAATAAGGTAGAGGGAAGGGTTGACTGGTATAGATCTTTTCCATTGTGTTATTGGGCTACTGTCTTCTTTCCAACCATTTTCTATCATGCAGCCAACAATGTTTCTCTGTTTCTCCTAGGCTGAGAAATTGGTTTGCTTGGTCCGATGTCTTTGCAATGTTACTCTTAAGAGGTCCTTTTCCCATATTTGCATTTCCAAAAGAAGTCTTCCTTCATCTTATTAAATGGCAGCAAGGTTGCCACACTAGAGAAAAAACAGATCACCCTTAACCTGTTGATGTTTCATTATTTTATTTGCTGATTTCTTTATTTTTTAAGTTACTGACAGTGGCCTGTCCCCCTCAGAATATCAGCCACCTGTTTCTGGAAATGGCCTGTAAAGGATAATTAGTAGATGAGATGCTTTTCTCTCCCCCTCACTATATGAGCAGCCTGTCCCTGGAAGTGGGCTGAAAAGGACAATTAGCATAGGTTCGTTTTCCACTAATTGTCCCTCAGCATGTAAGCCACCTGTCCATGGAAGGGCAATGAAATGGGCAGTGACCTTTGAAAATGGTCCCCCCTTACTCATCTCGTCACCAGAATGAACAAATGTATTTATTTTTTCAATGAGAGAAAAGATGTATATCTCATTAAATTAAAAAAAGATCTATTCTCTAATTTTTTCTGTTTTCTGTTATTATTTTGAGTACTTCCCCTAGCCCATTTTGTGCAGGGCAGTCTGCCGAAAGTCGGCCTGACACCTTAATGAAGTTTCCTTTCTTTCTTTTCTTATTAATTAAATCATTAATATTGTATTTATATTTTTAATTTATTTTTGTTTGAATTTCTTTAATGTTGTTTTATGTATGTTGTTATTTTAGTACTTTCCTTAGCCCATTTTGTGCAGGCAATCTCCTTGTTGCTAACCCCCCCCCCATTTGTCACCTATAAAAAAAAAAAAATGTATGTATTTATTTCTTTATTTTTTGTTTTCTGTTATTGTTTGTGCAGGACAATCCCCTCAATATAAAACCCTCTAACCCTTGCTACCCCATTTTACAGCCATTTTTGGTCCCCCAAATTCGGGTCCTTATTGACTTCAACAATCCCGGGTTGCGGTGCAGTCCACAGACCTGTACCGGACTTTAGGGACAAGTTAGACCAAACTTGACGAACCCAAACTTCAGCAAGTTAGTTCATACCTAGTACCTAGTTAGAAATTAACATGTTATTTACAATTATTTATTTTGTCCAATTACTTTTGACCACCTGATGTATAGGAATTGTGTTTCAAAAATGCTTCAGTTCCTCACATTTTAATGCAATCTTTTTGTTCAACCCACAAAATAAAATATGAAAGTCCAAACTCCAACTGCATCTGAATTGTTTTGTTCAAAATTCATTGTGGTAATTTACAGAACCAAAATTAGAAAAGTGTTGTCCAAATATTAATGGGCCTAATTGCAAGCAGTGTGTCCCCCTCCCAATCCCCATAGGCAGTGGAGCATTACCCATCCCATTCCCCATAGGCAGAGTAGCATCCCCTTCTGATTCCTCATAGGCATTTTCCACCCATTCCCAAAAGGAAGCGTGGCATTCTCCCCTCCCATTCCCCATAGGCAATGTGGCACCCCCTATCCCATTCATCATACATGAGTTCAAAAAAGTCCCTAAAGAAAGGGCATAGTAAATAGTTTGCGTGTTGGAATAGTAATAAATTGTCAGTCAGGGCTGGTTGTGTGTCACACATTCTGCCATAATTAAAATAATTTAAATAATTAGCTAATTGGTACCAGTCACTCCTGACTTAAAAGAAACAGGAAATCGGCAGATGTCTCTTCAATTGCCAGATTGTTTTTTGCTCCAGTATGATCATTTTGGAAATGACTAAATGGATGGAATGGGTTAATATGCCTCTCTTGATGGCAGCAGTGGCTTGCCTAAAATATCAGTGCAAAATGAAATGTGAAATCCAGTGTTGCTGTTTGCAATGAACCCTTAAATGAAATGGTAATTCTCCTTATTATTACTGTAACTGTAGCTATGTAATTAACTTACAGCCAGACAATTGGCTTCCTGCTCCGATTAGCGCTGCCTCAATGACGTTAATTCAGAGAATTCTCTGAATTTTCTTTTCCCTTATTTTTCTTTTACTAATAAAGCGAAAGTTTCTGCAAACCACTAAATGATCTTCACAGCCAAAATGTGAATAAAGTGGTCCTACCATGACCCACTGTACCTGCCCTGCTTTTCAGTTAAAGATACCACCATCTGCCACAGCATCATGGGAGCCGGACAGTGGGGCACGAGCAAGCCTAATGGGTAAAGCTGCATCATTATATATTCTAATATATATATATATATATATATATATATATATATATATACATATATTATATACAGTCTTCCCTGTAAGGTGTGTGGCTGCGCGATTGCGCAGCCGCTTAGTAAGGAATTGAGGCCATGCAGAGGCGGCAGCCCGACTCCAGGACACAGGAGGGAGGAGGCAAAACACACATTTGTAGCCTATCAATGCAGGCTGTGTGTTTCTCCTCCCCCTTCAGTTATCTATCTCTTTCTTTTCATTAATTTATTTCTTATCTATTTATTACATTTTCTATTTTTTATTCTATCTACCTGGGTTTTATTTATTTATTCTCTCTATCTGTCTTTTTCCAGGCTGTCTGTTTTAATTAAATCTATCTATCTATCTATCTATCTATCTATCCAATTTCTAGATTTCATTCTATCTATCTACCTATCTATTCAACTATCTTTTCATTCTATCAATTCATCTAGTTCTTTTCTACACTATTTTGGCCATTTGACGGACATAACAATGTTTTTAGTTAGGGATTTAGACTGCCCACCTTTAATGGAGCCTAGCTCTGTTTCCCAACATCCCCGCTCAGCAGCTGCCAAAGCTTAGCGGAAACATTGATTATATATATATATATATATATATATATATATATATATATATATATATTGGTCAAGTGTGGCTGTAGTCTAGTGACGGGCTCTGGGGTCAAGGCAATATTATATCTGACTCAGACCTACCCTATACCTAAGCAGAGGCAATATCTAGGGCAAGCATCTGGACTTTCCTTCCCAGGATTTCGAGGCCTCCAACCTTGCAAGTGTACCCGTCACTATTCCCTTCAGGACGCCCCATGCAGGCATGAGCCCGGGGCACGTGAAACAAAGGACCCAGCACAAGCTGGCTCCGCTACCTCTGTAGTATGTGCTCCCCTGCTCATGTTTACACAATTGAGCCTCCTGAATGAATGAATAAATGTGCCAACATACTTACCCAGCCATGGCGCCTCCTTCCTCTTTGCTCGCAGCAGTGCATGTTGTGGGTCCTTGTCACCACCGCACACATGCCTCATGCCTCGTTTGTGCTGCCGCCTCTGTCAGACCAGCCGGTGAGTATCTGCCTTGGGATGGGGTGCTGATGGGGGCCAGTGATGGGGCACCATCAAGGCTATGTACGCTCCATGACAGGGCTATTCCTTTGGTGGGATGCCAGAGGTGAAAGATCTGTGACTCCCTATGAGGAAAAGATAACATTGATGCACATAGTGTTTTTATTATCTTTTTTTGTATGAAGCATTCATTTTTATATAAGGGGGAAGAGTTTTTTTTTTAATTTTCACTACTTATGGGTCTCAACAATCCATATGCTTGCTTATAATCCATCAGCATACACCAGGTTCTTCTCTTGGCCTCTAAGCCCTGGTCTTCCCAGCAACTGTGTTTTGTGCAGGTAGCTAGAAAAAAATTGCTTTCCATTAAAAATCATATCAACATTTTTCCCTGTTTAGGGAAACAAACCTCTATTGCTGACAGCAAAATTAAAAAAAGTTACCTGATACCATCTTTTAGTCCACTCTCTTGATAAAAGAAGGAATCTGTGTAGTGGTGCCTTATTGCCCCATCACTTCGGCACTAGCCCTTCTGCTGCCACCGTGCTTAGATGACGTGGCTGTTACTCAAAAGTGCTTGAAGCCAGAGGCTTGATGGGTGTTTTTGTTTTATTTCCAGGGTTATAACTACAAGGGGCACCAAAGTATCGACTACACTAGTGCAGGGGGACCCACCATTGTTGCCCCTCTAACTTATTGTTATTTGTGCTCAAATGACAGAATAAAAGTTTTATGTTTGCCTGTATTTATTTTTGTCTAGCATTGACCCATGTTCACAGCAGCAGAAAACAGATGCAAGTCCCAAAGTTTCTGATACCAAACAGGTCCTTCCTCAGGGTTAACAGTGGTATTTAGGTTTTGCCTGATGGCGGGCTTTTCCTGACCAGCCAATGAAGTGGTTGTGGGCCTTTCCGGAAAAGCCAACCAGCCCTGTCACTCTACCAGGCGCTTGTTGTCCCGGCCTGCCAGCCGCAATATGGCACTTGGTTGGTTGTTTGTTAATAATACATTTATTTCATAACAATAAATAGAATCTCGGAGTGCATAAATTAAGATTTTTATTTAAATGTTACACTCATGACATCTTATTGTAGCCCCGACTGGGGTCATTTTCAAGTGCCACTGCCACTGGCAGAGCAGGATCGGGGCTCAGGTGAGTTACAGCAGCTGCCTGCTGCTGCAACCTTAGGTGAAGCGGGTGGATGAGCAGCCCATCCACCAGATTTTCCGTATTTTGGCAGGGCACCAAACTCGAACACATACTTCTGGCAGGGAACCCGAACTCGGAAAGCTCTGCCTAAATTTTGGAAGTCCCTTTATACTGTAAACAAATCTTTTGGGTATAAATCATTTGAGCCAAGATGTAGCACAATGTCCATTCTGTTATATTAGCTTGTAGCCTTGACAATATTTAGAATACATCTCTTATCCCTATTAACAGTGGCACCTAGGAGACACCTCACCTCCATTTGCTAATTTTTATCCTTTCCAAAGTCCACACTAATTGTTGATTCACCAACCAGAAGATGCCTTCTCCTATTGGTTGGTTTTGTAACTGTTCCTTTCTACCTTTTTGCACTCATTTTATTTAGTCTCTAATTTAAGTCCACTTCTTTCAAACTTTCCAAATCCTGCACAAACTGATCATTGCTTACATTAGCAGATACATCCACATCAAGCTCAAAAGAAGCATATGGGTTATATTGGATAAGTCCAAACTTTGCACGTTTCTGTTCTATATTGCGCCATTTTTTGACACAAACCTCTTTCACCAGATTGTCACAGAACTACAGTCAGGGTCTTCTGAGGTTGTGGGCACTGTAGCCAAGACCATCAGTATGGCTTTAGGATTTATGCTGGAAATGAAAAAATGACGCAGGTAATTCTGAAAAGTAATTACATGATTGGAGTTGCGTCTGACTGATTAACATCTATCACGGAATCCTCTGAGTTGTTCCTAGTTTGAGCTGTTAAATTAGATTGACTTTTTTAGTCTTGAAAGGAGCAGACAAAGATGAGCAGCTAGGAAGTAAATAAGAAACAGCTCCTGAAGGTTCTCCCCAGGTCAAGTTTAAAATCAAAGCAGTTTTACTTCCCAGGTATCTGATCCATTTGTCACGTTGCTGCATAAGGCTGCTGTTGCTGATTTTTGGCATCCTATCTATAGCCACGCCCCAGTTTTTTCTCTAGTCTGACCATATTTTGCTAGACCTGAAGGTGGAGCAAACACCACATACTGTACATCCTGCATTATACTGTGTAAGTAATTATTTGTGGACGCAGATAGTAGCTTTCTCCTTTGCTCGTCCACTGCAATTTCCTCAGCTAGCAAAACAATGAATCCTGTCACATGTTTTAGAAGACATATACTGTGCAGGGGACTGGATATAATAGACAAGTAAACGGCCCTGTCATTGCACACTTTAAAGTGGACCAACACCCAGGATTTTGACTATCCTAGGTCTTGGTCCACTTCGGTGGGGCACCCCCGATCGGGGTGCCCCGCTGTGTGAAACCCACCCGATCACCCTAAAAACTCACCTCTCCCCGCTCCCAGCGCCGACGGACAATCGATTTGACAGCTGCTTGTCCGTGGCTCCTCCGCCGCCGCCTCCCTAGAGGGGCGCGAGGGAGGCGGCGGCGGCCGGCCGCCGCCGAAGCTAAGGTAAGGGGGTTTGGGGTTTTGGGGGGGTTTCACCCCGCGGGACATCCCGATCTCGGATGTCCCGCGGGGAGGGAGGTGATCGGCCCGGGAATCTTATAGATTCCCGGGCCGATCACCCGAGGGTGATGGTCCACTTTAAACACTTGAACTCTGTGAATACTTTGAATGCAACAACTCATCCTGTGATGCAGGGAAAAAAACAAAATACATGACTTTAGAACAGACAAAGAAAAACCACAGCACACTCTTCTAAAAAGACTAGCAAAAACAACTGTGTGGAAGGTAAGAATTGAGACATCGAAAGTACTTTTAAATCCAACATTTTATTAAATCTAGGCTCAACCAGGGTTTCTTCCCTTTCACTGAGAAAAGTAATTATGTTTATGAATTACAATGCTGGTCTAAATATATACGCCGGAGTAATAACTCACAATCTTAGAAGCTATGAGATATATTTTATACCTGGAAAACTTTGATAAAGATTTTGGGAAAAGAACTGAGGCACCTTTATGAAACCCACCACTTACACATTTTCTCTTTTGTACTTTAAGAAGGAGTGTCGGATAAAGAATTTTGCTGTTACATGTATTGACTAGTGGTGATGTCATGATCTTTTCATGGCTGTAGAGTTGCTGTCAAGCCATAGTAACCTGCAGTAACCAAAAAGTCTTTAAAGTGAAGAGTGACTAGTAGGGACCTCACACCATTTCTGATACTACAACTGAAGGTACATGTTTCTAGAGACTTTGTGCTCTCATTCACGACTTCTAAAAGACTACAACCAAAACTGAAACATGATACAGCAAAATCCCAAACCAAATCGCTATATCTCATTAAGAACAGGTGACGTATGAACTGAAAAAATGACATTATTTCTGTTGAAGCCCTGTGGGGCACAGCCTCTCAAGTTTGAATAATGAATCCTGCTATAGCAATGACCAGAGTGGCCTAAGCAGATATCAGGAAATGTGTGAAACCCTTGAGCTTTAAAATTGCAAGTGGCTATTAGACTTGAGAAAATCTTTTTTTATTAACGTCTGCCTCAAAATTGTGCTTATAAAATATACAACAGTGACACTTTGATAGAACATCCCGAGGAAAGGAGGATTCACCCTACTGAATCTCAGGTAAAAAATGAATTTCCAGTTCATTCGTCCAGATTTATTTTACAGAGATATGGTGTGAGGGTATAAATATTCCCTGACTATATGAAAGAAGTCCATCAACTCTGGAGGAATATGCTTCACTTTTCTTACTCAGACCTTTATTCCCTCGCCTTAATGGGTTTGTAGTTCTGATCTTTCCACACTAAGGCCTAGACCTTCTTTGAGATATCTCATACAATTATTATTTTAGAATAAGGCATAGGCTAAAATTAAGTGTGATTCAAAGAGAGAACATTACAAGGGTTTATAAATGCACATATGTTGGTTAATAATACATTTATTTCATAACAGTAAATAGAATCTGGGAGTGCATAAATTAAGATTTTTATTTAAATGTTACACTCATGACATCTTATTGTAGCCCCGACTGGGGTCATTTTCAGGTGCCACTGCCACTGGCAGAGCAGGATCGGGGCTCAGGTGAGTTACAGCAGCTTCCTGCTGCTGCAACCTTAGGTGAAGCGGGTGGATGAGCAGCCCATCCACCAGATTTTCCTTATTTTGGCAGGGCACCGAACTCGAACACAGACTTCTGGCAGGGAACCCAAACTCGAAAAGCTCTGCCTAAATTTTGGAAGTCCCTTTATACAGTAAACAAATCTTTTGGGTATAAATCATTTGAGCCAAGATGTAGCACAATGTCCATTCTGTTATATTAGCTTGTAGCCTTGACAATATTTAGAATACATCTCTTATCCCTATTAACAGTGGCACCTAGGAGACACCTCATCTCCATTTGCTAATTTTTATCCTGTCCAAAGTCCACACTAATTGTTGATTCACCAACCAGAAGATGCCTTCTCCTATTGGTTGGTTTTGTAACTGTTCCTTTCTACCTTTTTGCACTCATTTTATTTAGTCTCTAATTTAAGTCCACTTCTTTCAAACTTTCCAAATCCTGCACAAACTGATCATTGCTTACATTAGCAGATACATCCACATCAAGCTCAAAAGAAGCATATGGGTTATATTGGATTAGTCCAAACTTTGCACGTTTCTGTTCTATATTGCGCCATTTTTTCAGAGCCAACAGTTTTCCACTCTTTCCCCTCTTGTGAAGTCTTTGTGGGAGTGGTGGCTGTATACAAAGCTGCTTTGTTGACTGGGATAGCGTCACTCACAACCTGAGGCTGAAGAGTACAAACTAAAGAATGTAATCTTGAAATGTTGTTACACAATCCTGACATCTGCACACATATAGGACAGCATTGCAAGTTCCAAAAAGTACTACAAAAAAACTACAGCCAGACAAGAGTTACACTGAACCAAACCAGGCATTCTAGATAATCAGTATGGGTATGGCTAATAAGTAAGTGCTGTACTGCAATACTGCAGTATTTAAAACTACACATTTCTGTCAAGCTGCTCTCACACAGGTTGAAACTCCACAGCATGAAACTCTACAGAGCAGCTCACCTGTTTATATACAAGTCCCTCTTAGTTAAGCTAATGGGGGGGTTGCTAGCTCTTTTGCTATGTTAATAAGAACCCCACCCTATTTAATGCTCACGTGGTTAGCAAACAGCAACAGCCCAAAACCAATCTATACTACCAAATCACATTTAAAGTGGACTAAAACCTTCCTGGGAATATCCTGGATTTTGGTTCTTGCCCCCGGGGCACCCCAATTGGGTGGCTTGAATGAGCTCACCTCTTACCAGTCTTACGGCACATCTCTGATTTGCGCCACTCGTACAATCAGCCCGCTCAAATCTGCTCAAACCCCTTCGTTTAGGAACTCGTCTAATGCAAGCGGATCCGAGCATGCTGGTGGGCGCATCCCCTGCTACCCTTCAACAGGGAGTGTGCCCGTGTCGGCCATTCACACCCTGCTATAGGAATGCAGCTGCTGCTCGAGCATATGCCGTTGGACTGGGATAAAAGTGAGTTTTTGGGCAACCTGGGGTTTCACACAGTGGAACACCCCCGATCGGGGTGTCCCAGGGGGAGTGAGTATGACTATCCTGAAGTCTCATAGACTCCAGGGTAGGTTTTGGTCCTCTTTAAGTCAAATTATTTTTTTTTTATTTATACAAGGAAGATACAATACAAAAACAGCTACTTACCAAATCCAATCCAACTTCTGCAGTTTTTAGAACTACAAACTTCCTTCCTGGTCATTTAATGCCAGGCATTTACCATATGTTTTGACAAAGTCAGACAATTCTGATATTTACAATTGCAGGAGTTGATTATACATTTAATGTGGACAATCACTTCTAGCTATGTTAAGCTTGTGTGAAATCTCTTCAATAGAACAGTGATGAATCAGCCATTGCTGATTGCCATTGCATGTGGAGGTGAAATAGTTAATCAAATAGCCGGTATTGTCTCCAGATATACTTGTGCTGCATTATTCACACTTGCAAGGAAGGTATTCTATTGCTCTAATGGACTTTGAATGGGCTTCCATTCCCTCCCTCCCACTGATGTTCTCTATCAGTGCTAATTTTCTCCATAGCAGCTCTGAGAATAGGACCAAAGACTAGTGCCGTAATGGATCATTTGTGGGATATATAATGCTGCAGGATCCCAGCTCAGACTTTACCTTCAGTCTTATAGAAATATACTTGTTCCCAACCTTCTATACAAACTTTATCCAGTTGGTGGGCAAGATGCTCCATCATGACATAAACTAAATAGTAAAAACACGTCTTGATAGAGCGGCCAATATAAACATTAAAATAATTTTTAAAGGTAAAATGTGTCCTATGATTAATCATCATGTATATAGTTTTCATTAAAGATGAAAATGCCTTGTCAGTCTCCATTCTGGTATGGAGAAAAGCCTTAAAGCGGTCCAACATCAGTTTTGCTCTACATGGGAGCTGTGATGCATTGTCGTAGGAAAGCATAGACCGCAAAGCCCCACGTTCATTTATCTCCACTGCAATCCCCCCAGGGAAATCTGGCCCTGCAAATGACCGATCATCGTGTGTTTGAGCTGGTGACCGATCATCAGTGTTTGAGCTGGTGAAGAAAAAGCAGAAGCAACTCTGGAACACAGATGCCTATACACAGGGGGCTCTAACAACCTAACTGCCCTCCTGCAAACATCACAATGTGGTCCAGCACCAATTTAGGTTGCACATATTCAGCCACTCTACTGCTCTGTCTTCTGTACATCTCTTATGCTTAAAATAGAATATCCCCACACTGGTGTGCATTCTGCGATCCCCATGTTACACAGATCCAAAGCTGGATTTAAACTGGACCAAACAGCCTTGAACAGCCAAAAAAAAACTACCCCAAATCTAACTTGCGCCATCAGCATGCATAGTGTGGCCCCTGTAAAAACTGGGGTAACCTAATCTCTCATAGAAAACCCTGCATAACACAGCCTAGCTGCATAATACATGACAGCAGTGCCGGAGTTAACCACTAGAGGCTGCTGTGGGAAAGTGACATCATCAACAGAGGTTATATAAGAGCTGACATTGTTTTAGAAGAGTCAGTGAGTGCAGAGCCGTCTGAGTCTTGTTAGACTGTGCAGAGCTGTTGTCAAGAGATGATGTATTGAGCAGAGAGAACATGGATTGCTGAGAGAGAGAACCATGGATATAGCCATGCAGAGGAGACTGTAGTGTGCGAGTACAGAATGGAGCTTATTAACCCTTTTAAGAAGGAGCTACTACACAAGAAGGAGTTATAGTGTGCAGAGCAAGACAGAGAGATACCACAGAGAGACATCTGTGTGGGCATAGGTGGAGCAGAGGAGTGTACTGAGCACCAATACAAAAGGTACCAGTAGCATAGTCCCAGCCCCTAGAGTGACCCCGGGATCCTGTGAGCCTGTTTGCTAATAGTTTGAAGTACTTTGCTTATTGCTGATGCTGAAGTGGAAGTGTGTTTGCTTTAATAAAGTTTGGAAAGACATTTGCATTGTGTGGTGACTCCACCAGCCCATATCCCAACCATCCCTCAAGATCTTAAAGAACTCGTGACAGCTCGCCCCACATGTCAGCCGGCCCTGGTGTGGCATGTGGGTTATTGTCAGCACTTACATTTGCTCCTGCACCTACTCAAAGCTGGAATGCCGCCTCATAGTACCACAGTGCTGTCTTCAGTGAAAGTGGTCTTCACCACGGAACACATAGGGTCGGTTTGAGGGCCCCCTCGACCTCTACTCTCCCTACTAGTGATATATATTTGATTTATTTTTTTTGTATAGTCACTCCTGTGGGGTTGATACACACTAGAGATGAGCGAACTTTTGAAAAGTTCGATTCGGCCGATTCGCCGAATTTCACAAAGAAATTCGGGTTCGGCCGAATCGAACTTTTACGAAGTTCCCATCATAAATGCCGGCATGGTGGGAGCGGGCCTGCCGGCCCGCTCCCACCGTGCCGGCATTTAAAAAACAAAAAAAAAAAAAAAAAAGCATTTTTGCCGGCATGGTGGGAGCGGGCCGGCCCGCTCCGCTGTCAGCGGAACCGGCCGGCCCGCTCCGCTGTCAGCGGAACCGGCCGGCCCGCTCCCACCATGCCGGCATTTCAAAAAAAAGCAAACACTTACCTGCAGGTCCGGAGCCGCTCTCAGCTGTCATCTGAGGGCGCGTCATCAGAGGGCGCTCTGATGACGCGCCCTCAGATGACAGCTGAGAGCGGCGCCGGCCTCCACGCTCCGGACCTGCAGGTAAGTGTTTGCTTTTTTTTGAAATGCCGGCATGGTGGGAGCGGGCCGGCCGGTTCCGCTGACAGCGGAGCCGGCCGGCCCGCTCCCACCATGCCGGCAAAAATGCTTTTTTTTTTTTTTTTTGTTTTTTAAATGCCGGCATGGTGGGAGCGGGCCGGCCGGCTTTACCGGCCCGCCGGCCGGCTCCCACCATGCCGGCATTTTTTTTTTTTTAATTTCAGGAAAAATTCGATCGGCACGAACCACAAAATATTCGGGTTCGCGCCGAATCGAATATTTCCTGAAATTCGGAGCGAATTCCGGTTCGTCCGAACCGGTTCGCTCATCTCTAATACACACTTTATATATATACATGTTTTTTTTCACTTATGCTAGAATTTATCATGCATTGAGTACTTGCCTCTAATTGCGTTGTTTATGCACTTTTTATCTATGCAATGTTTATGAATTTCAATGTATGCAGTTTTTTGTGTTGCCTAGGGCATTGAGGCCCCTGAGAGGCTTCTTTTCCCAGCAGACTAGTTGTGCTGCTGCCTGGATTTACCTGACATTGCCCACAATGCACAGCGGTATCAATCCTCTTTGTAGCCCACTGGCAGGTCCATAGAATGCCATTGGGGGGGGGGAATTAATCAATCATGTGCAGCAATTATGTGCAGCAATCTGAATTGCCATGGATGCAAGCATTGCTTATTGTATAAGTGTTGATCTGCTTTAGTCCAGTAAGGACTCTGAGCACTGGCACTGTTTCATCATCTTCTCCCATCCCTAACAAATCTGTTTTTGGACCAACTTCACTGAAAAGTGACAATATATTTTGGGAAGTAATTGTGATGACTTAGTGGCTAGTGGAAACTTCTCTTGTAAAGCACATCTAAAAGTTTCCACCGCACAGCCAGGGCAATGAGTTCAGAATTATTGTCTGCAGGGAACATCTCTAGAACATACAGGCTCTTGTGAGGACAGTGGGCTCTATAAATACCCACCAATGCTGTGTCAAGCTGTTTTGGAAGAATAAGGATTCTGTCATATTAAAGGGACAGTCAAGGAAATGACAATAAAAAGGCAGCCATCAGCTCACATAAAGCTTGTCCCATAGTTTCTGTTTCCTGCAGTGCCCGCTAGGAGTCATTGCAAGGCTCCAAATGCGCCCCGTTCTCTGTGAAAATTTGGTCATTCTGTGCCTTCAGGCTCCTAGTGCAAGCGACCCAACAAGCCAAAGTGGTCCAACAGCTGGCTCTGAACATATTAGAGCATGAACAAGTCTAATAAAGCTCCACTATGACAAGCCTATCCTGGCTCAATGCAGAAATTATAGCAAAAGCAGCAGCTTCACTTAGAATATATAAGCATTGTGCATTTTATCAAAGATGTGGTGATGCTTTGAAATGGCGCATTTTACACAGTTCCTATAGGGGATAAGGTGGGAGGAAGTTAGCATGTGCATCAACAGGTATTTTAAAGACCCTTTAAAGACAATACTTTCCACTACTGCCCACATTCCTTAAAGAAGCAATATTTAAAAAATGTTTAATATGAAACATATATAAAAACATGCTAGTGAGAGGAGGAGTTACATGTGCACCATAACTGAACAATTCCACTAAGCTTGTGGTCTCCTTCTACTGGTCAGAATAAAATCCAGTTTTAAGCTTACCAATATGGACCGAACCCTGGAAGAAGGCTGATTAGCTGCACAGGAAGAAGGCTGATTGTCTGCACAGCAACCACTCAACCTTCTTCCTGCCCTAGCAACCACAGCCATGCCTATTAACGGGACACGTGAACCTGCCCTATAAAAGGTAGGGTCTGCATCCCGCCAATCTCGCTGGCGCTCTGCAGTAGATAGGGACATGTTGCTGGCTGTTGCTGAGGGACAGACTATCCTTGTCAGGACTTTTTTTAGGGCCAGTGGCTGGATTGAGGGTCAGTCTAGTTGAGGCCAGTTCAGACCCTTATTTTATTAACAAAGTAATTCAGTGTCTGCTAGTTCCAGCCACTCAGTAATAGCTGAGTATACTATTGCTCGACCACTTGGTTCTCATGGCTATTTAATATCAAGTAATAGTGGAGTATACCCTTGCTCAGACCAATTGGCTGTCACTGCTGTTTATTATGAAGTAATAGTGGAGTATATCATTGCTCAGATCACTTGGCTGTCACTGCTGTTTAATATCAAGTAATAGTGGAGTATACCATTGCTCAGACCACTTGGCTGCCACTGTTGTTTAATATCAAGTAATAGGGGAGTATCCACTTGCTCGGCACACTTACAGTGGACCAAAACTCAGGATTTTGACTACCCCATGTCTTGGTCCCTGCCCCTAGAGCACCCAAATGCGGGATGCCCTGGTGTGTGAAACCCCCCATGTCACCCACGCCAACTCACCTTTCCCCAGTCCTACGGCACATGCGCAGCCTCAAGTCCACTAAGCGTGCTCAACTGAGCTGAGGCAAACTATGTCAGGCTCGTCCAAGGACTCGGCCGAGTCTAGCTGAGCACGCCAGCGGCAGCATCCCTGCTATCCTCAAACAGGGAGCATGCCCGTGTCAGCTATCCATAAATGCTTTGTGCAGGCTCACCCTGCTAAGGGTGTAGCAGGAAGTGGCTGCTGCTCACACATGAAGCATCCTGAATCTGGATGCTCCAGGGGGAGGGGGGGGTCTATAAGATTCCAGGGCATGGGGCTTGGGTTTTGGTCCACTTCAAGGGTCACTGCTGTTTAATAACCAGTGTTAGTGAGTGTCCACTTGTTCAGGCCATGTCTGGCTCTATTGAAAAAATATGTAGTATCTACTAGTTCATGCCATGTGAGGCTCTTTTTTGTGTAATAACAAAAAGTAATTGGGTGTCCCATTGCTCAGGCCACTTAAGTGGCAATGTTGTTTAATAAAGTATTAGTGGAGTGTCTACTTGTTCAGAACACTTAAAGCAGACCTCCAGTCAAAAAATCAAATCTTATTAAATTGTTTCCCTTCATGACATAAACTTAATGCGATGGATTAACAGTCTGCCGATGTTTGAAGTAGTAGGTATATTCTGCAGTCTTACATGCATGGTAGTGACCATCTTGCCACACACATAAAGAAGCAGTGCACACCTTGTCACTGCAGACTGGGGCATGTGGGTGAGATGGGCCAAACTTTCTGTCCAATGTTTGGGAAATAAAAAAGCTGAATGCATCTCTGGTACGGTGTGGACAGGCTTGGTGGTGTGACGGTGGTGGCTTCACATCCTCCCTTCGGGGGGAGACAGGTGGCCTTGTTGCAGAGGTGGTGGTAGAGGCTGAGACAACAGAAGCAGGTATTTATTTCAATTATATAGTTTTTAATAATACTAATTTTTTTTGTGTTTTTTGTGTTTGCTTTACAGGTCTCTGTTGATGGACACCATGCAGAGATTTCCCTAGCTTCAGTGACTGGTGGCAAAGCATGCAAATGACCCGTGTCTTCCTCCTCCTCTGCTTTGAGCCGCCACTGAGCCCAAAATGTCACATAGAAACTCCGCCAATCGTGCCACCGCCAGGTTGCATTTGTACTCTCTATTTTTTCTATCACGCTCCAGTGGTGGAATCAAGGATGCAATGTTATTTTTATTGCAGGTATCCAGCAGGGTGGCCACCCAGTAATTGCCACTGCTCATGATGTGGGCAACGCTGTGGTCAGCCCGTAGGCACTGGAGCATACAGTGGCACATGTTAGTCAGGCTGCCCTGAATCAAGAAGAAGCTGTCCTCAATGGGAGGTGTCTCCTCCTCTGCATCCCCCCAACCACGTTCTGGGCGACACCCCTGCCTGTGAGGAAAAGCTTTCCGAAGCCTCCAAAACTGTCCTTTTGCTGGCCGCTGTTGGTCCAGCAACTCATCCTGTGAGCCACATGGGGACTGGCATGACACCTGTGTAAATGTGCCTTCTTCTTCTTCCTCTGCTTCCTCCTGTGGCACCATTACATTCTGAAGTGTTTTTTATAGCAGGCAAATTATAGGGATGTTAGCACTGATGAAAGCATCATCAGCACTGACCATATTGGTGGCATATTAGAAGCCTTGCAGCATGGCATAAATGTCCTTCCTTATTATTATTACTATTAATAATGTTTATTTATATAGTGCCATCATCTTCCATATGCTTTATGGAGGCCCACTCATAGGTGGTGAAGTGCTGCTGGTCTGCAATTCGACTCATCCAGGTATTTTGGGGATGAAACTCCATAATGAGCACATGTGCCAGCCAATGCATGTGCCTCAACCCAGCTTGGCCCAAGGCTGCTACTAGGTTCTGCCCATTGTTGCACACCATCTTGCTGTGCTTTAGGTTCAGCTGCAGCAAACACTCATCTGTCCAGGATCCCAGTCCACATATCAGTGTGTGTGGTCTTTCGCCCAGAAAGAGGAGTTATAGCACCACCTGCTGTAGTTTCCCCATGGCTGGGCTCAAAGTGGTGCTGCAGGCACCTCGCTGACTGGATGAGGAGGCATGAGAGAAGGAAGAAGCAACAGGGGGCAATGATTGGAGGCTGAAAAGCTAGTGGATGGCCCAGGAATCTTTTAGATTCCAGGCTGGCTGCTGGTGGGTTTTGTTCTGCTTTAAGGTGGGGGTTTTAGTTTGTTCTTGTTTTGGTGTAAGCCTAAAGCATTTGGATGTGGTGCCAGGAGGAAAGGTGATTATTATCCCAACTCTGCAGCAAAAAGACATTATAGAACCTCCAGTGGGCAGGTGATTCTACAGCGAATACTTAGGCAATAGTCACCTGCTAGTGGTTCTACTTACTTTTGCTTTTTTTGCAGTAGTAGTGTTGCAGTGTTGTCGCACCAGCTGTGATTAGTTACAGGAAACTAAGATCAAGGTGATAGCTGGTTGAAGTAAAACATGACATTAGTACCAACTAGCTTGGTGGCCTCACACCCAGCTGTTTGATTACGCTATGGGCCTTATTTACGATGTTCACCTTTTAGCCTCATATTTGTGGCTACAGCGCCAGCTTCGGTTCGCTAGCATTCCCATCTAATCTGACATTGTGCTGTGTATAACATTGGCTCTAGCAGTCGCTGCACTGAATGCTGATTGCATTTAAGTATTGGCCGGCCTATGTCAGTGCCTGTTAGAGCCGATTAGCCTAGCACCATTGAGTGCCACTTTGTACTGCCGGCGCTGTTAGAGTCGCTCACCAGAATCGCCATCATAAATGTGGTATTGCGTACAGTGCCCAGCGTTCACCAGACGCTCCCTGCCGCTACAAGGCACTACCTGCCGCTATCCCTTGATGAATAAACCCCTACGTTGTAGTTTAGATCTGAGTGTAAAATCAGCCTTGCGTATTAGTTATTTCTCCTAGCACTTATTTAGCTCTGTATGTACAATTATGTGGAGATGTGAGGGGCCACCAGAGTGTGATTTACAGCGAGCATAGGGAAGGCCAATAGGGACCAGAAGTGGCCACATCCACTGTTTGCCCTTTTTACTGTTGCGCCTGCGCAGCCCCCAGTCCACGTGATTTGCTGTACAAGGGGCGCGTCTCAAACTTGAGGTGCCGTGGGCCATGTTTTATATTGGCCATGTGTGATTCTGTTAGTGGTATACCTAATTTTTCTCAAAACCTCAGGACTCTTCTGCACCCCCTGTGCTGGGTACAGTGTGAAGGTGATTGGATGAGGTGTATCAGCAAGCTATATCTGAAGCCATATGAGAACAGGATGGAGACCCGCAACGGCTTTTAGACCCAGTGGAACCCCTGCCCAGAGAATTGATCTGTGACCCAAATCCGAAGCTCTAGATCAGATCATTTCAAGTGGAGCAAACGGGACACTACTGTTGGCTTATAGGCCTGCTCCTGGTAGTTGAATGTTTATCAATATTATCACTGGAGGTGTTGTATCATATATTTATTTAAAAATGCAAAAAGGGAGATTTGGAGGGGGGCAGTACAAATAAAGGGCACATTTGACTACTTTAAAACAAATGGTTCCCCTCAGAGCTTTGACATGCCTTCTATCCAACAATCAAAAGTTTGTAAGGTCCTAAAAGGGTCTATCTTTTACACATGTACGCAGATTTTGCCAAAGTTGGCCATTCCTTAAATTGCATTAATTTATACTTATTTTTTAATCTCCAGAGCTTATGATTATCTGAACTGCTGTCTTAAGGGGGTGTGTGGGTGTTCCAACAGCCAGCCCCCAAAGCGATGTATCCCAAAATAATATTTGCTGTTATATGACTAATATTCCAACTGCAGGACAACTGTTCAGTTTGACATGAAGTGCACCTAAGGCTAAGCTTTACTTGTGCCCTAAGTACAAAGTACTTTGATTTTATAGCGGAACATAATCTCTCTAAATGACCTCCTTGTAATATCTTTTGAATGCTGGTTGCTAATTATTATAATTATTGTAATTGTCTGATCTGTGCCTGTCTTCAGAAGAGACTGTGGGATGCGAGATCACTTCAAACTACATTAGTCAGAGGTTTATCCAGTCTAAAATGATAAAAAATAGACATTTAAGTAGAGGAAATGAAAGTCAGCATTGCTTGTTCAGAACCCCATAGCACAATTTTTGGGCCCTCCCTATGATACTTTTGTTACTTAAAACAAACCTGGCCTGTGTTTTTTCCTTACATGCCAGGGCTGCCAACAGTCTAAAAGAGGACAATAAACAAAAAATTAAATTATTTCCGGCATTTGATAGGAAAACTATCATGGTGCCAGAGGCCATATTTGATGCAGATGCGAGTATTAAAGTCCAGTCCCCGGATCACTTGGGGGCTTTCTAACTACCCCTAGCCACTTAACCAGCCACCTAACTATTTAGGGTTAAAACATTTTCACTCACTTGTAATTGGAACAAGCTCTATGTTTAGTCACAGACCCCGAAATGGATGCACCCGGGCTTATGCAGGCGAAGTAGCCACACGTGGCTATGAGTACAATCTTGTTGAACTGTGCTAGAGCTCTCTGAGGCACAGGGAAGCCTGGGAGTCAAAAAAACATGGCAGCGCGCATTTTCTGATGAGAAAGGGCACAAGGGCCACCCGGGGGAAGACGGAAAAGGCAAACTATGTGTCAGTTGAGCATTTTTTACACCAAAAGAGGCTCTGGACTTGCATCCCTCAATGAGATAAAAGCCCATCCCCATTGGCTGAAATTACGCACATTGCTTTGTTAATGTATCTGTAGGCAAACAGTAATGGACGTTATCTATCTATCTAGTGTTTCATGGCTATAAAATCAAGTTCAGCCATGCTTTCTTCAATATCTGAGAATACAAGGTGTAGGATATACTCCTGGGAGACCACAGTGGATATATTTAAACATAGTTATTAGATCACCCCTAGGCATCTCTTTTAACTAAATAAGCCTAACTTTGACAATCTTTCAGGGTACTCTAGTCCCTGCATTCCATTTATTAATTTAGTTGGCAGCCTTTGAATGCGCTCTAGTTATGATATCTCCTTCATATGCACTGGGGCCAAGAACTGTACACAATATTCCATATGTGTTAGGGTGAGCGCTGCGTTTTCCCCGCGCAGCGCCCCCCTCCGTGCCTCTCCTCGGGCGAGCGCTGCGTCCCCTTCCTGCAGCGCTCCCCGCTCCACCGCCATCCGGGCATCCGCTGCTGGCCCCCCAGGCTGCGGTTCCCCCTTACCTGGTCCCCGCGCTTCCTCCTCTGACCGGCATGGCCGCCGGCTTCCTCCTTCTGTTACTGTTCCGCCTTCCCTGCGCGCACGTCCCCGGCCACTAGGGGGCGCGCGCGTCAACCTCCTCAGATTTAAAGGGCCAAGGCCCTGTTAATTGGTCTCTGCCATCCAATCCCTTTTTGGCTCTTCCTATGAATTAAACCCTGCCTTACTTCCTGTGCCGGATCTTCGGTGTTGTTCCCTGAATAATTATCGCTGTATTACTTGATTCCTCGTGTATGACCTCGGCTCTCCCATTGACCTTCGAACCTGTGCTGCCCGTCCCGACCTCGGCTTGTGTCTCCGCAATTGAACCCGCGCTGCCAGTCCCGACCTCGGCTTGTGTCACCGCTACTGAACCCGCGCTGCCAGTCCTGACCTCGGCCTTCTCCTTCGACCACTGTTTGTCTCTGCTGCACGTCACTTCAGCAGTTTGTGGAACTGTGCCGCTGTTGGGGGGTAGCGACCTGGGAGTCACCTGCCGCACAAGACCATCCCGCCTTGCGGTGGGCTCTGGTGAAAACCAGTGGCTCCTTAGACTCCGCTCCCCTGACGCGGTATCTGCCAAACAGTTCTGCAGACCCTGCGGGTCCACTTCTTCGCACCCGGTGCGTAACAGTAAGATCCGGCCATGGATCCCGCTGAGGTGCCCTTGCCGGAGACTTCCGAACTCCCAGCGCTGGTGGCTTTGCAGTCTCGGCAGATTAATCAGCTTACCGCTATGATGCAGCAACTCTTGACCCAGCAGCTGTCGCCTTCTCCACCGCCACCGGTGCCGCCACCGCTGTCTCCAGCAGTTTCCTCATCCAGAATCCGCCTCTCCTTACCAGCAAAATATGAGGGGGACGCGAAGTTGTGCAGAGGCTTTCTAGCCCAGTGCTCTATGCACCTGGAATTATTGTTTGATCAATTCCCCACCGAACGCTCTAAAGTGGCCTTCATCATTAGTCTGCTCTCCGGAAAAGCCTTGGCTTGGGCCACTCCCTTGTGGGACCGTAATGATCCTCTCACCTTCACCGTCCAGGCCTTTGTTACTGAATTCCATCAGGTTTTTGAAGAACCCGCTCGGGCCTCATCTGCCGAGTCCGCTCTATTGAATTTAACGCAAGGCGATCTTTCTGTTGGTGAATATGCTATTCGATTCCGTACTTTGGCCTCCGAGTTAGCATGGAATAATGAGGCCCTCTGCGCTTGTTTTAAGAAAGGTCTTTCTAGCAAGATCAAAGATGTTCTAGCGGCCCGAGAGATACCTGACTCCCTTTCTGAACTCATTCATCTCGTCACTCGCATTGACATACGCTTTGCTGAGAGGCGTGAGGAACTTCGCCTGGAGAGAGATTCCCAACGCGACAGGAGGATGTTCCGTTTGGCTCCCACCTTTCAGAAACCTTTGTCTGTACCATCTTCTCCAGAGGTGGAAGCCATGCAGGTCGGCCGCTCTCGCCTAACCCCCGTGGAGAGGTCTCGCAGGAGAAATGAAAATCTCTGTCTGTATTGCGCCAGTCCTGATCATTTTCTAAGAGATTGCCCCATTCGTCCTTCTCGACTGGGAAACGGGCGTACCTAGACTCGGTGGGAGAGGCGTCTCTGGGTGTGTGTGCTTCCTCTCCAAGATTTACCGTACCTGCACAGCTTTGTCTCTCATCTGCCTCTGTGCTTAATTTGCCGGTCTTCCTGGATTCTGGTTCGGCGGGCAATTTCATAGAGGCCTCCCTGATCAAGAAATACGACATAGCAGTTAACCGCTTGGCCAAACCGTTATTCATCGCCTCAGTTAATGGAGATAGACTGAATTGTATGGTGCAGTACCGTACCAAGCCTTTGCTCCTTAAGATTGGCCTCTTTCACCAGGAATACTTGGAACTCTTTGTGTTACCCCATTGTACTTCCCCAATCCTATTGGGTCTTCCTTGGCTTCAGCTTCATAATCCTACCCTAGACTGGGTCACTGGGGACATCAAGGCGTGGGGTACAACCTGCCTCAAGAATTGCTTGAAAGCTTTACCAGTTCGAACCGATCATCCTACCACTTCTCTACCGGGCCTACCCGAAGTTTACCGGGCTTACGCTGACGTCTTCTGTAAGAAGCAAGCTGAGACCCTTCCGCCACATCGCCCTTATGACTGCCCGATCGACCTCCTGCCTGGGACCACTCCTCCTCGTGGCCGTATCTACCCACTATCCGTCCCCGAAACTCAAGCAATGGCTACTTACATACAAGAAAATCTGCAGAGGGGCTTCATCCGGAAGTCCTCTTCTCCCGCTGGGGCAGGCTTTTTTTTTGTACAGAAAAAAGACGGTTCTCTCCGACCCTGTATCGACTATCGGGGTCTTAACAAGATCACGGTAAAGAACCGATACCCCTTACCCTTAATTCCAGAACTCTTCGACCGTCTTCGTGGCTCCAGGATCTTTTCCAAACTGGATCTCCGAGGAGCCTACAATCTGATCCGCATCCGCAAGGGAGACGAATGGAAGACTGCCTTTAATACCCGTGACGGTCATTTCGAGTATTTGGTGATGCCCTTCGGGCTTTGTAATGCCCCTGCCGTATTTCAAGAGTTCGTCAATGACATCTTCCGGGACTTGTTGTACTCCTGTGTCGTGGTCTATTTAGATGATATCCTCATCTTCTCTTCTTCCCTCGAAGAGCATCACCGGCACGTTCGTCTGGTACTATCCCGCCTTCGGCAGCATCATCTTTATGCCAAATTAGAAAAGTGTCTCTTTCACCAGACCGCTCTGCCCTTTTTGGGTTATACTGTTTCAGCCCAAGGACTACAAATGGACCCTAGCAAATTAAGAGCGGTATTAGATTGGCCTCGGCCTGTTGGTCTGCGTTCCATTCAACGATTTCTGGGCTTCGCCAACTATTACCGTCAATTCATACCCCATTTTTCCACTATCGTGGCCCCCATTGTGGCTCTCACCAAAAAGGGAGCCAACCCCAAGTCATGGCCTCCACAGGCGGAGGCAGCCTTTTTAACATTGAAAAAGACATTCTCTATGGCCCCGGTGCTCACCAGACCAGACCCTTCTCGTCCTTTTTCTCTGGAGGTTGACGCTTCTTCCATCGGAGCAGGAGCTGTTCTCACACAGAGGTCTCCTTCAGGGAAAAATCATACTTGTGGGTTCTTTTCTAGGACTTTTTCTTCCGCGGAGCGAAATTATTCTATTGGGGATCGTGAACTTCTGGCTATCAAATTAGCTCTTGAAGAGTGGAGATATCTACTAGAAGGGTCGCTTCACCCCATATCTATTTTTACCGACCATAAGAACCTTTTGTATCTTCAAACTGCTCAACGCTTGAATCCTCGCCAAGCTCGTTGGTCACTATTCTTCGCGCGGTTTAATTTCCGCATTCACTTTCGGCCTGCCTCTAAGAACATCAGGGCAGATGCTCTATCTCGCTCCTTGGACGTCACAGACGTGGACGCTGCTCCTCAGTTCATTATATCTCCTGATCATTTGGTTCATTCCGCTCCTGCCTCCCTAGTGCAGGCTCCGCCTGGGAAGACCTTTGTCCCGGTTCGCCGACGCCTCCAAATATTAAAATGGGGTCATGCTTCCCGTATTGCCGGGCATGCTGGTATCAAAAAGTCTAACGCAATTATTGCCAGATATTATTGGTGGCCCTCCATTGAGAAGGATGTGGCAGAATTCGTGCAAGCTTGTACCACATGTGCACGTAATAAAACGCCTCGCCAAAGACCGGCGGGTCTTCTTCATCCTCTTCCTATTCCTGAAATCCCTTGGTCTCACATCGCTATGGACTTTATCACGGATCTTCCTCCGTCTCAGGGCAATACAGTGATCTGGGTTGTTGTGGATCGTTTTTCAAAAATGGCGCACTTCGTTCCGCTACCAGGACTCCCATCCGCTCCTCAGTTGGCTAAGAACTTTTTTAAGCATATTTTTCGGCTCCATGGACTTCCTTCCCACATTGTCTCCGACAGGGGAGTTCAGTTTGTTTCAAAATTCTGGAGGGCTCTCTGTACTCAGTTAAAAGTGAAATTAGATTTTTCCTCGGCTTACCACCCCCAGTCCAACGGCCAAGTGGAGAGGGTCAATCAGGTTCTAGGACAATATCTACGTCACTTTGTTTCGGCCCGACAAGACGACTGGGTCGATCTCTTGCCATGGGCGGAGTTCTCTTATAATTTCAAAGATTCTGAAGCCACAAAAAAATCTCCATTCTTCATTGTTTATGGCCGCCAACCTTTGCCTCCTCTACCCTTACCTACACAGTCGGGGGTACCCGCCGTGGATGACTTAACACAGTTTTTTTCCTCTATCTGGCGTGAAACACGACATTCTCTTGTTCTAGCCTCTACCCGCATGAAGAGCAGCGCTAATAAAAGAAGGAGAATCGCTCCTGTTTTCTCTCCTGGAGATAAAGTTTGGCTTTCAGCCAAGTACATTCGTTTCAAGATACCCAGTTATAAATTGGGCCCTCGCTATTTAGGGCCGTACAGGATCAAGCAACAAATTAATCCGGTCTGTTACAAACTTCATTTGCCAGCCTCCTTACGTATTCCCAACTCTTTTCATGTTTCATTATTAAAACCTCTGACGACTAATCGATTCTCTTCTAAAACGTTGGAGCCACTTCCGGTCGCGGGTACCGAAGATGCCTTCTCGGTGAGAGAGATTCTGGCTTCCAAAACATCCAGAGGGAGACGATACTTTCTAGTGGATTGGGAGAATTGCGGTCCAGAAGAGAGGTCCTGGGAGCCTGAGGAGAATATCCTCGATCGGAGCCTTATTTCAAACTTCCTCGGTCCCAAAAAGAGGGGGAGACCTAAGGGGGGGGGGGTACTGTTAGGGTGAGCGCTGCGTTTTCCCCGCGCAGCGCCCCCCTCCGTGCCTCTCCTCGGGCGAGCGCTGCGTCCCCTTCCTGCAGCGCTCCCCGCACCACCGCCATCCGGGCGTCCGCTGCTGGCCCCCCAGGCTGCGGTTCCCCCTTACCTGGTCCCCGCGCTTCCTCCTCTGACCGGCATGGCCGCCGGCTTCCTCCTTCTGTTACTGTTCCGCCTTCCCTGCGCGCACGTCCCCGGCCACTAGGGGGCGCGCGCGTCAACCTCCTCAGATTTAAAGGGCCAAGGCCCTGTTAATTGGTCTCTGCCATCCAATCCCTTTTTGGCTCTTCCTATAAATTAAACCCTGCCTTACTTCCTGTGCCGGATCTTCGGTGTTGTTCCCTGAATGATTATCGCTGTATTACTTGATTCCTCGTGTATGACCTCGGCTCTCCCATTGACCTTCGAACCTGTGCTGCCCGTCCCGACCTCGGCTTGTGTCTCCGCAATTGAACCCGCGCTGCCAGTCCCGACCTCGGCTTGTGTCACCGCTACTGAACCCGCGCTGCCAGTCCTGACCTCGGCCTTCTCCTTCGACCACTGTTTGTCTCTGCTGCACGTCACTTCAGCAGTTTGTGGAACTGTGCCGCTGTTGGGGGGTAGCGACCTGGGAGTCACCTGCCGCACAAGACCATCCCGCCTTGCGCTGGGCTCTGGTGAAAACCAGTGGCTCCTTAGACTCCGCTCCCCTGACGCGGTATCTGCCAAACAGTTCTGCAGACCCTGCGGGTCCACTTCTTCGCACCCGGTGCGTAACAATATGGAGTTTGACCAGTGACTTATAAAGGGGTAACATTATGCCCATGGCCACCTATGCCTCTCTTGATGCACTCCATGCTTCTGTTTGCCTTGGCAGCTGCTGCCTGGTATTGGGCATTACAATTAAGTTTAATTAAGTTTAATTAATTAATTTTTAATTTATTTAATTTAATTAAGTTTAATTAAGATGGAGTAGCTCCATCACTATTATTTATACAAAATCATCATCATTGTTATTCAGGGCCTGGGAACCAATTTACCGCCCAATTTAACCCTCTCATCATCCAAGTATTAAGCACCAAACATGTCTAGCTATGTGGAAAGACAGAGATTTGGTTGCACATATCTGCAGATACATGTGGAAGCCACACTGCCCCGGCAAGGCACTTTGTGTTTAGTGTGGTTCCTACTCTTATTTTTGAGTCCCCAAAGTTGGGACATGCAATGCAGCCAGAGCTACTCACCAGATGCAACCAAATCTCTGTCTTTCCACAAAGCTAGACATGTTTGTTGCTTGATATTTAGATGATGAGAGGGTTAAACTGGGCGGTAAATTAGTTCCCAGGCCCTGAATAATAATAATAATAATTTTGTATAAATAATAGTGATTGAGCTGCTCCCACCCCCCTTTATTCATTTATAAGTTTATCGTTGATTAATTAAAACCCTCAGGTCTGAGGGGGCGTGGCTAACTGCCGAGGAAGATGGCTGCTTTCTAGTGCAGCTCTGCTCCCAGGGGACATAGAGGCGGCTCCAGCTAAGCAGCACACCCTTGCCTGGCGCTGCCAGCATCCGCACCACCCACTGCTCTGCTATGGGCAAGAACGGAGGCAGAACATAGGGGCACAGGCCGGGAAGAGGCTGTGGGACTCCAGCGTGCCCTCACACACACAGCGCAGCATGCGACGCCCGTCGGACCGGAGCGAGGATAGGAGATAGGGGAAGCGGTCGCCCCTTAAGGCTCACAGGGGGGTCGACTGCAGGCTGCTACAGAGCCCTCCCCACATCCCCCAGCAAAATGGCGGCGGCCTCCCGGCGCTCTCCCTCAACTGCAGTGAGCACAGCTCAGAGCCACATTAGCGAGGGGGGATCCCCCCCATCGCCACCACCACCATCCGTATCACCCCCCCCATTCTCCTCTTTGGAAGAGGGTGCCATCACCAGCTCGGGCCCACCACCACAAGGCCAGCAGGGGTGCGCAGATACTGGGGGAGAGGAGGGATGCCCTGACCCTTTTCCTGTGCCCTCGGGTCGTTTTCATTGCTTACGAGGCAGCTCACCCCTGTCACTTTCTAACAGTGACTTGCCGCTTTCTGGAGAGCCACTTTCGCCAAGAGGCAGCGACTTATCTCGATATCTGGGCAGGGGGCCCCCAGGACGGATGCGCTCGATCCAACAGTGCGGGATGCAAACTTACTGGCCAAGTTTAAAGCCTTGTTGCAGCAGGAGCTAGCAGCGGCCGTGACCCAGCTCTCAACTAGTTATTCTAAGGAAATCAAGGATCTGGGCGACAGAACTAATACGCTAGAAGAAAAAATGGATGACATGGTAGCAATCCTGGAGAGCAGGGGGTCTGAATTTACAGCCCTCAGAGAAGGCATGGATTCACTGCAACAAAAGCTAGAGGATCTGGAGAACCGATCCAGACGGGTCAACATCCGTATACGGGGCCTCCCAGAATCAATTGAGGACTTGCCAGCTACAGTCACGGCCCTCCTACAGGAAATGATCCCTTCTATGCCTATTAAACGCCTGGAGCTGGATCGCGCCCACAGGGCTCTGGGCCCCAAAAGATCCGATGGTCTCCCCAGGGACATTGTGGTCAAGCCGACCTTCTACCGCACTAAGGAAGCGAGCCTGACGTCGCACCCCAAACCCTACAGCGGAGGAGAGCCATGAAACCCAGCCTGGAGATTCTACAGAGCCACAAAATAAAATACCGATGTGGCTTCCCCTTCAAGCTTGCGTTTACCCACGCGGGCCGCCAGTATGCAGTCAGCTCCCCAGAGGACCTGCGAGACACGCTGAAGGATCTGGGCCTAACCTCCGTCGACTCCCCGACTCACACGTCCGGGGTGACCGCTCAGCAAGCTTCCAGGCGGCCGACGCTCCAGCCCCTGTGGGAGAAGGTGCGCTCCCGCAAGAAGAGAGATCGGGCTGCCGGGCGCCCCTTGGGGTCCGGCCTGGACCCAGGATAAGGACTTGGACCCGTCTGAGTGGTAATATGAATAGTTTTTGGTGACCCCCTTATTGGAGTGAAAGTATTGAATTTCAAAATGGTTAATAGTTCGTTGTCCTAGAGTTATTAACCACCCTTGGTGGGTGGACCCTATTGTGTCGGCCTCCTGGCTGTGGGTCCCCTGCTGCGGTGGCCTGGATCGGGCCCCCGTGGTAGCGGCCTACCGTACGAGCTGGGTTGGCCCACCTGAGGGGTTCGGGTGGGGGCCTGGCTCATATTACATGTTGCTGCCCTGGGGTTCGTGTCCGGTGGCGCACCGACTGGTGGACGCATGGACCCACCAATGGTTGTGCTAGTTAAGAAGTTCTGAATACTTGTTTGTAAATTTTCATGTATGCCAAAAGTTGAACTTGAGATACGCTATTCCATGCTGACCTCTGTTGCTCAATATTGAGTCCTATAGTACCGCTAAATGTTGGGTTTTTATTATACTATGCTTCTCTGTTTTTGCCCGAATAGGGTAATGTTTAATTCGCGGGTTTGCCCTATGTCCTCAGGGTGAGCCCCCTGATTGACAAGTTGCCAAATGGTCCAGTTAAGGCCATGTTTGGCCTTGACTACTGGCCCCATTTCTGCTATTGCAGACTCTGGAAGGGCCTTTGGCGGTATTGCACCGCGCATTGGCCCAAGGTGTTTTGTTTTTATGTGTCTTATATTTCCCAATCTTTACTTCTGGCCGCTCTATAATCCGTTCCCGTTCCCACTTCCCCTCCCCCCCCCCTCCTCGCTTGGATCTCTCGCGTTCCACTAGGCCAGATTTCAACATCCTGAACCGTCAGGTCCGCCATGATTGGAATGAAAATTAAGGTTGTATCGCACAATGTCCAGGGCTTTAATGTCCCCGCTAAGCATAATAAGGCCTTTCATTGCTATAAGTCCTGTAAAGCCGATGTGATTTTTTTGCAAGAAACCAGGCTCTCCACCCATTCCAGGCCAAAGTACCTTAGTGGCTATTTCCCCTTGGCTTATCTCGCTTGTGCCAGAGAGAAGGAAAGGGGAGTCCTGATCGCCTTCCGCAAGAACCTATCTTTATCTGCTCTAAGGAGATCTCAGACCCCACCAGAAGATATCTCATACTACAGGGTACCCTCTATGATGTGGAGATTACCCTGGTCACGTATTATGCTCCCAACACCTTCCAAACCCGTTTTTTCAAGCACCTGTTGACGGTTGTCCAGAATAATACTAGGGGGATCCTGATATTGGGAGGGGATTTGAACCTGACAATAAACCCTGGATTGGATAGGCGGCGCACAGGGCAATCTGGGGCGGTGCTCCCAGCCCCGGATGCCCAGTCTGTGGTCTTCCGTGACCTCCTTGATCCCCACAGTCTATACATTCAATTCTAATCCTCATGGTACGTTTTGTAGGATAGACCCTCAATCGGTGCTACCTGCTACTATTGACTCTAAAATTTACACTACAGCCTGGTCCGACCACAGTCCAGTAATGGCAGTCTTGGGCCTTTTGGTCACGACTAAGCACTCTTATAGCTGGCGGCTCAACGATTCCCTTCTATAAAAAAAAAACACTTGCCTTAAAATCCAAGAGGCCCTTCAGGAATATTTCTCGCTCAACACTAACTCGGTCTCCTCCCCGATATCCTTGTGGGAAGCCCATAAGGCCACCATGAGAGGGAATATTATCTCTATAGCCTCTGCTGAGAAGCGTGAAAGACAAAGGAGAATAAGGGAGCTGACCTTGGGTTTTGAGCGAGCTGAAATACAATGGAAGAGGGCTCAGAACGCCAGAAATTAGAGGGCTGTGGACAAGCTGCGATTAGAGCTTAATGCGTTCCAAGATGATCAGCCCGAGAAAAGACTCAGGTGGTCGAAACAGAAATTTTATTCGAGAGGCAATAAGCCGAACACGATGTTAGCCCGGAAGCTGAGGGCCGCTGACCTTGATAGGCGACAACCCATAAAGCTGAAGCTCAGCTCAGGCGCTGTTACGGCTGACCCCAATAAAGTTGTTTCGGCCTTTGGGGATTTTCTTTCGGCCCATTACTCAGCCCCAGCTACCACGAATACGGCCATACGGGACGAGTTTTTTGAACAGGTTGAACTACCCCACATTGAGCAGATATATGTGGACAGGATGGAGGCTCCCATTACACAAAGCGAAGTGCTCCTCGCCATTAAATCCCTGAAGCCCGCCAAGACCCCGGGTCCGGACGGGTTCAGTGGCCTGTACTATAAAAAGTTTGCCCCCATCCTGGCGCCACATCTATCAAACCTCTTTAATGCCTTGTGTGCAGATACCTCACTTAACCCTAGTTCACTACTGGCAGGCATCTGCATGATTCCCAAGCCAGATAAAGATGGTCTGCTCATTCAAAATTATAGGCCAATATCTTTGATAAACATTGACGTGAAGCTGCTGGCTAAAGTTTTGGCAGCGTGGTTGAACAGGTTCGTGGCTGACCTCATACATGGGGACCAAGTGGGGTTTGTCCCAACCCGCCAAGCCGGGGATAACATCAGGAGGCTGCTCATCTGGTCCACCACGCCCACTCCATGGATATTCCGGATTTTCTACTCTCCCTAGATATCCAGAAAGCGTTCGATTCCCTATCTTGGGACTACCTGCTGTGGGTGCTCAGGAGATGGGGCTTTGGGTAACGGTTCCTGGACTGGGTGGGAGCTCTCTATAAGACACCTGCAGCACGAGTACGATACCTGGGCTTTACCTCAGGGACATTTTATATATTTCTAGGAGACCCCGACAGGGATGCCCTTTATTCCCGCTCCTCTTCATCCTGGCCATGGAACCGTTGGGCATAGCACTATGAAATTCCCCTAGCATTAAAGGCCTGGAGATAGCGGGTGTCCACCACAAGGCCATGTTTTTCGCGGACTATGCCCTGCTCGGCATCCCTCAGCCGATCACCTCACTCCAAGTCCTTGACCAATTTGCCCAAATCTCAGGCTTAACAATCAATAATGAGAAGTCAAGGGCATTAAATGTGTCCCTGCCGATGGACGTGGTGGACCAGATTAAGGCTAGCTTCCCTTTCCACTGGGCAACGGAGCCACTCCCATATTTAGGGGTCCACATCTCAGCCAAGTACACCAACCTATATGAAGCCAATTATCCTCCTTTAAGTCTTTGACTCGCCTATTGGAGGTCTGGAGGTCATACCCGATCTCTTGAATTACATGCATTAACGCGGTCTATTTGACGATTCTCCCGAAATTGCTTTACCTCTTCAGAGCGCTGCCAACTAAAATCCCACTGTACATGCTCCGGGTGATGCAGAGGAGGATCTTGGCTTTTATATGGTCCGCGGGGCGCCCAAGGGTTTCCAGATGCACTATGCTAGCCCACAGAGCACAAGGGGGGATGGGAGTGCCCGACATATTTAAATACTATGAAGCCTCGCAGACCGCCCAGCTGGTCCCCATGCACTCTTCTCTCAAACCCCCATTGTGGGTTTTTCTTGAGCTTCCCAATTGCTCACTGATACCTATTGACAGCCTACTCTGGACAGACCCAGGACTTAGGCCCAAAATGCTTAGGTATTCTGCCTCCCTGATGTCCCCCCACACCCCCCTGGCACATCTATGGGACAACCCAAACTTCCCCCCAGGTGCTCAGAACCGGGGTATAAACAAAATATTCGACTTACTCATAGAGGGTGGCTTTTGGTCCTTCAGGGACTTGCAAGAGAAATACGGTATCCCCCCACAAGGAATATTTCCGTTATATCCAATTAAGGCATTGGATTTTGCCCCTGACAAAACTGTGTCCTTCCTCCCGGGCGAGGACCCCCTTAGAAGAACTATGTGCTAATAACCCCTTTCAAAGGGGAATAATATCCCTAATTTACTCAGCGCTGAACGTAATTAAGCCAAAGTCTCATGCATATGTGAGTAGCTGGGAAAGGGATATGGGTCCTCCTGTGGGAGAAAGGGGGTGGAAAGAGATATGGTCTTGTATCTCAAAATGCTCTATCAACATCCTGACAGTCGAAACAGCCTATAAGGTGATGCTCCTCTGGTACCTGGTGCCGAGCCACCTGAGCAGGATGTTTCCGGGGCAGGCTAAGTCATGCTTTAGGGGCTGCAGTGCGGAAGGGGACTTTATACATATTTGGTGGACCTGCCCTATGCTGGCTCGCTTTTGGAACCAGGTGTTCAGGACGGCCAATGAAGTCTTTGGATCTAGCATGAGAAAAGATCCCTGGGTGGCCCTCCTGCACTGTAAGCCCCGAGAGCTGTCTAGTAAGCAACATAGACTTTTTGTCTACCTACTCCTAGCGGCCAAACAGGCCATAGCTAGGGCCTGGAAGAAGCAATTTACCCCAATCTCAGAGGTGTCAGCCAGGATGAACGGCTTTCTCATCAACGACAGATTGTCTAGTATCCTGACCGACTCCCATGACAAATTTCTCTCGATATGGGAACCTTGGATAAGATTTGCCTGGCCTGGTGAACCCCCACGGATACTGTAATAACTATGCGTGGTGTCTGTTGGAGCCATCTGGGTATTGCTGAGCTGAACCAAATAGGCAGTCAGTTGAGGTACATGTTGGAACATATTGAGGTAGTCGCAGATTACATGCAGAGTCCTCCACCTCATCCCCATTACAATCATCAAAGCCATCCCAGCCACAGGTCATGGAGTTACTGCTCTATGACGACACCCCTGGCTGGGAAACTGTTACCCATCCACCTGCTCCTGCCTCAGTTACAGACATAGGGGTTCCCAGATGCACAACTTGTGTTATAGGATGAGGACATGGACAGTAGACCATCACAGGACATCTACGGTGAGGATGAAACCCAACTGTCGACTGCTGTAGCTTTGAACACTGTGGAGGCTGAGAAGGAGGGTATTGAGGAGGAGTGGGTGGAAGACAATCGAGGGGTGATGACGAAGTTCTAGATCCAACGTGGACTGAAGGCAATCAGATTTTGACGGATGAGCTGGTGGCCATACAGCCCCAGGCAGCCAACACAAGAGGGAGAAGGGTGACAGCCACCAGTGGTCAGCTCATTGCTACAACTGCCCACCACACCCAGGTTCTGAGGATATCCCCAGTGTGGCATTTCAAGCACTGCACTGACGACAAGACATGGGTCATTTGTACGCTGTGTCACCAGTCCCTGAAGCAAGGGAGAAGCGTTAATAATGTCTGCTCCACAAAGTATAAAATAATAAAATTTAAAAAAACACAAACTAAATAAAAAATACAAAATAATTAAATATTAAAAACACAAAATATTAAATAATTAAAATAAAAAAAAAAACAGGAATGCCCATTTTCCCAGGTGTCTGGCCACTCCACACTTGGCTCGCAGGGTGGGTTGCTAGACTGACAGCAGCCAGCCAAAGGAACACTTTTGAGGCTTTGAGACTTGTCCTCACAGCAGGGTGGAGAACGTGCCATTGTCACAGCAGCATGGCGGGAGAAGAGTGTAGATCCCAGTGACAAGGCATAACAACACGATAAATTGTAAATGAAGTCCATCACAAGGAACCTGCAAGGCAAACAGAAAAACAATGTTAGTATTATTATTATATTTTTTCTATTTTTTCAATCCTCCTTTCCTTTTTTTCTCTGGTGAAAGCAGGCACCAGGGTTCTTGAAGGTCTTAGTCAGAAATCATAGACATAAATATGGAAATATGGACTTACACATGCCCTAAACAATTGGTATTAATCAGTAGTGACACACAATTGCCCTGAACAATTGGAATTAAACAGTAGTGGCTGACAATTGCCTGGAACAATTGGTAGTACACAGCAGTAAAATACAAGTGCCCTGAACAACTGGTATAAAAGAAGAATTAAACCCCAGTGCTTTGAACAAGTAATATTAAGTGGATTTAAAGAAAAATTCCACTTTCGACTGCATTCTTTAAAATTTCAATTATTGTGTGCCAAAATTATTTCTTGAATGTGCTAAGCTTATCTCTTATGTGTTTCTATTTGTTTGCAACCCTGTGTTATAAAAGAAAACACATTTCCCTAGCAACAATGTGTTTACCTTAGCAATGCACATCAACTGGTACATTAGCTGTACAGACTAGCTCACTCTAGCTTGCTAATCGTCCGATTAGTTAAGACACAGGAGACAGGTTTAACCATCCTGCTGTAATTCAACTTATTCAAATAGGGAAGATCTCAATCTTGTATTCTAGTAGCTAAAGTTTTTACTGGCAGTGTTCTCAGCTGGGAAGGGCTTGACTTAGCTAAAGCTGCTAATGTGCTCACCTGTTAACGTGGAAGGATTCTGGGATATGTAATCAGTACTTTTTACTCAAAGGTGTGTAACTAATCAATTCATTATACCTATAAATGATCAATATATGTGAGCAAATGCATTATGTAGTTTACATGTGTACTTTCCTCTTACAGCCACTAGAGGGCACATAAGAATCTAATTTAGCAAAACATGTCTGCCCTATAGAGGATATTAGTGAACAATCATACCTATTCAACAAATTATTTACTTGGACCAACAGTTATGAACTGTATGCATGTTTTAATTTGATTCATGTGAACTTGAGTAATAATTGTCCTAAGCTTATGGAATAAAGACTATTATGTTTTAACTGCATATACTTCTAAACAAAGTTTATGGGCTAAACAGCTGGTTTATACAGGGAATAGGTTAGTTCCCTTTCCTTATTTTACAACAGAACACCAAAAACCTGACAAAAAGGGTGTTTTAAGTTAATGAAGTAGTATTAAAGGGGAGTACTGACTCATACCCCAGAGCTTAGAGCAAGTTGTGATATAACCATGTGCATTCAACCCAGTGCTTAGAGCAAGTTGTAGTCTAACAGGGTACACCCACAAGTGCTTAGAGCAAGTTGTGGTATAAGGGGACACACTGTCCCCGGTCTTTACAGCTAGTTGTGGTTTAAGGGCACACTCTCACCACAGTGCTTAGAGCAAGTTTTGGTATAACAGCAAACACTCACCCCAGTGCTTAGAGCAAGTTGTGGAATTAAGAGGACACTCTCTTCCCAGTATTTACAGATAGTTGTAGTATAAGGGGAAACTCACCCCAGTGCTTAGACCAGGTTGTGAAATAAGGGGACACTCTCACCCCAGTCTTTACAGCGAGTTGTGGTATAGGGGGGCATGTCTACACCAGTCTTTACAGCTAGTTGTGGTATAAGGGGACACTCTCATCCCAGTGCTTAGATCAATTTGTGGTATAAGGGGACACTCTCTTCCCAGTCTTTACAGCTAGTTGTGGTATAAGAGGACACGTCCCTCCAGTGCTTAGACCAAGTTGTGAAATAAGGGGGCACTCTCACCCCAGTCTTTACAGTGAGTTGTGGTATAGGGGGACACTCTCATCCCAGTATTTACAGCTAGTTGTGGTATAAGTGGAGACTCTCATCCCAGTGCTTAGATCAATTTGTGGTATCAGGGAACACTCTCACCCCAGTCTTTACAGCTAGTTGTGGTATAAGGGGACACTCTCACCCCAGTGCCTAGACTAAGTTGTGGTAAAGGGGGCATTCTCACCTCAGTCTTTACAGCTAGATGTGGTATAAGGGGACACCCAGACCCCAGTAGTGACAAGCCAGTGGTATTAGTGCAGCAGTAGTGTGTCCAACCCTACTATAGCTCTCACTCCAGCTGCTATCCCTGACTATAGTTTTTCCTTAACAAAAAGGAGCCTATCTGTCCCTAAACTGCTGCAGCAGGAACCTCTCCCTATCTAACTTGCAGAGAGCACAGCGGTGTTGTGCAGTGTGACATGGACTCTGCCTTTTATATGGAGAGGTCAGGTGTCTGACTAGCAGGTTAATTTCTCACTTTGAGGGATGTAACTACAGAGGTAGCAGCTGCATCTGGGTCCATGAGGTAAGGGGTTCCATCATTATTAAATCTCTACCTTGTTGAGATGTGTGCTTACTATGATATTATGTGAAGAAAGTAAGGCACATTTGACCTTTGTTTCATTTTTAGTAATCTGTCTGCTGACTGTATAAAAAGCTAAATTGACAACCACATAGAGATTGCTATGATACAGTTTAGAGTATTTGTTTTGCAGTGCAGCCACTAGAGGGCAGTCCTCCCTTTTCTGTATTATATCTGCAATGTCAGTTCGTAGGAGGCTTTATTATCAGTGCATCCACTGTTATTAATGCATTTACAAAAGTATAAATGATATATATATATTAAACATTAACCAATTTGGATTTACAAATAGAAGCTCATTATTCTAACTTATTTTTAAAGCAGACCTCCATCTGTGTTAACCCAGATTAGCAAGAGTAGGTCAGGAATATACATAACTGCAGATGAGATGTTATGCCAGTTGGCTAGAAATGTTGTGGACAACTTGTGGTCCTCCATGCAATAAAAATAGAGCCGCAGGTACCATTTTTGGTAATTGACATTGCCTGCAGGAACATGTGTGCCCAATCTGCTTTTAGGGCCCAGAACAACACAGCATCCGCCAATCAGTATCACTGAATTAAATGTACTGTCCAGGCACAAAAAAGCCACACTTCTTTTGTTCCTCACAACTGGTCTGACCTGTTCTGGATCATGAAAATGGTACCAACTGTATGCTGCCCACATAAGCCAAGGTCAGAGCTTTGGATAACTACTCTAGGATGTGGGATTGCAAATAATAAGCCAAACCGAAAATGACCGTTGCTTGATGTTGTTTAGCAGAAATCTTGGATTAGGTATTCACTCCTACAGTGAAATTACATCCAAAGTACTCCACAAATGTCCACTGGCTGGTCTGAAATGTTATACGGAGACACTGTACAAGGTACTAGACACCCTCATCCCTTTCTTTTTTTATACTTGTTCAATCATACAGTACATCTGATATATGTCTCTAACATTAAATGCAATTTGTTCAAACTAACTCAAACTAAAATGTTCACCCTTTCCTTCTACATAATCAATCCACGCATATAATACTTAAAGTGGACCAAAACCCAGGATTTTGACTATCCTGAGTTTTGGTCCTTGCCACCGCTGTGTGAAACCCCCCAGGTCGCCTGAACAAACTCGCCTCTTTCTAGTCCTAAGGCGCATGCACAACCGCTCATCCAATCAGTGGACTCAGATTCGCTTGAGCCCTTCCTCCAGGATTGCGTCTAATGCAAGCAGATCTGAGCACGCTGGTGGCTGCATCCCCCACTACCCTTTAACAGGATGTGTGCCCGTGTCAGCCATTCACAAATGGTAAAAGGATAGCGGGGATGCAGCCGCTTCTCGTGCATGCACCGTTGGACCAGGAACGAAGGTGAGTTTTTTGGCGATCTGGGGGGTTTCACAAAGCAGGACACCTCCCATCGGGGGGGGGGGGGGGGGTGTTGATTAGATTAGTTGAATGGACACATTTCAAACATTTGTGGCTTTTTCAGCATTACATCAGGTAAGTATCTCAGTGTTTCACAATTCCACCAAAATAATTTTTTCACCATTGGCAAGGTTCCTTGGCTATTATCAGACTTGATAGCCCTTCTTAGACACAGGTTATTTTGTATGGGTGACGGTGTAGCTTCTCCATGTGTGTCTAGGCAAATTGTGCCCCTTCCCCCACACCTAAAAACTGCAAATTTTTACATGTGGTTTACTGAGAAACTCCTCTTCAGGACAGCTTCAGATCCACCTCAGTACATCTGTGAATCTTTGTAGGGACCTGCAGCACTATGCTTAGGCTGTAGTTACAATCAACCTACATGCTAAAATAGTTTTTAGGGTTTGCATTTTCTGCTGCCTCTCCCAGACACTCTTACAGAGAAGCCATGACCAAACCCTTACTTCACCATGACACCACTCTTTAATAATCCAGGCTGACTTCTCTGAGACATAAGTGCTCTAATGAGAATCTCAATGAACCAGGTATGCCCAGTCTCCAGGATCATAGACCACCTTAAATAAAGTGATATTATCAGTACGCTTGACGCTATATACAGTTCGAAGGCTATGTATGCTATACATAATAACCCAGATATCCTATGAGGGTTACTAGATCGGTCCTGAGATGTGTTTCTTAAGTACAGCTGACGAGTATCGAGTCAAGGAGAATAAAATGTTACCATACAAGTATATGTACATAAAGATTCTGGTCAGAGTATATATGCAGTCATGAAAGCATCATTCCAGAAATGCGAGATAAGTGAATACAGAAAATATAAAGTAGATTAGAATCATGGCGTGCATCATAATATTATAGAGTAATCAGGCATAGAAATAGTTACCAATGCAGTGTGAACCATGATTGCACAAAATGCCCACGTTTTGAGGCTCTCGGCCCCTTTGTCAAGGCTGCGATTGAGAAAATGTGCACAAAGCCTGTTAATATGTCTGTGGAGTCCTGTATATGTATATGTAACTGTATATGAATTTATGTGAAACAGAACATTCGCCCTGCAAGCAGATCAAAACATTTGTACTGTAACAGTAATCTATAGTCAATTATGGCTCTAATTCTACAAAGACTGGCTACAACTGTAATGAGCGTTTACAGATCTGATTGTAAAGTGTGTAGCTGGCTTGTTTATATAAAGTGACAGATTCAGTAAGGAACACTGTACATCCTCTCTGTCTCCTGGGCTGATTCTGGCTGCCTCACCATTTACATACACTGGTACATCTGCATAAATCGCCGAGTGATAATGTTTACTCGTGAATTTCAATTACGATTTTAACAGCCACCAGAGAAAATTTCAGTAATCCTTCTACAAAGGTACAAAACGGGTGTCTGATTCCAGCCTTAGGCGGTTAGCTATGTGTAACATCAGCCTAATATGTGGAGCCCAGGGGATTGAGTACTCGGACTGGCTGGAAAATGAGATGCAAGGAGCAGCTGTATGCAGAAATCAATGTCAGGACTCGCGCCAAGCCCAGGAAAACCAGGCCTTTTGCTGTGTCAGCTACCGACTGATGATGGCTAGGGTGTTGTTGCAAGAAACTTTTCTTTAAAGCATCTAATAAAATAATGAACATTCTTATGCTTTATTTCATGAGTTAAATGGCATTTGTAGGCTCTGTGAAAATAAAATACCTAATTTTTTCTCAGGGTTTTTTTGGTCCAGTGCTGTTATGCCTATCCATTCAGCTGATTTGGGCACTGGTCCTTAGGTGCACCACCGCTGCCCAAAGAGGTAGTCTCTGTCTCCCTGCACACAGTGAATAAAGCTGGACAATGCAGCACTGTCACAAGCCTGTACAAGAGAGACGCTACAGACTGGGTAAAACAAGTACTGTAACACACTTGTAATTGTGACATAAATGGGTAAATACAAATTGATACTGGAAAATACTTAGACTGACGGTCCGGCCCTTGATGAATGGATAAGAGTGGAGATGATAGGCAGGATGATGTGCCATTCTCTGCTGGGGCATTAAACAGATGCAAGGCTTATTTACATATTCATGCCATCGACAGTGTATCTTTCTCATATGCTCAGGAGATACACAGAATTAAAGGAACATTCTCCTGCAGGTTTTCTAATGTGGTGAAAACGTGTTCACAATATTCCACTAAGAGCTGCTACGTGGGAGAAACAGGGCAGAGACTTCAGCAATGCATAAATTCACATAGGTTCAACAATAATAATCACAGGAATGACCTCCCTGTGGCTGCACATGTTTTTGGAGCCGACCACACAATAGACGAATTAAAAGTTAGTTTTGATGAGTGGTTTCAAAACACAGACAAAAAAGACAAGTGGATGCAATCTCCCAGCAGTGCAAGTGTGAATTGTCATAAATTGTGACTTGGTGCTGATAAGGCTAGATATAGCCTGGTCACACTTCACAAATTTGTAGTTTACATCTTAGCTTATTGTAAATAACTCACTGATCTGTAAATCTCCGCGACTCTCCTGTTTTCTTGTTTTTTAAAGACATTTTGATGTTCGTTGTTCTACAGTATGTACAAAAGCTGGTGATTGTTCTTATTGTTATTCTGCATAACATCATATCTGACAAAGAGAAGTACATTTTATTGAAAACTCACCCTAAATATATTTGAAAAGTTATCACCGTATTATTTTATTTTCTAAATATCTGTTGGGAATCCAAGGCCTCTGATCTGGGGGAAACTCAAATCTCCTCCCATTCATGAGCATATGAACAATAGTTATCAATAATCCCCAGACACACTCAACTGATGGGACAGAGAATGTTACAAAACAAAAGAGTTGCTCACCATTTAGGGAAAACATCAATGATCCATAGTGTGACTGCCAATCATCAGTTGAGCACACAATTAAGAACCAAAGCTGATCTCAGCGCTTCACAGGTAATAAGAGTGAACTTTTAATCTTGTCCATTTAAAAGTCCATAGGTGCAGCCCATATCAAAGAAAGGAGGAGGAAGAAGAGTCGGCAACGTGTTTTGGGAAACCCCTTTATCAAGGCAGTGAATGCAATAGATATATACCCCTAGTGCGGGTCAAATTATACTGTGGAGTCAATAGGAGAAGGGCTGCAAGGTCAAAGTTAGCCAATCTTAAACTACCATAGACTTCGCAACTGCGCATGTCACGCAGCCCTTAGTGTTGCATATCGAATTAGAGAAACCCACCTGCCACCTTTTACTGTGGGGAAAGCATTACCAGAGACAATATTGTATTAACCTAATAGAATCCTCTAAGTAAGTAGAATGAGACAGCCACAACAAACCATCAGAATCACGGATTTCGGGCAGCAAACATCCCACAATCTCGGCGTGCAACCCAGCTGAAACCCAGCTGAAAGCAGCCGCGGCCGACGGCAAAGGTGAAGCACATGGTTAATTGATATTCACTGCTCGGTCCCCCCTACTGCATGGACCGAGCCAATCATGGCTGCCCATCTAGTACTAAGACCAAGGCATATGGCTAATTGTTATTCACTGCTTGATCCTGCCTACTGGAGGGATCGAGCCGATCAGGGCTGTTGTAGCTAAAAACCCGACTTCACCTCCAATCACAAAAACCTCCTGCGTAGTCCGGGATATGCCAGACTGGACCTCGTAACACGGGCTCCTAACATATAATTAATAAAACAAAATGGGGTAAAATAACTAGCTTCTCTAACTGGATATGCAGCACTGAGGGCTGCATGACATACGCAGTTGGGAAATTTATAGTAGTTTAGGATTGGCTAACTTTGACAGCCCTTCTCCTATTGGCTCCACAGTATCATTGGACCCGTACTGGGGGTAAATAGCTATTGCATTCACTGTCGGCAAGTGCCAGCTTGATAAAGGGGTTTCCTGAAATGCGTTGGTCCTCTCCTCCTCCTCCTTCCTGTGATATGGGCTGCACCGATGGACTTTTAAATGGACGAGATTAAAAGTTACGTTTTAACAGTTCACTCTTATTACCTGTGAAGCGCAGGGATCAGCTTTGGTTCTTAACAGAGAATTTTAGACTAGTTTATTACTGCTACAGAGATGGGGACTTTGGACCACTGAGCAGAACAGATTTTCATTACCTGTAAGCCAAAATAACACAACATTCAAATAAATAAATAAAATACAGATTAACCTGTGTCTAATGCCTCTATGAATAATATTTTTTAATAAAATTACTTAACTAAATCATCGAACGTTTTTACTTTATTTAAACAAAAAATGTACGTTTTATTTTTTTTTAGAAATTGAAGACTTACAGACACGGTCTCTCTGAAATGACACGTGGAGGCTGATTCATTACTTAACGCCAGGTTTCGACAGATGAGCGTCTGTATAGTGGCACTTAGAGCGACCGCTAGTAAGCACTGTAAGCAGGTATCGGGCGCTGTATTAGAGCGTCTCGGTCGATGTAGTAACCTGGCCGGCATTGATGATGATGATGTTGGGCACTCTAACACCAGTATAGCGCTGCAAGGAGCGAGAGGTAGCGCCAGCTCAGTGTGACAGACTCTTAGCAACTCACACCATACTTATCAAAAAACTACATCACACAACCAGCATCGGTTTTAAATCTGGTCGCTGTAGCTCCAGACGCTGTGTGATTAAATTCTGTTTTTGAACACATATCCACCAGTCACAAAGCGAAAACCCATGGAATTACATTGTTAGTACATTGTGACATTAACACTTTAATGCCAGACCTGTAATGGCAATTCTGCATAAAAATATAAAAAAACAAAAAAGTTTTGTCTAGGTCAGGAGAGGTCACACAATTTTTTGAGAGAAAAAAAAACTCTGTTTAAACAGAAGAAAAGGAACGTTCATTGAAATGTATGGGAGAGCGACAATGAGCGACAGGTAATACCTGGCGCTGTAGAGACTAGAGCGCCAGCGCTATACACTGAGCCACCTGTAATGATGAATCAGATGCTGCATGGCGCTGCTAGAGTCGCTCACCAGATTCGCTTTCATAAATGTGGTTTTGCGTACAGCGCCCGCATTCACCAGACGCTGCCTGCCGCTACGCAGCACTACCTGGTGCTAGCTCTTGATGAATAACCCCCATAAAGTAGGAACAACAACCAGGATTTTGACTATCCCTGGTTTTGTTCCTTGCTCCAGAGACATCATGATTTGGGATGCCCCACTTTGTGAAACCCCCAGATCGCATATATCAACTCACATTTCCCTGAGCTCTTACCCAATCATCCAATCAGAGCTGTATGCCATGCATATTAATGATTGAAAATATGTTTCTGGATTTAACCAGAGCTTAGCAACCAGGCGCAAAAGAGGCCACAATCCGGGTGAACGCCCCACCCCAGAGATGCTGGGGATGTGGCCACTGCTATTTACATCACATTACAGCTGTTGGTAAAGATGAGTCTCGTGGGCGATCCCCAGGGTTTCACACAGTGTGATATTCTGATTTGGGATGCCCTGTGGGAAGCCCAGCGTACAGCCCTGGAATCTTTTAGAATCAAAGGCTGGCTGGGTGCAGCCAATCTATAAATTGTCAATTTGTCATTTCAGAGAGAGAACAGTCAAAGACATCAGTAGAAGGCCATGTTTGCAGAATCAGAAGAAATCAGGAAGAGTACTTTGGGCCAAGGATAAATGGTTTCAAGTACTTTGTAAAGAGCTATAGAAAAATGGTGAAGAGCAGCATAAATCTCACTCAGAAAGGTTTCAGGAAGTGTTGGTGTTTTGCAAAAGGAAGAGATTAATGCAGCATGGTAGGCGGTGGGATTTCCTTCACTTTTGTCTCCTTTCCCTATCATTTCTCAGTGCAGCAGATAAATCAGCTAACAAAGAGGAAGATAAGCTGTCTGGTTACAACCTGCAGGTTTGAATATATTCGGTCTGCAGGATTCTGTGTTCTGCTTCTTTATAATGAATGGTGCTGTCGTCGCTGTTTAATTCGCGTCTGGCACTGATTTTCTCAGCAATTCTTCTGGTGGTCTCAATTGTGCCACTATGTTAAAATTCAGTTACATGGGCCTCACATCTCTAATTGTAGGCAAGTGACCTAATGTGGAAACTGATTTGCAGGAGGTGTTTAATTTTGCTTCAGTTTAAGAGAAGCTTTAAATGTTAGCATTTAGTTAGTTAGCAATCACTGGTGATTGCTACGCATTAGTAGACATTTTTTAAAGATGCCCTTATTCATAAATTAGACTTGCAGCTTAAAGGACCAAAGAGCTAAATTAAAGGGAAGGGAGCTAATCCTATGAGGCTAACACATCAGTGGACACGTCTTTGATACAAATGACATTTTTAATCTGCAGTACATTGTAAATCCCAAGATACACCTCTACAATGTGTATGCTAATAACCTAATTATTATGTTAATACTTACCTAGCTTCATATCAAGAAGTGGAGTTTCTAGGAATGCTGAGTACTGAGTGTGTTACCGGACTTTTTTTGTGTGTCTTATAGTTCACATCAGTCACTTTTTAACATTTGTGTTAAAGAGTTTTTGTCTGCTTTAACCCTTTAACTACCAGCCTACCTAGAGATTTTTTCACGGTCTGTTGCCAGGCATTTTTCATTATTTTGCACTATATATGATATGTTTACCTCTGATTTTTGTGAGGATTTCAAGGAAAATTATATATATATATATATATATATATATATTGGCAGAGTTTGGGCTTTAACATGAAATGTATTATTTGCAATTTTTCAGGGTTTTCTTAATATTTTGGGTGAAATATGTTAAATATATATATATATATATATATATATATATATATTTAATTTTTTTAATTTTGTCAAGTTTTTAAAAAAAGCTCTATTCCTCCTAATTATAATGGTATCACATATGTATCAGTAGACACTAGTTCCTGCCCAGGAGACACCCCAAACTGAAAAGAGCATTTTATACTACTATGCGCACTATCAAAGGTTAAATGCTTAAAGAAGAACAAAACCCAGAAGATTCCAGAGCAGGCCACTGGATTTTCCCTGGGGCATCCCGAATTAGGAGACCCATGTGTGAAACCCCTCAGAGCCCCCATAAAAACTCACCTCGCCCCGCTCCACCGGCGCAGGTGTGGTCTCTTGTCCAGTGAGAGCTGCCTGCTATGACTGGCAGGCTGATTCATCATTAGCGGCAGGTAGCAACAGATGAGCGTCTGTAGCAGGCATTTTCAGAGTGCCCACTAGCAGTCGCAGTGCTCGGCCGTGGGTCGCTACTCAGTCGCTGTTCAGTAATGGTGAATACATTGCGAGGAGTCGCTATTTGACCAGTACAGCGCTGTATGGGAGCGTATGTTAGCGACTGCTCATAGCGACCGACTCACACCATATTCAGGAAAAAAACAGCTGCAAAAATCTCTGGCGCTGAAAAATAGTTGTTTGATGCCCAGAGAGCAGGAGGCGGTGTGTATAAAGTATGTTTTCAAGCATCTATCAACTAGTAACAAAGCGAAAACATATGGAATTACATTGTAACAACATTGTAACATGAACACTTTAATGCCAGACCTGTAATGTCATTTTTGAGGAAATATTTAAAAAATGAAAACAATATGAAAAAACTGCTTTTTCAATGCCAGAAGAGGTCAAAGAATTATTTGTGATTTTTTGGAAAAAAAAAACCCGTTTAAAGAGAAGAAAAGGATCGTCCATTGAAATGTATGGGAGAGCGTCAGGTAGCGAGAGATCATACCTGGCGCTGTGCAAGGCTGAACGCTGGCGCTGTTCGCTGAGGCTGTAAAAATAATGAATCAGACGCTACATGGCGCTATTCCAGTCGCTCAACAGATTCTGCTTGATAAATGTGTAATTGCGTGCCGTGTCCGGCGTTGACCAGTCGCTATCAGTCGCTACCTCTCATTAACCAGGCGCTACCTGACGCTATCCCTTCTTAAATAAGGGCCTATGTCAATCAGCAGGCGGCTCTCATTGTTTACAATGGAGAGCGTGTGCTGCTGCATCTCCAGCATTGTGCAGCAGGGATGCAACGGGAGTTCTCTGCCCCACTGAAAATGCTGGGGGGATTCATCGTGGGCAGGCAAAGCAGGGATAAGCCATCCTCCCTTGCACATACAAGCATTTTTTATGCTAAAAATTGTTTATTTTTGATGCTAACGGCACATAGGAACACATAGAGGCATGTGTTTTTAGTGAGTACAACAGGAGGTCATATTTATGATGCAAAAAAATGTTTAGCCCCTCTCCTAGCACCATGTAGCGTTCCACGTCTCAAGAGCTCTGGGTGCTATGTTTATGCCGGCACTGTTTTCCCTACAGCGCCAAATCGCATCAGACGCTCAGTGTTATTCTCCCATAGACTTCAATTAGCCATTCCAGCCTATTTTTTTTTTGTGTACTTCTAGTTAGTGTATTTTATTTTATTTATTTTTTGCTCAGTCAAGTGTCGTGGGATCCCTGGCCTGTTCAGAGTATTTTTTGCGTTCATTATTGTACTTAGGTTACCTGCTGCTAACTTGCGTTTTCATGCCTGCCAATCATGTGTCATTTGTATGTTCCCAATGTCAAAAAGGCTAAAGCTTAATAACAGCTTTATTTAGCAGCACACCAGGATGAATTTGCATGGCAGGTAAGCAAACAATAATTGGTTTTCACATTAGGACAATCCCCTTAACAAACTCCACCTTTTAGCCTGCAGCTCAATCCCACATTGCCTTGGGCTGCTAAAATCCTGGCTTCTGTACTGTCAGCTCCAGTGCAAATAGCGTTCTCCCTACCCAGTCCTGGTAAGGGTTCTTTGCTGGTACTTAATGGGAAGTAGGATCCCTCATTAACTGGCAGCAAACGGTTATGCTCGTTTATGCTCTTTCGCTCTCTTCTACGTTCTCTTAAAGTGGACCAACACCCAGCATTTTGACTATCCTGGGTTTTGGTCCACTTCGGGGGCACCCCGATTGGGGGTTCCCCCGCTGTGTGAAACCCCCCAGAAAGCCCCAAAAACTCACCTCACCACGCTCCCACACGCCGTCCAATCCCCGCCTCACGTCACTCTTACAGGGCGCGCGCCCGCGCCGGCCATTCACAAACGGGCGGCGCGGGCGCGCGCACGTCTAGAGGGGCGCGCGGGAGGCGGCGGCGGCTGCCGCCACCGATTAGGTGTTATTTTTTGGGGGTTTTGGGGCACGCAGCCGCCCGGGCTCACTCCGCTGCAGTAGGAGATCCCGGGCGGCTGCGCGCACAACCCGAACCATCGCCCCCTAGTCCACCCTGCCACACCATAAATTGATGCAGCTAAACGTGGCAGGTAAGTACAGGGTAAGGGGAAGTATTACCAAAGATCTTACAATATGCGAAACATAATTAAAATATAAAGCTCATCAAACTATACAGATCTACAACAACAAATATAATCAGTAGTCTTATTAATGTAAGCATGAATAACAATATTTGATCAACTGGTCCATATAAACAGGGTCCTAACCCTAATAATTATTCCCCATTATTAAATACCAAAATTATATTGCTACAACGGCTGCCTCCCAAATTGGGGCATATTGTAATATTCTCCCCTAAAAGGGGACCTATATTGATATTTCCTCAGTCTAGGTTCATCTACCGACCTATAAGAGGAGGCAATTCCTTAATTGGGACAATTCCTAAACCAACATCACAATAATTCCAGAAATGTCCTCATTGACTCACATATGTCAAGATTCCAATTAGAGATAGGGAAGGGAGGGAAGAGAGTGTGTCCTAAATAATCAATGACACTGGCTGAAAAACAACCGCAGAGCATACTGTTGGGGGAGGGAATCCCTTAGGCCCATTCACATGGGTCCATTCACATCCAGCAATATTTTGACATCACCAATCCACATGTATTGTTGTTTAAATATGTTACTTAAAGTTCCCCTTAATTTCATGCGTTCGAAGAAGGAGAGGAGGAGCACAAAGCACCCCAATCTTGGTCCAGAGACATTATCCAAAAATTCCATTTCTAATTCAGGAATATTATCAACGATTCTCCATACAAGGAGGTTCATGATCACAAATCCAATCTATGATGTTTCTACCCTTTGGGGAGGGTCTATATTCATTATAGGTCGTCATGATGAATCAAAAGATGGTGATCTTAATAATAAATGGATACCTGAAAGATAACACAACCAACAATTTATGTTCTCGATAGTACAACACCATCCACAAAAAAGGGGGGGGGTAAGGGAAAGGGAAAAAAAGGGGCGAGGGGGGGAAAGGAAAGAGGAGGGGGGATCCAAGAAGGGGGGAAAACCTCATAAGACTCCTACATTACTTCAACATTACTATACCAACCTCTGTGTAGAAAGAATTTTTGTTATTATTAATGTGTACAAATAATAGTGCAATAAAAGTGAAAATGAATCAACACTAATAAAGACACTATCATAAAAAACCACCACCATTAAATAATGAATCATAGATGTGACCACATGAATACCCCAACAATTAAACCAAAAAACCTTTTAAATTTTAAAAATTAAAAAAAAATTTATAAAAAATCACCAATAATAATAGATAATGAATAAGAAATATATCAAATGAAATCCATATAAAGTCATCCCCTTAACTGTGAGATTTTCTTAAGAAGAGTCCATGATAAAAGAGAGAGTGTAATGACCCCATAGGACTAATCCCGGCCCAGGAATGAATGAAATGTAAAGTCATTCATGCCCCCCGGTGTTCTAGATTGCAACGTATAGATCCACTGGGTCTCTTTTTGAAGGAGTCTCTTTTTCCGATTGCCCCCCCTAATTCCCATATTCACCTGTTCAACAAACATTACTTGTAATTGACTGGTATTGCCCTCGTGATAATGAAGAAAGTGTGCTGCCACTGGTGCTAAGGTTTTGCCTTCACTGGCATCCTTCGCTGCCAACCGAATGGTGGATAAATGTTTCTGGATCCGAGTCTTCACAGCCTTCATGGTCTCACCGACATAATATTTTGGGCATGTGCAATGAAAAACATAAATAACTCCCTCTGATCTACAATTGAGGGGTCCCCTAATTCTTATGTCCTTCCCAGTTTGAAGGTCCCTGATTGTGGATGTTTTAATAACCAGTGGACATATGTTACATCTCCCACAGGGTCTACAGCCCATCATGTCCCTCCCTGCAGTTAGCCAACTTGGTGGCCTAGTGTAATGACTATTGCATAGTCGATCTTTCAGGTTGGCCGTCTTGCTGTCATGAATGGTCCCTTTATAGTGTATTCTGCTAATATTGGATCCGATTGTAATACCGGCCAATATTTTTGCAGAATAGATCTTACATTCTGCCAATCATTGTTGAGGGTTGAAATAAATCTCACCTCTGTCTGTTCTTTCTTCTTGTTCTTATACCTAAGCAGCTCTTCCCTTGGTGTATTTATTGCCCCTTGTTCAGCCTTCTTGATCACCCGATAAGGGTAACCCCTTTGTTGGAAACGCTTGTCATATTTTTGGCCTCTTCCTTGAATTTATTTTCTTTAGAGCAATTTTGTCTCATCCTAAGGAACTGTCCGGTCGGTATACATTTCTTCAGTCTTGTTTGGTGAAAACTGCTGTAGTGTAACATACTGTTCGTGGCTGTAGGCTTCCTAAAAAGACATGTAGAAATCGATCCATTAGTTTCCAATTGTAGAGTTAAGTCGAGGAATTCAACCTTTTCCACGGAACATGTGTGAGTCAAATGAATGTTATATGGATTGTTGTTCAATTCCAAAATAAACTTATCACACAGTTCCATGGGTCCCTGCCATAGGAGCAGAATGTCGTTGATGAACCTGTACCAGTCCAGAATATGGGGCTGGTACAGGTTCATGATGTCCCCCCAGACGACCTCTCGCTCCCACCACCTCAAGAAGAGATTTGCTACTGATGGAGCGCACTTTGCGCCCATTGCTACTCCACGTATTTGTCTGTAATATTTGTCATCAAAGATAAAAAAATTGTGCGTGAGTATGAAAAGCAACAAATCCATAACGAATTTATGTAGGGGTCTCCTCTCAATGGACTCCATGTTTAGAAAATATTCCACTGTCTGTATAGCCATGGAATGGGAAATATTGGTGTATAGCGACTCAACATCACATACCACCAATATCGTCCCCTCAGGGACTTGGAATTCAAACGATTTAGAATATCGGTTGAGTCGCGGATATAGGAACAGAGAAGGGTGTGGAAGGAGTGGAACCATGACATGATTGTATGTATATACCCCACCCAAGAATACCTTGGCCTCCTTTTCAAATGATTGTATGATTAAAGCCCAGGGAAAACTGGTGAGAAACAAGAAGCCTTTCTCTGTGTGCTTGTTAAATACATCATATTAACCACTGATTTGTGCAGTATATGCTACGGGAGTCAGTCAGGAGCTCGCTCTCAGCTTTAGAGCTGAGAGCATTGCAACCAAACTGGTTCAGCCCCCAGAACAATGAGGGATCAAGCCTGTTGGCTGGCACTTTACACTTTTTTCTGGACTGACACTTTAATTCCTGAATAATTTAATTTATCTACATTAATCAGAAGGCCTCTCATGAACTTACAACAGAACAGACTAGTTAATTAACATCTTCTGACAGGGCCCTAAAAACACATTGTTTAAAAAAGGCTGATCATCTTAAGACACTCATCTCAACAGACATCTAGCCATATGAAAAGATAAAGGTGCACACATTTGTAGATTCTGTTTTTTGCTAAGGTCATTTCATGGTGAATGCAGAAATAGTATAGGCTGGATCAGACTGAACAAAGGAAAGGTAGACCAAAACCCACATAAAGAGTCCTGTGATCTTGTTACTAGTATTTCTTTAGTGTGTTGTGCTTGCATGTTCTGCCTGGCAACAGGGTGGAATGGAGGAGGAGGAGTGAAAAAGGAAGTGGAAATTACATTAGCCAGGGTCAGAGAGCAAGCATGGAATAAAGAGCTCTGATCATACAATCCAGCATCCATGGTGTATCACTTGCATTCATTTGACACAACTGGTGACAAGGATTAACAATTATCCGCCATAGGTATTTTACTAATAAAGCCAACTGTGTAAGAGACTGTCCCTCCAGCAGAAAGCATGGCCTGTTTACCCCCCTGAAGCATTACTGACAGTGCCAGAAAGAGAGCAACATTACTGCATTATGCAGGAGAGCAAGAATTTACGCAACTCTGCTTGACACAGGGGTCTCCAATGGCAAAACAAAGGAGACCTCCAGTCAAAAACAGTTTGGTAAATTGCTCCCCTACCCCTCCCTCCTCCCCGATGATCAATAGCAATATGCTGAGATGGCTCAATGCCATGCAGATATTGTGAAATATATTTACAGATGCTGCAATCCTGATACACACATTAGAACCCTACTTACAAAGCACCCTTTACCAGTTCACAAACAGTTTAAAAGAATAGTGTTATAAATGCGCTGAACCAGACCAAATCAACATGATCCTAAACAAATCTAGGTTTGGAAAAAATTTGTAGATGCTGCATTTCTGGACCGCGTGGGAGCGGCTATCTTGCTACACACATTAGAACCATGTGTACACATGACTCTTTACCAGTTCACATACAGTTTTAAAAAATACAGTTTGAAAATAGGCTGAACCGCACCGAATCAGCAAGATCCGAAACAAATCCAGTTTTGGAATATATTTGCAGATGCTCCACTCCTGGACTGTGTGGAAAAGGCCATCTTGCTACACAGCTTAGAACCCCTTCTTACACATGACCCCTCACCAGTTAACAGTTTAAAAAATACAGTAATAAAAAAGGCCAAACCAG